>JALMGJ010000001.1:251847866-252447866 GCA_023362775.1 Charina bottae | reverse complement strand
CTGTGTGGTTATAACAGTCTATTAGTAGTTTCTGATATGTTTCTGATGTATGGCAGTGTAATTCTTTTCATAGCTTCTGTTGGTTTTGCTGTGGTGAGTTGAGTGGTCAGGCACTTTTTGATAAAGTTGTGTGGGTATCCATTTTGCTGGAAGATGCTATATAAGTGGTCTATTTCCTTTTTCTGGTGTTCTGGGTTGCTGCAGTGCATTTGTGCTCATCTGAATAGTGTTCTTACACAGTTCCTCTAGTGGGAGGTTGGGTTATTGCTTTGGTAGTGGAGTACTTGGTTAGTCTGGGTAGATTTCCGGTAGACTTGTGTTTCTAGAATGCCATCATTTCCTCTACTGATGAGGATGTCCAGGAAGAGTCGTGTTTTGTTGTTTTCTTTTTCCCTTGTGAATTTTATTCATTTGAATATGTTGTTGATGGTTTCATGTGTTTCCTCCAGTTGATCCTTTTTTATTATGACGAAGGTGTCATCTACATACCAGATCCATACTTTGGGTTGTATGCGTGGGAGTGCTATCCTTTCCAAATGTTGCATTACTATCTCTGCTATGAGTCCTTAGAGTGGTGATCCCATAGGTGTTCCTCTGATTTGTTGGTATATTTGTCCATCAAACTGAAAGTAGGTGGTGAGGCAGAGGTTGATGAGGTCCATGATTCTGGGTATTTTGATCTTGGTGTATCTAGTTAGGTCAGGTGTGTTACGTAGAACTGCTGCCATGGATTCAATCGCTAGTGTTTGGTCTATGGATGTAAAGAATGCAGTGATGTCAAATGACACCATAATTTCATCTTCATCTATTTTTAGGTCTTTGATTTTCTGGAGGCACTGTAGTGGGGAGTTGACAGAGTATTCGCTCTCTTCTGTGAGATGCCCAAGTTTTCTTGTAAGTTCTTTAGCTATGTTGTATGTGGGGGTCCCTGGAAATGATACAATTGGACGGAGTGGTATGTCGGGCTTGTGTATTTTGGGGTGTCCATAGAAGCATTGGATGATGGGTCCACTGCTTTTCATCTGCCTCTGTTCTTCTTTTGTGATTTGACCTTTCTTGGTTAAGTCGTTGAGGATTCTTTTGAACTGGTTGTCCAGTTTCTGTATAGGATTGGTGTTTACAGGGGTGTAGGTTTCTTTTTCCTCAAATAAATCTTTGGCTTTTTGTATATATTGTGATCTGTCCATAATGACGGTGGTGTGGCCTTTGTCTGCTGGGAGGATGATGATAGTTTGGTCCACCTTTAGGATTTTGAGGGCTGCTCTGTCCTCTGCTTTCAGTTGGTTCTGTTTCCATGTCCTTCTGGTTTGTGGTATGATTATCTGTCTTACATTCTCTTGGGTTTCTGTAGTAAGTCCTGTAGTTTTCAATGCTGCTTTGAAAGCTGCAAAGAATTCTAATTTATTTGCATCCTCTGTGTTATAATTGAGGCCTCTCTGCAAGATACTGTGTTCTGTAGTGGATAATGGGTGGCTGGACATGTTGACCACCCATTCCGGTTCCGGTACTTCTTTGTTTCTGAGGTTTAATTTAAGTAGTTTTGTTTGGCGTTTAGCTTTTGCTTGTCTCAGTGATGTGGTCTTGATTGTAGTAGTCAGCATGTTGATTTGTTCAGGGGTCATAGTCTGTTCTAGTTGTTCCTTGAGGCTGTCTATTGTGTGTTGAAATTTGCATTAAAAAGATGAACAGTCATGACCAGTGATCATCTTTGATCACTCTGCACTGTTTTAATAATAATATTAAATTAATTACAATTGCCTGTATCACTATAATGTAAGCATTACCCTGAAGAATGTAAATATATATATATATAGAATTGCATATTTGACAAAGGATTTTTTTCCTAGATGACAGCTTTCTCTTTGAAGAAATAAGAGTCCTCACTTCAAGGTCATCCTTAAGGGATTTGCCAAGGTAGAACAATAAAGTTTCAGTTATCCAGAAGACCAGCACTAAAAGAATTTGTAATAAATGAAGAACATGTAGCATCAACACTAAATATCTAGTGAAACACTTCAACAGAGGCACCAATCAATATACCTGAGAAGTTTAATCTGTCCAGACATTATAGTGCAACAGAGTCCACCAATGTGTATAAGGAATTTGAGCTGCACCTCATGGGTCCACCTCTAATTCTTCCTTCTTGTTCCTGAGCTGGCTGCAAGGACCTGGAAGAAAAATCCACTTGTTCATGCATAGAACTTTTCACAAGAACCTGGACCCAGAATTCCTAAGCAAATGTGTGTAAGAAGCCAGATCTTGATCAGTGGATGACAGAGGCCATCAGGGGACAATGGACTTGGAGCCAGAAAAATATGGGCCTGTGTCCTTTCCTGATGTTTGCATATGCTATTTGGACATAATGCCATAAAAAGACTGCTATATACAGTACATGTAAAATGAGGTTTGTGTGAAAGAATAGTTCAATGATGTTGAAGAAAAAACTATGAAAACTTTGTACACATTATAAAAAAGCCTTCCTCACCCTATAGCCCTCTGATGTGTCATATTACTCCTCCTATCATTCCTCATCCAGGACAGCTATAAGCAATGCTAGCTGAGGATGATGAGAGCAATGTAAGGGAAAATAATTGGGGGAAGGATGTTCTCCAGAGTGTGTCTGCAGATATAACAGGGGGCAATTTCTATATAAAGGGAGAACAAGGAGGGCATGGAAACAGGCAATCCTGGATTAGATATGTTTGTAAAATTTCATCCTGATAATTCCTATGCAAAATATGAGAATGGATAATTTTTAACAATTTCATTTCCTGAATTTCTCATTTTACTAACTGCAAGCATTGTCCATCATGCTAATTAGAAATTCAGAAGTTTGATTTTGATTTGGCTCTTTAATGTTTGGAATAGACAAAAGTTAAAACAAAAGAATCTAAGAGAAAGCAGGCAGCTCCAACAGTTTAACTGAACTGTATGGACTTTGTAGCTTATACCAGAGTTTAATGAGATTAAGAACAGTAATGTCTCCACAAATTGGATGGAAGTTGTATGACATGTCCTTTGAATAGCATTAGATTTTGGTAGAATCAGATTATGCGCAGGAAGAATGATTAGAAGCAAGCTTCAGGACTAAGAAAGATTAATTACAGATATTTCATTAGAAACTTATTTTGCATAATCCTCTTGGTTTAATCATATGATCATTTTCCACCATGTGTAATGGTGCACCATTTCTTAGATTTAGACTCTTTATATTTTGTCAGCATATTTGTTTGTTCTATCTCAGAGCGTCTATTGTGGTATTTAATGTTAAACTGATACTTAGGCACTAGCATCTTGGCCCATAACTAATCTGCCACCATTATCATTACATGTACATAATGTTTATATAAATGTTGTTCATATAATGTTGTGTTTCAAAGCTGTGTAGCCTCTAAACAACCTTTGCTTCCTTCCATATTCCCTGTCCCAACCAATAGCACGTATAGTGTATTGGGAAACCAACCCAAATTGCCCCAGATCTATAATAAATATTATGAGGGTGATGAGGACTATAAAATTAATAGCTGGGTGAAATCTTTTTTTTTGGACCCAGCAAAATCTATATTTTATTAGTTGAGGTAGAGAAAGAAAGAAAAAGAGGAAAGAAAGAAAGAAAGAAAGAAAGAAAGAAAAGAAAGAAAGAAAGAAAGAAAGAAAGAGAAAGAAAGAAAGAAAGAAAGAAAGAAAGAAAGAAAGAAAGAAAGAAAGAAAGAGGGAGGGAGAGGGGAGGGAGGGGAGGGAGGGAGGGAAAATAAAAACATACAAACATTAGGGAATGTTACAGCAGTAAGATCTGCATTTGCATCTCATCTTAAAATGGAGATTACCAGTGAAATGAAGTAAAATCTGTCTGGTGTTATAAATTACCCTTAGGATTCTGCAAGGAAGAAATGTTAATCTCTATTTCTGAAAACATGAAATGTATCTTAGGTTGTAAAGGAGATCCATCATTGATTTCTTTTAAAGTGAAAGGGTGGAATCTGTTAATTTGTGTTTCATCAAGGTATGGTCTGCAGAACTATTTGGGACCAGTTAATGTCTAATTGTTCTCAACTCACAAAAGTTCCACAAAATATCTTGTGTTTGAAAAGGATGGGTATAAAATACCTTACATATTATGGGGAGAGCAAGAAAAGTTGTGTACAAAACTATTATTCATTGCTGCATTTTAGAATTATATATTATAGAAAAAAGTACAAAGCAGTGTGTTTTCCAGTAACATGTGATATCATTAAAATATTTATTTATTTATTTATTTTATTTTATTAAATTTATATAACCGCCCATCTCCCCCAATGGGGAACTCTGGTGGTTTACAATAAAATAGATAAAAGTAAGATATAAACATCACTATACAATATATAGAATAATAAATAATTCTAAATCCAGATGGATGGAATTAAAACGAAGGGACATTATAAAGTTAAGGAGTTAGCCACCCCCATGAGGAGCTATCCTTTCCTCCTTCCCCATGCCAGGCGGCAGAACCAGGTCTTCAGCTCTTTCCTAAAGGTCGGGAGGGAGGAGATCTGTCTCAACTCTGGGGGCAAGATGTTCCACAGTGTGGGTGCCACCACAGAGAAGGGCCCACCTCCTAGACCCCATCAGATGACATTCTTTGATTGATGGGGTTCGTAGCAGGCCCTCTCTGAATGACCTGGTAGGGTGGGTAGATAAAATGGGGATAAGACGGTCCTTCAGGTATTCTGGCCCCATGCCATGTAGGGCTTTAAAGGTAATAACCAACACCTTGAATTGTACCCGGAAGCAAACCGGCACCCAATGCAGCTCGCGGAGACTGTTGTTTCCCCATCCAGGCCCTCACAGCCCCCAGGCACTGGGGACAGGGTAGTCACTGCATCACTTCCTTCACCAGGGATGGAGATGTACAATTGAGTATCATCCGCATACTGATGATACCTCATCCCATCTACATTTCATGTAGATGTTAAATAGAAGAGGAGAGAGAACCGAACCCTGCGGCACCCCACACAAGAGGGGCCAAGGGTCAGATCTCTCCTCTCCTATTACCACCGACTGGGAGTGGCCTCGGAGAAAGGAGGTGAACCAGCGCAAACTACACCGCCCACCCCCAACTCCCTAAGCTGCCCCAACAGGATACCATGGTCGATGGTATCGAATGCCGCTGAGAGATCCAAGAGAGCGAGGATGGATGCACTACCACCATCCTGCTCCCGCCAGAGATCATCCGTAAGCGCAACCAATGCAGTCTCCGTCCCATATCCCGGCCTGAAACCTGACTGGAAAGGGTCTAGATAATCCACTTTCATCCAGGGTCCTTTGAAGTTGCAACGCCACCACTTTCTCAACCACCTTTCCCAAAAAGGGGAGGTGGGAGACTGGACGAAAATTGTCACAATGGTGGGGTCCAGGGCTGGCTTCTTGAGGAGGGGGCGCACCAATGCCTCTTTAAAGGCAGTTGGAACCACCCCCTCCGCCAAGGATGTATTAATCATAGCCTGGACCCATCCACATGTCACCTCCCTGGCTGATTTTACCAGCCAGGAAGGGCAGGGATCTAAATAACATGTGGTGGGATTAACAATTCGAAGGATCCTGTCCACTTCCTCAGGTCCAACAGGATCAAATCGTTCCCAGATAATAGGGCAAGACCATACTCCCGGCATCTCCCCAGACTGCATTTCACGCATGGAGTCCAACTTAGACCAAATCTGAGCGGTTTTATCCTGCAGATGCTCAGCAGATTCTTCCGCACGGCCCTGCAGGTGGATGGTCGATACCACCCTACCCAAGAGAGATCGAGTAATCTTGAACAGGGCCGTCGGACGGCATTCTGCGGATGCAATAAGCGCGGAGAAATATTCACATTTCGCCACTCTTACCGCCACAAGGTAGGCGTTAATAGCGGCTCTAGATTGTGTTCGGTCCAATTCCGCCTTCGTTTTTCTCCAGTGGCGCTCTAGACGTCTCTTCACCCTCTTCAAGACCCTCAACTCCTCCGTAAACCACGGGGAGTGACGGGTCGAATGGGGTTGGAGAGGTCGCATCGGCGCGGTCCTGTCCAAGGCACTGGCCGCCTCCCTGTTCCAGGCTGCGGCCAATGCCTCCGCTGGACCGTGCAGCAGATCTTCAGGTATTACCCCCAGCTCCCTCTGAAACCTCATTGGGTCCATAAGTCGCCGGGGGCGGACCAATCAAATAGGTCCTGCCTCCCTGCGGAGTGGGGTGGCATAATAGAATCCTAGGGATATCAGGACATGATCTGACTATGACAACAGGGATAGTTTCCCGTCAGGTCACTTTGCCATTGCTCTGACAAGAAAACCAAATCTGGAGTGAGTCCACTGTCTCGAGTCGGGTCCCGAATAATCTGGGACAGGCCCATGGCTGCCATGGTAGTCATGAACTCCCGGGCCGCTTCCGAGGCACGCCCCAGGTCTGCAAGTTAAAATCCTCTAGAACCATAAGTCTGGGGAACTCCACTGCCAACCCCGAGACGGCCTCCAGCAGCTCAGGCAGGGAGGTTGCTACGCAGCAGGGAGGCTGGTACAATATTTATTTATTTATTTATTTATTTATTATTTCTAACTTATATCACCACCCATCTCCCCCCACAAGGGGACTCTGGGCGACACTAGCAACACTCCCAACTGTTCTCGGGCACCCAACTTGAATAACAGGGTCTCACATCCGGATACTTGTGGAGCAAGGCCCCTGAAAGCCATCAAAGACTCTCTGATGATAACTGCCACCCCTCCTCCCCTGCCCCGGTCTCTCGGCTGGTGCCACACCTGAAATCCGGCTGGGCACATTTCCGAGAGAGCTACCCCTCCCTCTGGGCCCAGCCAGGTTTCAGTAATACACACCAGGTCCACCCCCCTCTCCATGATTAATTCACTTATGAGAGGGGCTTTGTTGTTTACTGACCTGGTGTTGAGTAGCAGCAGCCGAAAACCGGAGCCCTCAAGGATCTGCTGTCCAGAACCTGGGGTTGAACTCGGAGGACCGGAACGCGCCACCGATACTAAACATCGGGGGTGCCTTCCCCAAAGATGGCGTGTCCTCCGGTTCCCGTCATAATATCTCCTGCCCGTCACCACCTCGATCGAATTACCCACATTACAGTCCCCAGAGTTCTCTGGCCCGGTCGCCTCCACTCCCGGAACCCTCGAAACCCTGGATCTATGCGGGGATCTCTTCCATCCATCCATCCATCCATCCTTTCACTCTCACTCTTCCTGGGGAGTCGTAGGCCCCCAGCGCAACCAGCAAAAGCTCTCGGCACTGGAAAGCCTCAACCCCCCATTCCATTCACCAACCCAATCACTCACTATGCCCCCTGTGGCCTCTCTCACTAGCCACAAAGGGGCAAACAGTCACTCTTACCTACCCTGTCTCTCACTCAGGGTTAGGTACTCTCAATCCCATACAATCCTGGACCCCCTCCCGCCACTCTCACATGCGGGGGGGGGGGAACCACAGTCGCACAGAGACCCCGCAATTCCTGCCGCCCTGGCAGTGGGGGTGGTTGTCCTTCAAGTAACCAGCAAGCTAACGCTATTGGGAAGATCTTCATTAATCCCAATAGTGGAGTCCAGATATAAAGTATATAAAAATATACAAGTTCGTCCAATCTCGGAAGCACCCCAGTTCCAGTTTGTCAATCTTGGGGTAGTTGTTTCACACTCCGCAGTCGTCTCAGTGCAGGTGCTGTTTCTAACTGGTCTCCACCGGCCACCGTAAGTGTCCCTTCTCTGGCTGCTAGGCCACAGTCTCCACAGCCGCCCATTCTTCGCTGGGCTCCCCCCAAGTCTTCTGGACCCGTCACACTCCGCCACGCTGCGTTGCTCTGTCCGGGAAGGCTACCCGGCTCCACAAGCTCTGCCAAGCCCCGCTGGGCCGCGACTCCGGCATCTCCACTGGGCCCCTGGGCCGCCCCTCCCAGCTTTATTGGGCCTACCAGCTCCACAGGCTCCGCTGAGGCTCCGCTGAGGCTCCGCTGACTGTGGTGACTCCACTGGGCCCAAGAAGAAGCCCCAATCCGTCGCACCAGGCTGTGCCCGGCCTCCACCGTACTCTCTCAGGCCGATAGCTCCAACAACTCTAACCGCAACCATGGTCCCAACCGCCGAACTCTGCTGCGGCCACGGCCCCATCCGCCAAACTCCGCTCGCCGCTCACCGCTCCCTCCAGAGACGTCTGCTCACCCCAGACCCCGAAACCACCTCTCAAAACCCCAAGGTAGAATTTGTGGGGTATAAAGATGGTTTTTTTGGGGCTTAAGGCTCAACTCTCCCGGAGCAGCAGCCGGCGTCCGCTTGCGTTCGCCATCTTGGATTCAGTATTTAATATGTTTATTAAGATAAGTTACATATGATAAGTAGTATGGGTTCTCTTTCGATTTTTAAAACAATATCTGGAAATTTTGATAAAACAAAATACAAAGTGAGAACACATGACACAGACAGATGAAATTTAGATTGTGGTGCCTCAGTCTTAGGTCTCTCACTGCTCCTCTTTAACATTTTCATGAAACTGCTGGGCAAGGTTATTCAGCTGCATCTGATGTTGTATCTTCAATAATTTGAGCTAGCGTTGAGCAATTGTATAGGGGTATGGTGGTGTTGGAGAGCCATGAGATGTACTTTGGAGGTTGGCATTATGGTTTTCTTTTTATGTTTTATTATTGTTGCTGTGAGCTGCCCAGGGTTATTGTATATAAGATGGATGGCCATATAGGTCTTTTAAATAAATAAAATCAGCACCTCATTTGTATCATCCTGCCCTGAGAACATTGGCCACCAATGTTCACCGGTAGCTAAGACTCAGAAGATAACCTTTTGATAGCTTCTGCAGTTTTTCAGCCTCAGAGGAGTCAGAAGGGGCTACAGTAGCAGTCAGTTTAGAGACAGCAATGCTCAAGGGAGAAGAAAAAAGATCTTTTAGTCCTGCTATCCATCTTAAGGTGTTAATGGTCACAGATTGGAGCCAAAAATCTTTTGCTCAGAATTAATTCAGTTCTAATTTCCTCTCCATGATCCTGACCAGGTTTTCTTCTACCAAAGGCAAGACCTTCCACCCATCATGAATATAGATCCCTAGCAGGTTTTGCTAGGCTAGGACATGCAGGACCTACTGTAGGTTGTTACAATGAAACAGTTATTGCATAGCTTTCCAAACTGTGTGTCGCGACACATTAGTGTGTCGCAACAAAACCCGGAAGTGCTGATGGCGCGTCGCTGCTGCCCCTGCAGCAGAGCGCGCGGTGGTGGTGGTGCGTGTGGCGGTGGCAGCGATGCACCATCAGCACTTACGGGTTTTAGCACAACACACGAGGCCGCCGCTGCTGTACGTGCTGCCGCGCACGCCGCCACACCACTGCCACCGCCACCATTGGTGTGTTGCCAACAGCGGGACTTTGGAAAGCACTGAGTTATTGATTTCTTTGTTCAATGGGCAGAAAGTATGCAACTCTGAGCCATTCCATCACATTTCATCACATTTCATCACATAGAATTTGATTACATGATGCTAGAGTCTCATCTGATTATATGATGCTAGAGACTTTCAAAATTGTGTGTGTGTGTGTGTAATCCTCATGAAAACTAATAAATATGGAGGGATACTTCCCACTTCCAATTCTTTTCTCTTATACCGTTCCAGAATCCTTTTGGTGATTTCCGGTTCCTGTGCATCATGGGATATTTCTTTGAATTTTATGGGTATGTTTTCCTAAATACACATGTATGAGTATATTTGAGGAAAGTACACAGGAAAATGTGTAGGTTGTGAAAAGAATGTCCAAAAATGGACTTGGTTATGGGAAACTGTCTAGAAAGTGCATATATTGGGGGAAATGGCACATTAAGAGAAACAGGCAGGCATGAGATTTGTGCAGATGTTTCTGCAATATATTTTTTTTAAATATAAGCATATACAGTACAGAAATGAGGTTCTATAAACATAATATTAGAGAAAGCAAAATATCAAGAGAATCTGAGTGACATTTCCCCCCTCTGCTACTGCTATGGCTGTTCCTAAGTACAGTATATAAAGGAAAGTCAAGTAGTTCCCAGCAGGTTGTCTCTTCCAAGATTATAGCGTTAATGACCTCCAAATATAGAATAACTCATATTGTAAGAAGATTTTTTTTCTCCTTTCAGTCAGCTTGTCCTTAATCAAAGTTTGTCATGGAAGAAACTTGACTAACACAATCATAATGTTCTCATTTTCAAAGTTTCCTTTGATATCCCATCTATTCAGCATAAATCTGAATTTTTACAAGACCATTCTTATCCACCTACTCTGAAATGTGTTATTAGAATCATTGGTCCAGTTCAGACACTACAATTCCTGCTTGGAGAGCACTTTCTTAAGCATCCCGTGTAATCAACGTGAGCTTGTGCAGTACATACTATATATCTGCTTCATAGATTATCTCAGGTAGTCGTTGTCCATCTGTAATTGCTCCGACGCCAATCCCAGCTAGCAGTCTTGACTGATAGCATGGTTATAATACACACTAGCAGTGGCTCATTCACAAGGAGGGTTGTCTATTAACTATTAGTCTACACATCTGCTCTGCTCTAACCATCTGCGAGGAAGTTACCAATAACAATATGTGGTGACAGCCATAGGACACCATGCTATTCTTGGCTATTATCACATGGACAGAAGATTCCTAGGATATACAATTTGCAAGGAACTTAATCTTTTTAATGTAATGGTGAAATGAAATCTGCCGTTTGATTCCCCCAAACCTCTTAGGGAGGTTGCTGAGGAGGTATTTACACACAAACACACACACACACACACACACACGCTAGAAAACACCACTGGGGGGAGGAATCTAAAGAGATTTAATTTTAATTAAAGTTTGGCAAGCCATGGGGTCTGCAGACCACTGAGTGAATGATTGCTCATTGAATGACAGGAAAACACAGAAGTAATGGTAAGCACAGTGATTACATACTTGGAGGAAAAAAAGTTGAAAGCAATGTAAGGAGAATGTCCAAAATATGCAGAATAAATGTTCTATATAGAACATTTGTTTAATAGATATACCACATGTCAGTTGCTATCCTGATGTGGGAATATTTTATAGGACTGATCTCCTACCCCAAATAGTTAATGTTTAAAGAGATGGTTAACTGCCCATGAATGTTGGCATTTCTACCTGGTTATATTGTTTTACGTTGCTCCTTGTTGTAACTCATCTTGCTGTGGATTTTTTCCAAGGCAATGAAACCCTAGTGCTATTGAGGGCACGGGTTTCTATCACTGCCCATCTCCCCCAGAAAGGGGGACTCTGGGTGGTTTACAATAAAATTAACATTAAAACTATAAGCACATAAAATACAATACAAAAAACCAGTATAAATAGAGAATACAATTAGATATAAAATCCAGGTAGCGATGAGATCTCATCTAAGTTGACGGTCCCGAGACATTTTCTGTCATGAGATCCGGCCTGTTGGCAGCTCATGAACAAAGGCCAAACCTTTTTGGCAGGTCCATTTACTAGAATGTTTGAGAGTCACTGTTGCTTGGACAATGCAGCTGGATAAATCAAAATCTAGTAGTAAATCCACCTGTTTTCATCTTATCTGGGCAACACTGGATATGTTCCTAGCGCTCAAGCAGATTGGAGCCACTGCTCTTGAAATTACAAAGATTTCATAGGGAGCAAAAGTAATAACTGGTTCCTCTTAGCTTAAGGCCATTTCATTTTCTGAGTATGCTGTAATATTACTCCCTCTTCTAAAAAAATGGAAAAAGCGGGGGGGGGGGGGGCAAAACAAACCAGCCTACTGAAAATGTTCCTGTTTGCCTATCTATTACAATTAGGGACATTTCTTCTTTTTCTCTCAGTAATTAGAAACTTTACTGATGAAATAGGTGGGTAGGGAACAGTAGGTAAGACAAGGAAAGGAAATCTAACCTATTCTTAGTATACCATAAGGATACTGAATAGAACCTGGTATAAATCCTATGAAAGTCTACCCAGTATGTATGAATTGCTTCATGAAAAAAAAACCTCTGTTGAAAGCTGCACGCAAATATATATAGCAACCATTATTTCTTCCTCTCTTTTTGGTTGGGTAACACAGTGTGGGAATAGGAATGCGTGATCAGTTTATATCCAATCCATGTCTTTGCTGTAGCCTTCCTTGTATTATTCCATTATGTATTTTGAGTGTGTGATTGAATAATCTGCTGAAACAGTGCATTCATTGTCATTCACAACTTTCTCCAACATACACAGTTTTCCTCACCCACCTACCACCCGTGAAGAAGAAGATACAAGTCATATGTTGGGTAAAGGATTGCAGATTTATTAATTACAAAAAGATCTGAGACAGGCATACAGATATAACTATGTTTAAACATGGACAGCATTAACAAGGACTTGCCATTAAGAAAAATTATTAGAGTGAATTTTTCCCAATCTTCTTTTAAACATAGTTTAAATTTTCAGATAAGCTGCTTTTCTTGTTGCCTGTTCACATGATGAACCAACTTTCTACTCCAAACCAACTACTCTGGTTAGCATTTGATGGCCCAGAAACCAAACAAATGCAAATATTTTCTATTTTCTCAAGCCTGTGGGTGATGGAAGATTGAACCAGATCTTGCTTTTTCATTCTGGAGAGCTAACATCTCCCTACTACCCTCAGGACCTGCCAAGTGGTGAAGAAGAAAAGCCAATCAGCTCAACAAGTCCTCCCTTTCACAAACTGTATGAAAAACCCCTGCCCCTCCTCCAAATCCTGAATCCTGTAACAATCCGAAAGCAGCAAAACCAACCTACGTGGACCCTGATCTTACACCACTGGCAAGGATGGGTGAGTGGATTCTCATGTGACTGAAGAAACTATGTAGGTCATGAGACATACATAGGCCTATCTCGTGTGTGGGTGTGTATGATCCAATCCACTATATAATCCAAACAAGTTTTTATTGTACATCATCAAATGACCCAACTGAAGTTTAATCAATACCAGAAGAATATACCCTAGTGCCTAACAAACTAGCATAAATCTTGCAGATATTTAGGAGGGGGAAGGCTCCCATATCCCTTCATTCAAGTGCAACAAACATACAAATTGTTAAGCTAGCAAGCCTCCCCCAGAAGAGAAGGGAACCACAGCCATGGATGTCCAGGGGGTGGCAAGGGGAAAACAAATGGCAACACGTGTGATGACATCCTCTCACGAAAGCTGCAATGTACATACTTGCGTCAGACATCAGGATGCAAATGTATGATGACATCATTAACATGTGTCGCCATTTTGGTGTCACTGTGGTTTCCTGTGGATGCCACCAGTAACAAGTTCTGTTAGAAGAGAAGGGAAATGCCTTTTTGCATGCAGCTTTTTCTAATGAATGTGTTTTGCAGAAAAACTACTCCAATAAGAACTATGCTTTGCCCACAGTATTCCCCAATCTACATTTTTAAAAATGTATCGTGGTGGCTCAGCGGGTAAGATGCCAGACTTGTCAATTGGAAGATCGCAAGTTTGGAGGTTTGAATCCCTAGCCCCGCGTGATGGAGTGAGCTCCCGCACTGTTGGGGATGAGATTAAATACTAGGAGAAGATATATTGTTTGGATATTATCCTTCCTTTCTCACGTAAGTGAGATCAGCAGAGCATCATCCCCGGCAGCATAAAAAGTTGGAAACTGAGACGAGGTTGGTTTAACCTTCTAGAAAATAATCCAGGATGCTGTGAGGCAGACTGGATTATCCTGGCATTACCCCTTTTTGTCCCTCTTAAAACAACAATCACACAGTTTTGTGAAGAAATAAAAGTAATGTTTACTCACATTATTTAGGTCTCAAAAACAGCAGTTGCAGTAGTAGAGTCAAGGCAGGTTTAAAACATATTGAGTTACAAAAATAGAATATATAGACTTTAGCATTCTGTCTGGGCTTGGAGAGCTCAGACAACATGTCCTTTCAACTCGAGAGCATGGTGGAAAGAGAGGGAAGAACAGGAAGAAGGAAGTGATCTCACAGAGTTCTCTCTGCAGGAAGTTACTGCGAGTCTCCGCCCTCTTCATGTCCTTATAGAGCAAGACATGAATTGTTGGTATGACTGCTATATTTTCCCACAAACCCCTTCTCAGGCATACAAAACAAGTTCATGCAAACTTTTAATTAAACCACCCAGAGTCCCATTTTGACTCGAAGGTTCTCGAAACTCTCTCTCGGTAGAGGCTTGGTGAGAATGTCCGCAGTCATCTCTTTGGTATGGCAATAAGCCAAGTCCACTAGTCCATCTTGAATGGCCTCACGCACGAAGTGGTACTTCACTCCGATGTGCTTTGTTCTTGCATGGAACTTCTCACTCTGTGACAACTTCAGGCAACTCTGGTTGTCCTCCATGAGACGAACAGGCTTCTTGCGCACTAACCCAAAGTCTTTGGTCAGTTGGTCGAGCCAGGCCATTTCTCTGCATGCTTCTGTAGCTGCAATGTATTCAGACTCTGTAGAAGACAAAGCTATATAATTCTGTTTATAACTGCCCCAAGAAATGGGACCATTTGCAAAAATAAAGACACAACCACCTGTGGATTTATAGTCTTTTGCATCCCCAGCCCAATCAGCGTCCGTGTAACCTACCAGTTCAGGATCGCTGTCAGCTGGCAACTTTAGTTTACAGTCCATGGTACCTTTCAGGTATCTGACAACTCTCTTAACAGCTCTCCAGTCACGTTCAGTGGGAGCATTCACTTTTCTGCTTAGAATCCCCACTGCATTAGCTATGTCTGGCCTACATGTTGTGGTCAGGTACAAAAGTTTTCCTATTGCTGACCTGTATTTGCTGTTGTCAGGAAGAGGTTCTGACTCCTCTTTATTCTTTAGGAAGTCAGTAGTCATAGGAGTGGCAACTGGGTGCGCTTCTTGCATCTGCAGGCTGTCAATTAGTTCAGTGACCTTCTGCTTTTGACTTAGAAGAAAAGAACCATCTTCTCCTCTCTCTATTTGAACTCCTAGATAATAATGCACTTTTCCTAGTTCTTTGACTTCCACATCTTGGCTTAGATGTTTTACTACTTGGGAGTAGTCTTTGTCATTTACGGTTGCAATTATTAGGTCATCAACAAATGTCAGAATGTAGGAAAATTGTCCATTATTACATTTTGAGTACAAACACTTGTCTGCATGGCCTTGTTTGTACCCCAACTGTGTTAGCATGGCGTGTAGCTTTTCATTCCATGCCCTAGCACCCTGTTTTAGTCCATAAAGCCCCTTCTGAAGTCTGCATACTAAATGCGCTTCATTTGGCTTGACAAAACCTTTGGGTTGCTTCATATAAATCTCCTGTGAGATTTCTCCATGTAAAAATGCAGTTTTTATGTCTATGTGCCTCACTTGCATTTGCTTTGAAGCTGCAATGCTTAAAAGCATTCTGATGGTGGTGTATCTGACTACTGGAGCAAAAGTGGCATCATAGTCCTCTCCATACTGTTGACTAAATCCCTGTGCTACAAGTCTCGGTTTGTAGCGCTGTACTTTCCCTTCTGCATCTTGTTTCACCTTAAAGACCCACTTACTTCCAATAGCCTTCTTCCCTGGAGGCAGCTGGGTAAGTGTCCAGGTCTTGTTCTGGTGCAGTGCATTCATTTCCTCCTGCACAGCATCCTTCCAGAGACGGGCTTCAGTGGCTGGCATCTCCTCTATCGCTTCCCAGTTGGAAGGCTCTAGGGGTTGCGCCGACCCTGCGAGGTGGGACAGTCGTAGTGGTGGGACACCTCTGTTGGATCTCGATGAGCGTCTGATCTGTGGTTCTGGTTCCACATCAGCTTCCTCATCATCCTCCAATGCAGGCATCTCCGCATCAGACTGTTCCTCTTCATCTCTGGTGGTGCTGCTGAGAGTCTGGTCCTCTGCGTCTTCTTCCTGTTGATGCCCTGTAGATGGTGTTATGGCTGTGGAAGGCAGATCTGGACAGTTACACATTTGTGGTGGAAAGTATATGAGATCTTGTGTTTCTTTCTCTGATTGCTCAGAAAAATCTACAACACTTCCACTTTTATCAACTTTGCTGTGTAAAATGTACTTATTTTTCCCAACTGAGGGAACATTCAGTGGACCACACACATCACTGTAAACTATATCAAGCACTTTGGTACTTCTCTGTTCAGTACATGGTGGAAAAGAAGGTTTGACACTTTTCTCTGTGATACAACTTACACACTTTGTTGTTGGTGAAGTGTTTAGTGCTACCTTTATTCCTCTTGCACACTCCTTGCGCTGCAAGTCCACTATGGCATTGATGTCTCTGTGTCCAAGTCTTCTGTGCCAAAGTTCTGGATCCGCCTCATCCTTCTGGTTTGAGCGCGCCACTTTAGCAGACTGGGGTTCTGAAAGATTAATCTCATACACACCATGTATTAGATTTGCTTCAGCATACAATTTCCCATCTTTAGACACCTGGCACACATCATTTTCAAATAATATACTGAAACCTTTTCTGGCCAGAATAGAGACACTAAGCATATTGCAGGTCAGTTCTGGAGTATACAAGACCCGTTGTATGGGATTCTCTTTTGTCTCACAACCTATCTTGCACTTCAGGACTCCTGACCCTGCGCCATGTGCTTTTATGATTTTGCCATCTGCAATTTGAATATTGCCACCTTGTGATGGGTCAATACTTTCAATGTCCTCAAAGAAATCTTTTTCATGAGTAAAATGACTCGAGGCTCCAGAATCTATTATCCATTTGTTTGACTTGGTGTCACAATTGTTAGCAGTTAAACTCTTTTCTTGTAAGAGAAAACTTCCCTCATTTTTGTCTTTCTTTTCGTTTTGCTGCTTAAATGCAGGGAAATTTTGTGACTTTCGTGCTTTGCAAGCTTTAGCCATGTGCCCTTCCTTATTACAATTGAAGCACACAATTTTCTTAGGCGTGGCTTTAGCCCTCACTTGGAATTTAGACACATAGTTTGAATCATTGGCTTTTACAGTCCTGGTAGGAGATTCTTGTCTCCTTTCCACACACTCTTCTTTCAGATGGGCAATTACTTTTCTTAGAGTTAAGTCTGTCTTCCCATCCATAAGAGTTGCAAAAGTCTCAAACTTAGGTCCAAGTGATCCCAGGAAATAACAAACTTTCTGTTCTTCCTGCATTGGGTATTCTGAGAGTTCTAGTTTTTCAATAATTGTTAGGAATTCTGTCACATGACTGTTACAGTCTGCTTTGGACACAAGTTTCAACTTAAATAAGTCTCTCACCCAGGCACGGTGAGAGCGTTTACTTGCAAATCCATATGACAATTCCAAATTCTCAAGGATCTGGGCTGCAGTATTCCCCTTCTTAACGTGAACCATCTGCACATCCGAAATACTACTCAGAATTATGGCTACTGCTAACTTATTCTGCTTTTCCCATATCTTGATTGAAGCTTGGGCTTCTTCTGTAGTGCCAGTAGGCTTCTCTTTTTCAATACAATCCAAGATATCTTTAAGATCAAATATCACCTCTAGGCGCTTTTTCCATTGGATAAAATTGTTCTCTCCTAGTCTGGGTAGCTTAAGGCTTCCCTCTTCAATTTGATTCTGATTTGCCATCTCAAAAATAAAAAATTTGAAAAATGTCCAAAAATACAAAATCAAAAACTTAAATCTCCAATGAAAAAAAAAAATCTAAGATTTTCTCTGCCTAGCTACTGCACTGCGAGGGAAAGGGGGGGTTAATCCTTTCACAATGGAGACAATGGAAGTCACCATGTGCTCGCCAGAAAAACAAAATGTCGGCTTTGAATTTTTCTTCTCTCTTAAGAAAATCCAGCAACATCCACAAAATACTTCAAGCTTTGTCTCTTCTGGGCCCGTAACCCTTGTTGGGGATGAGATTAAATACTAGGAGAAGATATATTGTTTGGATATTATCCTTCCTTTCTCACGTAAGTGAGATCAGCAGAGCATCATCCCCGGCAGCATAAAAAGTTGGAAACTGAGACGAGGTTGGTTTAACCTTCTAGAAAATAATCCAGGATGCTGTGAGGCAGACTGGATTATCCTGGCATTACCCCTTTTTGTCCCTCTTAAAACAACAATCACACAGTTTTGTGAAGAAATAAAAGTAATGTTTACTCACATCATTTAGGTCTCAAAAACAGCAGTTGCAGTAGTAGAGTCAAGGCAGGTTTAAAAACATATTAAGTTACAAAAATAGAATATATAGACTTTAGCATTCTGTCTGGGCTTGGAGAGCTCAGACAACGTGTCCTTTCAACTCGAGAGCATGGTGGAAAGAGGGAAGAACAGGAAGAAGGAAGTGATCTCACAGAGTTCTCTCTTCAGGAAGTTACTGCGAGTCTCCGCCCTCTTCATGTCCTTATAGAGCAAGACATGAATTGTTGGTATGACTGCTATATTTTCCCACACGCACTAGCCCCAGCTCTTGCCAACCTAGCAATTCAAAAGCATGGAAATGCAAGTAGATGAATAGGTACCACTTTGGTGGGTAGGTAACAGCGTTCCGTGTACGTCATGCCAGCCACATGACCACGGAAGCATCTTCAGACAACGCTGGCTCTTCAGCTAACAAACGGAGATGAGCACCAGCCCCTAGGTCGGACACGACTGCACAAATGTGCGGGGGGAACCTTTACCTTTACCTTATCTTTCTCATACACATTCTTAATATAAATTTTGGAGTATATTTTAATAGATGCAAAGCCAATTTGGATGGATTGTAGTATTTCACTTCCACCTGAATTCGTATTAGATTTTCTTTACATCTCTGTTTATAGTTGAAGAGAGAAAATAATGAAGAGAAAGCTAACTAAAATAAAATACACCATTCACTCTCTTTAGGAAACATCCTTCTTTTCCTTCCTCCCTAGCTACAGAATTATTTGGTGATAATAGACAGTAATCCAAATCATAGGAGGAATTTATCAGCTGAGAAAAAATAAAACTTCAGGCTGTACAAACAGCAGCTTCTTCACTGGATCAGGATTCTCCCACCCTCAGTGATAGCTCTGCATGTTTATCAGTGATTGTAAGAGTTATTCCCCCCTTCATACTTCCTGTCTGAATCTGCTCTTTTGGATTTTTGAGATAAAGGCACGGAGGAGCACTGGAATTGGCCAAACTATACGTTTGCAAAATGTGAACATATCATTTTGTGCTACCGTATTTAAAGCAGAATATGGCAAATGGAGCAACCCTATGCCAACCTGCCCTGCTAACTCACACCATTCCCCCCCATGCCATAAAATGACACTGTTGTAGTCCAAGATGAGGGCCATGGATCTCAAAAGAGATAGCAGCATATAAGAGGAATTTCTGCCAGAGACTTCGAAAGGCTTTGGCCAGTCAGGGCAATTGGTGATTGACCAATACATTGAAACAGTATCAGGCATCTCCTTTTGGTCACCGAACAACCCATAGATAGGCTGAGGTTCAGTTAGAGATGCTACACTGCATATAAGGGAAATATTACATCCCTTCTGCTGCCTGAGTCCTCCAGATGTTTTGGCTTTAATGACCATTGGACCTAGCCAATATGACCAGAGATAGGGGATGTGGTAGCAGTCAATGAGAAGATCTGGATGGGGCAACTAGTGTTCATTGGATTAACATTGGATCCTTTTTTTGGCCTATTTCCCCCCCTTCTCAGAGGTTTCTCTGAGCTTTTGCTTCATGTCAGCAGTTTGATGGAACGGAACTCTAAATGCCTTCTAAAACCTATTAGTGTGGAGTTCGCTGATTGTGTGATACTGGTAGCATCACCCTCGCTCTGCTCATTTTATTCTGTGGTTGCTTTTGTTTTGTTCCAAAAGCCATTGCCATTGCCTGGTTTCCCAAATACAAATAGTTCTCTCACACAGCTTGGAAAAGAAAGTTTTAACAATACAAGTGACAAAGGCTTGAATGGAAAGATTATGCTTTAATGAAACAGTGTGCCTGGCTCCATTGATCTGAGCAGAGGCTGTTCATATGCTGAAGTGGTTTGCTGGTTAAGATCCATATAGCATTTTCTCCCATTTTGAAAATCAGCTGGATGCTGATGGCTTTGTTCAATAACCCCACTGAAGTCAATATAAATAATTACTCTGTGGGAGCAAGGCAATTTGGATTGGTCCCTGTGGATACTATCTTCAAACCGCCTCCTTAAAATAGTCTCATTGACCCCAGACTGACTGTCCAATAAATGGCAAGGCTGTCAAAAGAAGGCAAGCATCAACAATGATTCGGATTCTTTCATCTGGGAAAAGAAGATACATGGTCTGTTAGATTTCAATTCAGCCTGTTTTCTATCTTGCACCTTAAGCAGATCATTACTGATTACTGTTGTTGTTATTATTATTACTGTTACAAACAATTGGCAGTGGATGAATTGATAAAAAATAGCCTTTGATTAAGAAGAAATTCAGCCATCTTGCTTCATTTGACATATATGCATATCCTCACTTCTCATCTTGCTTTTTCCATTAGGAGTTGATCACAGCTTAGAATAATGCTTCTTTTGGCTGATGACTTTGTGAGAGAACAGGAAGCCCCTTGATCCTGATGTGCCAGGGGCAGTCCGCCTGGCTATTTTAAAATATATTACATAAATGATTACATAATAGATCCAGACCTTCCCTCCCCCCCTCTCCCCCACTCAGATTGGAGGTCTTATTTCCCTTTGCAGCATCAGGACATACTGTATATGCTCTGGTGGGGAAGACATTTTTCTGGTGCTCCCTTCTCTCTCTCTCTCTCTCTCTCTCTCTCTCTCTCTCTCTCTCTCTCTCTCTCTCTCTCCTCCTCCTCCTCCTCCTCCTCCTCCTCCTCCTCCTCCTCCTCCTCCTCCTCCTCCTCCTCCTCCTCCTCCTCCTCCTCCTCCTCTTCCTTCCCTCTGAGTAGCATGCGAGCATTGGAAGAGCAGCGGCAAAGGATCCCACCAAAGCTGCATGCTAAGGATTGAATTGTATCTGTAATTTACTCAGTTGCTGACAGTTGGTGCATTAGGGCAAAAGGACTGAAGTTCAGAAGGACCTTGTTAAAAGCAAAGCACCTCCGAAGGCTGCTGGCAATGTAGAGAGTCCCTGAATCTTTCAAAAGGACATGTATGAGTTGTTTGGGCATATCACTCTTGGATTTTCTTCTGCCAGGAGCTGCTCTTTCTTGTTTTAGTTTATACACCGGCTACGTTTTGCTAAACTAAGACAAGATTGATTGGTAGACTAAGAGACTTTGCCTTTTTTTCTGCAACAACTTGGTTAATGCTATTCCTATTTCAGGAAAGGCTATAAGACGTTGGACCACAGTTTATTTTTCTCTCAGCTCTTTCTGTTAATAGCCAATCTCTGAACCCATTGACTGAAGAGGGCTTTTGAAACCTGGTGCTGAGCTCTTGATTATCTAGTTGTAAGTCTAGGTTAATTTTCCAAATGTCCACTTGATGTGTCAGACTTCAGCTCTCATCTGCCCCAGCCAGCAGAACCCACTGCAAGAGATTTGGTTCAAAATATCTAGAGGACAGTAGGATCCCTATCTTTGTTTCATTACATTCTACTGTGCAGAGAATACTGTTGGGATTTCATGAGATTTTGGAAAACCCATCAAGAGGAACAGCATGGCTGTCAGAACAGAGAATCCCATACAATTCCAGAGCATCCTTAGAAATGCTGCCTATGTATTCAAAGCTAACTTACATCCACCAAAGGCAACAATGAGAACCAGGAGCAAAAATTACAAAGATATGACCTGGAAACATTTATGTTTTATACAGTAATAGTTATTATGTTTTGGTATTCATTGTACTTTCCATACTCAAGTAAGACAAATTCCCCATGAAACAAGCTAATAGTTTCCAGAATCCCCTTTCTTTCAAATCTCCTTCTTCAATGTGATAAGATAATATTCCATTCTTAGAAATTCAGACTAAATTACACAGTTGCCATTTACTAACATTTCAAAATTTTGGCTCAAAGTTTTAGTAGATATTAAAAGCCCAAATTCTTGAACCATTTCTTTTGATTTTAAAGATTATAAGCTCTTTCTTTCACCACATTTGAATGACACACACAAGGTAAAGGTAAAGGTACCCCCCGCACATTTGTGCAGTCGTGTCCGACTCTAGGGGCCAGTGCTCATCTCCGTTTGTTAGCCGAAGAGCCAGCGTTGTCCGAAAACACTTCCACGGTCATGTGGCCGCATGACGCCGCGGAACACTGTTACCTTCCCACCGAAGTGGTACCTATTAATCTACTTGCATTTGCATGCTTTCGAATTGCTAGGTTGGCAAGAGCTGGAGCTAGTGTGGGAGCTCACTCCGCACGCAGGGCTAGGGATTTGAACCTCTGAACTTGCGATCTTCCAATCGACAAGCCTGGTGTCTTACCCGCTGAGCCACCACGCCCCTTTGACACACACAAAGTAAGTGGGAAATAGAGGAATATATTCTCTCTCTCTCTCTCTCTCTCTCTCTCTCTCTCTCTCTCTCTCTCTGTGTGTGTGTGTGTGTGTATGTTTGTGTACACAATATATATATATATAGTTTTTCGAATATATATATATATTCGAATCAAATTATGAATTCAGTCGTATCTGACCCTTGGCGATTCCATAAGCCAGCTCTCTCCATGATTTCCGATCTTCATTTAGTTGCTTTAAATTTTGGCATGTGTCTGCTTTGATTACATCCAACCAGCGCGTTCTTTGGTGTCCTCATCATCTTTTGCCACTGACCATTCCAAGCATAACGTCTTTCTCCAACGATGTTGATCTCATGACATGACCGAAGTAACTAAGTCTAAGTTTTGTTATTTTTCCTTCTAGTGACATGTCCGGTTTTATGCTCTTCAACACTTCTTTATTCGTTATCTTTGCAGTCCAAGGGATTCGCAAGAGCCTCCTCCAACACCATAGTTTAAAAGAATCGATTTTCCTTCTATCCAACTTTTTCATTGTCCAACTTTCACAGCCATAAGTAGTTATGGGGAACACAGTGGTGTGGACTAGTCTACACTTAGTCGTCAAGCTGACATCCTTGCTTTTCCAAATTTGATTCATACTCATTATTGCTGTACGACCCAGCATGATACGGCGTTTAATTTCTTGGCTACATTCGCTATTTTGATTGACCAGTGATCCTAAAAAGGTGAATTCTTCCACACATTCCACCTCATCTCCATCAATTATTATTTTGATGTTTCCATTCTTTGCAGTTGTCATGAGTTTGGTCTTTTTGATATTCAGAAAGAGGCCAAACTTCTCGCTTTCTTCTTTGAGTCTCATGATTAGGTGCCCTAGGCCTTCCTGGGTTTCTGAGACAAGGGTTGTATCATCTGCGTATCTAAGGTTATTGATGATTCTTCTGCCAATTTTTACCCCAATTTCTGATTCGTCTAGCTCCAGTTTCCTGTTGATCACTTTGGTGTACAAGTTGAATAAGAAAGGTGACAGAATGCAACCATGTCGCACACCTTTCTCGATCTTGAACCAATCAGTGTCACCATATTGAGTTTGTACACTGGCTTCATGATTTACATACAGTGATTTCATCAACTTCACTAAATGTAGTGGCACCCCAAGGTCTGCTAGGGCTCTCTATAGATTGTCATGATCAACAAAATCAAAAGCTTTCCTCTAGTCCATGAAGCACATATAAATATTCTTTTGATATTCATGACATTTTTCCATTATCCATCGAACATTTGCAATGTGATCACGGGTGCCACGGCCCAGTCAAAAACCAGCTTGGACATCTGGCAGTTCCCTTTCGATGATTGGGGCCAGGCATTGTTGTCTGATTTTTAGTAGAATCTTGCTAGTGTGAGATATGAGAGCAACAGTGCAGTAGAACACTCCTTTGAATTTTTTGGCAATGGAATAAACACTGATTGTGTTTATTCATGTGTTGGTTTCCCAAATTTTCTGGCACAAAGCTCTGATAATTACAGTTGGTACTGGCCTTACCTTAACAATTCAGCAGGGATGTTATCAACTCCTGGGACCTTGTTGTTTTGCACTTGGTTCATTGCCCACTTGACTTCTTCATCAAGGATGGCTGGTTCTGACTTTCACTTCCGGGTGTTGGTGTGAGCGGAGCGACGAACCGAGGCTCCTAGCCTTGATTCCGCAGTTTGCCGTTTGCGGCGATTAAAAAGAAAAAAAATCGCCAAAAAATCACCCTCGAAGAGAGGGTGAGCAGAAGATTTCTCACAAGGGTCGCCGGATTTGCCTCTCTACCGACCCCCATATTTCCACCACGGGGGAAAGGAGATTGAAGCGGCGAAAGGCGACTGGAATTGCCACGAAGCTCTGCGGAAGCCGCAAATCTGAATAAGATAAGTAGCTCCTCACCCAACCTTTTAGATGCACCTTTTAGTTTTTCTTTAAATATTATTTGCCTTATTAAGCTCTAAGATTTATCTCTGGACTGGATATATAATTGCTGGAGGTTTATTATTCTTTCCTGTCAAGAACTGTCAAAAGGTGGGAATGAAAAGCTAACTGACTTTGCTACAAATGAAAGTGATTTTCTTTTTACTTTTACTTTGATTTAAACTTTCTACTTATTGGCAATTGAATACATTTTTACTCTGGAATTATATACTTGGATTTTGATTTTATATGGAATAATTAATACTCTGCCTTTTTTGCTTTTATGGTGATTATTGTTGGGGGAAAAAATTTCCTTTCTTTTTTATAAGCCCTTCTTTAAATTTTTATGTGTTGACTGGACTTTTTATATAGAGACTTGATTCCTTAATATGTACTTTGGGTGAAGAAGTGATTGGGATTATTACAGCCTGTTTTTATATACTTTATATAATTCTTTTTTACTTCAGTTACTTTTGGTTGGATTGAAGAGTTACAAGCGGGCGTGAAAGACCTTGGAACTGTTTTCCGTTTCCATTATTATTTTGACTACAGTAGAAAAAAAACTGCCAGCTGCCTCCTTATCTTTTGTTTTTGAATTTACATAGACTTATATATTTAATGGATTACAAATGAATTAAGAAGACTATTATTTTTAAAGGTCTGCTTTTACTTTTTGTAATTTTTTAGTCTCCCCATTTTTTATCCTTTTTTTAAAGACAATTATTGTCTCCCCCTTTTTTATCTTTCCCTCTCTTCTTTTCCTTTTCTCCTCTTTTTTTTCCTCTTACATGAAAATTACCCATACCATGGCGTCAATGGCACTGAGGAGGAGAGATACAGATAAAGAAAAAGAGTCTGGAAGAGCATCTACTGAGCCTGCAATGCCTGCACCATCAATGGAAACTCCACTATCAGAAATGAAAAAAAATCCTTGAAGCAATTGCAGCATTAAACAAGAAAGTGGAGGATTCATCGGCTAATTTGGGTCAACAAAATAAGCAGATGGAAGAACAAATTGCATCTTTAGATAAAAAGATGGATAAGAAGATGGAAGACATGAAAAAAGAAATTACCCAGGAGATAAAACATGGATTTAAAAAAGAAGTACAACAGTTAAGGAAGTTGTGAACTCTCTGTCAGAAGAACTTAAAGATATGCAAGGTCAGATACAAAAATTAGAGACTAAATCAGAATATGCTACCAAAGAAATTGAACACAATTTAGATATTACAGCATTAGCAGAAATGAGAGAGAAGGAACATATTTTGAGACTGAGAGCAGTCCCTGAGCAAGCAAATGAAGATGTAAGAGAAAGGATTATTTCTGTATTGGCTAAATTTTTAGAGATAAAAGAACAAGACTTAGATTTGGAAATAGATAAAATTTTTAGAGTGAATTCACGTTATGCTAGAGAAAATAAAGTTCCTAGAGACATATTGATATATTTTGTGAGAAAAGTGGTAAAAGAGCAAATTTTGAAGAAACATAATAATTTTTTAATTTTTATTTATTTTTAATTTATATGACCGCCCATCTCCCCTCATGGGGAACTCTGGGCAGTTCACAATAAATAAGTTAAAATAAAATCTAAAATATATAAAACCTCCATTATACAATAAAATAATAATAGATTAAATATAGAAGGGAAAGAAGTAATTGTATTAAAAGAAATACCTTTGAGAATATTAAGGAAAAGAAGAGATTACTCCTTCTTTACAGACAAATTAAAACAACACAATATCCCATTTAGATGGGAGAAACTAGAAGGTGTATCTTTTACATTCAAAGGGCAGAGGTTCAGAATAACTTCCATTTTAAAAGTAAAAGCATTTTTAGAAAAATATGACAGAAATGGGTGTGCTATCTGGAGACTTGGAAGAAGGAGGAGAGACATCAAGAGACAAAAAGAGGAATGAAGACTTATCTGAGATGGGAGCTGCAGGTCTGGACTTGAAAAAGGGATTTTAATTATCAAAACATTTATGGATTACAAATATTTGACATGGAATATTAATGGTGCTAACGCCCCGCAGAAAAGAAGAAAGAGCTTTCATTTTTTGAAAAAATTGAGATTGGACATAATTTGTTTACAAGAGACTCATATTTGTAAATAAGATACCAAATATTTGATTCAAAAACAATTTGGAGAAGAATTCATTTTGGCGGGAAATAAAAAAACGAAGGGGGTAGTTTTATATATACAACCAAAGTTAAACCCAAAATTGGTATTAACTGATGATGAAGGTCGTTATGTTGCAGTTGAAATTAATATACAAGGAACTAAAACCCTGGTTGTTGGACTTTATGCACCGAATATGGACAAAGGAGTATTTTGTAAAAAATTGATGGATAAACTTTTGGACCAAACCTATGAAAATTGGTCTTTCATGGGTGATTGGAATGGGGTAATCTACCCTAAGATGGACAGACACTCACAAAAAGAAGTGAAGTATACACAAGGAAAATTGCCACAAACATTTTTTTACTTAAAGGAAATGTGGGATTTACAAGATATTTGGAGATTCATGAATGGGACTTCCAGAGAATATACGTACTATTCAGAGAGATTTAAATCATATTCCATAATAGATACGATTTTAATATCAAAAAGTTTAATGATGGACATTAGTAAAGTTGAAATATTACCCAAGACTCTTTCAGATAATAATCCAGTAATGTTGACTGTTAAAGGAAAACAGAATGTATTCAGATGGAGACTAAATGAGTCAATATTTTGGAAAAATGATATAGTTGATGTATGCAAAAAAAAGTTAAGGGAATACTTTCAACTGAATTCAAATAAAGGCACCAATATTCAGACTGTATGGGATGCCAGCAAAGCATATATGAGGGGTTATTTTATCCAATATAATGCTCAGATGAGGAGAAAGAAACAAGAGAGAATTCAACAGATTTTAGATGAAATAAAAAGTAAAGAGACATGTTTAAGAGATAAGCCAATGGACGATATTTTGCTTACTCAAATTAAATTTTTACAAAAACAAATATCAATGATATTGACACAAGAGATAGAGACTCAAATGAAATTTACAAAGCAAAAATATTTTGAATATGCTAATAAACCAGGTAGATGGTTGGCTTATAAATTGCGGAAACAAAGACAAAAGAACCAAATTTCTAATATACAACATGAAGGGAAAGTTATGGTGAATAATATAGATATACAAGAAGCTTTTCATGATTATTATTCAAAATTATATCAAAAACAAGAAGTTAATTTAATTGACATTGATGATTATCTGAGTAAACAGAAATTAACTGTTCTTAATGATCAACAAAGATTAATACTAAATAATCCTATAACAACAGAGGAAATGGTAAAGGCCTTTAAGAAAATTAGTAGTGGAAAAGGACCAGGACCGGATGGCCTGTCAGCAACTTACTATAAATGCTTCGAGGATGAATTATGTCTACCTTTGCAGGAGACTATGAATTCAATTTTGGAAACAGGAACAATGCCAGAGACTTGGAAAGAAGCGCATATAACATTGATCCCTAAAGAACAACAAGATTTGACTTTAACTAAGAATTATAGACCAATATCTTTATTGAATAATGACTATAAGATATTTACAACTATATTGGCAGAAAGAATGAAAAATATTCTTAAAAACTTTATTCATCAAGATCAAGCAGGATTTTTACCTAAGAGACAGATCCGAGACAATGTCCAAAATATATTAGATATACTGGAATATTTGGAACAACACTATGAAAAACAAGCTGCCTTGATATTTATAGATGCTGAAAAAGCCTTTGATAATTTAAATTGGCCTTTTTTGTTTAAAGTAATATGAATTTTGGAGGAAATTTTACTAAGTGGATCAAATCAATATATACTCCCCAATTTGCAAAAATAATTGTTAATGGAGAATTTAGTAAACCATGTGAAATTCAAAAAGGTACAAGACAAGGTTGTCCATTATCTCCACTTTTGTTTATATTGGTATGAAGTTTATTTTGTTTATTATTGTATTTTGTTTATATTGGTATGAAGGTAGACTAAAGGACTAAAATTTATCCATGGTATTAAGGTTAAAAAAGAAGTTTATAAATTAAGAGCCTTTGCTGACGACTTAGTCTTTACTTTGGAGAATCCACTAGATGGAATTGAACTATTGATACAGAATATGTCGATGAAGGTTCTCAGTCATCCAGGTGGAATTGTCTGTAGCTTGAATCATGTCAACTGGATTTCTATTTTCTCAGTGGAAACGTTTTGCTCCTTATCCAAGAAGCTTCTTCAGTCTGAGCAAAGTTTGTAAGGGAATCCTTAAATATGTTTCTAGGGTGGCTGTGTGACCTTGCACCTGGGGCTAGATCATGTTTATTTGAGATGTTTATTTATAAGTCCCGTTATTATCCAAAGGAGAATCATTAAGATTACCTTGCTGTTGTTAATAGAGGTAATAGACAGTTTGAAACAATTGGAACATGATGGCTCCATCGATAGGATTACCTACCACCGTCTGTATCCTGGAGAAGCCATCCCATGCATCTACGGACTCCCTAAGATCTACAAGGAAGGAACACCCCTTCGACCCATAGTCAGCAGCATTAATTTGGTAACATACAACATTGCCAAACACCTCTCTACCATACTAGCACCTCTGGTTGGACACTCTGAACACCACATCCATAATTCGGAAGAATTTGTTTCCAAAGCAAAGATCCTGAAACTGGATACAGATGAAACTATGGTCTCCTTCGATGTGTCCTCCCTTTTCACCAGCATCTCCACCACTCATGCTCTATCCGTGGTCAGGAAGAGACAAGAAGAGGACAGCACCCTTGAAAGGAGAAACCATCTCATCCCAAACCAGATCTGCCATCTTCTGGACCTGTGTCTCAACACCACTTATTTCTCATACAGAGGTGACTTTTACAGACAAAAACACGGCTGTGCCATGGGTTCTCCTGTGTCACCCATTGTGGCCAATTTATACATGGAAGAAGTGGAGAAGAAAGCACTCAACACATTCCAGGGAACAGCGCCCACCCACTGGTTCAGGTATGTGGATGACACCTGGGTCAAAATCAAGGCCCAGGAAGTACAGGCCTTCACGGACCATATAAACACCATAGATGCCAACATTAGGTTCACCAGAGAAGACACCAAGGACAACAGACTGGCATTCCTAGACTGTGAAGTCCTCATTGGGACCGGTGGCAAGCTAGAAATAGGGATCTACAGGAAACCCACACACACAGATCAATATCTGATGTTTGACTCCCACCATCCACTACAGCACAAACTAGGAGTCATCAGGACATTGTCACACAGAGCAGAAACCATCCCCACCTCCATGGATTCCAAAAAGAATGAAATCAGCACCTGAGAACAGCTCTGAAGGCCTGTGGATATCCTAATTGGGCCTTCACTAAATCTAAGTCTACCAGACCTAAAACAGCGACAGACAGGGCTGAGACTCAGAGTAAATGGAAGAACCTGGTCATTCCTTACATGGCTGGCGTGACTGAAAAGATAAAAAGTTTATTTGGCAAGGGAAAAAACCAAGAATAAAATATAAAATTTTACAAGATTCAAAAGAAAGAGGTGGACTAGGTCTACCGGATCTGAAATTATATTATGCTGCTTGTTGCTTGGTATGGATTAAAGAATGGATAGTTCTGAAAAATGAAAAATTATTGAACCTGGAGGGTCATGAATTAAGATATGGATGGCATGGGTATTTGTGGTATGACAAAGTGAAAGTTAATGTGGACTTTAAAAATCATTATATTAGAAGATCTTTGTTAAGAATTTGGAATAAATATAAACTAACTTTATGTTATAAAAGACCTTTATGGATTTCCACACAAGAAGCATTTCATAGAACAGAAGTAAGAGCTAAAGACAAATGGTTGACCTATAAAGACTTTTTTAAAAAAGAACAAGGACAATGTAAAACCAAATCAAAAGAAGAATTGGCTTTAGAAGGATACACCTTTCAATGGCTTTCTTACATGCAACTTGTAGAAAAATTTAAATCAGATAAAAAAGAATTTGAATTTGAACAAACTAAATTGGAATTTGAGATACAGCTATGTGAGACAGATGATCATTTAATAGCTAAAATGTATAAATTATTGTTAAAAGGTGAAATGGTAGAGGAACAAGTTAAAGATTGCATGATCAAATGGGGAAAAAATATTGGTCATAATATCCAAATGCAACAATGGGAAGATATGTGGACTAAAGGACTAAAATTTACTTTGTGTTATAATTTGAAGGAAAATTTCTATAAGATGATGTACAGATGGTATATGACCCCACAAAAACTAGCTAAAATGTATGGGAATGTTTCCAACTTGTGTTGGAAATGTAAAAAAAAGAGGGGTCATTTTACCATATGTGGTGGACATGTGAGATTGCAAAGAAATTTTGGATACATTCATTGATGCAAAATATTTTACAAATTCGAGTTCCATTCAAACCAGAACTATTTCTATTGGGAATATCAGAAGAACAAATAGGAAAACAATATACAAGAATTATGCAATATATGATTACAGCAGCGAGACTTGTATATGCACAAAACTGGAAAAATCAGATTATACCTACGATACAAGATTGGATGTTAAAAGTGATGGATGCGGCAGAAAATGATAAATTGACATGTTTATTAAAAGAAAATTCAAATTATTACTTTTTTAAAGAGTGGAAACCATTAACGGATTATTTGCGAAACGCAGGAGGGGCAAAGCTTATATGGGGATTTGAAGATTAAAATATATATAAATTGATATATTAGACAGGAAATGTTTTTCAATGTTATATATAGATCTAGCATGTAAGATAAATTCTTTAAATTACTAAGACCAGAGATAAATCGGAAGTTGACTAATTTCTGTTTCATCTTTCTCTTTTTTTCTTTGCTTTACTACACTTTTTCTCTTCTTTCTTTGATTTGTATTTCTATTTCCTTTTCATTTTCAACTTTTATCTATGTATATTTAAAACTCAATAAAATATATGAAAAAAAAAAGGATGGCTGGTTCTAGTTCTGTTTTCTTATCCTCCTCTCTTCGATGTTGCTCCTCTGTACTAGTAGCATACAGCTCTTCTGCATATTCTCGCCATCTATTCATGACACCTTGTTGGTCAGACAATTCTTTCCCTTGCTTATCCTTGATGATACCTTTGCGAGCCTTGAACGGTGCCCGAATCTTTTTGATTTGTGCACAAGCATTCCTAGTGTGTCCTTTTGTATAGTCTTCCTCTAATTGTTTGCAACATTTCTCCCAGTAATCTTCGCTATCTTTCCTTGCTGCCCTTTGGAAAACAACATTCAATCTTCTTACTTCTTTAGCTGATGTGTGTGTGTGTGTGTGTGTGTGTGTGTGTATGTGTATGTGTATGTGTTTGTGTGTATGTATGTGTGTATGTATGTATGTATGTATGTATGTATATATGTGTATGTATGTATGTATATATATATATATATATATATATATATATATATATCAGAATCTTTACTTTTTGTCTCTGTTTTACTTGACATACTTGAAATACTACTATTTATTAGAAAAAGAGAGGTAAAATTCTCCTACCTGTTCAGTTTTGTGTTATTCTGTGCAGTCACAAAGATAAACGTCATGCTTCCATTGCAAAGTTGGAATCAAGACATACATCTGTGTGTTAAAACTGATGGATATGGCAGAAAATGACAAATTGTCATGCTTATTAAAAGAAAACTCAAATTGTTACTATCTTAAAGAATGGAAACCATTAATGGACTATTTGCAACATGCAGGTGGAGAAAAGCTTTTTTGGGGTTTTGAAGACTAAAATATATATAAATTGATATATTAGACAGGAAATGTTTTTGTATGTTATATATAGAGCTAGCATGAAAGAAAACTTTTTTTTTAATTACTAAGACCAGAGATAAATCGGAAGTTGACTATATCTATGCCTTATCTTTTTTCTTTTTTTCTTTATTTTTCTATACACTTTTACTTCTTTCTTTGATTTGTATTTCTATTTCTTTTTCATTTTCACCCTTTTAACTATGTATATTTAAAACTCTAATAAAATTTGGGGGAAAAAAGACATACATCTGTATAGGAGCACAACAATTCAGACATGTTTAAATTGCCACAAGTATTTATTGTCCCTGCTTTTCCTGGAGTAAGAATGGCTTCCTGTCTAGTCAAACATAATGTGAAATGTAACTCCAACAATGCCGTCTTAAGATCACATTTCTCTAAGTTAGGAAAACACACACAAACACAATCTCAGTTAACTGAATTGCATTCTAAGGAACTACTTCTTCTGGGTGAATTTTTTGAGGATTAGGAGGATGTTATTGGCCTCCTTCTTTTGCTTAAAACATGGACATATGAATGCTGCATGCAGATAGGGAGAATAAAAGCATTCCTGTCAGCCTAAGGCTGTGAAGAAAATAAATCAGGAAAGTTTGCTTAATTAATCATTGGGGGCCAATTTTAATTGGTGAGCCTATGAAAAAAGGACACAGTGATTTGTTATCTGAACTCATTTGCCCTTCCAATTTGCAACTGTTACAGGACATGTAAATAAAAATACTGATGAACAGAAAGATAACCTCAGTGATAGCTTTCAGTTATTAAATTTTATGTTCTTTCTCACTTCTTTTAATAGTCTATAATGAAACAGACTATTTCTGTCTGTTTCAAACTAAATTGATCCAACAATTAAAGAAAGATGATTAAACATCTAAGTAGTTTATAATTAGTTGATAATCCATTTTCTATCTCATGGGAAATCTCATGGGAAGGGAGAGAGCATTTTTTAAAATTATTAATATTTTATTGCCATTTTAGAGAAAATATAGAGAAAACTTAGAACAAAAATCACACTAAGAACAAATGATTAAGAAAAAGAAATTTAAAAACCTTATTATAAACTGTTCAATAGATAATATAATTAATTATTAAATTCTATTACCAGAACAGACAAAAAGGAATAAACAAAATAAAACATAAACCCAATAATTAACACATTAAATTAATATAGGTCACCTATGAATATGTCAAAGGAAAACACCACTTTTTGATTGGTGAAAAAAATAGCCTTTAAAAATAGATAAATTACACATTTCTTGAATCCAGTCCTGGATGTCTGTAGTAGTAGTGCCTTTCCAGTCGCTCAATATAATTCTCTTGGCTATTCACCATGCCTGGTAAAACCAAAATTCCTCAAAAATGGTCAGATTCCAGAATTTTGGAGTATAATCCAAAATAGCATTTATGTCTTTAACATAAAAAACATTTATTCATAAATCTACTTATATACACATAAATCTACTTATATAATATTATCTGAAAAAGAAACCAATAATGGATAAGACCAAATAACATGAATTAATGTATCTCTTACAACACCAACAAAGGAAATTTACAGTCCATCTTTTCTGATACATTATTTGGAGTGTCCGATAAATTCAAAATAAAGTCTTTGATTAATTTTCATCTTCAAGTTCAAAGAAACAGACTTGATATTTTTCAAGACTTACATCAACCAACATTCTATTATTGGATATTCCACTTTATTCCATTCATCATTAATGTTGATTTGTTGTTTATTCATTCAGTCGCTTCCAACTTTTTGTGACTCCATGGACCAGCCCACGCCAGAGCTTCCTTTTGGCCGTCACCACCCCAAGCTCCCCCACGGTCAAGTCCGTCACCTCCAGAATATCATCCATCCATCTTGCCCTCGGTCGGCCCCTCTTCCTTTGGCCTTCCACTTTCCCTAGCATCAGCATCTTCCCCAGGGTATCCTGTCTTCTCATTATGTGGCCAAAGTACTTCAGTTTTGCCTTTAAGATCATTCCCTCAAGTGAGCAGTCTGGATTTATTTCCTGGAGTATGGACTGGTTTGATCTTCTTGCAGTCCAAGGCACTCTCAGAATTTTCCTCCAACAACACAGTTCAAAAGCATTGTTCTTCCTTCGCTCAGCCTTCCTTATGGTCCAGAAATGTTGATAGTTTCAATATATTTTAAGCTTCTGAGATGGATATGAAAGTAATTTGATTTCAAAAGCAGACTCCATTAAAAATGAAAGCATCTCAAGTCTCTTCAAAGCAGCTAAAGCATCTGGTCCATACTGAGCTATCAAAACATGCTTGAGTTGATATTCTACTCTATTCTATTCTATTCTATTCTATTCTATTCTATTCTATTCTATTCTATTCTTTTTATTTATTTATTTATTTGTTTATTTATTTATTTATTTAAAAGATTTGTATGACTGCCAATCTTAGAACACAATTCCGGGTGGTGCACAACAAAAATAAAATCCACAAAACAATAAAAACCATAAAACCAAAACCAAAAGCCTGGTACCTCAGCCATCTTCCTCAGATGCATCTAAGAGAACCATCCTCAGGCTCCTGCCTCACCCTATCCCAGTGCCTGGGGTAAAAGCCAGCTCTTTACAGCCTTATATTGATATATAGTGAATATATATTGCCATTGTTGTACAGTTGGTTATATTGCCACTGTCCTGCATTAAGCAAAGAAAAATCCATCTGAAGTCAGTGAACTTCTTTAAAATAATCATTACAGAGTAATTAATTTAAAGTTACAATTCCAGACTCTACTCATACTTTCCAGGAGAACATCTTACCACCTATTTTTAGAGTAGAATGATTCCATAAAGTTAAATATTCATGAGACTCAGCATCAAAATCCAATTTACATCCCAATAGGGCTCAAATATGTCTAGCACCTCTTAAACGAGGAAACAAAAGACCCTTGTTGACAAAACAAAAGACATGTTGATCCAAGTAATTGCCAAGATCTTAACACAAATAAGTAATAACTTTCCAATAAAGCCCATAAAGGTTGATATCAAGTTAAATGCTCATTTAGGGGTGTGGTGGCTCAGTGGGTAAGACATCCGGCTTTTTGATCAGAAGATTGTAAATTCAGAGGTTCAAATCCCTAATCCCACATGATGGAGTGAGCTCCTGCACTAGCCCCAGCTCTTGCCAACCTAGCAATTCGAAAGCATTCAAATGCAAGTAGATTAATAGGTACCACTTCGGTGGGAAGGTAACAGTTTTTCTGCGTGTGTCATGCTGGCCACATGACCATGGAAGCGTCTTCGGACAGCGCTGGCTCTTCAGCTAACAAACGGAGATGAGCACCGGCCCCTAAAAATTGAAATGCCTTTTAATATATATATAACCCTAAAAGTTTAATGTTCAGACTAAAAACCCACCCTCTTACATTGATCTATTGATATATCAGATCCATAAAAGTAATTTAGAATTTTCCCAATTAATCTTATAACCTAAATATTCAACAACTGTTTAACCACCAGTAGTGGTGGATAGCTTCTGCCTTTTAGGATCAACCATCAACAGTAAAGGAACAAGCAGTCAAGAAGTGCTGCAGACTAGCACTTGGTAGAGCAGCCATGAAGGCCATGGAAAAGATATTCAGATGCTGTGATGTGTCTATACTTACAAAGATCAGAATTATGCAAGCTATGGTATTCCCTGTGACACTCTAAGGAAGTGAAAGTTTGACTTTAAAGGAGCAAGATAGGAAGAGTATTGATGTATTTCAACTTTGATGTTGGAGAAGACTCCTGAGAGTACTGTGGACAGCCAAGAAAACAAACCAATGGATCATTGAACAAATCAACCCAGAGTTCTCATTTGAATCACAAATAACCAGGCTCAGATTATCCCACTTCAGACACATTATGCAAGACCCAGCTCTCTGGAAAAGGCTCTATTGCTGGGAAAGGTGGAAGGAAACAGAAAAAGAGAATGACCAGCAACAAGATGGATGGACTCAGTGGCAATGAGTGCACTGTTGGAAGACCTGAAAGATCAGGTTAGGGACAGGTCATCATGGAGAAAATCTGTCTATGTGGTTCCTAAGAGCTGACAATGACTTGATGGCACATAATCAATCAAGTTAGGCAGTGAGGTAATTATCCAATATTGCCAAAATGTCATCAGATATAAAAAATAATGTATACTCAGAATCTGTGAGATAACTTGCTAAAAGTTCTGTTTCCAGGACTTTTGCTTTCTTAGAATGCAGGGGTCATGTTGGATGGACTGTGCATGAAACTTCACTTTCAGATCTGTCTAACATCAAAAGTTAGATTTCACAGCCTAGACCAGTGGTTCTTAAACCGGGGGTAATTGGGGCATATCCTGGGGGTAATGGAGCAGTTTGTAATTGCTTGCTTGCTTGTGAGTCAAGGATCCAGTTTCGGACTGATGTTGCAAAGATGCTTTATGTAAAACAGTTTAAGAACCACTGGCTTAGACCAACAGATAAAAACATAATATGAGGGCTGTACAGATAGGTCTATATAAATCATGTCTATTCTACTCTATGTTTTAATAGGCAGAATCTTAATCTTGAGCTTTTTTGTGAATTTTAAAAAAATCTGCATCCATTTTCATTCTCTGGAGCTTTTGCATGCAACTTCTCTTAATGCTGCTTACATAATTTCTTCATATTTTATCTTGTTCTCTTGGGGTTGGGTTTTTTTTTTTTGCATACATCTTTCACAAACAAATTTAATTATTTTGAATGGTTATTCAACCAGAGAAAGACAAGAATTGCCAAGCTGAGTTCAGTACCGCCTTTTGTGCCACAGTGTAGTTCATTCTGGAACAAATCTCCTTCTGTAGAAATCTAAGGGTGGATTTCTTTTCATCTCTACCCAGAACAACTTACAATATCTTTATTGTCATCAGATACCAGAATCCTAGTTTTTCAGGGATGTACAGCTTCTGTTCTCCTTGTTGGAAATCAGCTGGGCAGCTTAGATTGCTCTGCTGGAATTCACTTTTCTGATCAACAGTCCTTTTGCAGCCTGCTTCTTTTTTGGGGGCTTACCTATTGAGAAAGCAAAACCTGCTGGTCTGAAACTGAATGCTTTAACAAGCTGTTGTTTGGATTGATAAGTGTCATAGCTGTGATTCAACAAGTTACTTTTAATTAGTTGTGGTGTCACTTTTGAAGGGCAACTTTGTACAACAGGGGATTTCACAAAGCTGACAGGAAGAACCTCAGTCACTTTTTAATGACTTCTTTTAAATCTGACTGACAGCCCCACAGTTCTTCCAAAGTAGGTCAAGGTTATTTTGTCACTTGCTGGGCAAGAGGAAGATAGAATGGTTTGGAAATAAAAATTGTTAGAAGGGAGGGGAAAAAAATAACTTGAATATAGCTCTGTAGTCATTGGTATTCCTTCTCCAGTATTTTTCAGTTTTTGAGTATGAGTTACAGTATGCTTTATTTAAATGAAATGAAATACTTATTACGATTTTGGTCTGAGAGAGAGAGAAAGAGAAGGATATTGGATGGATTTGTGGAGAAGCTGTAGCAGCACTATATAGTATACACTTGAATGATAAGTACATATTTTAAGTACCAGAATTCCAGTAATCACTGAAAGTCAGGGATAAGAAATAGATTTTATCCTCCTCTAAATAGTGTCTCTGTTAGAAGACTTGCTCTGCCCCATAAGATTGAATGACAATGGTTCACCTTTCTTAAATAAAGTAAAAGCCCGAGCTTTTTAAATGAAAGGCAGCATAGAAAATGTTTTGACAAATAAATAAGCTTGAGATATCAGGGCCCTGAAAGCCTGGTCCTGCTGCTTATCATCCCTTTTAGGTACACTTTTTTGGATTCACAAGAGCCAGAGGGTCACTGTCTTTCATATATTAAGTTATATTATATCTTTACAAAGATGGTTGCATTCTATATTTATGAAAGTTAAGGAGAGACATTTCCATGTATTCAGTGGATTGTGGACTAGTAAAAATTATGAGCTTAAAAACTTGAAAAGATTTATAACTGGCATATTTAAAGGGCTGTCATCTCCAGTACAAGCCTCCTTGACTATTGCGATAAGCTCGGTCTGTCTTCTACATCCAATAGCCACTGAGTTCTCTCTAAATGGGATTAAGATAAAGGAGACTCCAGAGGCTACACCTAAGCAGGAAAATCCTCTCTATTGGAGAATCCTCTCTAATCTCACTTCTTCATAAACAAATGCCCAGACCTTGAGGAACCCTTCCCTTCTATGAAACACAGTTTCATTTTTTATTTAGAACTTTTCAAACATTCTCATTGTATCCTTACTTTACTGTTTCCTGCAGCTGTTTTTGTGTTTTGTGTGACATTGCAAACTAGAGGACTGTTTTCATTATTAAATGGCTAAATAGCTATTTTTATTCTTATTCCTTTAGTTGGTAATTGGTCAGGTAATTCCTGCTATTATAAAGGTTGGAAAGCTGAGATGACCTGCGAGATGTTGGTGGACTGTAACTTCTGGCATCCTTCATTACTGACAGGCAGCTAGGTGTAAGTTAACAACAACTGGAAAGCCACAAGTTCTCTGGCTGTGTGCTATTGGGTGAGGGAAAAACAGAAAACACCATAGCATATCTTTCCAGAATATTATCTCTAGCTTCTTAGATATAAGGTAAGGTGTAAATGTCCCAAAGCAAGCAAATAAATAAAATATAATAGGAAATATTTTGAGAAAATACACTGTTTCTGTGTAATTCTCATTTGTAGTTGCTCCCCCACTCCTCCTGGGACTTTCCATTTTCTCATTCAAGGAGGGAGAGAAAGATTTAACACAAACCTGAATGATGAATTAAGATTGCCTTTTGATGGACTGACAGAAAGAGACTGGTTGCTCTGTCTGATAAGTAGGCATGGCAGTTGGAAAGCCAAATACACCATCCATCTAATAGCCAGGCCCTCATTTCCATCCTACTTGAAACTTAATGGAATGGCATGTACATTAGCAGCTTGGTCATGTTTATCTTTCCAGTTTATCAAAGGTGGGGGATATGATTAAAATTTCCCTTTAACATAGAACAGCTGTAGTAATTCACTTGGAAATGTCAGAACTGATTATGGCTTTGTGGTATTTAGGTGCTGCATAGGATTATTATACTCCTGTGAAGTGTAGTATGGATCTAAGAATTTAGTTCAATCTTTCAGAGGAAGGGAAAAAAGCTCACCCCAGATCAAGCCTACTGCAGCTGCGTAGTAGTCACTGCTTAATCAAGGATTAATCTAGAGTTATCACTTAATAAAGATAGATTGGAATTGGAATTGGAGAACAGGATCACTTGCACCTTCCTGTTCTCTCTCCACTCTAGCACAAATCCCATTCATCCCTTTCTATCAGGTTTTGATATTATGTGCCCTTATAAGGCCAATTCAGACAAGATGCTTGTGATCATGCAAGCAGTGGAGAGTGGCTCCCCCCTTCTGTAAAGCTGTGCTATGGCATGAATGGATCATCCATGGAATGGTTCCCCATTACAGCCAATCCTGCTGTAACCATGGAAGCCAGCTCTTCAGTGTTTTGCTACTGCAGCTCAGATAGGAGGCTGCTCCCCCTCCTTGCATGATGAGATCAATATATGAATGCATTCCTGAACTTGCATCACCTGCTACCTTGGGAGAGAGAGGTTTACAACTCCACCTAGACTCAGGGGCCAAATTCATGGCCGGGTTGACCCAGCTTCCCCCAAATCTCTTCCCCCAAATTGTCACACTCTGAAGAAGATGGAATACAACAGGAATATATGCCAAGTCTCCTAGTATTCATTTTTTTAGTTCAAAGGAGGGGAGGCTCTGGCTCTGTCCAAAGTCCTACAGCAGAGATGCATTTTGGAAGGCTAAGACCAAGCCTGCATAGCAAAAAATGGGTAGGGTTAAACCCAAAACTAAATTCAAAATAAAATAAACTGATACTATAATTAAATGTGGTGAACAAGATCACTCCTATTTAATGATAATAACTAAAATTTAATTGTAAATATTTAATATTTTTCCTCTTCTATCCCATAGTTATACAACAATAGCAGCTTTGGGAAGAGGTTTAGGACCCAAGGTTTTGGAGGGCCATCTTGCCCTAGTATATGCCAAAAGGCCCAATGAGAGAAGCAGAAGATGTCTGCACACTGTAGTGTTGGGGTGGAGAATCTTCATGATTGATTGATTATGTTCCACTCAGAATCTATTGAAAGCTTCAACCCAGCAATAGGCAGGCCAGGTCCAAAGCAATTCAGACCACAGTGAAGTTGGAATGAGAGCCCATAATAAAACAGATAGCTAAGCACTGGGCAGAATTAGATCTCTGGATAAGAAAATCACATATCAAATGGTTACTATCAAATCTGAACAATTATTCCATCAGAGAGTGAATGTCATCACTAAGGGTGAATGTCTAGGGTGTCAAAGAGCAAAATGAGTGACAGAAGTACACAGAGGGAAAAATAATTGATTCATATTTTGAACTTTGTGAAATAGTATACATTGTTCCTCATGGGGGTGGTTAATCCCGTAATTTTATAATGCCCTTCTTTTATTAATACTATCTCCCACTTGGATTTTTATTTTATTTTATTTATAATATATTAATTGTATAAATTGTTAGTTTACATATTTTATATTTTATGCTTTTATCTAATTTTATTTATTGTAAACCGCCCAGAGTTCCCCGTTGGGGGAGATGGGAGGTTATATAAATTAAATAAATAAATACATTACCTTCGAAAGAGGAGGTTCTGGTAAGACTATTAAGCCTATACTCTAAATCTACCTAAAAATACCACTGGATTCAGATCCTCATATTTATGAAGCACATTGGATTATCTCGATCTTCTTCAATCTCTTAATTTAGCTCACAACATTATTATGAAGATAAGAGGGGCAAGAAGAGGCTTGAGTTCCTTTGAGGTATAATAAGATATGTATGTATGTATGTATGTATGTATGTATGTGCTAGCTGGGGATGATGAGAGCTATACTCCCCTACATCTTCAGGATGCCATCTTGGGGAAAGTCATGCTGCCTGAATGCAATTAGATTATAGTCCAAAAAAACCTGTATGGCACCTGTTTGAATAAGAGTGCTTTAAATATTATCTAACAAATTTTTTTTTTCCATTCCAGATCTATTTTGGGAAAGAAATATGGATATAAATATTTTTATGTCAATAAATTTACATGACTGCTGTCTGCACGACATTTCCTTGAACAGCCTTCACATTGTTCTGCATATCCAATTCTCAAAAGAGAAAGTAATTTTATTTATTTATTTATTTATTTATTCATTCATTTATTCATTTATTCATTTATTCATTGATTTGATTTGTCACCGCCCATCTCCTCCCACTGGAGGGACTGTAGGCGGTTTACAACAATCTATACTTGCCTGAGTGTGGAAGTAAGTCCTAACAAACTCAAGGAAACTTACTTCCACCTAGAGATGCATCAGATTGCAATATCAGTAACAGTAATGTCAGAAAAATATAAATAAGAAAGCCACACACTCAAAGAGACCATTCAAAATGATCATTTGTTCAAAGACTGGAGAGAGTATTGCTTCAGCTCTATTGAAGTGTGCAGCATGTATTAATCTGCAAGGAGCAGTGATGGTTATCACTGGAAATGCATGTATCAAAACAAGTGCTTTAAATTCTAACTTTTGTGACTTATCAAACATTATGGATAACGAGTCTGGGGCACCTGTTTATGACATAATCCAAGAGCCTGAGAAGCTTTACAAATAAGCTGGTGCTAACGTAAACAATCTTGGGGTTTTCTCTCCCCACACCACTTCTAAGCAAAAGTGAAAAAACAAGCAGGTTAAATATTACTATCACTCAGAGTGAACTCTGAGCTTCTATAATTTTCTTAATATGAAGGAGAAATCAAAATATGTCACTTAAACTCCTCGGAATACAATGATCACTATACCTGTTAATGCAAAACATCTGATGGACATGGGGTGTGTATAAAATCTCTAATCCTCAACATTCTTCCTGGATAGTCTGTGCCAATATTCAGCCTATTTAGAACGAAAGGAGACGAGAACATATAGACAGAACAAGATTTCCACTTCCATGTCCAATCACTTTCCTCATCGTTCCCGTACTGAAATGGATTGTCTACAGACTGTGTTCACATGTGTGATGGCCAGAAGAATCTTCCCTGCTGTCAAGAATTCTAATAAAACAGGGTTACCAATTAGGCAGATGTTCCCTATTCCAAGATCTCCCTATTCCAAACTGGGAAAGTCTGGAACTGAGAGGACAAGGATGCTGGTAATTATGCTTCTGTACAAGCCACATACTTTCACTCATCACTTTTAGCTATTACTTAGTAAAGGTAAAGGTTTCCCCTGCACATTTGTGCAGTTGTGTCCGACTCTAGGGGCCGGTGCTCATCTCCATTTGTTAGCCGAAGAGCCAGCATTGTCCGAAGATGCTTCCACGGTCATGTGGCCGGCATGACGCGCGTGGAACGCTGTTACCTACCCACCAAAGTGGTACCTATTAATCTACTTGCATTTGCATGCTTTCGAATTGCTAGGTTGGCAAGAGCTGGGGCGAGTGCAGGAGCTCACTCCATCACGCGGGGCTAGGGATTCGAACCTCCGAACTTGCAATCTTCCAATCGACAAGCCTGGTGTCTTACCCACTGAGCCCCCACATCAGGTAAAATGGGTAATCTCTCAAAGGCATTCAGTATCAGACATTAGTTTGGTAGAAGATAATGCAGGAGAAAAATAAGTGCAACAATAGCAGGTAACTAGGGTCAGGAAAAGGGAAACAAAAAAAAAAACAAAAAAAGGGGGGGGGAGATCTTTTAGCTTCCCAGTTCATCTGATAGTTAGCTTTTCATTAGTTGGATAATACAGGAAATCTTGAAAGGGATAGATTGGCAGCTTTTAAATGATGTTGTTTAATTTTATAATTCATCTGATGAAGCAAGTGTTTAAACATCCCATTAACGTAGGCTGTGACATGTCCCAATGCATCTAGCTCCTTTAGTCAGAAAACCCTACAGCATTTAATAATCCTTCCTGCTTCTCAAGAAAATGAATAACAATGTTATGTTCACTCAAATAGATTTTCCTTAATCCTTTCAGAACTCTTTATGAAATTTGGTGGGTTGTATTTACCCTTGTGCATTGTGACAGAGAAAGCTAGGGAGAAGAAATGCTTATCCAATTGATGTTTTAATAAGAAAAAGACCAAATAAGATTCAGAAGAGAGGGATCTTTTTTTTTCTTTCTCCTTAGTTATCTATATTCATAATTCAAGGGTAAGCAGTGTATTAATAGGTAGGTTTTTGTACAATTATCATATTCAAAGCCACCAGCTAGGTGGGAGACATAGCAATTGACCCTGAACTACTATATAGAAGCTCAGTGCTTATCCTTTAATGTGCAACCAAGGGCAGACATAAGCTGCTGCCAAACTGGAGGGCTACTTGAAAAATAGCCCCAGGTTAAGAAATCCTGCAAGGCAGCATTCTTGCTATTTAACTCCAATTCCTTATTACTTCCTAGGTTCTGGGATATACTTGCCAAGGACTGGATCTGAATACTAAAGGAAGAAGTGATCTCTGGCTCCCAACTTTCTGCATCTATCAGCTCCTTAAATCCAATAGCATGAAAATACACAGTGAAGAATGGGTTTGTGTGCATTGTTCCCATATGCATTTTTAAGCCAACTTTAGGTCCTATGGCTTTGGCTTTGAAGGGGGAAAGGGGGGGACGTAGGACACTTCCATAGCATCTGTGGGCATTGTGAAGCATCTTGGTTTTTTCCCATTAAATATTGAACATTATGCAACCCAATTGGTTACCGTGCTGATGAAAAGAGCATGTCACAGCTTGTGGTGATGTGGTTTTAAACATTTGCTACACTGAAGGAATGATAAAGGAGTAAGAGGAACCCTGCCTTTTCAGGCTTATCACTGGCTAGACTAGAAGATGCCTCTATTGTAGTAGATCCAAACTCCTAGTGGGGGTCCTTATTGTTGGAGGTTCCAGCAAATCAGCATGCCTCATTAGCATATGGGTGATTGCTCTAGGATGCAAACTCTATGTGCTTCTAGAGGAAGCTGCTTGTTTCCCCTCCCACTTCCTCTCTCTCTCTCTCTCTCTTGCTTTCTTCCACTAGAGAAGAAGGACCATGCAGCTGCTGGTCGTTCCATGGAGAGGCCATGTGCTAGGCCTCAACTCCAGAATTTTCCCCTTTTCTCCACACAGCCTTCACCAGCAATGAGGGGTGAGGGTAAATTAAGTTTAGGGACAAAAGAAGAACAAGAAGTCATATTTCCTGAACAAAAATGTAACTGGACCAAATAAACAGTAAGAACTCCTTTTGAAACTACGTTGTCTAAGCGTGTAATTCTTTATGCTTGGGTGGGCTATGTGCTTAAGATCAATAACCTATATTTCTCTAGTGTGCTCATTAATGCTATTGAGATAAAAACTCCTTTCTGTGTGCATATTTCTTTGCTGTTATATGCTCTGCTCCATTCAGTGGTACTAGTAAAGTAAAGGTTCCCCCCGCACAGTTGTGCAGTCGTGTCCGACTCTAGGGGCCGGTGCTCATCTCCGTTTGTTAGCCGAAGAGCCAGCGTTGTCCGAAGACGCTTCCACGGTCATGTGGCCGGCATGACGCGCGCGGAATGCTGTTACCTTCCCACCGAAGTGGTACCTATTAATCTACTTGCATTTGCATGCTTTCGAATTGCTAGGTTGGCAAGAGCTGGGGTGAGTGCGGGAGCTCACTCCGTCACGCGGGACTAGGGATTCGAACCTCCGAACTTGCGATCTTCCGATCAACAAGCCTGGCGTCTTACCCGCTGAGCCACCACGCCCCCAGTGGTGTACTAGCTGCCCACTAATGGTCTTCACTTATCTCTTCCATTGCAGAGGCATGTCAACATGCCAGCCTAATCTATCCATCAAGTTTAGGGTGCTAGAATTAAACTTATATTCTTGATTGCTTTGGAAATGATATATGAGCATTGAAGGTCTATGGTATACAATAATTATTTAATGAAAAACAAGTAATTGCTTTTCCAAACAATTGGTAGAATTGGTTGTGTTCATGGTAGTGGGTCTTTTAATAAATTGAGCAAAAGTCCTAATTAGCAGTGATTTTGTAGGAATCACATTTTCTTCAATAGAATCCATTTATTCATCAAAGCCTAGAGTGTATTTTTATTGATGGTATCATTTTTTATTATTAAATATAACAGATTAAAATGATTTGTAACCAAAAAAAAAATGAAACAGAGCAAGGGCTATCAAAAGACACTTTCCCTCCATTGCTTACAGTGAGAACAAAATGTAAGCACATAGTTAACCCTTCTCTTAAACTTAATATGACATAAAGATACTTATCTTTGGATTGATTCTACCCAGAATCTACAGCTTATTTATCCCCCAAAAGACCGACTGTGAATAATGAATCTATATTTATTTCCCCACTTATTTACAACAGTAAGTCAGCTCACTTCAGTTACTATTCCAAAGTCTGCTCAAAGTTAAGTTTTCCAAGTGTTTGCTACAATAATGTTTGCTGAAGTGATGAAGTTTACTCACTTTAAGCACATTTAAAGGTAAAGGTTCCCCCCGCACAGTTGTGCAGTCGTGTCCAACTCTAGGGGCCGGTGCTCATCTCCGTTTGTTAGCCGAAGAGCCAGCGTTGCCCGAAGACGCTTCCGCGGTCATGTGGCCAGCATGACACGCATGGAACGCTCTTACCTACCCACCGAAGTGGTACCTATTCATCTACTTGCATTTGCATGCTTTCGAATTGCTAGGTTGGCAAGAGCTGGGGTGAGTGCGGGAGCTCACTCCGTCACGTGGGGCTAGGGATTCGAACCTCCAAACTTGCAATCTTCCGATCGAGCCCTATTTAATTCAATGTGATTAAGAACGTTTTTCATTAATAGCTCAATCACATTTGCCTAAATTTGCAAATAATACTAATTTTTAATAAAAAATTATAGGTTTTCTTTGTTTTGAAGAGTGCTTTGGTTTTAGAATCCTAGAATCAAAAATTATAAGGATTCAAAGAGTTGTTATATATCATCTAGTCTATTCCCTGCTTAATTGCAAAATCTATTACCAAGGCCTCTTCAACCGATGGCCATCCAGCAAAAGAAAGTCCACCACCTCTGAAGGTATACGATATTAGCCCTGGCTCAATATGGTGTCTCTCATGTCTAATATTCTCATCTGAATGTTGAGTTTGTAAAGGAATCCACCTCCCCACCCCATAAAACCGAGCAGCTCTTGAGGACAGGCAGTCTCACATAAAAAAGGATACCTCTGCAACCAAGCATCCTAATGGTTTCTTTGGGAAAAAATGAGCTTCACATGTGGTTATTGGACACCTGAGGCAGAACTTTGGGAAGGGGTGTTTTGCTAAGTGTGCAGCCCCAGTCCTCCATCAACCTGGAAAGGACCTACATGGGAACAGAGTGTGAATAAGCCTGGAAAAGTAATCCAGGAACTGTATGAGGTCAAATCATCAGCGCTTCAGAGGTATGAAATGATGTGTTAATTCAATATGGGACTTTTTTTTCCCCAAAGAATTTTTAACAGAGACTTTCCAAACATCCTAAATCCCATCACAGAGTGCTGAAGCAGCCAATTCTTTAATTCAGAATTGCAGCACTATTGGCTATATACTATAAGGTACTATAGCAATGGATCATATTTCCCACAGGGCAAATATTTATTTTCATCCTTGAAATATGAAGTAATAAGGAGGGTGGCATAGATTAAGCACACACACACACACACAGAGTTATTTTGTGCTTCTCATAACATCTTGTGCTTCTGCTCCTGATTCAGCATTTCTGTGCTGAAATTATTTGTACTGAAGAAAGCTGTGTCAAATCTAGGTGGAAAAACAAAATCCACACAGCGGGGGTCTTTCTAATGTTTCCAACTTTTTAAGTCAAAAGAGGGTAACATTTTTTTTACTTTGATGACAAGGTCCACATTTTGAATGGACAATATTTTGAGAACAAAACCAGAGAGTAACATCGATTCTCATCATTAATTCAAGCTTTGAAATGCCAAAACTTAACTTCATGTCTATTTTGTAAATGGCATCCATACTGTCTGGCTTTTCCCTTGGATTCATTTAGCAAATGGAGCAGGATGAAACAGGCAAAATGTGATTTAAATCGGAAGACTCATTTATACATGTAAACTGTTAGGGATCTTCATTGGGCTCAACTGAACTCTAAATCTTGAATCAAATTAGGTCACTTTTTGGAGAATCTATGACTCTCCAAAGTGAAGTGGGATTTTCTCCAAAGTAATGGTATCTGACAGATGTATCGTGACAGGGAACAGGACAACCACAAAATTCCTATGGCCATAACCTGGGGGAGAGATATTAGGCTTTGCAACTCTGCATTTTCTGCTCTGACTCACATGAACGGGAATAACTGAAGCCTTATGTCTCCTCCTGATTTCTTATCCTTTAAATTAATATTGAATTTTTCACCCAATAGTGAATCAATTCATGCTTTCTAAAATAAATTCCATTCCATTCCATTCAATTCCATTCCTACTCTGATATTTCCTCCAGACGTTTAATTTATTGTTTGCCCTCTATCTTGTCTTGTGGGAACTTAATATATGGATATCTCATTTCCCATCTAATCCTTCCCACTCATACCTCTGTATGATTTGGCAGTAGTCTGCTTCAGGGTACTGTCTGATCCTGGACCATTACAGCAATTCAATCTGAGGCAGTGCCTCAACTTGGGAAAGTGAGTCACCCTGTCTTAATTTCTTAAGTTCAAGCATCCAAGTGGTATGATTTGATTTGGCCAGCTTTTCACTGTAGTGAATGTGCACCACTTACCCCAAAACTGCTTTAAACATCTGGATGAAAGAGGCACAGCTGTTCCAATCCATTACTTCCAAGGCAAGTGTTTCTTTAATTCATGGTCCTTACTGAAAGGGATCTTGGATCAAAATTTCTTTGAATCAAAGGCTTATTTGAAGCTGCACTACTAGATTTTTTTATTTTGAATCATTTGCACCTCCAATTGTTTTCCACCTCAAAGTCTGATTTGCAGGCACCCAGAAAGTAAGGCCCTCCACAGCCTTTTGGGTAATTTGGGCTATTTTTCATAGGAAATGTCTCCCAAAAAACAGGAGTGAATAAGGACACTTTTTTCTCACCCTGAAATTGGCAAGGTACCTCCTCCCCTGCTCCTATATTTTGAAAATGCATTGGAATTTCCCCCTGGAGAAGATATCATTATGCAGCATGGCATCCAATTATTTTTAAAAATATATTCTATTCATTTGAACTCTGAAATAAAAGTGTCACTTTTGGAGGGCAGCCAATATGCTTTGGGGGATCTTTTTTTCTTTCTTTTTTTTTTAATAAGAATTTTATTAAGTTTCAAGCAAAGGTAAAAGCTACAGAAAAGCAAAAAACTACAAAGAAAAAAAAAGAAAAACTAAAACAGTGTGGAAATACAAGAGAAAATTTTTGAATTAAAAAAAGAGGTGACTTCTGACTTTTAACAGCCAGGATATACAACAATTTTCCATAATCAATCCCTTACTCTATATTAAACCAAAATCACATTATTTCTATAAATCATTCCACTGGCACATTATAAAAATCACTAAATACAGTTGCTCCATCCCTTATATTAAAAGAGAAATATCTATCTATCATCTATCTATCTATCTATCTATCTATCTATCTATCTATCTATCTATCTATCTATCTCCTAATCAACTTCCCCACCAAAGATAACATTTATTTAATTATTTTCTTCCTACTACTATTCTCTACATTCCTGTCTACTATAATAAAGATCAAATTAAAAAAACATATAAATTGTCTGCCATTATACTTGATAATACAACAATTTTAATAATCTTAATCATATTAAACCCAAAGCGAGACATTATTTTTTTTATTATACCTTAATAATCTTAATCCAAATCTTTAAAGATAAATGAAATCAGCCAAACCCTAAAAGCAATCCAAGTAAATATTCTTAAACCCTTATCCCACTTCAAAATAGACCAAAGCATTTACATATCCCCACAATGCGCACAGAGCTTTCTTCTTAAAGAAACCGAACAGCCCAACTGCCCCCCTCAAAGATCAATTTCACTTATGGCTTGAAACTCAATCTCTCCCTTTAATTTCTTCAACTCGACTATCCAATTTTCATCCAGCATTTCAACAGAAGTCGAAGAGACATTTCTACCACTGTTAAATTCCTCAATTTCATCCATGACATCCCCAACAAGATGAAACATTTTAGAGCTCATGTTTTCCACAATATCCTGAATGCTTTGCATTAAAACATGGTAAGAATCATAAAGAATCTCTTTGAAATCTCGGTGGAAGTCAGAGAAGTTTGTTTAAATTTTTCCATGTCTCAAGCAGTAGATTATGCCGCCCCCAGGAGGTTAACCAGCGAAAGTCAAAGATACGAAAGAATGTGTTTACATAAGCTAAAGTGAGATTGCGGACAATTTCCCAGGGAAAGTAGAAGCAGAAAACTGAAAGTTCAAAACAGCCGATTCAATGTGTAGGAAAATGCTAATATCTTCAAATTTAGTACAAAAATAATAACATGGAGACAATTATTTACTCTCAATCCTTAATATTTGGATGGAAACCAAACCAAAACTTAAAAAGAATTTTTTTAAAAAAATTAACCCCAAAAATAACAATAAGCACCAAGAGAACCCACTTCTCCTTGCTGTAGAAAGCCTCTCTTAGGGTATGCATACTTAAAAGAAATATAAATTGGGTGATTTAGAAATGGGGTGGCCGGTCTTAATGTCCCTTTAAGGCTACAGCGTGGCTTGGAAATAGTGGCGTCCCAGCTTCCAAGCTGCTCTTACCAGTCGAACGTGAACACTGTTTGCGATCTTCTGGCTGCAAGCAGCTGTCCGGAGGACAGATGGGTTGATTCCAAGTGTTTTACTTTTTCTGGAGAAACACTCCTGGGCTTCAGGAAAAACCTACCTGAGCCCGAAAAAACTGCCGCATTGTCAGTTCTGCCCGCTGAGCCCACGGGCACAGCTGTTCAATCTGCCATGTCCCCACCGGAAGTCCTATGCTTTGGGGGGATCAACAGCCAGAGTTGTTCTGTTTTTGGCAGAACATTAATGTGGGCTCCAAATATAGATTAGGAGAGCATTTTAGGCTGGGACCCTTCCCTACTTTTCTTTTTTAAAAAGCTGGCAGCTTAAATACACCTGATGTGCATTACACCATATGCTTCTTGGCCCTTAGATGGAAGCCTGCTGGCAGGGACTTTCTCTTTTAATATTTACATATGCATATAATACTTTTATTATTTTATAAATGAATCGAACCTTCTGGTAAATTCAGCCATAAAACAAAAATTTGGGCCAGTGTTCTAATTACTGGAATACATCAGCCCTTTTAAATAGGGACTTGTACTGGAATTGGAACAACACATGTGACTGAGAAGCAGTCCATCAAATCAGTATTCAGATTTGAGAACATTCTGAAATGAAATTAATCCTGCTGAAGGCTGGCAGATGGGCTTAATATGAGAATATGAACTCTCCAGCCTTTAAAGGCCACTACTGTTCCCAGACAAGTGCCCTTTAATTGACTTAGAAGGTCATCTATATTGAATTTAACAGAGTAAATCTTGCAGTGGTACTTTTTATTCCCTAGAAGAACAGAGATTCTACTTTGAGGAACAACTCCATAGCAGTAGTGAGAGAGAGTGAACCAATTAGAGAGGAAAACATTACAACAATAAGGGCCAGCTCATCTTTTCTTTTTCTTGGCCCTTTGTGGGATATGATTAGTAGAAACATCATCTCTGACTAAAAGTAACCCCTAAAAAGTCACTTGGGTCTCTGAGGGAGAATAGCAAATGGTGGCTTCTCGAATTTTCCTCAAGCCGTGGTATACTGTATAGCATCCAGATTCACACGCTGGCACCAGAAGAAGAGTATCTAGGAATCACACCTTCCCCTCCTAGGCAAGAATAAATTATAAAATATTATTATTATATAAACATTATGATTTTTTATTTAAAAATCTAACAATTTGCTGCTGTTTCATGAAACCCTGAATCAAGTGCCTGAAGCACCTACCTCACACTAGGATGAGCTTGCAGTTGAATTTGGAAGCTACAGAGACTTGGTAGATGTTGGTATCTGTTTAGAGGGTGCTCTTGGTTAATCTAAATTAAAGACCGAAGGTTGGAAATAATGTCTAAATGACATAAGAGTATGTTTAAATTTTTAGGAGTAGAGTTATAATTTCAAATTTATGTTCATAAGTGCTTCCATGTATATTAGAGATTTATTACATATAGTCCACAAGCGATAGTCATTCCTCGTTGCTTATAGTAAAATTCTTTAATCTCCTTTTGCCTTTCATTTAATCTTCTCAAAGTAAATAAGATACATTCCCTGGAAAGGCAACCAGAGATAACTAAGCACATGAGCTTGCAACTATAGAACCAGTTGAGAGTGTTCTGAGGGCAAAAATTGCTAAGTGGTTTGAAATTTTAGATGATAAAACTTCCCAGGAGGCAATTACAATCTGTGTGATTCTGGGAACTGCAACTGATATTGTTCAGTGGAGGCTTCTGTTCTCCTTGTGTCTTCTTATGTGTTCTTCCTAAATTCTGTTAACAGGGGATTTGGGTTGGGTTTTAGGTTTTTTTTTTTTTTTGGTAAATAAAAATAATCACTTGTCATTACATTATAGTGCAAACCAAGTAACCTTGAAAGTCTTTCAGGCTTGCTGCAAATTCGATATATGGAGTAAATAATAACGTTGCCACACAAACTGGAGAAAAGAAGCATCTGGTTCACAAATGTGAGTGAAGATAATAATGTATCCCAGCATCACCGTGACTCAGGAACCTGGGATATGCAAAGTAGGTGTGTTTTCTCTGGAGGTTCCCCTTTGTGCAGAAATGACAATATAGAAGTGAAAGCAAAGCTGATCGGCCTCAACTGGCAGCCCTGCCATAAAGGAAGTCACTTGTGTGCCTGCCTAGTGGCTCGTTTATGTACAATGGCATCAGCAGCTGGCAGGAGGGTCGAGGTGGCAGTGGTGACTGCATGGTTGAAGCCCCACCTCTTTTTACATTTTGACTTTTTTGACCATGTCCTGTGAATGTCCCTATCTATATAGCTGCAGGAGAAGGTCTTCCCCTGCATCGTTCCTAGGCTACAGAATGTACTGCCTTCAGAACTGGGTTTGGTTTCCTCTCATTCCTGAGGTAAAAAGTCACCACCTTCCAAGTCAAGTGGAGCACATCCCGCTGATGAAAGTCATGAAACCTGCAATGCTGAGCATCCAAAATTTCCATATGACCAATTTGGCCTTTACTAGGATTAGCCTCTATACAGAGCAATGAGGAAGTGGTATGTTAAAATTATTCTGATTATTAGTTTCCCACTAATTTCTGAAAGTATATTAAGGTTCAACTACTGTAACTATTTTTTGCTTTGTTGTTTTACAGAAAGAGAGAGAAGAAAATGGCAATTCTTAGGATGACAAGCCTTGCTTCATTTATACTGTATATCTGACAAAAATATATTAAATCTGTAGTTTATGGAAAGCCTTATATCAGGGGTGGGCAACGTCAGGCCCGTGGGCCGTATAAGGCCTGTGGGGCTCCTGCCTAAGGCCTGTGGGGCTCCTGCCTGCAAACCCTGCCCCTTCTACGCGATTGGCTCCCGCCCGCAAACTCCGCCCCCCAGTGCTTGTGATTGGCTCCCGCCTGCAAACTCTGGCCCCCAGTCCACAAATATTCCCAGAAACCCCACCCCCCACCCCCCGGTTATAAATATCCAAATGGCCCTTGGCAGAAAAAAGGTTCCCCACCCCTGTCTTATATGATATCCCTTTCTACCCACCCACCCACCCCCGTCTCTCTCTTTCACTATAAAAACAAAAGCTGGCTCTGCTGTTAATCTTTCAAAATGGCTGTATATGCAACTAGTCAACTCATGTGAGTGCTATAACCATGACAAAGAAAACTAACAATCACAACTCCTCCTCTAGAATGAAAAAACCCACAAAATCTGCCCCCCCCCCATCTTGGAAGAGGAGTCATATTGGATGAGGAGGTATTTCAGCTGGCAAGCAGAATGCAGTAATATTTGTGCTGCCTCCAAGTTAGCTTGCTGAATGTGACAATTGAAAGCAACTCATAACTTGCTTTTTAGATAAAAGTGCATAATTCATATACAATAACAGCATGCAAATCAAGGAAACAATCACAACAGATGGCCTATAAAAAGAAAATGATGGGTTTTGATATACTGGGGGGGGGGGGAGGAGCAAACACCATAATATATACCTCAGCCATTAGTAACATAATTTTCTGGTGTTCAGAAACATACTCCTCTCTATGGAAAGTCAGCATATTTTTTTCTTACCCATCAACCAACACAGTAATAAAATAAAGTTGATGGGAGAACATTGGATTATTGTCAGTTTATTACTTAGGAACGACCATCAAGCATTTTTATCGTGATAAAGGATGCAAAGTAGGAGCCTTTTCAATTCACGTGTTTCCTTTTCATGCTTGGTACTAGAATCCTGGATGAGGCCCAGCCATCCAAGGACAATTGCCCTTTGAGATTCCTCATTCCCAAACCCTATCAATAGCAAGCTCTTCAAAGAGGTCTTCATAAGCAATCTTGGCAGAGGACCATATGCCTTTATATGTTTTACAAAGCATAAGCACTTTTGGAGCCTTATTAACAAACATTACTAGTCTGTAATGATCTTTGAGCACCTGCTTCCCGGTGAATTACTGGTCTCTCATGAATTGAGGGAAGACAGCTTCTCGGTTATTATTATAGCAGTAATAAGGATTGGCCACCATGTTGAATTAAAAGACAAAAGTCATGAATGCTAAGAAGGTTCAAGAGGAGCATTCACTGTGCCAAGCCTTCAGTCTGTCAAAATCCCTCCTGTGATGCTCCCTTGGCAAAACCACGGCGGGAGTGAAAAAATCTCAGACCTGTGAATGATTAGTTCCTATCACAGAATCTGAAGGAAATCCCCAAGGGATCAGCAGCTCTGATAAAAATGTTAATTCCTTGTGAGACTGGGGAAGTAATTCATTCAGTTTACATTTTAATGTGAACTTACCTTAATTTACACTCATTGAACCAATTCATGAACCAAAACACAAGCATCACTCAATATATGCATATTTTCAATATACTGTAGAAATGTGCATGTTCGGAAAACTCTTAACAGCCAAAAAATGTGTCTATTGCTGAAAATATTACCAAAAAAAATTATTAGGAAAAGCATCCAGGAAACTCTGTGGTTGAAGAAACCCATATAAAAATATAAAAAAAACTTTAGTCCAAACTTCTTTTTTCAAAAAATCAAGAGCCAACAAGGAAATGGGATGGAATTGGATTAAGACTGAAAAAGAATAAAATGAACTAGGATGACAGATTTATCCATCTCTAGTCAGAAGTGACAAAATTTTAAGATAGGTCAATAGGTAACTCAGTTTGAACCTTGTTCAGAGAGAAAATGAGGAATGATGTTTCTCTCACTTGTGAACTGAGTCCTCCAAGTAGCAAAAGCAAGAAATAGGCTTCTTTCTCCTTCTTTTTCCTTGAAGTCAGTTGAAGCATGTAAGACAAAGCTGCCTGTGAGCATTTAATATAAGTATATAAAAATCTGGGCACCATGTTTGCCCCATCACCAGAATGGGCCAGAAAATATTAATGGAGGGTACAAATGGACATCACCTTCCATTAATCCACCACTCACCATCAAAGCATATTCCAGATATACATTTTATGCTCTACTTCCAAAGTGCACTTTTCCAAGTTATATCACCTTGGGCCCTCCTGTCCATTTGGATGGCAAACTTCATTTTTTTTCTTGATTAACAAAATTCATTGGCTGTCTCACAGAGGCAAGAACATCCCTTGACCTGAGTCAATAATTGCAAGGTCTCTAATATTTTAAAGCTATTTCACCAAGAATACTGTAATAGCCCAATACTTATAACACTTTTCCTTTAATTAGATGGTTGCTGTTTCAAAACACAGCAGCAACTTTTTTTAACTACTATTTTTCTTTTCCTGAGCTACTTGGTTTTCTATGTACTTTTTTGAGTAAGTCCAGCAGTGCACCATTTCATTATTTTGTTAGGTACAAGGTATTACTCCCAGCTCCCAAATAGTCCATATCTTGAATAAGAAGATTTGAAATTGATTTGCCACTGCTGATCTCTTTGGAAGGACACTCTGAAGTACATAGGACTGCTCTATCAAGACCTAATAAAAGATTAATGAAGCATACTTCCCACTTTTATTCTCTGGTTGAATTTCATTCACTAAGCCTAGAACCATAGTTAATATGCAGATGAAGCAAAATATAAAGGCATATATAATGCTGCAAACAATCTATGGTATCCTATCAAAGGTCCATGCTATTCAGAACCAAATGAAATTCTATCAACATCCCTTTATTTGATATACTTATTTTTTTAATGCCACTCAAACTCTAGGGTTTTAAAGCAAAGTACTTGTATATTAATGGGTTAGGGAAATTAGGGTGATGCTAATACCAAGTATTATCTATTATTTACCATTACAACTTTCTGGGTTAATAATTTCCTGTTTGCTATACCAAAATAGCTACTGAAAGTCTCTAACTGCTTGGTTACTTTTGGGTTACCATTTAATTAACTTGCATATTAAACTGTTACTATTATTTCACTTTTGTTTAGGAGCACTAATTTGAAAAAGCCTCTCTGGAATGAACGCATGGAGCTCTTTCTTCGGTACACCTGAACATGCTATTCTGTTAAATTGCTAATGACTTCATATCAAAATGTTATTTTTAGAGACTGTTGTGTCTTGAGTCAAATGTATCACCCTCAACTGATGCATGTGGTGCATTCCATATTAATTATAACCAATTGATAATGTCAACTAAAGAGAGAAAAAATGGGGGAAAACATTTCTCCTAAAGAGTACCCTTAATTGGGTAATTAAATGTAGGGATTCTATAAGAGAGTTGAAACTGGAGAGAAATGCCATTTTCACTGAACAAAGCATGGAATCAACAATATTTCATGTGGAACATAACAAATGGATCAAATGTATATTTAACCAGATTGTTACATCACTTTTATTCATTGCTCAGGTGTAATTATTTAGTTATCCACCATTCTTGTTTTCCTAAGTGATTCTGTAAGCATTGCAATCCAAATTAAAGAGTATTACATTCTGTAAACCTGCTGGCCCAATACCGTATTACTTTACATCAAGGAGACCTGCAGTGTACAACTCCAATCCAGGCTTTATTTCAGAGATAATATATTTGAGAGTACTTCTTGACTCCTTGGCTGTACCTTCAGATGCCAAAATTTGCCCTCTTAAGCCCCAGACCCTTTCATAACTCAAAGAATCTGATCTGCTCAGAGTTTCTTCCCCTTTCCCAGGATCTCACAACCTGGCAGGCAAGTTGTAGGAATTCTCCTTTGCCTTCTGGGTACTTTCAGGGCTCACCTAAGACTTATATTCCAGGTGCCCTACCAGTTTGTCATCAAACAGAGGAAAGGACAAGCCTAACCCTAACCCTAATTTTTTTTCACTGGAACCATACTCGGCTGAAGATATCGATCTCTAATATCTGAAAGGGGAGTGCCATTATTGTAGTAAATGTACTACAAGGGATTGAACAGAGACAGGGGACCTATTGCCCACGGAAGTTGCTCAATTGCATTTCTCACCATGGACAAAGGTTGCTGAATCTCCTGGGCACTGTAATTCAGCAAAAACTGGTAAGTCATATTTCCCTTGCTTGGAATAAGTCCTTGGTAAGACATAGCTCCAGTTTCTTATATGCATTGCAACTGGGTTCTATCTTCCCCTACCAAACTTTCCTCAGCAGTAACTCTAATCGCAATGTTCCTGAAATCACTGATTGCCTGAAGGATCAGCAGCTTTTAACAACACCAACCCCTAGAGCCATGTCCAATGACATGCAATGGTATGTAATTTCTTGCTTTTTCCAAAAATATAGATAAAATGTTTCACTACTCCATGCATCATTTATCCAGCATGTCTTGTCCATTAAAACCCATTTGTGAAATGCAGTTGGATACTCTGGTTCTTTGAACCTGAATATCAGGGTATGGCTGTAAATGAGAAATTTAATGCATTTCTGTGGTGCCAATGAGCCTTCCCAAAAAAAATTACAACACATGAGAAACTGGGTCAAAGAAATACTGACCTTCAAACAATGTGACTTATGGGTTTGCCCACTAACCCTGCTTGTCCTATCAGGAGGATGGAAGGAACTCCTCTGACTCCTTTTCTGATCTCCTAATCTTGAAAACCAGCAATGGTGCAGTGGAGGCATCCCCTATTTTAAAAGAATGAGTCTTGGATGCATTCACAGAGGGCATTTGAATGCATGCAAAGCTCTTCTATGGATTGCCAAAATTGGGACTTCCTCAGCCATATTTTCTTCCTATGTTCAGTAGAGGGCCTGATATTATTTAAGTTCAAGATGCTTTTCCTGTATATAAATTGAGCAGAATTCACTTTCCTGCCACTGACTTTTCAGTACCAACCAGTTTGCACTCACAGCTTAGAAAGTACACTTAGTTTCTTAACTAAGTCTTAAATAGGCCCTACCTCCTTGAAGTTAACATAGGATGCAATCGTAGGTGCATGGTTGCCTTTCTTTTCCATAGTGGCTACTAGGAAGTTGGGGAAAAAAAGTTGGGAAAAAAACCTAACAAGGAAGAAGTTGATAGCCAGCCACTTTCATCATGTTACTAAGAAAGATATATGGGCATTTGGACACTACGAAGCGTCAAGCTCAATTCCAGGGATATTTTACTTTTTACAAAGATAGTCCGATAAACAGTCCCTCCATGGGATGAATTTTTGTCCTACTATTAATAGTTTTTAATCTATATCCCATTTCTTAAAATAATTTTTGCTCCTATTTTTAGAACTTTTTTTGGAAATTTCCCCTATCAAAAAAATCTAATAATGGAGAATATTGAAAAGGACAAATAACATACTTAGCAAGAAGAACTGTCTACTTAGTGAAGAAGATATTAATTACTTGGGGATGTCTAGCTTAGAACGAGATGCTCATCCAAACAAACATGAGTCAACCTTAGTGAAATATCCTTTGTGTTAAGATTCCTATTTAGCTGTCATACCTTAACAATATGTTTCATACAGGTAGAGTATCAATAGGGTTATTACTCTAATTCATTTTCCCAGTGGTGCATCTGGAGCAGCAGAAACACAAACTAGCAAGGTTTAGATAAGTTTTTAAACTATGGTTAAGATACCACTGATAATAATGTGTAAGTATTATCATAGTGTCCTGCCTTTACAGTCATACTGGGTGAAGCCTGTGTGTGTGTGTCCATGTGAGAAGGCAGAGAGATAGAGATCCTCCAGGAGACCATAAGAACTGATTTTTCCAAAATGTTGAATACTATTTACTGATAAGCAAGATATTTCAGATAATAAAATATGGTACCTAATTAAACCCTGGAATTCCAAAATAATATTGAAAACCCTGTAAACGGGGTTTGAAAAAGGTCAGTCAACTTTCAGGATAGGGCTACTACTGAATACTAGCTATCATTCCGAAGAAACGGTTGGCGTATTCCATGACAGAACCACTGTAATGATCTGATGCGCAGAAAAAATAATACAGGATGGATAGCAACAAGTTGGCCTTCCTAGGGCTCGTTCAGGTGTATTATACCTGGGAAAACAAGATGAGCTAGGTGGACTCCCAGTGCAATTTGGAATGGTAGCTCTTCCACTGGTAGGATAGGAGTAAGGAAGATGCAATATGGGCAGTATGGCAATATGGGCTCAGACTGAAGAAGCTCCTTGGATAAGGAGCGAAACGTTTCCACTAAGAAAATAGAAATCCAGTTGACATGATTCAAGCTACAGACAATTCCACCTGGATGACTGAGAACCTTCATAGAAATATGGGTAGTTGTTTTTGCTAGCATTGTTGCGTGGAGAGTGTTTTTAAGTAATACATTACAGCATGTGTAAATAACTTAAGTAATTAAACCATTTTTAAAGTGATCCCATAAAATGCCATTTAATAGATGTTTCCCATACCCTTTAATGAGACCTTCAGATGAATGGCTTGCATGTGTTTGCTCAGAAGTAATTCCCACCAGGTTCATTGGGATTTACTCCTAGGTAGGCCAGCAGAGAACTGTAGTTTTAAATAGCATACCTCAACCTTGCTAGAGTGAGGATAGAGAGGATAGGACTCTTCCACTTTTAACCACGGTGAAGAAAAGCAGTGTTTGGTTTGTATGACAAGCTACACTTACTGAAATGCCTTTATCTATAAAGCTGTTAAAAGTCTCCTGTACGTATCAAAGCAGCATCAAGTTCTCTAGGCAAAGTGGATCTTCTCCTGCCCCACTTCTGGAGTTGTCTTGGGAAATACCATCAGAAAAAATGGAAAACTAGAAGGATCAATTGGGATCAGAACTTTTATTGTTCCTTGATATGATTCAAGCTACAGGATCAAAAAAGGATTTACAAACTTTAAGTGCTAAATTTGTTCAGAACCGACTGAGCCAGCTGGGACATGCTGCCAGCAAATATCTGGCACAAGAAACTCTATAAAAGTATTACCATGGAGGACAATGCTGAGCTGTTTATGTACAGATTCTCTAGAATTGGCTAGGACTAGTCTCTGAATGCACAATACAGGCTAATATGTGACAAGAAACAAATAAAACCAAGTACAGTATAGGCAAATATGGGAACGGCTCTTTCAGATTTTCTGTCCAAGTGGAAAATGTCCATGACCAGGACAGTGCAAAAGCCTCACTGTTAACAGTAAAGTGAAGCGGCCATCTTGTTTTGCCTGGCTTTGCTTCGGAGGCCTCCTCTGGCATTTCCAATCATTCGGAGGCCTCCTCTGGCATTCCCATCTACAAGCGCTGTTCTCATTGAGGCAAATTGTTTTGCTGTTTTGTCTCAATAAGAACCGAGTTGCCTCCGTGGCACAAAGCATAAATAGCTGGGGATTAGCATACTGGATGTGCAAGACAGGTTGCACACAAACTGCTTTGTGCATTGAACAGCTGTTTTTAGATGGTTTGTGCATGAACCAAAAGATGACATTTGGGATGTTTTGTTCTGGACATGGACCAAAATGAGTATATTTTTTTCCATGATGTGAGTGTTCTCTTTTAGATCGTTGTCTTATTCTTTGCCACTGAGGTGTTCTCTTAAATTCTCCTGCCTGGACCAATCCGTGTCTCTATTGCTGGATGGAGGCTGATCTGAGTGGAGCTTTGGAGCAAAGCAGAAAGCACCGAAGGAGGACATGACCCAGGGGGAGGCCTTCTGCAGCTAGCAGCCATTGGAGGAAGACTGGCCGGAGAGCAAGTTACAGTGGAAGAAATTGCAGCAAGGGACCCTTGGACCCAGCTCTGAACTGGTGCTTCTGCTGAATTGATGGTAACTGGTGGTGAGTATCTAATTGTCTGCCTGCCTCTGAGGTAACCTCCGCAGCCTCAATCTCATTGTACCTTTTTTTTTAAGTTTCATTTTGATTCAGTGTTGTGACTAGGTGGTAGTTTTAGGAAGGAAGGAAGAAAAATGAGAGATTCCTGGGTTTCCTTGTTCTCCCGCATCCCTATCTGCCTGCTGTCTGCCTACTTCTAGGACCATCCTTTTTCCTCTTCAGTCAAAATTACATTTAACATTGTTTGGATATCAGGCCACATTGGCTGATGACTAGAGAAAATGCTAGTAAACAAATTGGCCATCTGTTCTGGGTTGTCACGGTAGGGAGGCACATTATTTTTCCAGTTATACAAATCTGAAGTAGAAAAAGGAGTATACACCAGCACCATGTCCACTTGTCCTCCTACAGTAGAAACGGGCTGTTGCCTTAGGAGCATTTGTTTTATTGGTCCTGATTTCCCAAAAATCATAGGGGACTCGGGACTCTTCAGCCCTTTGTCTACTTCAATTGAGTCTGAATATGGACTCAAGGTGGGCATTTCAGGGGATCCTGGCATATCTATTTCTGTTATCAATTGTGCCTGGGACAGTTGCGGGTATAGGCGACCTCTGTTACTGTCACGGGGGGTTAAAAAGGGATCACTCATTCCCTGTGTTTTCTCAGTTAGTTCTCCTGTAGGGGCACTGGGTACCAGTGGGGGGTAAGGAGGGGTTGGATTTCTTTCATCATTCTCCAATACCTTTTCACACTTAGACTTAACAATCATCACATTCATACATTCCTTCTGCAACTCAGCCTTATTATATAATGATATAAACAAATCTACATACATATGTTCTACCCATTTACCTGTTCTCTGACAAAATAGCAACAGTTGGGTCAATTTCATCAAGTGGTTAAGGCAACGGGCTAGAAACCAGGAGACTAAGAGTTCTAGTCCTGCCTAAGGCATGAAAGCCAGCTGGGTGACCTTGGGCCAATCACTCTCTCTCAGCACAACTCACCTCACAGGGTTGTTATTGTGGGGAAAATAGGAGGAGGAAGGAGTATTAGGTATGTTTGCCACCTTGAGTTATTTATAAAAAATAATAAAGGCAGGATAAAACTTAATTAAGTAATTAATTAAATAAATTCTAAAATGTTATATTTTAAGGATCCTTAAGGGGCAGTCGCCCCATCCTCGAGGGAATAATATGGCCATGAATCTTGGCAAAATCTAATAAGGCCTTTCTTTGTTAGAGGGTCTCCTCCTCCTAATGCCCTCTTAGGAAGGGTCTGCCCTAATTACTCAGGTGGTAAATAGGGAGATTTGTACTTTCAGACTTGCAAGATTCTGTTAATGTAGCCTTACAGTAAAGTAGAATTAGCTCATCTCATGTTTCCTGTCTGGTTTACCTGGGAGGGCTGATGGCTGTTTGAATCTGGCAAATCAAGCATGCCTCATTAGCATATGGGTGATTGCTGTAGGAGGCAAACTCTGTGCTTCTAGAGGAAGTTGCTTGTTGCCCCTCACACTTCCTCCTCTCTCTCTCTAATTCTCCATCATGGAAGGACGCACGTGCCTTAGCTCCTCCATGGAGAGGCCATGCCAAGGCCTCAAGCCCCTTTCTCCACATAGCCTCTGGCAGCAAATAGCCAGAGGTATGCAGTTTAGGGAACAGAAAGAAGAACTGAAACAAATTTTCTATTGAAATGGCTGTACCTGGACAAAATAAATGAAAGAACTCTTTTATACTTACTTTTTGTACCTGCAATGTCTAAGCATGTGTTTCTTTATGCTTGGGTGGGCTAAAAGTATAAGAATAAGAACCTGAATCTCTCTAACATGCTCACAGGCTGTGTTTTTAAACAATATTCCTTTTTCTGTGCACAAGTTTACACAACATTAAGCTCCGTCCATTCACTGGTTCTAACAGGCCACTGAATGATTTTCAATGGCAAGTACAAATCTCCCACCCTCCCTATTTACTGCCTGAGTAATTAGGGTGGACGCTTCCTCAGTTTCTTCCTCTGGCCATTACTCTGTTGCGGGCTCCTTTCTCTTTGATTATTCCCTAGGCGGCATCTCTTTCCCCCCATCTTCTAAGGCCACCCGCACATTCCATTACAGAACCTACTATTCCCCGCCCAGAGTCCCTTGTATGGGAGATGGGCGGGGAATAAATTAAATAAATAATAAATAAATAAATAAATAAATAAATAAATACTTTAGAGGATTGGAAGACCTTGAGGAGCTGCTTTTGAAGGTGCCCAGGAGGCTCTACGGGGAAGGCAACAATTTCTTTCCCCTTCTGTGAGTAAAAAGCACTTCTGCTAGTCAGATCCTTCACTGGATTCTGTCTTATTACCTGAGAGCATCCCATACTGGACTGGATTTGGACTGATCCATACATCTGTAATGCAAGCATCAGATAGGAATATACTAGCCCCAGTATAAAATTATTTTGAGGTCTGTTCTCTTGATTGGTTTAGATTCAGGTTAAATCCCAAAACATTGCTATCTTATTTCCAGTGAGCATATACAGTAACTTTGCATAACCCCCCCACCTTGTTTCTGAGGAAATTAGAGAGTAACTTCTTCCATTCAATCAAGCTTACATTGAACTCTGAATCTCAAAGCTCAAAATAGAATCTGTTGTGGAAAGAGAAAGAACATGCAGTAGCATTTCAGCATTTCTAATTAATTTGAAATGGGAAATCAAATGGTTTGTGCCTATTGGGTATGAATAATTTTACTGCATACATTTATGATCAATTAAATTAAACAACTTTCAAATCAAAATGGCATAAATTATCTGTAATGGAATATTAAGCTAATGATTTATTGGTGAGGCATTGCTAACACACATGCTATTATAAATGCATTTGCAATGTAAGAATATCTTCGTAAGACCCTTTCAAATCTAATCTCATCGTAGGCTTGTGCTATATTTGGGAGTTTGCAGAAAGATGCTTTTAATAGCATTACAACTGCTGCTCAGGTTAAGAAGCTAGTTATTTCCTAGATGCCAAATGCTTTTAATTAAGAGAATCTTGCCTCAGTGCTTCAATCAATTTCTAAAAATTCATTATGCCATTTTATGCTGTGCTAATGTTGAACTAAGGATGCTCAAGGAATTTGATCTCTACAAATTTCAATATGGGTTGACCCGCTTTGCACCTCCTAGACTAATCTGGGGATTAGAAATTATTTAATCACTCCAGTCTTTCCAGCCCAGCGCCCTCTAGTGTGCTAAAATGACAACTTCCTGAATTTCCACGCACTTTAGTTCCAAATGTTTCTCAAAGGCTTCAGGCTGCGGAAGGCTGATCCACCAGTTTTCACACTTCCTAAATGTTCTGTTACTATTTTGAAATCCAAAAAACATTTCCAGATACATTTAAAATGCCTGTTTTGAGAGAACATGCATTTAGAAGTTAATAACTTGTCAGGGAAATAAATTTAGAAATGAAAGTCAAGAGAGAAAATTTGTTTTTAAATATGTATTTACATGCATCTTTGAGGTATTTTCTAAAAAAAAATAAAATTAAAAAAGAAATTACTGCTTATCAAAAAAGTGAAGCAGACCTAGACAAAATCTAGTTCTGCAGAACTAGACAAAATCAAAGTATATGTGTGAAAGTGACACAATTCAGAAATGAGTTGCCTATCCCTGGAGCATCTGGAGCATAATTACAATCGTATTTCATTCTGCTCCACATTCCCAATTATCTGTTATATATGTGTGCGTAATTTGTTGCTTCCACCAATTAATGGACTAATAACTTAAAACAGTTTAAATGACCCCCAATTAATCTGCCAGGAGATTTTCAACAGCTTTGAATACATAACGAACACTCAGTTAACCAGACCTTGATGCATCAGACTTTACATGCAACAGACCAAAGGCTGTTGCAACATACAACTTATCCCATATCGTTGCTGCATGATAGGCACATTTTCTGTTTTTTATCCCTTCTAAGAGAAGAGGCAGACATTAAATTGCCATTTGTTGCTTGTTTCCCTACTTTGTAATAACTTTGCCAGCAAGTAAAATTGCAACAAGTTCCTAATGTTTTTACAACCTGGGAAAGCAAAGAGAAAGGGACTAGTATTTACCTTATTCCTTAGACTATCTCATCTTCTCTGCAAAGAAAGTTCAAAGAAATGATCCAAACAGAACATCCTCAGACTGCATTGAACTAAAAATTAGCTGTCTGTCTTAACACTGCTACTCTTCCATATTGTTTATGCGAAGAAGCCAGTTTAGCCACTAATACCCTGTTCATTTCCATCCCCTCTGCTAGATTCTGCTTTTCTGTTTATCTGGTTGCTTAAAAAGTAGATATTGGTGGAACAGTGTAAGGAAAGTGTTCCAGTGCATATTTGGGATGGAGAGAAATCATGACCATGAAGCAGACAAGGAGGATCTTTCCTTACAAGACCTGAACCCACCTCTTTTTGTTGCCCTCCTGGCACACACAGAGGAGTGGCCTCTCAGGCCTTCAGAAAAAGCTCTGGGCATGCATAAACTTGCAGATATTCAGAAGAGAAATTCAGGAGAAAAGAAATGAAAGTGTACCAGAGTGAACAAGAGCAACAGAAAAAACACAGCCATAGGGATAGTAACTATTTGATGTAATAGGTTTGCTGTGGGATTGGGGGGCAGAGATGCATGGGAGGAGCCCCCTTCACAACTAACCCCACACTTTAAGGACTATGGAGTTAACCCCTAACATTTCAGTAGTGATTCAGATACCTGTGCTCTTTCTGAGGAAGAGGCAGTAAAAAGAAGACTCCTTTGTTATTCAAAAGTGAAGAGATTCTTACATGATTCTGCATTGTTGTTGTTGTTCAGTCGTTTAGTCGTGTCCAACTCTTCATGACCTCATGGATCATAGCACGCCAGGCCTTCCTGTCCTCTGCCTTTTTTGTCCTTTATCATGCCCATCTTTGCACAAATCGTTCCCTTGATATCTCCGATTTTCTTGAAGAGATCTCTAGTCTTCCCCATTCTATTGTTTTACTCGATTTCTTTGCATTGTTCATTTAAGAAGGCCTTCTTATCTCTCCTTGCTATTCTCTGGAATTCTGCATTCAGTTGTTTATATCTTTCCCTTTCTCCCTTGCCTTTTGCTTCAATTCTTTCCTCAGCTATTTGTAAAGCCTGATCAGTCAGCCACTTTGCTTTCTTGCATTTCTTTTTCTTTGGGATGGTTTTAGCTGCTGCCTCCTGTACAATGTTACGAACCTCCATTCATAGTTCTTCAGGCACTCTGTCTACCAGATCTAATCCTTTAAATCTATTCCTCACCTCCACTGTATATTCATAAGGGATATGATTTAGGTCATACCTGAATGGTCTAGTGGTTTCCCCTACTGTCTTCAATTTAAGCCTAAATTTTGCGATAAGAAGCTCATGATCTGAGCCACAGTCAGCTCCAGGTCTTGTTTTTGGTGATTGTATAGAGCTTCTCCATCTTTGGCTGCAAAGTATATAATCAATCTGATTTCAGTATTGACTATCTGGTGATGTCCATGTGTAGAGTCGTCTCTTGTGTTGTTGGAAAAGAGTGTTTGCTATGATCAGCGTGTTCTCTTGACAAAACTCTATTAGCCTTTGCCCTGCTCCATTTTGTACTCCAAGACCAAACTTGCCTGTTATTCCAGTTATTTCTTGACTTCCTACTGTAGCATTCCAGTCCCCTATGATGAAAAGGACATCTTTTTTGGTGTTAGTTCTAGAAGGTGTTGTAGGTCTTCATAGAACTGGTCGACTTCAGCTTCTTCAGCATCAGTGGTTGGGGCATAGACTTGGATTACTGTGATGTTGAATGGTTTGCCTTGGATTCGTACTGAGATCATTCTGTCGTTTTTGAGGTTGTACCCCAGTACTGCCTTTCCCACTCTTTTATTGACTATGAGGGCTACTCCATTTCTTCTAAGGGATTCTTGCCCACAATAGTATATATAATGGTCACCTGAATTAAATTTGCCCATTCCTGTCCATTTTAGTTCACTAATTCCCAAGATGTTGATGTTCAATCTTGTCATCTCATATTTGACCACATGCATCTTACCTTGATTCATAGATCTTACATTCCAGGTTCCTATGCAAGATTCTGCATTATTAGATTGCAAAAGTAACTTCTGCAACATGCAGCAAATCCTTTTGTCCTCTGCATCTCTTGATCCATTGGGGCCCATCTGCAATGTTAGTTCTTCCCTAGCAGACTGAAATGATCTGGAAAGGCCAAGCAGTGAAGAGTTTTCTTGCTCTCGCACCATTTAACAAATTAAAACCTTCTTAAAATGAGAAAAGAGTACCTCTGATATACTGTATCTTAGAGCTTAACTTTCCTTTTGATCATTCTTTCCTATTACAAACAATGGATTTTACATGTATTGTTAAAAATGTACATTAAGCCAGATAACTTCTGGAAAATTATACTCCTTTCAGTTTTTCAGTTTTTCAGATTTGCTTGACATAATGATCTGTCTGAATTTGAATATGGTTATTCAATTGATTAGTAAATATGTGGGATCTAATATTATTTCTCATTTTTTAAACAGTTGATGCTGTTTGCATATGCATATGCCTTCCCTTGAAGAACTGTGACCCAGATCAAACTTAGCCGGTGTTGGATCAGCAGGAGTCCAGGGGTATCCTAATTGGAATTGGCATTCCAATTATCAGGATCAAAACAATCACATAAATAGGGTTGTGGGCAGAATCCAGGCACCCAGGCTCTATGTATCTTGGTCCTCCAGCAAAAGCCTACTGTAGCCTTTCTCAAACTGACCCACTCTCCAGATATGTGGACGATTCAGTTCCTGGGAAGTAGGTTTGGGAGGATGGACCAGGAAAAGACAATTGGATGATTAGGGATCCCAGAAGAGATCTGAGGGCAGGGCTCTAAGGCTGTAGCCTAGCTTAGAGGCTGATATACTGCCCCCCCCCCCAATATACAGGCTGAGGTGTGGCCACAGCACTGCCTAGCTGAGAGTTGTCCAGATTGACTGGAAAATGTATAGCTAGTAGCCAAGCAGGGAAGTCATAAGATCTTTGTTTTCTGCTGCACCAACCACAAAATATGTCCTTTCTATCTTCTCTCCACAGTTGTTCCTGCTGCATCAGATGCTGGTGATATAATTGCATTTTAAGGATTCTACACCATATGTTTTAATTGTGTACCAGAGTCCAGTTTTTCAAAACAGAGAAATAGGAAAACAAGTAACACTTTTTGTTACTTCAAGTTTTTTTCAAGTTGGTAGTATAATTTGGGTGAGATGAATCATACTAAATGCCAAAATGCTCTTAAAATTTGGACTGTTAATGTAACCATTTCTGTTGCTATCTTCATACCAAAAAGGCCAGTGCTTAGAATTATTGTTGGTTTGAATTTCAATGGTCTTTGTTGGCTACAGCCCTGTATTACAGTAATGTAATTCATAAATTTGTTTCCCAGAAGCCTAGACAAAACTTGGCCATCTACTCTGTGCTGATGCAGCATCACTTAAGATTTATGCAGTTTATTATCTTCATCAAATAGATGATATTTTTCAATTGACTTCCTCACAAATTGATGATGGGACTAATTTTGTTTGTAAAGGGTTTCCTATTAATGGAATAAGCAAAATCTATTAAATGTTAACAAACAGGGACAATTGTGTGAACCAAGCCCATAATTCACCCAAAATCTGAACTAATTCTTGGACATCCAGCATGCTGAGAAAATATTATCAGTCCATCCTTAAATCTAGTACAGTAATGTAACTTTTTAGCACTTATATTCTTCCTTGTACATATTTCAAAATTAAATCACACTGGTTCTAATTTGGTACATTTTAAGGTACATACTTTTTTACCCTTGTTATTTTGTTCTATACAAGGAAATGAATCAAATGAGGCTAGAGTCATCCTGGCTAACTGCTAGTCAGATAATATAGGCAAGAGTCACTACTTGAGATAGGCAGCCATACAAATGTGACTGACATACATACATACATACATACATACATACATGCATGCATGCATGCATACATACTGTACATACATACATACATACATTTAATGGTTTCTTGGATAGGACAGCTGAATCTACTGTATGAATTTTAGTTTTGTTTAAATATTTCTAATATTAAATTGATTTGGGGCAATTTATTAACTAATGTATGACTTTGTGAAAATCTGCAGGGGAATGTTTGTATATTTTCCTGCAATTTTTAAAATAGGCACATTTCTCTATGGACCTTTTTCTAACAGGGAAACATTCTCCTAAACTGATGCATTGTGATGCTACATGCATCACAAAATATGGAAAAATAACGTTTAGGCACATAATTACGTTCTGGTTCTGGAGCAAGTTTAGAAAGTGTGAACTGGGTAATACACACTGAACTAATTTTTCTCCTATCCCTGTTCCCAGGAAGTGTTAGTCACAATAGGAAAAACTTTTTATTGCATTTACAATACAATACAATAAAATATGAGGTCCAGTACATACAATTTCTCTTTCAAACCCAAGTGGGAATCAGATTATATTCTACTTCTATACTAGTTGAACAGTGACTTAGGTTTCCTTCAGTTTTATATTTCTGTAATGGATGTACTTAGTGATACATAACTATCTCTGATGTAAAACAGTTAGTTGAATATGGAAGTTACTCCAGGACCTGAAAAACATGTAGGAAATCCAGTATTTAATAGGACCACGCAAAGTGACATATTCACTTCAGGGAAGCGATTTGGGCCATAGAGATGACCTAATTCACTTTTCCAAATTGAAGAGGCCCCCAATTCACCTTGATGAGGCCACCAAATTGCTTCAGGTAAGTGCTGTGAGACAGTATTTTCCCACATTGCTGGCAGAAATGCTTCTTGGCTGGATGGCTTTGAGATTGTCTGATGTCAGTGTTTCTCAACTTTGATGACTTTAAAATGTGTGGACTTCAACTCCCAGAATTCTCCAGCCAGCATGCTGGCTCGGGAATTCTGGAAGTTGAAGACCACATGTCTTAAAGTCACCAAGGTTGAGAAACACTGCCTGATGTCTTTGCTGAAGTTGTCCGGTCTTCAGCAAGCACTTTCCATGAACCCTGCTGGCAGTTCCAAGGCCTTCCATCCTGGAAGCATGTTGCTTGGTGTTTCACTTGGATCTTAGAAGTGAGAGGACCACAATTGCTTTGCTAAGCAGCTTCAAGGGTGCATTTTCTTTGAAGCTTTGTCAAAGTGAGGCATTCCTTAGAAGCTTTGCACAGCTGCAGTATTTATGATAACCAAATATTGTATGTTCTACGCTGTGAAAGCCAATAATATCCAATCATTAATGGCATAGCTCCAAAAATAAACATGAATCAAAGAGCCTCACACCAAATTTTTGTGTGGTCAAGGACTATTTGGACTATATTTCTTGATATTAAGTCCTCCATCTTCACCATGGTACTTTATAGAAAATCTCTTTTTTCAAAAGAAGGGAAATTTCATTTGCAATTTGTAATAGAAGTGTGCATCAGATTCTCTAGCCCTATATCCCACAGCAAAAGAGGATAATAGAGAAAAATGTTTCATTTCCAAAGGGGAATTAATGGAACTGATTCTGGGATGTCCATGAAGCACTGGCCCCAATCTACTTCCTCAGAACTCTGTGATTCTGCAGAGTGGCCCGTGTCCTTTGAGCAAATTCCTTATGTCTGGCACAGCTCCTGACAATTAGCTCCATTCTATGTATTGTCGAAGGCTTTCACGGCTTCTATCTGTGCTCCTGCCCTCTGAAGATGCTGGCCACAGATGCTGGCGAAACGTTAGGAACCACAACTTCCAGAACACAGCCACACAGCCCGGAAGACCCACAACAGCCATAGCTCCATTCTGTTCAGGGATTCTTTTTTTCTTTTTATAACCACCTCTCCCAACTTATTTATTTGAAATTTGTCACTGTGTTCTCTACCATAAGCTATATATTTCATTATATTCTATCTGAAAATAATACTTCAGCCAGGTATATTTTTCCTTGCTAGACCATGGGTGAATGGAGCTTCAATTTTCTGGGTTTTACTTTGGATCAGAAGAACTCTGGACAATTGTATTATTTCAGGAATGTACTTCTTTATACCCTCAGCTAATATAGTGGTAAATATAATGAACATTCAATAAGGAAATTGGTCAGTATGACTGAGGTTTCTTCAGGTCATTCCCTTCTTTGTGTATTACAGTTATGCAAGCTTCTTTCTATGTCTTTAGTATTGTTTTTGCTATTTGAATTTCATTCATTGTCTTCAACAGCAGTTCCATCAATTTCTCCTTTAACTTTTTGTAATATTGACCTATGAGCCCATCTGGGCTTGGCACCTTACCACTTTTGATTTTTTTTTATTGCTTCTCTTTGATCTACAGGTAGTCCTCGCTTACTGACCACTCATTCAGTGACCATTTGAAGTTGCAACGGCGCCAAACAAGTGGTACTTACGACCAGTTCTTGAAGTTCCACCGTTGCATCACCCGCATGGTCATGTGATCATAATTCGGGCACTTGGCAACCAGCTCACACTTACAATGGTTGCAATGTCCTGCAGTCATGTGATCGTCTTTGGTGACCTTCCCTGCCGGCTTCCCACAAGCAAAGTCAATGGGGAAGCTGGCAGGGAAGGTTGCAGGTTACTCTGGTATGTCCCCCAGCCTCCCTGTACTCGTTTGCCCCCCTTCCCCCCTATACTTGCACATGGCCTGCATTGGGCCTCCCAGGGCCTCCTCCCATAGAACCTGGGATCACACGTTTCCCACTTAACAACCCACATGTTTTGGGGTTACAATGGCAACTGGAACTGCTGGGATTGTCGTTGCTAAGCAATGCAGTCAGGTGACATTGTGCTTTATGACTGCATCGCTTAGCAATGCCAATTCCAGTCCCAATTGCTGTTGTAACCTGAGGACTACCTGTACTTAGTATTTGTCTATGTTCTTTGGTGAATTATTTAAGTTTTGAGTCTTTAATGTATGTTTTAAGATTTTCCCTGTCAATTTTATTTTTAGAATGTAATTCTTTAATACCTCTGGACAATTGATACTGCATTGGACTGTTCTGGATCTCTGGATTTGTGCTATAAATTAGATAAGGAAATCTAGTGTATGGAGGCAGAGGGAAATAGACTTGGCATTCAAAGATAAATAACCCACAGTTACACTCAACTGTCCCAAAATTATAGACATATCTGAAATACCACTTTAGATACTACCTTAGGTGCATATCAGTTCCATACAGCTAACTTATACTGGTCACTCTCCCGTGATTAGTGTTGATAATGATATAAAAAACTAATTGATACTATCTGTTCATTAGGGAATATAGCATGAGAAATATCATTCGGGAAGGAGGAGGAGAATCTAGTTGTGTCTTATGTGCTCTCAGGCATCTTAAACTCATGATCCTGGGTTGCTTCTGTCATTGGAACTATATATCCAACTATACATTCATAATCATGGTTTGATTTCATTATATGATGTCTTAAAATAAGCCATTGATATCATGAATGACATTTGAAGTATTTTCTATGTCATATTACCTTGTGGCTATAGTTGGAAAGGATTTTTTTTTCTTCCCAGGTAGGGTTAGGAGGGAATTTGTTCTTCTAATTTTCTAGATTAGTGCACTTGGTCACCTGAGATGTTGCACATTATTAGTGAATGTTCTTGGAATATAAGATTTAATCCTGTTCAAACATTACCAGGAAGAAAGAGTTTTATTGGGCTATACTAGGGTCTCAGTAACATGAAAAAGATGGTTGTGGATGCAGTGGACTGGTTTATTCCAATCTAACATGGTAGGGAAATGGGGGGAAAAGGCATGATTGATTGAAATAAATATGCCTAGTGTTCAGTCTGCAAGGCTCCCAAAACAGTTTACAAAGATAAGAAAGTCCCTCTTCTATGGCTCACAATCTAAAAGGATATGACACAGAAGGAAAAGGCAATAAGGAGCAGAAAAATAAACATTACTGTGTAGCATTCAAGTAATCACAATTTGATCATTCTGTCTTCACCAAATCCCATCTTAAATGCAGTTTCTGGAACACCACCCTTCACATTTTTTCCAATGTTATAATCCTCTTCTCTCTTTCTTTGCCAACCTCACATCTATTGATCAACTAAAGCAAATCTTTAGAACTGGGATATGCATTTTATACACACATTTTTAGGTTTCTTATAAATGGGCAAGGTAGTCATGAGTTGCCCACACAGTAATGGCATACTTCTATTAAAAAAGGAATACTTCACTTCATTGTGTCCATGATTAAAAGTGAATAGGTATAACAGCTCACTGGAGCCCAAAATTATACCAGAGAAATAATCAGTTAAAACTTTAAGGAGGAAAAAACTTCAAAAAGGAAATAGAGTGAAAGATTAGTTTCTTATTGTTAATGTGATCCATGCTCTCATCTTTATCCAGCCTACCCATAAGATTTGCCTTTGATAGTGTCATAATCATACATGCACACTAAATACTAGAAATCCTCTTGCACAAAATGATCTAACTAGATAAAAATAAATCATCCCAAACACTTTAATTTCAAAAGGACAATGAAATTTGAAACTCCCTCCACTATATATATGCCATATTCTTCCCTTTCTCAATATCACTGATAGTTGTTTGGTTAATTATGTTTCAGAAAATTTCATGACTGAACTATGAATATTCTTGTAACTAGTAAGATTATTTTTTTTATCTTCTTCAATTTAATCTCAAGTGATAGCAATTCTTGATAGGGTTGGCCTTTATTAACTGTGACAGTTAATGTAACCTCAGTGTTTAGAAGTAACAAAATATGGCTGTTATCATCTTGCTTAGTTAGTGACAATCCCAAAAGGATTTTCATTCCGCAATAGTCCCTGCCACTCATGATAGCAGCTAAGCAATCCAGAAATACTTTATTCAGTATGCCACCCAAACTAGATTTTTTGCTCTCAAACAAGTACATTTTGGATGCCAATGAATATTGGTTTATTGGCACGTCCTGTTCTCTCAAGGCAATTATTCTTGATTTGGACAACATGATAATTTTTTCTTTCTTTAGAAGTTTGCACATTCTTATTCTCATACAGTTCTGGGCAAATGAGGTCAACAGAGACTTGATATGCCCTTTAAATATTTTATTTCCATCCAGTCATCTCAGATGATGACGATGATAATAATAATAATATCATCATATATAATTATTTTCTTTTGTTTTTCTCTAATTTTTATAGATCTCTCTTTATTCTCAACCGTACTCAGTAGCACAATCTATTTGCAACTCACCTAAATTAGGCATTTCATTAGTGTGCTATTTCCTGCTCCAAATCATTAGTTCTGACATCAATTAGTTTAATGAGAATAGGTAATGTGTCCTATTAACTAATATTATCGTCGTTCTCTTTATTATTAAACCTTGTACTATGGAACATTGACAGCTACAAGTTAAAGGTGAGAAGGCCACTGAATCAGGGTTCCAGTGAGCATAGTTGAGATTTTCTTTGCTTTCTCTGGGAAAGACATTTTTTGCTTGCCTGCCTTTTATAACAATTACAAATTAATTCCTCATATTTCAATTCATATCTTCATAAATTTGGAATTTCCCAAATTAAGGTGCTTTGAAGCTTGCTGGAGTTATATATCCTGAAGACATGATAAAATCAATGATATATTGTAAAACTATGGATGGATGGTCTGTCTTTTTCAATGTCTTATGAAAGTAGCCTCATCATTTTAAATGAATATTAATATGTGGGATTAAAGGGCAAGTGCATGAAGAGTGAAAGAGGGATGGAGGGAGAGGCAGTTGACTGCATTTGGTGGGAATGGGTGTGCAGAGATGGAGAAATGAAAGAGGGAGAAGAGGAGTAGCAGACGGAATTGGGAGATTCCAATTGTGCCTAGTGAATGCAGGCGATGAATGTGTATTTGGGTCAATGGGTGAGGCTGAATATCTTCAGTTAGTGGAAGGAAAAAAGGTGATCATATCCAGGGCTTAAGTGGAAGAATATATGTTTTTTTTCAGACACCTCTCTCACAGAAGACTTCTTATCAAGACAAACAAAATGTCAGTGCTCTGGGTGGAGGTCATTTCATACCTTCAAATCTATTCTAGCGGGGCTATGTAACAAATCCTTTTTATATTCCTAATTATTTCTGAATGTATATTTGGTTAAACTGCTTGTTATTTGCCCTGTTATGGAAGGAACAGATGCAAATACACACATTCTGAAACCCCAGTTTTAAAACCTACAGCACTAGACAAAGGAGAACTAAAGGTATGGAAGAAAGGGCTGGCTTAAATTGATGATATAGCATGTTAATTTATTTTAGAAATTATGTATATTGGATAAATAGGCAATATTTCAGAAGGCATTGCAGAATAACCACCACCACGCCTCCTGTTGGAGCAGAGGTAGCTCATTTTTTCTTCTTCCTATTTGACAAATGTATGAACACGGAATAAATCATTGACATAGGAGGCAAAGAAAGTGCAGACTTTCATATAGATAGATGATAGGTAGATTGAAAGGTATACCGGGACAAGGGAAAAGGCAAACAAAAATAATTCAAAGCGTCTAATATACGTTTTGTTCAACAGGCATCAGAGTGACAAAGTGGTTCATTTAAACAGGATAGGCAATGGCATGAGTGGAAGGATTTAGGCAACTAACACTTAATGATATACCGCCTGTTCCTCCCATGATCTCCACTAAAACATTTTGAATGCTTCTGTGGCTGAGATAGAGAACTCGAGAGGAACACTGAAAATTGGAACAGCCCAGTGCTGGGGTATAACTCTCCACCAAATCACTGAGGCTGGAGAACTGATTAGGTGCTCAGGCTATCAATTACAGAAAGGAACATCACCATCTCCTCCCTATTCCTGGCATTTTGCTTCTCTCTGTTTCTTTGCTTCCCTGGATCATAAATGAAGCCTTTGGAAAACATGGGTTTAGTTCATTGAAAGAGACCCCTGATTGGATATCAGCATATCCTGGGTCATTGCAAAGCATCCCTGCTGATTTCTTGTCTTGAGTTTTGACCAAATCCATCTGGCAGACCTAAGACATGCATGCAAAATTCTCAATAGAGTCAAAGAAATGAGTAGTATGGCATGAGCAATAGATTTCTCCATTGCCTATGGATTAGCTGGAGATGTAATTTTATAATTCTTTGTATCTAAAGGGAAACCACTTCATGCATAGTGTCGTGAACAGCTTTGAGGATGGGAAAAATATCAACTAACAATTCAGTTGAGTATAACTACAGAAGAGGCTCTACCAGTTGCATAAAGATCTAGCAAGCCTGCTTCTTTGTAATTCATACAGGATATATGAATAATTGAATCAACATATTAACTCTGTAAATCCCCCACAGTGTTAATTAAGAGATTCCTGCTTTATTCAGAACCACTTTTGACAACAATACTCTGTTGATTCCTAGGTGACATTTCTGTGAAAAGCAACTCATCCCTGTTCTCACTATTTGATGCCATAATCCACAATGATGCAAGGTTGGGAAACTCCCTCTCTGTTTAAGTTCCTCAAAATGCAACTGGCAACAAATCCTCCAGTGCAAAGATAAGAAAACAGCATCATAATGAGTCTTCCATGAAAACAACAATGTCCTCAATTTTTGGGGAAGTGTCCTTTCCAGCAGATGACAAGAAAACTGCATGTTCATTTCTAAATTGTCCTCTGATTTTTATGGCTCTGGATTAAGCTGTGGCAGCGACTGCCTTGTGCTTTCATCACTTTTTTTTCAGCAAATCAATCCTGATGGCTTCCTGGGTCACATCACTAATAAATATTCATCAGCTGTGGAGTTTACTTGGTAGGCTTAGAGGTTTCTGCACATCAAAGAGCATCCCCTTTCCTACAAATGAGATCTAAAAATAATTTGTATACACTATAAATTTTTAAAAGATTCAGATGGGATATATGAGTTAATCAATGCTAGTTCAGTTGTCAGTGGTGATCTATGCACACCACATTTAATGTCAAATGGCTGCACACTGAGATGGCATTGCAAGACAAAGTGCCACAGCATACCTGGGGTGTATTATTATTAATCTCAGGTTTTAATTCCTGGGGAATATTTAATGACAAACTTCTATTATATTTTTCCATGAAATATATGCAAGTACCTTTCCTCTATTCTGTGCCTCTTATTTTCCTGTTCTGGCAGTTTTTACTCTTGTTCTATAATATCCATCCATCCATACCCATCATGCCTTGCAGGGTATGCAGCATTATACAAAGCACAGAAAAGGTGTAAGAAATAGTATGGCAAAGAAAGAGAGGCATGAAATAAATCAAGTAAAAAGAAATATAGCTAAGCCTAGTTAAAGACTGTTTCCTATAACACTCTTTATCTTTCTTCCTTTGCAGAACATCCTTACTTCCACTACAACCATATAGTGATTGATACGTTGCCTTTGTTCTTTAAACGTTTCACTAGTTTTTGTTTGTTTGTTTATTTAAATAATGTATATGGCCACCCACCTCACTACAGTGACTCTGGGTGGCATACGAAGATTAAAACACAAACTAAGCATATAATCCATGGCACCCAAGGTTGAAACAAGAATGGCAAAATCACAAAACAGCAGCTACAGAGTTCATCAAGTCTCCTGGCTCCAATGCCTGGGGAAACATCCTTTTTGAGGATCTCATCAACTTCATCATTTTGGTCTTTCCCTTTCTCTTGACTGATTTACTTTTCCTTCATATATTTGAGGTACTTGTGTCATAATTAATTCTCTCTTTATGATCCTAACCCTCCACACGCTTCTTTCATACTGGTCACTTAATTGATATTCAGTCCTTAAATTAATTTATTGCTGATCCTATCTCTTCTTGTTTTACCAAACACAATTCTTAAGTACCCCATTCCCACTTAATTAAACTAACATTTATGTTTTTCCTAACGTTCTCAAGTCTCACTTTCAAATAACAAAATGGGAAGAAGCATGCTCTTATACACTATTTTTGACAATCATTCAGACCACGTAAAGGTAAAGGTAAAGGTAAAGGTAAAGGTAAAGGTAAAGGTAAAGGTAAAGGTAAAGGTAAAGGTAAAGGTAAAGGTAAAGGTAAAGGTAAAGGTAAAGGTAAAGGTAAAGGTAAAGGTAAAGGTAAAGGTAAAGGTAAAGGTTCCCCCCGCACATTTGTGCATTCGTGTCCGACTCTAGGGGCTGGTGCTCATCTCCGTTTGTTAGCTGAAGAGCCAGCATTGTCCTAAGACGCTTCCATGGTCATGTGGCTGCATGACACGCACGGAACGCTGTTACCTACCCACCGAAGTGGTACCTATTCATCTACTTGCATTTGCATGCTTTCGAATTGCTAGGTTGGCAAGAACTGGATCTAGTGTGGGAGCTCACTCCGTCATGCGGGGCTAGGGATTCGAACCTCCGAACTTGCGATCTTTCGATCGAAAAGCCTGGCGTCTTACCCGCTGAGCCACCACGCTTCTTTCAGACCACATACAACCCACTATATTTCTACAAGCATTTGCATATCTTAAAATTTCTCCATCCATTTCCACCATCTTTGATAAAACTTCAGCCAAGGTACACATCAACTTACTCTAGGGTTTTCTTTTTTGCCATTTATGTACAACTCTGGAACATCCTTTCTCCTGAGATTAGGATGGCCCTGACCCTTTTGGCTTTTTGGAAAGCCTTGAAGACCTGGCTTTGTGCCCAGGCCTGGGGCCCCAAGTGTGTGAAGGGCCCCGTTTCATGGTTGTGCTAACACCAATGGCTTTTAAGATCTCTTGGCTGTATTTATATTTATATTTAATTTTTTGGTACTGTTTTTATTGTTTTATTGTTTTTATTATTGTTAGCCGCCCAGAGTAACTGGTTTGAGATGGGCAGCTATATAAATTGAATAAATAAAGAGTCCCCCTTTTGGGGGAGATGGGCAGTGATAGAAATGTGAAAAATGAATAAATAAACAAACTTGCAGTTGTTCATTCCATTTTTCCTTCAGACACAACTCTCTTGATATTTGATTCATTAATTTTTGGGACTATACTCTTCACCATAGTCCAATCTGTCTAACGCCTGCTGCAAATTATTTGGGTTCTCTGCATTATCCTACAGCATCATCTGCGTACAACCGAATAAGCATATTCATGTCCCCATTATACATCACTAATGTTGCCATAAGTATTCCTTATACACCAATTTGTAAATATATTAAACATCACACATCTTTTTCTTACACCAGTTTCAGTGTTGAGCAATTTGTTAAGCATACCATTCTTATTGCATCCAGCAGCCAACTGAATCATACAAAATATTCAAATTCATATAAAATCCATAGCTAAGCCTATTCACCTTAGCAGATCCTTTCTCTTACATATTACAATCAACTTTCTCACATTTGTATATTTCTCAATGACATGATGAAGGGCAAAACTCTGCTCTAGATATCTCTTGCCCAACATAAAGCTGCACTATACTTTTCAAATTTTGTTCGTGGTCTGTCAAACCCTTTTTATCAGGATTCTGCCAAGCATCTTCCCAGCCACACTTAGCAAACTAATCTCCCTGTAGCTTTTGCATTCACTCTTGCTACACTTAATTTTCCATGAGAAAACTATAACTGAATTCTTCCAATGGCCAGGTAGAGATTGCAACTGTCTCACAGAAGTTAAAGTTGCACAGCCATTCATACTTTAACATTTCTTCAGTCACACCACCTGAAACTGCAGCCCTACCATCTGAAACTGCAGCCCTACAATTTCAACATTCTCATACCATTTCATCATTTTATTGATATATCACTAGCATTCCATTTCTAATCTCTAAAAGGCTCCTAGCATTTCGCATTTCACTGTCATAGGAGTTTCAGTTTCACTTTTTATTAATTCCATTCATTTTTTCCAGAGGTTTATTATTTTGCCTTTTTCGTCTATTGCCAAAACAATTTTTTTATGTTCATCAAAATTGCCTGTGTTTTCTCTACCAATCTTAATATTTTCTTGCTTTCTTTGACTATATGTTTGCAGCTATCTTTTCTTTATATACAAATTATACCATATATTTTTCTAATTCCCATTTCCATAGCAATTATTCTCTTATTTGCATATTTCCCATCCTCAACCCCTTGTCATTCAACTAAACATAATTTTTCATAGTTTCTATTAGTGTAACTCAACACACTTCTGTGGCCCTCTGAATGTAATTCTCTTTACTTTGTTCCAAGCAAATTTCACATATTCTTTCTTTATGTCCAATTTTCACTTATTTTATTGGGAGATCAATTTAACTTCTAATACTTGTCCAAACACTGTTTTCATGGAGTTGTTCTACTTTCATTCTACTACTTATTTTCCCTTCTTTCTTTTTCCTCCATGTCCATGTATGTGTTCCTCCAAGGAACATCTCATATGTCTCCTTATATCTACAGTGCATTAAGTCCTGCTAAGAAAGAGCTAAAGGTCTACTGCCAATCTATTTATTTTAAGCAGTTCACCTGCATCTGAATGCAAAAGGCAGCTTTGTCCCCAATTGTTTAATGATACCCTTGTGTTAACAGATGTTTTTAAGAACTGTGATTAGTTTCACTTCTGTTACTTAATCCTTCAGAAGTTCATTTAATTAGCTGAGTTTCTGCTGTATAGTTTCTACAATACCAACCCAAACATACATCTTTCTCTTTCCCTATGTTATCTTCTATGCCCCCTTCTCCCTGCTCTTTCCAGGATGAAAGGCATTACAAATTAATTATGAGATTTTTGCAAGCAAGCAAACAGGATGTCAGTCAAACTCTTTACTCTGATTTCTCCAAATAAATTAAATATGAAGTCCTGACATATTATGAATAGCCAGCTTTGCTGTGTTTCCTTTCAGTTGCCCAAGTCAGTTCCAGTAGCAAGAAATGAAGTATGCAAAACCCAACTCATTTGTGCATCATGTTTGAAGGTGGACCCTGGTGACTAACCCCTAGTGAGAGAGGTCCATATCTTCTAAGCTACTTTATTTCTAGCAGTGGGTTCTTCCTTACAAAGCTGGGAGGTGAAAGAAACTCAATCCATCCCATCAATAAAACATTGTCCAGAGGTAACATATTTCCTAAACTACTAAGTCATGTTATACCAAACTGCCCCTTTTATGAAATACTTAAAAGTTTCAGCCTGTCATTTAGTGCTAATTGAGTAGCACATACCAGACACTTAAAAAATACAGTTGCAATATTTAGATGGGTCCTGTTAATCTTTATTACTCAGACTCCTCTCTCCCATCTCCTCTCTTTTTTTTCCAGTGGCCAATTAATTGAGCTGCATTCTCAATTTCAGCTGACATATAGCAACTGGGTCTGTGGAATACATCTGGCTATTTAATTGAAAGTTATATAGCTATGATCTAAAATGTCCTTTTCAAAAGCTACAAGGGAAAATGAACTATTTGGGGGGAGGGGAAACAGTGGGGAACTTCCTCTATCTTTTGTAGCAACTGTTTTAGACAAATCAGGAGGAAATGATTGGCCTCCTACTGTCAGCATACAACTATTTTGGACCAAGAACTGCTGGGTGTAGCTAAGTAAAGAGAAAATCAGTAAACCAAGGAGCCCTTTATTTTTGGCAACCAAGAAGAGTTCACTTGGGGACAAGACCATAGTTTCAGGGTGACTCTGCAATCATCCACCAATAAAGTTGAAAAAAATCCACATCGTTCATATCAATCTCTCTCTGTGGTGCTCTTTGACAAAGTCACTCAGAAGTCACTATCCCACATACCCAACTACTCTTACCTTCCATAACCACCTTCTGCTTCCTGTCAGACCCCTTCACCCTATTCTTATTTGTGTTCAAAGGAAGAAAGGCTTCCTCTGTATGTATGTTTATTCCAGGGAAAGCACACCTCATCCATTCCACATCCTTTACCTGGAGAATGGCTGTTCCAACTCCTTCAATCCTTCTTCCATTTCAACTATGGGAGGAGCAATCTGGCTTGCTTTTAACAACATGTACAGTCTAATCAACCCCACCACCACCACCAATCCTCAGACTCAGGTTAACCTGAACCCACCTCTGTTGCATTTGGCAAATTAATGCCACATGATTCTTAATATTTCCTGTCCAGCTCTTTCCGTAGCTTCTCATTCTGACTTTCATGGCTTGATTCACAGCTCCAACTGGGAACAATGTGTGCAATGGGAATAGTTGCAGATACCTCCATCTATAGCAGCCATGACACCAGGTACAGAAGTTGGCTTACTCATCCAGCCCTCTGTCGATTTTGGCATTATATCCACTGTCCATGTTGATCTGATGAGGCATAACACTGCCAAACATACCTGCCAATCCTCATGCTGACCCAGTCATTTCAGTCACCATTCTGGTAACTTTGCTCACTAGCAGCCACAACAAGCATATGGCCTCCTAGTCACCCCTACACAACTTTCTGATTTGATTCTTTGAAACTTGGCAGAAATAATCCTCTCAAAAGGCTCAGTTACGCCTGAAAATGTGATCTGATTCTGCCAAGAAATAATAAAATAATAATAAAAGATCAGCAATATTTTAAAGTAAAAATTTAAAAATACCTTTGCATCTCATTATACGAATACTGTGAAGATTCTTCTCCCATATGGTGCTACCATGCCTCTAAATTTTATACAACAAAAGGAGAGAGCCATTAGTTGAGTTCCAACTATAGTCAATGTGAAGTACGAACCTTTGATTTCTGAATCGAGATTTGGGTTGAGTAGAATGTCATCTGAGGTGTCCAAACAATTTCCTGATTTCTAAACTGACAGAGACAAAATTAAATCTTTTGATTGGTGCATACCTCTAATGATTCAGATGCACAATGCTGCACTATAGATATAGAGATATAGACTATGAAAAGCTTTTCTTGTAGCCAGGAATTTCAGCTGTACAAAACTTTTTATTTTAGGAAGTTAGCATTTATGAACTATTCTTATATAAAGTGGACCTGAGACTTCATAATGACTAGATGAAAGATACTGGATATTTCAGTTTCCATGAACATTTCTACTTAACTGGCTGATTTTACAAAATTAATTAGTACACAGAGAAAGCAATGTGAAGCTGGTAATGATATATACATAGTTTTGGTCAAACTTCAAACCCAGTTCATCAAGAAATCATGATTAAGGTTTAATTACTTAATCCTTAGTTCAGCTCTTGGCTAGACTGGGCAGAAAACATCTAGATACTACTGTACTTAGCTAGACGTATTACCGATAAGCCTCAAGCACTAGCTGGGTTGGCCAGTGAAGTTTGAAAATGCCATAGACAGACCGACAGACATACACCTTCTCCAGGGTTTAAACCCTGGATTTCTTCCTAGCACTCCTCTGAACCAATGGCTAGTCGTTGGGTCACTTGATAGCCTTGGAACCCTGAGACTTGTTTACATAAGAGCCCTCACTGGTTAGGAAACTGTTGGGTCTGGTGGCCTGGTCAACCCCTTTTATGTTTTCTCCTCCTCTCATTCTGAGTCTGGAAGTGTCAAATGCTTCTCCCCCTCCCTCCGTTTCATCATGAGCATTGTGGAGGCATTGTGTTTCGCCTTCCATTTTTGCTTTTCCCCATTTCAAGCCTCTTTCCCCCTCCTTCCTCTTGATAGTAGGAAGGAGAATATTTTCATTTCTTCTATTTGATTGTCCAAAACCTCCCAATTCTATGTTTGATTTTTTTTTATTTTTTTTTTTTTGCTTTCTTGGAATCTGAGCTCCAGGGATAAGACTGATTGTGCAGTGACAGCACCTATGGCAGGGGAGGGACTAAGCTTCCCTTTTTTCAAATGCACTTCATATTTGGCAGGGAAAGTAGAAAGGTGTATTTGCTGAGTGGTGGGTTTTGAGGCCTTGTTAGGCTATGAGTCTTGCATTCCAGGTCAGCACAATGCTGTTATCCTGGACCCAATGGATGGTGAGTCTTCCAAAGGCTATTGAACAATGTAACAGAGAGGCTAAGTGAATTTACAGAGACTCCTGAGGAACATCAATGGTGAGCTGTAGAGGTTTCATCTGCTTTTTGTAAGGTCCTGAGCTAACAGTTAGCCATCAGTAGTGTCAATCCCAACAGAAAGTTGGACAGGCAGAGTGGGGAAAGCTTTTTTCATGCAACTGAGGAACCTGTCTGTGGGTTTCTTTCTAGTGTGGAGACTGCTGATTCCAGCCTTGTCAGCCTTCACTCTTACAGCCTTCTTTGGAGTTCTTTAACTTAATGTGACAGTTTTCGGTCTTTGCTTCTTGAAATGTAATCTTTTGCTGGAAAAAGGGCAATATTTCTGAACAGGGAGGAGGAGCTAATCCCCCCCCTTCTTATCTCCTATAATTTCTGACTTACATTCCATCTATAATTTTATCTGACAGTAAATACCTAGCCTCATCAAATCACTTATCTTCTCACGCTTCTCCAGTAATATTGAGGGGAATCTGAATAAATTACATCTCAAATGGTACAGCTGCTCTCAAACAGCAGAACTAATGAATTGCCATGACTGAGAAAGAGAGGAAAGGACAGAGGAAAAGAGAGGGGGTGAGGTGACTTGCATTCATAATACAAGACAGCTGACAGGCTAATGCTCGATCCACATCATTCACCATAACTAATTACAACCTGAGAAATTATTGCCACTTTTAGGTTAATGGATGGTAAACACCACGTATATCATTTAAAACTGGAATGCTTTGCTACTGCATTGAAACAAGCAAGTCCTCAACAGAATAAAGTGGGCCACAGAGCTCTATATTAGCTCTGGAATATTTTTATTTGCATTGTGTTTGTGGATGACAGTAGTCATAGATTGTTTGCAGTAATCTGTTCCCTCTGGGATGGCAAGAAGAAGCAATTATGCTATAGTATAAAAACTAAACTAAAAACTAAACAGTGTATCCTTTACTCAAATGGCTATATGGTGAGACACGTTTGGTAGCAGTGCTTGATAAACCAAATATTGATGGCAAAGCTGAATCTGTCACCATCATATATTATGAAAGTCAAGTAGAGGACACTAATTAAAACTGGTTGTGATACCTATTGTTCTCTTTGGGCATTAAACAAAATCTTTAAGTGTCTGTCTTTGTGTCTGCCTCTCACCACTGACCTCCCTGTGTTAGTGGAAAGCAAACTCTGACCGCTGACAAACATTCACACTTCCAGAGCTCAGTGATCTTCCACAAGGGCAACAGCAGCTGTGTTCAGATGAACGTAATTACCATTTTATGGCAGTGCTCCTGTCAAGATGGAGAGGCCAGAGGTGGAAGGCTTGGAGTAGGCACACCTACACATTCAAGGAACATCCTTATATCTGGTTAGATCTGCAGTGCGCTAACTATAGATCCCAAAGCCATGGATGTGGCCCCAGAGCCCTGTGAAAAATAGCCCCCAAATTGCAATTTTTTAAACTGCAAGAGTAAGAAACAAATATATGATGAGCAGCAATATTATAATGTAAAGGTACATTGAAATTACAACAAATGTAGTTTTCATTCTGGTCCCACTCACTTCTTTGTCCTGGCCCTGTACATTTCATGGTTATTGGCATGCTGCTTAGAAGGCCATCATGGCCCTCAGCCCAAAAAAGGTTGAGAAACTTAGATATTCTTTGAGTTATTTAATCACAGTTGCAACTTGGTATTTTGCTATCTGGGTTATTTTGTTGGCTCCCCTCGCTGGATCGTCACCTTGTTGTGGTGAGTGGGCTTGTGTGTTCCCAATGAACCCTGTGAGCGAAGCCGTCGGGAGTCATGTACTCCTGGTAGGGTCACCCATGGCGGTAAGGTCCAGGGGGAGGAACCAGACAAAGAACGATCCAAGAAAGTCCTCAACGGCAGAACAGGTGGAAGATAACAAGGTGTATTGTTACAATGGCTGCGAAGGCGGATGAAGGCTGCAGCAGACAAAAGGTCACCAATCATCATGGTACCCATGCCATTGGATTAGAGCCTTTTTCTGTGAAGGTTGTGTGCTGATCGTTGTGCACCGATCTCCACACATAAAACAAATTCACGCACAGGCGTCTTCCAACCACACCAAACCCAAAACAACCAAAAGTCCCATGGCGATTGACGAATGGCAATGGGGGCAGGACTGTGAAATCCGGAAGCTCCTAGTCATGGACCAGCACATGGGCGGTGGATACAGATTCAGTCGTCCTGACTCAAGGTTCGAGGCAGTTGAGTAGTTCAGCAGCTGTATCCATGACTGAGCAGCCCTATTTAGGATCCACTCTGCTCACCCCATATGGGGAGGGGGCTAGAAAAGGTGCCCTAAACATAGTCTGCCTCATTTTCTCCCTGACTGGACTACCACGACCAGTGGGGTCACCATCTAGCGGTCGTAAAAGACTCATGAATTTTGGAACATGGAATATACGGACACTGCAAGACAACATGGATAGTGAACGACCTGAACGTAGGACTGCCATTATTGCAAGGGAGCTGAGATGTTTTAATATTGATATAGCAGCACTCCAAGAAACTCGAAGAGCAGGAGAAGGACAGTTGAAGGAAGAAAAAGGAGGTTATACCTTCTTTTGGAAAGGACTGCCTGAACAAGAACGACGAATACATGGGGTAGGCTTTGCTATCAAAAACGACCTTGTGAAGCTCTTGTCAGAAGTTCCCACTGGGATTAATGAACGACTCTCAACTCTCCAAATAAAACTCGCCAAAAACCAACAGGCAACTATCCTAAGTGCTTACGCACCAACACTAGATGCAGATGAGGATATCAAGGAAAATTTTTATACCCAGCTGGACACCATCTTATCAGAGATACCAAAGGAGGATAAAATTATCCTCCTGGGCAATTTCAATGCAAGAGTTGGGTGTGACTTTGATTTGTGGCCGGGGATCATTGGGAAAGAAGGAGTTCAATGGCTGTTGTGGGTCTTCCGGGCTGTGTGGCCGTGTTCTGGAAGTTGTGGTTCCTAACGTTTCGCCAGCATCTGTGGCCAGCATCTTCAGAGGGCAGGAGCACAGATAGAAGCAAAATCTCTGTGCCCAGGTAGAGTGGCAATGTTCTATTTATAGAGCTAAATTATAGGAGATTAGGTGGAGTTTTTTGTTGTGTTGAAATGTTAACGAGTGGCTGATGAGCGTGATTAGCATGTTCATTGTGAGAAGTATTCCCATGTCCTGGTGGTTGGACTGAGTTCGTTGACCTTTTTCAGGCTGTGTTTTTCAGGACTGGTAGCCAGGTTTTGCTAATTTTTAAACTTTCTTCTTTTTTATTGTAACTGTGCTGGTGTTTGTGAATTTCAATGGCTTCTCTGTATAATCTGGTGTAGTGGCTTTTGGTGTTGTCCAGTATTTCTGTGTTTTCAAATAGGATTTTGTGTCCCATTTGCTTGAGAGCATGTTCAGCTACTGAAGATTTATCCGGTTGCTGTAGTCTGCAGTGTCTTTCATGTTCTTTTATCCTGGTGTGAATGCTTTGTTTTGTGGTTCCGATGTATACTTGTCCACAGCTGCATGGTATGCGGTATACTCCTGCAGCGGTGCCCTTTTGTCTTTTGCTGATTTTAGCATTTGTTGTATTTTTCTGGTGGGTCTGAAGACTGTTTGAAAGTTGTGTTTTTCCATCAGTTTTCCCATGCGGTCAGTGACTCCTTTGATGTAGGGCAGGAATACTTTGTTTGTGGGGGGCTGTTTTTCTTCAGTTGGATGTTGTTTTCTTGGTTTGATGGCTCTTTTTATTTCATTCTTGGAATAGCCATTCACCTGTAGGACCCAATTCAGATGGTTAAGTTCATTGTTGAGAAATTTGGTTTCACAGTTTCGATTAGCACGATCCACCAAGGTTTTGATCATGCCTCTCTTTTGTCGTGGGTGGTGATTGGAATTTTTGTGCAGATACCAGTCTGTATGGGTGGGTTTTCTGTATACTTTGTGTCCTAGTTTGAGGTCTGGTTTGCGTATGACCAGCGTATCTAAAAATGGAAGTTTGCCATCAGTTTCTTTTTCCGTAGTGAATTGTATATTGGGGTGGATGCCGTTTAGGTGGTCCAGAAATTTCTCCAGTTCTTCTTCAGTATGACTCCAAATTGTGAAGGTGTCATCCACGAACCGGAACCAGACTGTTGGTGTAATGGGTGCCGATTCCAAAGCCTGTTTTTCAAAGTGTTCCATGTAAAAGTTTGCTATGACTGGGCTCAGGGGGCTTCCCATGGCAACGCCATCCATCTGTTCGTAGAACTCATTCTCCCATTGAAAGTAACTAGTTGTTAGGCAGTGTTGAAATAAAGCTGTAATGTCTTCTGGGAAGATTTGCTTGATGAGTGCCAGGGTGTCCCTTACTGGCACCTTGGTAAACAGGGAGACCACGTCAAAGCTGACCAGTTTGTCCGTGTGGTTGAGTTTTAGGGTGCTGATTTTGTTGATGAAGTGTCCTGAGTCTTTGATGTGGGATGGAGTCTGTCCGATGTGGGTCTGTAAAAGGGTTGCCAAATGTTTGGATAATTCATATGTCGGGGAGCCAATGGCACTTACAATGGGTCTGAGTGGGATCGAGTCTTTGTGGATTTTGGGGAGTCCGTATAGTCTAGGTGAGAGAGCTTCTGTCTTGCAAATACGTTGTAGTACGTTGGGATGCAGGGAGGAGCTCTTTATCAGTATGTTGGTTTGCTTCATGATTTTGCTGGTCGGATCCCGTCTTATTGTTCTGTATGTGGTGGGGTCTAGTAATTCTCTGATTTTGTCTTTGTATTCATCTATGTTCATAATTACCGTGGCATTGCCTTTGTCCGCTGGAAGGATGATGATGTCTGGGTCCGAATTGAGGGTCTCTATGGCGTTTCTCTCCTTCTTAGTAAAGTTGCTGGTGGGGGGCTTTGCTTTCCTTAGGATTCTTGCCACTTCACCCCTTATTTCTTCTGCTTCTTCCTCTGGACGTTGGTGAATGGCTGATTCCACATTGGCAATGATATCTTCCACTGGAATTCTGGTAGGTGTAATTGCAAAGTTTCCTCCTTTGCTTAGGATGGAGGTTTCTTCAGGAGAGAGCAGGCGTTCTGTCAAATTGATGACAATGCGTGAAGTATCCAGTGCCGGTTTTGGTTGACTGTTTTGGCATTTGTTGAATTTTTGCTTTTGTCTGTTTGTGTAGTCAAAGATAGGAATCACAACTTCCAGAACACGGCACACAGCCCGGAAGACCCACAACAGCCATTGAACTCCGGCCGTGAAAGCCTTCGACAATACAAAGAAGGAGTTGACAATAGCAACATGAATGGAATCTTACTTCTGACTAAATGTGCAGAGCATAACCTTGTCATTACTAACACACTATTTTGCCAGAAAAATAAATTTAAAACATCATGGAAGCACCCACAGTCGAAGCACTGGCATCTTTTTGATTATGTAATTGTCCGTGCTAGAGATCGCCATGATGTACTTCTCACCAGAGCCATGACGAGCGCCGATGACTGTTGGACAGACCATTGATTAATTCGATCCACGATGGCCATAAAGATTGTCCCTCATCGTAGGCTCCAAGGAAGAAAACCAAGGTGTAAAATGAATACACTGGCCCTTCAAGATTCTACTAAACGAGCTTGCTTTTAATCAACTCTCAAGGAACATCTGCCTATGGAACTCCCTGAAAATGTTGAGGAACACTGGATTAAATTGAAGACTTCTATTATTGCAGCCTGTGAACAAACTATCGGATACCAAACTAAGAGACATCAGGACTGGTTTGATGAGAACGATAGTGAGATTGAACATATTATTGACAAGAAAAGGAAAGCCTTCCAGATATGGCAAAAATATATGTGCCATTAAGAAAAAAATCTACACCAGTGCAAAGGCAGAAGTCCAAAGAAGAACTAGAGAACTTAAGAAAATATGGTGGATAAAAAAAGCCCAAGAAACCCAACATTTTGCAGATTCTCATGATGCACGGGGCTTTTTTAATGCCATAAAGGCCATCTATGGACCAACAAACTATGGTACAAATCCCTTACGCTCAATAGATGGTGCTAAACTTCTAAAGGACAAAGAGTCTGTTGCACTGTGCTGGAAAGAGCATTACTACAATCTCCTTAATTGTCACTCTACTGTGGCTGATGAAGTCTTCTTGCAAATCCCACAAAAACAAATAAGAGATGAGCTTGCAGTACCCCCTAGTTTGGAGGAAGTGTGTCGCCACACACAGCGTGGTGTGTCGCCACACCACCCGGAAGCGGCGGCGCGCGCGTGCACGGCGGCCGCCACGCACGCACGCGCCGTCACATGCCCCCCGCGCCGCCGCACGCCCCTCCCGCGCCGCCACCGTGCGCGCGCGCCACCGCACGCCCCCCCGCGCCGCCGGCATTCGCGCGCTCCGCCGCACGCCCCCCTGCGCCGCCACCGTGCGTGCTGCCACGCGCCCCCCACGCCTCCGCCGTGCGCGCACACCGCCGCACGCCCTCCGCGCCTCCGCCGTGCGCGCGCACCACCGCACGCCCCCCCGTGCCGTCGCCGTGCGCGCGCGTGTCGCCGCCGCTGCCGCCGCTCGGTGTGTCACCAGCGGCGGCACTTTGGAAAGCCCTGCACTAAACAAATGAAAAATAACAAAGCTAGTGGACCTGATGGGATTCCTGCTGAAGTCTTTAAAGAAGGCGGGCCTGAACTTACACAACAACTTCATAAGCTCATCGAAAAAATCTGGATGAGGGAGGAGATTCCAGCAGACTTTAGGGATGCCATAATTATCACCCTCTTTAAAAAGGTGATAGAACAGACTGTGGAAAATATCGAGGCATCTCCCTTCTAGCTACAGCAGGCAAAATCCTGGCAAAGATCATCGCAAACCGTCTCCTATCTATATCAGAAGACATCCTCCCTGAAACGCAAAATGGCTTCCACCCTTCCAGGGGAACAGTGGATATGATCTTCACTGCACGACAGCTTCAAGAAAAATGCAAGGAGCAAAACCGGCCTCTGTACATGGCATTTATTGATCTGACTAAAGCTTTTGATACTGTAAATCGTACTGCTCTCTGGACCATCCTTCTGAAAATCGGATGCCCTGATAAATTTGTGAACATCTTGCGGTTACTCCATGACGTCATGATGGCAACAATCCTGAATAACAATGGCTCTCAAAGCGATCCATTTAAAGTGGAATCCGGAGTTAAACAGGGATGTGTTATTGCTCCAACCTTATTCGCTATCTTCATCGCTATGATTATACACCTTGTTGAAGAGAAACTTCCTACTGGTGTAGAAATTATATATCGAACAGATGGAAAGCTTTTTAATCTTAGTAGGCTGAAAGCAAAAAATAAGGTAATTGCAACTTCTGTTATAGAACTTCAATATGCTGATGATAATGTAGTCTGTGCACACTCCGAGGAAGATCTTCAAACTATCCTAAACATCTTTGCAGAAGCATATGAAAAGCTCGGCCTCTCGATTAACATTATAAAAACCAAAGTGCTTTACCAGCAAGTTCGAACCAATCCCTCCGCAGCGCCATCAAGCCAGCTTAAAGGTGTGTCACTAGAAAATGTCGACTGATTTTGATGGCACATTCACAAGTTGGCCTGAGAAGACTCCTGAATAAGTTGAATGTCTATTGTGTTCATAACTCTTTAACTATAAATAAGTCTAAATCTAAAGTGATGGTTTTTGGTAAAAGAAAAAGGATGAAATATAAATGGCAAATAAATGGGGAGCCTATAGAACAAGTGAATTCTTTCACTTACCTAGGAGTGGTTTTTACTGATACTGGAGCCTGGGACAATCATTTCAGAAGGACCGCAGGGAGGGCTGAGGTCTGTGCCAAAAGGCTATCTAAACTGTATAATTATAAATATCCCGGCACTTTGACCCCTATTCTGAAAGTATTTAGAGCAAAAATTGTCCCAATGTTGACTTATGGTGCGGAAGTGTGGGGTCTTACAAATTCTGCTGCACTTGAATATGTTCAAACCCGCTTTTTAAGAAGTATACTGGGAGTTGATAAAAATACGTCAGCACCCGCAATTAGAGCAGAAACAGGTATCCACTCTATACATAGCCAGACAGTATCAAAGGTCTTTTCTTACTGGCAGAAGGTCCATTCAATGGACCATGATAGGCTTCCCAAATTATGCCTACTTGAACAAATAAGTATGGATTTTACCACATCCTGGTTAAAACATCTCACTAAAGTTATTACACAATATGGACTTTCCATTCAACAGGTACTCATAACTGCACCGCAGGCAAAGGATATTTTTAAACAGCGAGCCCTGGATATCAGTGCCCAATTGGACATGGAGACATTGGCAAAAAATGGTTCATTAAAATGGTTAGCTAAGAATAAAACTATTTTTAAATTTGAAAAATACCTGTCGATGAGTCTAACACAAAATCTGAGAAGGGCCTATTCCAGGGCTAGGTTTCAATTGTTGGACTCTATGGTTAAATATGGACGTTTCCATCGTTTGCCATATGATGAGAGGACTTGTGTATGTGGGGACCCAGCCATAGAAGATATTGCCCATGTTTTGTTCGACTGCAAATTATATGACTCACTTAGGATTAAATTCCTGTCTCCTTTGTTGGAAAGAACAGCACACTGGGATTCTAATCACAGATTATCTTATTTTCTTTCGGGCTCAAATACTTTTATTGTGAATAGGACTGCCAGGTTTGTAGACAAGGCAGTTCACCAGAGAGCCCATTATATGGAAAAGATTGGAGTGCCATGTAGGGGTGATGAACTCATTTGAATTCTGATTAGATATACATGTATTGTATTTATTATTATTTCTGGTTATTCAATTATCTTATTTCCTATTTTGGTGTATTTTTATCAATTTTATCAGTTAAATTGAATTGTATTGTATTCTTGTTATCTCATTTTATCTTTGATATGGTCGTAAGACTAATCAATAAAGTTGTTGCTTGCTTGATAAATTTGTGAACATCTTGCGGCTACTCCATGACGACATGATGGCAACAATCCTGGATAACAATGGCTCTCAAAGAGATCCATTTAAAGTGGAATCCGGCGTTAAACAGGGATGTGTTATTGCTCCAACCTTATTCGCTATCTTCATCGCTATGATTATACACCTTGTTGAAGAGAAACTTCCTACTGGTATAGAAATTATATATCGAACAGATGGAAAGCTTTTTAATCTTAATAGGCTGAAAGCAAAAAATAAGGTAATTGCAACTTCTGTTATAGAACTTCAATATGCTGATGATAACGTAGTCTGTGCACACTCCGAGGAAGATCTTCAAACTATCCTAAACATCTTTGCAGAAGCATATGAAAAGCTCGGCCTCTCGATTAACATTAAAAAAAACAAAGTGATTTACCAGCAAGTTCGAACCAATCCCTCCGCAGCGCCATCAATCCAGCTTCAAGGTGTGTCACTAGAAAATGTCGACCACTTTTCTTATCTCGGCAGCCATCTATCTACAAAAGCCGACATCGACGCTGAAATTCAGCATCGCCTGAGCTCTGCGAGTGTAGCTTTCTCCTGAATGAAGCGTAGAGTGTTTGAGGATCGGGACATTTGCAGGAAGACCAAAATGCTTGTTTACAAAGCCATTGTACTACCAACCCTTCTGTACGCCTGTGAAACATGGACCCTCTACAAATGCCACCTCCAACTTCTTGAAAGATTCCATCAACGCTGCCTCCGAAAAATTCTGCAAATTACTTGGGAAGATGTCTATGAAGGTTCTCAGTCATCCAGGTGGAATTGTCTGTAGCTTGAATCATGTCAACTGGATTTCTATTTTCTCAGTGGAAACGTTTTGCTCCTTATCCAAGGAGCTTCTTCAGTCTGAGCAAAGTTGGTAAGGGAATCCTAAATATGTTTCTAGGTAGCTGTGTGACCTTACACCTGGGGCTAGGTCATGGTTATATTGAGACGTTATTTTAAGTCCTTTTATCATCTAAAGGAGGATCGTTACGATCACCATGCTGCTGTTGAGCTTGTGAAATGGTCTTAATCTTCCTAGGCACAGAAGACAAAGCAGGGAGGAAGATGGGGGAGAGGTTGTGCCTGAGGCCCCCAACTCTATTCAAGGAAGGATTTTCCAAGTTGGCATAAATGGATTCCTTGACCCCTCTCTCAAACCACCTATCTTCTCTGTCTAAAATGTGAACATTAATGTCCTCAAATGAGTGTCCTTTTTCCTTTAGATGAAGATAAACTGCTGACTCTGGTCCTGTGGTGTTACTTCTCCTGTGTTGGGCCATCCTCCTGTACAAAAGTTGTTTGGTTTCTCCAATGTAGAGTTCAGAGCACTCCTCACTGCACTGGATTGCATAAACTACATTGCTTTTCTTGTGTTTTGGAGTTAGGCGGACTAATGTTAGCGTATTAGAAGAAGCGAAAACCACCAGCATTGAAACAATGATCATCCAACATCAACTTTGCTGGACCGGCCATGTTGTTCGAATGCCTGACCATCGTCTTCCAAAGCAGCTACTTTACTCCCAACTTAAGAATGGAAAATGGAATATTGGTGGACAGCAAAAGAGATTCAATGACACTCTCAAAGCTAATTTTAAAAAATGTAATATCAGCATTGAGAACTGGGAAGCCCTAACTCATGAGCGTTTCAATTGGAGGTCAGCCTTTATTAAAGGTGCTATGGACTTTGAAGAAGCACGAGTACAGGGCGAAAGGGAGAAAAGAGCTAAAAGGAAGTCTGTAGCTTGAATCATGTCAACTGGATTTCTATTTTCTTAATGGAAACGTTTCGCTCCTTATCCAAGGGGCTTCTTCAGTCTGAGCAAAGTTGGTAAGGGAATCCTAAATATGTTCCTAGGTAGCTGTGTGACCTTACACCTGGGGCTAGGTCATGGTTATATTGAGATGTAATTTTTAAGTCCTTTTATCATCTAATGGAGGGTCGTTAAAAACACCATGCTGCTGTTGAGCTTCTGAAATGGTCTTAATCTTCCTAGGCACAGAAGACAACACGGGGAGGAAGATGGGGGAGAGTTTGTGCCTGAGGCCCCCACCTCTATTCAAGGAAGGATTTTCCAAGTTGGCATAAATGGATTCCTTGACCCCTCTCTCAAACCACCTATCTTCTCTGTCTAAAATGTGAACATTAATGTCCTCAAATGAGTGTCCTTTTTCTTTTAGATGAAGATAAACTGCTGACTCTGGTCCTGTGGTGTTATTTCTCCTGTGTTGTGCCATCCTCCTGTACATAGGTTGTTTGGTTTCTCCAATGTAGAGTTCAGAGCACTCCTCACTGCACTGGATTGCATAAACTACATTGCTTTTCTTATGTTTTGGAGTTTGATCTTTGGGGTGTACAAGCCTCTGTCTCAGTGTGTTGGTGGGTTTGAAATATACAGGTATGTGGTGTTTGCCAAATATCCGTTTTATCTTTTCAGACATGCCAGCCATGTAGGGAATGACCAGGTTCTTTCGTTTACTCTGAGTCTCAGCCCTATCTGTCGCTGTTTTAGGTCTGGTAGATTTAGATTTGGTGAAGGCCCAATTTGGATATCCACAGGCCTTCAGGGCTGTTCTCAGGTGCTGATTTTCATTCTTTTTGGAATCCATGGAGGTGGGGATGGTTTCTGCTCTGTGTGACAATGTCCTGATGACTCCTAGTTTGTGCTGCAGTGGATGGTGGGAGTCAAACATCAGATATTGATCTGTGTGTGTGGGTTTCCTGTAGATCCCTATTTCTAGCTTGCCACCGGTCCCAATGAGGACTTCACAGTCTAGGAATGCCAGTCTGTTGTCCTTGGTGTCTTCTCTGGTGAAGCTAATGTTGGCATCTATAGTGTTTATATGGTCCGTGAAGGCCTGTACTTCCTGGGCCTTGATTTTGACCCAGGTGTCATCCACATACCTAAACCAATGGGTGGGCACCGTTCCCTGGAATGTGTTGAGTGCTTTCTTCTCCACTTCTTCCATGTATAAATTGGCCACAATGGGTGACACAGGAGAACCCATGGCACAGCCGTGTTTTTGTCTGTAAAAGTCACCTCTGTATGTGAAATAAGTGGTGTTAAGACACAGGTCCAGAAGATGGCAGATCTGGTTTGGGTTGAGATGGCTTCTCCTTTCCAGGGTGCTGTCCTCTTCTAGTCTCTTCCTGACAGCGGATAGAGCATGAGTGGTGGGGATGCTGGTGAAAAGGGAGGACACATCAAAGGAGACCATAGTTTCATCTGTATCCAGTTTCAGGATCTTTGCTTTGGAAACAAATTCTTCCGAATTATGGATGTGGTGTTCAGAGTGTCCAACTAGAGGTGCTAGTATGGTAGAGAGGTGTTTGGCAATGTTGTATGTTACCGAATTGATGCTGCTGACTATGGGTCGGAGGGGTGTTCCTTCCTTGTGGATCTTAGGAAGTCCGTAGATGCAGGGGATGGCTTCTCCAGGATACAGACGGTGGTAGGTAATCCTATCGATGGAGCCATCATGTTCCAATTGTTTCAAACTGTCTATTGCCTTTTTCTTGTAATTGTTGGTGGGGGTCTCTTTTCAGTTTTTTCATATGTATGGTGATCCTCCAAAAGTGAGGTAATTTTATTGTGGTAGTCTGCAGTGTTTAGAACCACTGTACATCTTCCTTTGTCAGCAGGTAAAATGGTGATGGTTTCATCTTTGCTGAGGGCTGTCAGGGCTCTCCTCTCTTGGACGGTAAGGTTGGGGGGAGGAGGTTGAGCACTGGACAGAGCTGCAGATATTTTAAGCCGGAGTTGTTCTGCTTCTTCAAAAGGTAGGTGGTTGTTGTGGATGGCAGATTCTGTGGCTGTAATGAGCTCCACAACCGGAACTTGCTTGGGAGTGATGGCAAAATTAAGACCTTTGGCTAGGACATCTCTCTCTGGTTGGGTAAGAAGACACCAAGGACAACAGACTGGCATTCCTAGACTGTGAAGTCCTCATTGGGACCGGTGGCAAGCTAGAAATAGGGATCTACAGGAAACCCACACACACAGATCAATATCTGATGTTTGACTCCCACCATCCACTGCAGCACAAACTAGGAGTCATCAGGACATGGTCACACAGAGCAGAAACCATCCCCACCTCCATGGATTCCAAAAAGAATGAAAATCAGCACCTGAGAACAGCCCTGAAGGCCTGTGGATATCCAAATTGGGCCTTCACCAAATCTAAATCTACCAGACCTAAAACAGCGACAGATAGGGCTGAGACTCAGAGTAAACGAAAGAACCTGGTCATTCCCTACATGGCTGGCGTGTCTGAAAAGATAAAACGGATATTTGGCAAACACCACATACCTGTATATTTCAAACCCACCAACACACTGAGACAGAGGCTTGTACACCCCAAAGATCAAACTCCAAAACATAAGAAAAGCAATGTAGTTTATGCAATCCAGTGCAGTGAGGAGTGCTCTGAACTCTACATTGGAGAAACCAAACAACCTATGTACAGGAGGATGGCACAACACAGGAGAAATAACACCACAGGACCAGAGTCAGCAGTTTATCTTCATCTAAAAGAAAAAGGACACTCATTTGAGGACATTAATGTTCACATTTTAGACAGAGAAGATAGGTGGTTTGAGAGAGGGGTCAAGGAATCCATTTATGCCAACTTGGAAAATCCTTCCTTGAATAGAGGTGGGGGCCTCAGGCACAAACTCTCCCCCATCTTCCTCCCCGTGTTGTCTTCTGTGCCTAGGAAGATTAAGACCATTTCAGAAGCTCAACAGCAGCATGGTGTTTTTAACGACCCTCCATTAGATGATAAAAGGACTTAAAAATTACATCTCAATATAACCATGACCTAGCCCCAGGTGTAAGGTCACACAGCTACCTAGGAACATATTTAGGATTCCCTTACCAACTTTGCTCAGACTGAAGAAGCCCCTTGGATAAGGAGCGAAACGTTTCCATTAAGAAAATAGAAATCCAGTTGACATGATTCAAGCTACAGACAATTCCACCTGGATGACTGAGAACCTTCATAGACATATTGCCATACATTTTGGGGATGAAACCCTGAAGTTGGTAAGGAAATTCGAGAAGACAGCAAGAAAGGTGGCAGACTATAGAAACCACCTACGTTTTAACCTCAGATGCAGACAACAGAGACTCATCCCGACAAGCCTACGCCTGCAATCTACAGTTAAGGGTCACAGAGCAGATCAGATCCTGCAGCAGGCACAAAGACATCTTCTAAATGAAAGAATAAGGCAAGTCCACTTCACCATTGATGCCCTGCAATACAATTTTGAAAACCTTCACCAGGAACTCACAGCCACCCTTCCTGACCCAATCCTGGATAGAGTTATTCAGCTTGGCAATAAAGTACAGCTGGCCCAGCATCACAAGACAAAGGAGAGGCAAACTAAGAAATTTGACATTCTTCTTTCTCGCAGCAAGCAGAAACAAGGAACTGGAGAAACCACTGGGAGGAACAACAACAACAGGACCACAGAGGACAAAAAGAACATGTGGGTGAAAAATCTCTCAGACAGAGAACTTACCCAACCAGAGAGAGATGTCCTAGCCAAAGGTCTTAATTTTGCCATCACTCCCAAGCAAGTTCCGGTTGTGGAGCTCATTACAGCCACAGAATCTGCCATCCACAACAACCACCTACCTTTTGAAGAAGCAGAACAACTCCGGCTTAAAATATCTGCAGCTCTGTCCAGTGCTCAACCTCCTCCCCCCAACCTTACCGTCCAAGAGAGGAGAGCCCTGACAGCCCTCAGCAAAGATGAAACCATCACCATTTTACCTGCTGACAAAGGAAGATGTACAGTGGTTCTAAACACTGCAGACTACCACAATAAAATTACCTCACTTTTGGAGGATCACCATACATATGAAAAACTGAAAAGAGACCCCACCAACAATTACAAGAAAAAGGCAATAGACAGTTTGAAACAATTGGAACATGATGGCTCCATCGATAGGATTACCTACCACCGTCTGTATCCTGGAGAAGCCATCCCCTGCATCTACGGACTTCCTAAGATCCACAAGGAAGGAACACCCCTCCGACCCATAGTCAGCAGCATCAATTCGGTAACATACAACATTGCCAAACACCTCTCTACCATACTAGCACCTCTAGTTGGACACTCTGAACACCACATCCATAATTCGGAAGAATTTGTTTCCAAAGCAAAGATCCTGAAACTGGATACAGATGAAACTATGGTCTCCTTTGATGTGTCCTCCCTTTTCACCAGCATCCCCACCACTCATGCTCTATCCGCTGTCAGGAAGAGACTAGAAGAGGACAGCACCCTGGAAAGGAGAAGCCATCTCAACCCAAACCAGATCTGCCATCTTCTGGACCTGTGTCTTAACACCACTTATTTCACATACAGAGGTGACTTTTACAGACAAAAACACGGCTGTGCCATGGGTTCTCCTGTGTCACCCATTGTGGCCAATTTATACATGGAAGAAGTGGAGAAGAAAGCACTCAACACATTCCAGGGAACGGTGCCCACCCATTGGTTTAGGTATGTGGATGACACCTGGGTCAAAATCAAGGCCCAGGAAGTACAGACCTTCACGGACCATATAAACACTATAGATGCCAACATTAGCTTCACCAGAGAAGACACCAAGGACAACAGACTGGCATTCCTAGACTGTGAAGTCCTCATTGGGACCGGTGGCAAGCTAGAAATAGGGATCTACAGGAAACCCACACACACAGATCAATATCTGATGTTTGACTCCCACCATCCACTGCAGCACAAACTAGGAGTCATCAGGACATTGTCACACAGAGCAGAAACCATCCCCACCTCCATGGATTCCAAAAAGAATGAAAATCAGCACCTGAGAACAGCCCTGAAGGCCTGTGGATATCCAAATTGGGCCTTCACCAAATCTAAATCTACCAGACCTAAAACAGCGACAGATAGGGCTGAGACTCAGAGTAAACGAAAGAACCTGGTCATTCCCTACATGGCTGGCGTGTCTGAAAAGATAAAACGGATATTTGGCAAACACCACATACCTGTATATTTCAAACCCACCAACACACTGAGACAGAGGCTTGTACACCCCAAAGATCAAACTCCAAAACATAAGAAAAGCAATGTAGTTTATGCAATCCAGTGCAGTGAGGAGTGCTCTGAACTCTACATTGGAGAAACCAAACAACCTATGTACAGGAGGATGGCACAACACAGGAGAAATAACACCACAGGACCAGAGTCAGCAGTTTATCTTCATCTAAAAGAAAAAGGACACTCATTTGAGGACATTAATGTTCACATTTTAGACAGAGAAGATAGGTGGTTTGAGAGAGGGGTCAAGGAATCCATTTATGCCAACTTGGAAAATCCTTCCTTGAATAGAGGTGGGGGCCTCAGGCACAAACTCTCCCCCATCTTCCTCCCCGTGTTGTCTTCTGTGCCTAGGAAGATTAAGACCATTTCAGAAGCTCAACAGCAGCATGGTGTTTTTAACGACCCTCCATTAGATGATAAAAGGACTTAAAAATTACATCTCAATATAACCATGACCTAGCCCCAGGTGTAAGGTCACACAGCTACCTAGGAACATATTTAGGATTCCCTTACCAACTTTGCTCAGACTGAAGAAGCCCCTTGGATAAGGAGCGAAACGTTTCCATTAAGAAAATAGAAATCCAGTTGACATGATTCAAGCTACAGACAATTCCACCTGGATGACTGAGAACCTTCATAGACAGCTAAAAGGAAGGCACGTCAAGCAAACCCTCATCATGACCGTCTCCCACCCGGAAACCTATGCCCTCATTGTGGGATGTTGTGCGGAACCAGAATTGGCCTTTACAGCCACTTATGGATCCACTGTTAAAATTTTACCCTTGGAAGACAATCTTACTCGGCTACGAGTGATTGCCAATGATGATGATTTTGTTGGCTGATTTCCCCCCCCCCAGTATTCTGTGTGAGCCAGGCTGAAGTGAGGCATCGTTTGGCTGAACATCTGCTGTGCTTATAGTCTGTTATGTTTGTAAAAGGGGGACAGTAACTACAGGAGGTAGACATTTGAAGCAGAGCAAACGGGGAGAACAACCTTCTATTCAGGCTGAAGAGGAACTGGAGGCTCTTTTACTTTTTCCCAGAAGACTTCCCTTATTTTTTGTTTGCTTATTGGTATTATTGAATTTGTACCATGTCTTTCTGTTTATGCAAACATTCAAGGCAACTTTTCCCTATTCTGCCTTGGCAAAGGGAACAGTGATACTTTAATGGTGCTGGAAATGTGTTTGTGTTTTGGAGGGTTTTTATTAAAATAAAAAAGGGAAATTAAATAAAATAAAAATAATAAATTAAACTTCCTCTCCTACTCCCCTCCCTGAAAATTACTGTATGTGAATGGAGGTAAAAATTCCTCTGAATGCTGACCTTCTAATTGTTTTGGCATTAACATTTGGGTCTGATGAGGGCCTTGTTTTGAGAATGAGTGAAATACTTTTTTTGTTGTCTATGAAGGTTCTCAGTCATCCAGGTGGAACAGTCTGTGGCTTGAATCATGTCAACTGGATTTCTATTTTCTTAGTGGAAACGTTTCACTCCTTATCCAAGGAGCTTCTTCAGTCTGAGTAAAGTTAGTAAGGGAATCCTTAAATATGTTTCTAGGCTGGCTGTGTGACCTTGCACCTGGGGCTAGGTCATGGTTATTTTTGAGATGTTTGTTTCTAAGTCCCTTTATCATCTAAAGGAGGATCGTTAAGATTACCCTGCTGCTGTTGAGCTTGTGAAATGGTCTTAATCTTCCTAGGCACAGAAGACAAAGCAGGAAGGAAGATAGGGGAAAGGTTATGCCTGAGGCCCCCACCTCTATTCAAGGAAGGATTTTCCAAGTTGGCATGAATGGATTCCTTGACCCCTCTCTCAAACCACCTATCTTTCTCCTCAAATGTTTTGAGGACATTAATGTTCACATTTTAGACAGAGAAGATAGGTGGTTTGAGAGAGGGGTCAAGGAATCCATTCATGCCAACTTGGAAAATCCTTCCTTGAATAGAGGTGGGGGCCTCAGGCATAACCTTTCCCCTATCTTCCTTCCTGCTTTGTCTTCTGTGCCTAGGAAGATTAAGACCATTTCACAAGCTCAACAGCAGCAGGGTAATCTTAACGATCCTCCTTTAGATGATAAAGGGACTTAGAAACAAACATCTCAAAAATAACCATGACCTAGCCCCAGGTGCAAGGTCACACAGCCAGCCTAGAAACATATTTAAGGATTCCCTTACTAACTTTACTCAGACTGAAGAAGCTCCTTGGATAAGGAGTGAAACGTTTCCACTAAGAAAATAGAAATCCAGTTGACATGATTCAAGCTACTTTTTTTGTTGTTCAGTCGTTCAGTCGTGTCCGACTCTTCGTGACCTCATGGACCATGTTTAATCTAATTTTTCCTATCCTCGGCAAGGGCTTTGTGCCTGGTGAACAATACACATTTTATGGCAATGAGCTGAACTGTAATGGAGACTAATGTGCCTAACCATGCCAAGATCACCTTCATTAGATCACCGTTATTGAACATGAAAAATATATGAATAATAAAAATAAAATATGAAAATAATATGAAATAAAATACTAAAAGCAAAAGCAAAAATAAAATAAAACTAATTTTTTTTCCAGTGGGCTCTGTTGCTCATGCCTGAATGAGGACATTTGTGGATATGTAATAACAGGAGTACTGTATCTGAACAAAGCTAATGTGTCCTATAATGTGTTCCAGGTGACTGGCAAATACTACTGTTTGCAGCCTTGGAGAATCATCACCCATTCATGTGAACAATACCAAGCTAGACGGAGTCCTGTATCAACTCATATAAGATAGCTTCCAATTTCTTTTCCAATCAATTCCTTTCCTTCTACTGAACCCTTCACCCCATTCTGGAGTGTCCTCTAACATTCAGGAGCTAAAAGTTCCTAGTTGAGAGTACCATTCAGCTAGTAATCTCAACTCTTAGTCACCTAATTCTCGGGAACGAATTGTGAGAAAACCCTGCCCTCTGTTCAAAATGCACATTTATATCTATTGAGTTAGTGAATTAGTTAACAAAAAGTCATTATTTATCAATCACAATTTTTCAGATTTGGTAATAGCCCTATGTTTTGAACTAAGACAGACACTGGGAAACCATGAGTTCAAAGATGTATGAATTCAGCAGGCAGATTTCCACACATATAACACTGACAAATAACTGCCAATCAAAGGAATAAACTCTTTGTTGGAGAGAATAGGACTGTGGTAGTCTGTTGCCTACTCTTTCTCCCTACTAAGAGCCTTAAAGAGCTCTTAATGTTGTAATCCCCAAGGTTTGAGGGAATTAATCCCAGTCACTTACACACCTGGTTTCCCTTTCAACTGTTGTCAGCTGGACAAATCAAGGCACATATCTTTGGCAGAATCTGCTTTGGTATCTGAATGCTAAATTAATGGTGTGAATATTGATGTACATCATCTGAAAAAAGCTACTTATATGTTGCTCCTTTCCTCAGATGAGTAGGGGAATAATTATGTGATTATTAATTAGCTAACCATGAACTCTAAATATTGCCATGTTCATTATCCTGCATAGCTAACGAAGCCCTTGAGACTATGTCAAGAGTGCTTCTTGATTTTTTTCCTGTTTTTTTTTAAACATAGGTAGCATGTGGTGTTGAACTAGGCTGAAGGCCACAGGATGCTCTTTTATTTGTTTGTTTGTTTGTTTGTTTGTTTTATTTTTCAAATTTCTCTCACCGCCCATCTCCCCCAATGGGGGACTCTGGGCAGTTTACAGTAAAATCAATAAAATCAACAGTTAAAAACATACAATATAAAATCAGTTATAATAATACAATTAAATAAATATAATGTAAATATAAAATCCATGTGGTGATATGATGACATATAGTAGGGAGGATATTACGGCGCTAGCCACCTCCTTTTCCTATGCAAACACTTCCATTATCCAGAAAGCACCATCAGTGAAAATTGTCACTTGCTCAGAATATATTCCAGCCCAGATCAACTGAACTGAAGTCCTGATGAAATCAGTAGGATTTCTGTTATGAAGTTGCTGTACTTCGTGTTATTATTTATATATTTATCAAGCTTGGTATTCTTGGGGGGGGGGGGGGAACAAAGAGGAGAAAAAATCACTTTCTGTTATAACTGGTTTGTATTCTCTGGCCCCAGTGGACATTGGGTTTATAATACAAACTCAAATATACCAGACACGAGTTAGAGCCGCTATTAAGGGCTACCTTGTGGAGGTAAGGGCAGCGAAGCACCAGTATTCCTCCACCCTTAATGCATTTGTGGATAGCTGTCCTGCAGCCCTGTTTCAGGTGACATGTGCCCTCTTGGGTAGAGGGAGCTCGGAGAAACCCCTGCAGGAGTGTGCGGAAGAATTTGTTCAGCATCTATCAGACAAAGTTGCTCGAATTTGCTCACAGTTAGACAGTTGGCCTTGTTGCATGTCCTGAGGAGATGCCTGGGGTGGAGTCTTGCTCAGTTATGAGTTCAAACCTAACGGACTGTGCGCCAGTTGCACCCTTTCTTGGATCGAAGGGCTCTCCTCATGGTCACTCATGCCCTAGTCACCTCCCAGTTGGACTACTATAATGTGCTATACATGGGGCTGCCCTTGAAGAATATCCAGAAGCTTCAGCTGGTGCAAAATGCAGCAGCGCGAGCAGTTATGTGTGTTCCTAGTAGAACACACGTTACACCTCTGCTCTGCACTGGTTACCAGTTTGTTTCCAGGTCCAATTCAAGGTGCTGGTTTTGACCTTTAAAGCCCTACATGACATGGGGCTGGGTTATCTGAGGGACTGCCTCTCCCCGATTACATCTGCCCATCCCACCAGATCCAGCAGAGTGGGCATGCTACAGGTCCTGTCAGCTAGGGGCCCTTTGGCTGCAGGCCTTCTCTGCTGTGGCGCCCGCACTATGGAATATCCTTCCCTCTGAAGTGAGGCTGGCTTCATCACTCTTGATTTTCTGAAGGTCCCTCAAAACCTGGTTGTCCCATCAGGCCTGGGAACCCCAGGGGACTGGTGAATTATTAAGGTGGCTACATTATTATTAACATCTCTTTGCCTACTACTCCTTTTTTAGTTTTTTAATGTTTTTTTAATAATAATTATAATACTGATTGTTTAGTATTTATTAACCACTCAGAGTCACTTGTCATAAGATGGATGGCTATATTAATTAATTAATTAATTAAATAAATAAATAATAAACAAATTTTCAAAAAATCTTCCAAAATGACTTTTTCTTCTTGTTCTGCATGTGTGTAAGTGCCAGCATCTTGCTCTTCTCTCCCATTTGGGTCTCTAATCAATGAAACCCAATTCCATGGAACTCTTCTTTATAATTAACTTCATTTTGTATGCTATTTTTTTTTACTGACAACCCCATTTAGATGAATTTTAACATATATAATGTAAGAAAAAATGTTGAACAAAATAGAATCGTCAGTAAAAATAGCATGCAAATGTGAAATACACACACACACACCTTTATTCAATTTTTGAATATAAGAGAAGTTCCATTTGCCTGTGTCATGGAAGCGGTATACTTCCATATTATGTTTTATTCTTGCTACCGATGCTTTAAAAGCAAAAGCGTCTTCTCATTTTCCTTTAATGTGGCTGTCTTGGATTTTAGGAAAGGACCACTCTACTGTACTTCCTTATTTCCTTCCTTCTTGTTCCTTTACCCTTGAATTTCGCTCCCTGTTTTTCCATTGTTATTCCAGTGCAGATCCTCAACTCTAATGTTCCTTTCCCCATCCACCATTGAAGAGATTAAATCTCTTGGATGGAGCTCAGCCCAGCCTGACTTTTACTGATCACAATCATACATTGGTAAGATTTTGTTAAGTTCTATATCTCAATAAGTACTGTGAGTCATTGTACCTAGCCCTGACCTTTATTGCTGTTAATTGCTCAATCTACTGAGCACAAATATTCCCTCTGTCATGGTTTCTATGATTTCTTCTCCTTTGTTTGTATTGTCCTGTTGACCTTAAGCTTATTCCCATACAACACTTGTTTCAAAATCTTGTCAAGAGGAAGGGTGTAGCAAGGTAAAGAGAAAGGTGCTTGTGCCACACTTCTCCCCAACTTATTTCCAGTCACCATCACCATCATCATCATCATCATCATCATCATCATCATCACTTTATGTAACAATCCACATGTTTAATTACCCCTTATGTGAGATCTAATAAGCTTCATTATTCATTGGGTCGCTTTGAAGCCAATCAAGTGCCTGATATGAATGTATTTGCTGCCACCATGGGGTGTGTATTGTGTTTTTATGGTTTTTAATTCTATAAGCCGCCTGGAGTCATCGTGTGTGAGTTCCGCAGCCTTATAAATTTGTTAAATAAATAAATAAATATGATTATATAACAACATTTGTGCTGTACATGCTACAAAGTGTGATTATGGTGCATAACCACCAATAGAAGACACCAATAGGACATCTGTAGTGCACACCTGTAGGCAATGAAGAGTGATCTCAGCAAGAGTGATCTTGCATGTTTAAAGTGTTGCGGTGAATCATTCATTTTCCCTGAAGTTAACTGGAAATGATGATGGAAATGCCACCAACCTTTAATTCCCAATGACTGCAGCCTGCATGGCCAATGCTCAGCGACCAACAGCGACTGTTGCAATCCAACAGTAGCCAGAGTGCCATAGGTTCCCCAACTGTTTTAAGTTTTGATGTATCATTATGCACACCTGATTAAAGCTATTAGGCAACCACTGCACTTTTAGCAAATTCAGTTGCTTTGTAAGGGGGGGGGGACTTTGGAAATTTGGAGTTATTTGCAACACATTCCAGTTACTCTAAGAGATTTGTATCTACCTATGTTGTTGTTCAGTCATTTAGTCGTGTCCGACTCTTCGTGACCTCATGGACCATAGCACGCCAGGCCTTCCTGCAGATGGTAAAGTACCACCATTCTTTTAGAAGTGCATGTTAACTATTATAGAGGTGTGCCTTTGGTAACTGTGAGTGACAAATGAAACCATGTTGTAAATATACTTGTAAAGAATGGGAGGGGTATAGAAGAGTGATTAAATCTGATTGCCCTTCCATTCAAGATGAGAATAAAATTTAAGATTGTACATATTCTTCTTCTGCTGGTCTCCTTCCATTTGTCACTTCTGAAAGCAGTGCTATGTAACAGGAATGTGAAATAGCTTACCACATTAGTGCCTTTGGGAAAGATTAGTGGTTCATCATTTGGACATATCAGGTACTTACTTTTCAGGTATTATATAATTTAAACTATCCATTGGAAAAAAAATAACATAACAAAAATAATAAAGTGCTGATTGCCAGAGCAAATTTTAGAATAGTTAAAATGATTCCTTGAGTACCACTGCCTTACTTTGGAAGTGAGGGACCCATTTTGGAGTATCCTAAATTTAGCTGAGGAATGTAATGCATATAGAGGGGGAAGATCCAAGATGAGAGAGAGAGAAAAAAAATCTTCCTAAGCAGGGTAGGATAACATTATGCTTTTGGGCTTTTTTTTTTTATGATTGCTTTGTATGGGTTTCAACACACAATTTTTTATTCCTGTTCCATGGGTGAGGTCCACGGAATGAAATAATTTTGGATGCAGTGGATTCAGAGCCTTTCCCATTCTGGCTCCGCCGTATTCTGGAAGGGCTCCATTTTTAGTGATCTCAGATTAGCAGTAGCAGGGCAGTAGCATCAGGAACTGAAATACACTTGTATGGGGAAATTGCAATTCTCAAACACACACACACATACACCAAGAAAACAGAAAAACATACGCATTGGTGACCACCTTATATTAGAAAAGATTTTTTGCAACAAGTGTACTATGAAAAGCATGTGGACTTTATTTAATAATTAATAATTAATGGAATTATAATTATTTATAAAATTTGTATGCCACCTGTGGTTTGTGTTTCACAAAGTAAAAACATAGAAAAAATAATACTGTAATAAAACAATATAACAATAAAGACAGAGGAGCAAACAGATGGTAAAGCCAGAAATATTATGCTACTATACTACTTGAGAGTCAGTCTGGTCAGTCTGGTTAAGGCATCAGGCTAGGAACCGGGAGACCGTGACGTTTAGTCCCACCTAGTCAGCTGGATGACCTTGGGCTGGTCCCTTTCTCTCAGCCTTAGGAAGCAGGCAAGGGCAAACCACTTCCAAAAAACCTTGCCAAGAAAACTACAGAAGTAAAACAAAAAAAAACAAAAACAAAAACTGACTCAAAGGAACACCCACAAAAAAGTGTACTACTTAATCTACCAAGTCATGGCTGTTTAGAATAAGCTCTTATAATAATCAAATAAAATTAGAATCCTAAACAATGATAACCATAACATAGTAATAAAATGAGCAGAATAAATATAAAATAAACCATAAACCATATGCCAGCACCATAATAATGTGGTATAATTCTGGCTTGGCAGCTTTACAAAACCGTGCCAGGCTTGGTGCCAACTGGACCTCCAGAAGGAGGCTATTCCACAAAGTTGAGGCCACTAAGGAGAGATACTGTCTCTGGGTCCCCACAGTTCTGATATCTTATAGCTAGAGTACATGGGACATACTGGCTAGGTAAAAAGCATGTGTCCTATTCCTGTAATTTAAGGTTGCCTTAAAACTATAACATTAAGGGGGTTTTAATATCCTAAAATTTTTATTTTATTCTTTTATTATTAAATTTCTATGACCGCCCATCTCCCCCTCAAGGAGGGACTCTGGGCGGTTCACAGCTATAACAATATCAATAAAATACAGTAAAAACACAATAAAATACAAATACAATAAATATAAATTTAATTTAAAACCAAGTGGCAGGTGGTTCGCAGTGACGCTGAACATATTTAAAATATTTGGGGAGGCTCTAAAAAATCAGCCATCCCCAAGCTTGACCACTTTCCCTCTTGCCCCAGGCAAGATCACAGAGCCAGGTTTTCAATTTTTTTTTCTGAAGTCCAGGAGTGAAGGGATCTGTCTTATCTCTGGGGGAAGGATGTTCCATAGGGCAGGTGCCGCTGCAGAGAAGGCTCACCTCCTAGACCCCGCTAGATGGAGCTTTTTCATAGAGGGGATCCACAGCATGCCCTCTCTGCAAGATCGGGCAGGACGGGACACTGTAATGGGGATGAGGCGGTCCCTCAGATAACCTGGGCCGATGCCATGTAGGGCTTTAAAGGTAATGATCAACACCTTGAATTGGACCCGTATGAAAATGAAGTTACTGCAATATACAATATTGTACATATTATTGTACACGTAGGATTCCCCAGAAAGACTTTAATAAGGGGTGGCTGCAATCACTTGGATATGAAGTTTGGAGTTGGAACATTGATTCACATGGTCTGGGCTTGTTACACTGACTCGTAACTAGCAGACATTGCTGGCAGCATTCAACCACATCTAATAGAGGTTTTTTGCTTGATGTATCTACCCCCATTCAAGTATAAATGGTAAAGGTAAAGGTTTTCCCCTGCAAAGTCGAGTCTGACTCTAGGGGCTGGTGCTCATCTCCGTTTGTTAGCCGAAGAGCCAGCACTGTCCGAAGACGCTTCCACGGTCATGTGGCCGGCATGACGTGCAGAATGCTGTTACCTTCCCACCGAAGGGGTACCTATTTATCTACTTACATTTGCATGCATTTGAATTGCTAGGTTGGCAAGAGCTGGGGCAAGTGCAGGAGCTCACTCTGTCACGCAGCGCTCGGGTCTCGAACCGCCGACCTTCCGATTGACAAGCCTGGCGTCTTAACCACTGAGCCATCGCGCCCCCATCCATTCAAGTATACTGCTTAGAAATGTACTGCTTAGAGATGTGCAACTGTGGCTATATACAAATAATGAAAAATAAAACATTCATGTGCACTGTTAACTTGGTATACCTAATATCACAATATTAAGCATGTTGCTTAGCACTGTGAAGTTACCATGAGTGATGGATCTCAGTTTTTTGCAAGATGTTCTACATTGTTATGGTTAAGTTATATGTACTATGTGGAAGATGATAGAGAACAGAATATATCTGCTTGCCATAAAAAAATATCATTTTGGAATCAGATTAAGTGTCTTGACCTCTTTCCTTCCCTTGCACATATCTTCCTGGAGAATATGAAATATATTATGGCCTTCATCTTTTAATAAACTCTTCAGCATTTCCACATCACCATCATTTCTAACTTCTAATGCCCCAAAGCATCTTGAAGATCATCTGTGATAATGGACTTTCTGTTGACCTTGTACTGCTAAGAAAAGAACAATGCTGAGATCAAACTAATCCCATGAGAGAGGGTGAGCAGCAAAGCTGTCAGGCCACCCTTCCCCTTGAAATACCTGCTAAGGAATCTGAAGTTGAGGCAGAGTGAAGCAAGCATTCCTGCAGAAGTTCCACAGAACCAAAGCCTTTCAATGCAAAACAGGTTTTACTCTGATTTCAAATACACCAGAGCTAGCTCAGAAACAAATTGGCTTAGCTCTCAGACACAGCTGACATTGGGATTAAAGAGGTTCAGACTTGCTTTTTTTGCTGACATAGTTCTCCTATGGAAGTGCCGTTAAAATCATGAAACCGCTTAATCTTCTATGTGATGATTTGCAGCAGCTCTGAAATGTCAGGCTGGAAAGACAGACTTGAGCAGACCCAAATTCAATAATGAGATCAAAAAGTTTGCTTCAAATAGCTAGTCTTCGTTATTCACCTCCATCAGCACTGTATATATTTTCTTGTTCTCTGTCCCCCACAAAATGTGGCTTCTTGTTTTGAGACAGTTTTGTTCTGAGGTATCTGCATCTACATTCACACAATAACTGTTGTTTCTTCTGTCTTTGACCATTAAAAAGGTGACCCACTCACTTCCTCTTTCACACCCTCCAGAAAAGCTAAAAGAATCTTTAAGTTTTTATGTAATTGGCTCTTTCTGAAATAAATGTTATGCTGAATTCAAAAAACAAAGTACCTAGAGAATGTACTCTTCTTCCCAGTAGTGTGGTGGTAAATTTAGACCTGTGGGAGTTCATCATGACAGCCCCCACTGAAAATATAAAAAGAATGTTGTACATTTCTTATGGGTGCCATAGAATTTGCAGAGAGGAAGTAGACTTGGTGGCGCTCTCTCATCTGGTGGAATGAAGGAGGACACCAGAGAGTTTAGATCCAGATCTATATTTATTGCAGATGCACAGTTGTGTCTCCTTAATTAAAGCAAGTTTTTTGCAAAGGAAGGAAGGAAGGAAGTTTTCTACCATTATTAAATATGAATTATGTTCAATAATGATACTGTACTTTGTAACACAAGATACCACAGGTTCATTGGGCAATATAGGGCTGGAACAATAAAAACAGACCAGACAATCTCTTCAATTGGTACAGACCAGAGAGGCCAGTGGGGAGTACTTAGTTGGATTAGGACAGACACAAATCATGGGTTATTCACTCAGCAGCCTAAACTACCTCATACAGTCATTATGAGAACATTCCCTATCTAAAAAAAGTATTTCATAATAGTTTGGAATGCCCTATTCCTTGCTTTTCTCTGTTGCTAATCCTACTTACTTTCCTCTCTCTTTTGATTTTTAAATTAATTTAAATTATTATTTTTTCTTACCTACCCTACCATTTAGTAATCTGTTTGGAATGGATCTTTTTTCTTTCGCATCCTCCTTTTGATGAGTTGGAACATATCTCCCTTTTTCTCACACTCTTCCTTCTTTATCCCTTAAATGTTTTTTGGGGGAAAAATATGGGCAATACCCAAAATACTGGCTGACACTCCTGTCTTTCCAGGACATCTTCCTTCCTTTTGTTGCACCTCCTTTAAACCAAGGGAGATGAAGTGATCCATTTGCTCAGCTTGAAGTAGAGAATTCACACAACTGATTAACTTAAAAGGGGGTCTCAGCTGAAGTGGCATATACTGCATTATCCCATAAATGGGGTCCCATTAATTAGAGCTGCTCTTTTAACAACATTGGGGTGCTATTGCAAATAAAATTGTAGGAAAAAATATTTTTACATTTGAATACTGCATAGTGAGTTCCTTTTATTGCATAGTGAGATATGTGAAGTTCTACATATAAATCTGAAGAGATGTGAAAAGTCTGGGATAAGTTCATATTTCTGCTTGTTTGATTGTTGATTTACTGTATTGTATACAATGAGTGATCCAGGTATGAAAGTATTGAATTCACTCTGAAACTGTAATTTGTTAAAAATTGATAATTTAAAAATAGTACATCCTCAAAATAGTACATAGTATATTCCGGGAAGTGCTGTTAAAGCAAATATATCTGTATTTTAAAGGGAAAAAAAAACTGGTTTTGCAGTCTTGAGTTCTTTGTACATGAATAAGAAGACACCCTCCAATGCATGACTTTCAGTGCAAATGATGGGGGGGGAAGAGAGAGAGAGAGAGAGAGAGAGAGAGAGAGAGAGAGAGAGAGAGAGAAAGAGAAGAGAGAGAGAGAGAGAGAGAGAGAGAGAGAGAGAGAGAGAGAGAGAGAGAGAGAGAGAGAGAGAAGATTTAGCACAGGAAGGATTTCTTAATGCATAAGTAGCCCAGAAGTGACTTATTGCTCAGTTGATTTTGTGAGCACTAAGCAACAGCATCAATCAATACCGTTTGAAAACATCCTCATTCTTTTCTATCCTTTTATTTATACATCTGACAAAGAAGAGAGTTCACTGATCACTATATCCCTATGGCTCTATTTGACATCACAGCAGCAATGCCTAACATATTCAGTTCATTCTAACAGGGTTTTTTTCTGTTAAAAATCCCAAACAAGTGTTAAGAGTTCATACTACTAATGATAAATACAATTTATAGTTGTACATCAGATTAAAAACATAAATGTCAGGATGCCTTTTAAAGTCTAAGAAGGTTGTCCTGCCTCATCAGATTACCTTAGGTTGTGATTCTTACCATTACTGGAGCTTGAAATGAATTAATATACTGTATTGTATTTACTCTCAAAGGAGATTTAATTTATTTCAAATGGCTTTTTTTGAAGAGTAATGCAAGACATGAAATTTAGTTTCAGTATTATTAACAAATATAATTACTAGGAACAAAACATAATTATATGAAACTGAAATTAAAACCCGATAGGCTTTATAACAGTTTTATTTTCTTGACTGCTCTTGATATTATAAATATGCTAAATAAATAAATATTGTATTCTACAACCTGGAAATGCATTTACCTGCCTGAATTTTATGACAGAAACTAGAACCTTGGATGGGATTTTTCTCACAGACTGCAGTTTTAAGATCAATGGGTACAAACTCTTATTCAAGTATTTTATATAGAGTATTTATGATGTAAACAAGATTTCTCCAATCTTTGAAGTCTTGACATTAGAGTTTTCTGATCATTTGGTGCAAACTCATTCATTGTAAGACTATGCTTTCTGATAACAGGCTGTACCAATTTTTCTGTTTAAATGAAATTAATTGGGTCATGGTGGCTCAGCGGGTAAGATGCCAGATCGCAAGTTTGGAGGTTCGAATCCCTAGCCCTGCATGACAGAATGAGCTCCCGCACTCGCCCCAGCTCTTGCCAACCTAGCAATTCGAAAGCATGCAAATGCAAGTAGATGAATAGGTACCACTTCAGTGGGAAGGTAACAGCGTTCCGCATGCGTCATGCCGGCCACATGACCATGGAAGTGTCTTTGGACAGTGCTGGATCTCTGGCTAACAAACGGAGATGAGCACTGGCCCCTAGAGTCGGACACAACTGCACAAATAAATGTGTGTGGGGAACCTTTACCTTTACCTTTACCATAATTTTAGAGTACTTCCTAAAACCAATTTGAGGCTTGAAGTGCAATTCCACATAATTGCTGACATATTTCCAAGTTTTGAAAGACAACTGCCTAATCAAAAATAGATATAGTGATGGTAAAAAGCAGGTAAAATGCTTTATATTAGAGAAAAGTTCTTGTAAAAATGTTTACGTTGAATTGCATTACATAAACAAACATACAATAGGAGAAAAACAGTTCAAACTGGACATGAATTTTCATGCAGATTATTTTAAAATTAAAAATTATTGATAGTTACTTATTGAATTTCCCCCTCAAATCTTCCAGGGATGGATAAGTGAAGAACACTGGGAGCGGAGGTGTGAAGGTCATCACAACTGCTCAATTAAAGCAAACAGGCACCTATATCAGCCAGCAATGATATAGGAAAAAAACTGGAGATAGATGATCATTTTAGTGACAATGGCAAAGGCAACATTTCATACTGCACAGGAGAAGACAACAGTAAAACATTTCTGTATTTTACCAACAAGAGGAATAGACAACATAAAGTGGTTGACAATATAGTGCTGGATGATGGGCCTTTCAGTTGGTATGGCACTCAAGATGCTACTTAGGAATTGCTGAGGATCTCTAAGTGGTATTTACGATGTGACTAGATTTGGGATGTGTAGTTGCCAAAGCTATATGTTACTAGTCTTAATAATAATAATCAGGCTAAAGCAGAAGAACAAAGCAAAACAGTTACCACAATACGATCTTAAACATATACCCACTATTTTCAAAGAGAACATCAGGAATTATTTTGAACTACTAAACCTCATTGATAAGGAACCAGAATGCCTGTAGAATGAAATCAAAGAAGATGTAAAAATAACTCCAAAGATCGAGAAACAGAAGAAAGTAAACTGGATGTCAGAAAATATGGAAATTGCCAAGAAGAGAAGGGAACTCTCTCCTTATTTATTCAACCTATATGCTAAATATATGGTGAGGAAACATGTATTGGGAGATGAGTGTGGCTTTAAAATGGAAGAAACATCAATAATCTGTGGTATGCTAATGACACTATTCTGATAGCTGAAAATGCAAATGATCTGGAAGCTCTAGTAATAAATGTTAAGGAGCACAGGGAAAAAATGGGAAAAACCAAATAATGACAACAGCTACAGCAACCAACCACAGAACTGACAGTGATGTTATTAAAGTGGTGGACAGTTTCTGCCTTTTAGGATTGACTATCAACAGTAAATGAACTAGCTGTTAAGAAATAGATGCAGATTGGCACTTGGTAGGGTAGTCATGAAGGCCTTGGAAAATATATTTAGATGTCATTATGTGCCTACTCTTACAAAAATCACACTGGTGACACACTATGGAAGTGAAAGTTGGATGTTAAACAAGAGCATTGACTCTTTTGATCTTTGGTGTTGGAGAAGACTCCGGAGAATACCATGCACTGCCAAGAAAACATGCAAATGAAAAATAGAACAAATCAATTCAGAGTTCTCACTCAAGGCACAAATGACTAGGCTCAAATTTTATTTTGGATATATTACAGGAAAGCCTAGCTCTATCTAGGTCTATGATGCTGGGAAAGATGGAAGGAGAGAAAGCGGATGACCAACAGTCAGATATATGGATTTGATTACAATAGCAATGAAGAGATCTAAAAGACCAGGATGCAGATACATCATCCTGAAGAATATCTATCTGTGTGGTCATTAAGAGTTGACATTGACTTGACAGCACTTAATTTATTAATCAAATAATCATATTTATTGTTAGTCCCCTATAGACAGAAATGCAAGCTATAGACTGAAACAATAAGTCACATTTCTGTCAAAAATGATACTCAAGTCAGCTAGAAAATAAAAAAGGAAACCAAATTAAATATAATGAACATAATGCAATAATTTCAAGCAGAAGAGTTAAAACAATAGTTGTATAATTTTTTGAAATCCTATTATTGAGACTAATTTATACTGTACCTTGCCACTTAATGCTCTTTCTGAAAGCAGAGAGCGTGGGAATCAAACACAGATACAAAGTGAGTGTATCCTTCAAATTTAGAGAAAGCCATTTCGTACTTGCTACATAGGCAGGCAAATTCATTCATCCTGAGTCACAACCAGTCCTGTTTCACACATGCATGTCCACATAGTATTTCCACCACTCACTGGAGCTTGCAGCTTTGCTCATGGTGGATAATTTCTTATCCATTTATTTAAATGAAATTACATGTTGTGCCTTATTCTGTTGCAAATTATAAATTGGCCAGAAATTGTTAGTTATTTCAAAAGTAGAACTGGTTTTAGCAACAATCTGCACAAGCATCTACGGGAATGTGAGAAGCCATCTTATTCTGACTTGGACAACTGGTCTAGCTAGCTCAAGCATATTTATGCTGACCTTTTAGCTTTCCAGGGTTTCAGACAGCAGCCTTTCCAGCTATACCTAACTAAATTAGGGCCCTTTTTGCATTAAACACATATACTTTTGCTTTGAGTTTCAACTCTTCCTCTGCTTCAGCTTGTTATTTCTAGTCTATGACAGATTGGGGGAGGGGTAGTGGTGGTATTTGGGTTTTTTTTCATATAATTTTAGCCTGGTCATTTGGGCCTTGAGTAAGAGACAGCCTTCCTAGATCATGCACCTGCTATCATTAATCTCTATATAGGGTAGGTTAGCTTAAATAAAGTAAGGTTGTTCATATCATGCGATTCACTGTATTGTTCTTGGTTGATTGGGTTCACCCATATAATTAATGTAGGTATAAAGGTAAAGGTAAAGGTTTTCCTGCACAGTTGTGTCAGACTCTAGGGGGCAGTGCTCATCTCCGTTTCTTAGCCGAAGAGCCAGCACTGTCCGAAGACGCTTCCGTGGTCATGTGGCCGGCATGATGCGCACGGAACGCTGTTACCCTCCTACCAAAGTGGTACCTATTTATCTACTTGCATTTGTATGCTTTCGAATTGCTAGGTTGGCAAGAGCTGGGGCGAGTGTGGGAGCTCACTCCATCACGCGGTGCTAGGGTCTCGAACCTCCAAACTTGCGACCTTCCGATCAACAAGCCTGGCGTCTTAACCACTGAGCCATCACGCCCCCAATATAGGTATAAGAAAGGCAATAAGAGGAACTAGCTAAAAAAATGGAATTCGTAAAAAAAAGCCTGCATACTTTTTGCAAGTATTCAAAATATGCTTTCAACATATGCGTTCACAAATTCTGAAAGTGCTATTTTTCACCTGAGAATTAAAACATGAGAATATTTATTCTGCTTTTTCCTACTGTGTAAGCTGGTTGTCCCTTTCTTGATCTTCTAAAGTAGTGTTATACATATCAGATATTACTGAAATGATAAATTCTATCTATAAACAAACACTAGCCAGATTGTGGTATTAATCGCACAATTCTAAATTTTCTTTTAGAAACCAAATGCAATGAATAGATTCAGTCAATAAATTGAACATGTCATGTCGTATCCTTGTAGAGATTTATCAGCTGTCTTGAAATATGACAATCATTTACAGCCTTCCTTATGCTGAATACCATCCACAATACCATGATTTGTGTTTACTGAGTTCTTAAATATTTGGCAAGATACTGCCAATGTACTCTTCTTGTAATGTTGCCTTTCCAAGATGTCTTAGGCATATCTGAACAGGGGATATATTTAACAATGTATTACAACTGTCAGATGCAAACCATTAAAGGAAGGTAATGGAACACATTTTGTTAATTAGGAACTGCAGGTTTTCTTGAGGTCAGTACAATCACTAGAACAATCCCAGTTGCCCCAATTCTATATACACCCTGATTTGAATCACTAATAAATTATTTTATCAGACATCATAACACATGATAACAATAAGGCTTCACCTGGGCTAGTAAGGTAAGGTAAGGTTTCCTTGGGAAACAGAGGAATAACACCTTATCAGTGATTAGCTTCTACCACATATCAAAAGTATGTGTGTGCTTTTAACAATTATGATGGTTGACATCATTGGGACTTGTCATGTTTCACTGATAACTGTTATGTAGTTACATATTACAGTCATGTTTTGATTTTCTGATCCCAGCTCTTTCTTACCCACTGTATTCTCCTAATCCCTACTTTCAAAAGCAATTTTGGTGTCCTAGCCAGTGTTTCAAACGGGCAGAATGAATCGGCTAACCTTTTTACTGGAAAATATATACCTTGCCAATTCTACAAAAACATAATTGGTTGCTTGTTCATTTCTGAGCCCTGTCAAGCCCTTAATAGATTGGGACCCAATACCTGAAGTCATACTCTGGCATAAGTACCTTTATGCTTGCAATAGTTGAAAATATATATGTAACTTGAATTATTGGGTTCATGGTGTTTTTTGAGCTTGTTTCTTTCCCTGTAGATACTTCATTACCAAGCTAGGTAACATCATCAGTGCACGGGGGAGTGAAGTTCCTGGATGTTTATATATATAGCTTGTCCTACCAGCCTTGATTGGGGTATTGTTTGTTCCTTCAATATTCGGGTATATTTGGTGCTGGTCCTTGCTTATCTGGATGTTGGGGTGCGATGAGGAAGGATGTGCTTAGGGCTGTTTTCCCCTTTCCTTGACTTTTGGTTGCTTCCCCCCAATTTTTTTTGAATGGTTTATAGATGGAGGTTATCTCAATATATGTATCAATGGCTGATTTGTTAGAATGAAGTCTCTAGGAATTCTCTTGCATTTTTGGATCTGGCTTGGTTTAAAATCTCTCCACATTCCTAGTTGAAATCATGTTTGAATTTACAGTATTTACTTACTTACTTACTTACTTACTTACTTACTTACTTACTTACAGAACTTATACAGCCACCTATCTCATACAATGATTCTAGGTGGTACACAACAAGCAGGATAAAAAAACACACATACACAAACCCATACTTGTCAGTATGTTGTGAAATTTAGGAGTTTTCATCATATCTCCTGACCGCCAATAGATGTTCTGCCAGTCTTCTACCTGTTCACTTTGTATTGTGCTTTCACAGTTCTTGCATTGCATGTTGTTAATGAGTCCTGTTTTGTCTTTGGTTGTTGGGCCCTGGGGTTTGCTTAGTGTGCTTGGAAAAAAAATAGCTAATGTATGGGCTACCGTGATGTAGTAACTTGTTGGTAGTTTCTGAGATGTTTTTGGTATCTGGTAGAATTATCCTTTTCATGGGTTGTGTGGGTTGTGTTGTGATTGGTTGCATGGATAGACACTTTTTGATGAAGTGGCACAGGTATCCATTGCATTGGAATGTTTGATAAAGATGGTCTATTTCTAATTTTGGAGTTCTGGGTTATCACAGTGTGGTTTTGCTTGTCTGAGGATGGTTCTTACAGAGGTTCTTTTGTGTGGTATTGGGTTGTTGCTATGATATTTGAGTACTTGATTAGTGTGGGTTGCTTTGTGATACACTTAGGTTTGTATTTTGCCATTGTTTTCCCTGCTGATGAATATGCCCAGGGAAATAGTCTGTTGTTGTTTTCTTATCTTGCAAATGTAATTCCATGAAAGATAGTGTTGTTGTTGTATGTGTTCTCTAGTAGTTCTTTTTAAATTATGATTGAAATGTCATCCATCTGTGGGAATATTACTGTTTCCAGATGTTGCATCATTGTCTGTGCTATGATGTAAGGCACTCCATCCGATATCTATAATCTCCCTGCTCTAGAGTAACTCACAGACACATGAGTTCTTAGAAGCAGAAGAGTTTATTATAGCATACAGAAGCTAGCATGAACAAAGACTTGAATGGCTGGAACCTGTAAAGCCTGTACATTTAAATCTTCCCTTCCCCCCCCCCCCACTAGGTTCTTTGGTGGTGACACGTGTAACTCGTGCCTTTCCAAGCTGCTCAGACATCCGCTCGCGGAGATGTGTATTCGCGATCGTCAGCTAGGTGCGAACCGGTCTAGTTCAAAGCCGGCATCTCTTTCATGTCACTTGCAGCCTCCTGGAATGTGCCCCCGTCTAGCGTCTTTGGCAGAGATCTGCCGATCTCTGACATGCTCCTGGCCCAAGATGCTCCCCCCACTCCCTTAGCTGCATGTTTTGTTAACCCAACCAATTATTTACACATTTTCATACATTTCTACACATTTTCATACATTCCCTGTAGGGAGAGAGCACAAAAGTATTTTAGCACATTGCATTGTTCAAGTGCCTGTTTCAATGCGGTTTGTCTGGGAACTCCCTATGAAAGGTTTTTACGAGTTTGGGAGCGCGTGTGTGTTTGGCACTGACCCACTCCCTGTCTCCAATTGGTAGATGCTGCCACTTCACTAGGTACTGCAACTGCCCCTTGTGCCATCTGTAGTCCAGAATCCTGTCAATCTCAAAGTGTGGTTCTCCGTCTACCAGTAATGGGGGGGGGGGTTCCTCTGGTTCTGGGTGCCAGTGTTGTGAACTGTGGTGTTGTTTCAACAAGCTGATATGGAAAACAGGGTGCACCTTTCTTAGTGCCTTTGGCAATTGCAATTTTGCCATTACTGGGTTGATGACCTCAATGATTGGGAATGGACCTATGAATTTTGGTGCCAATTTCCGTGACGGTTGTGTTGCCCTCAGGTTTTTCGTTGACAAGTACACCTTGTCTCCTACTCTCAAGTCCCATTCTTCCCCCCTCTTGCGATCAGCATGTTTTTTGTAACTTGCCTTGGCTTCCTGCAGTGTTTGCACCATGACTGGCCAATTACTGGTTATTTTTTCTATCCATTCGTCCGCTTTTAGGGGTTGTGGTAGTTCTGTGTTGTGTGCCATGGCCAATTCGGGGATAGTTACAAATTCCTGCCCTGTAGCGACTTTGAATGGTGAAAACCCCGTGCTTTGATGTAGCGCGTTATTGTAAGCAACCTCTGCGAACGGCAACAGTTCCGCCCAATTGTTCTGTTGATAATTAATGTAGCATCTAAGGTACTGCTCCAGTGTGGCATTCAGACATTCACTCACACCATCTGTGCACGGATGGAACGCACTACTGAGCCCCTGTTCCGATCCAATTAACTTCAAAAATGCCCGCCAAAACTTGCAAGTAAAAGTGCTGCCACGGTCGCTGATTATGCGTTCCGGCGTTCCGTGGGCTCTATAGATGTGTTGGATAAATAGTCTAGCTAGTTTTTGGGCATTCTGTATTCCTTTGGACGCAATGAAGTGTGCCTGCTTGGAAAATAAGTCTGTGACCACCCAAATGGCCGTGTTCTTTTTGCTCATCGGTAAATCTACTATAAAATCCATGGCAATTTGCTTCCATGGTTGTGTGGGGTTTGCTACTTCCTGCAGCTTCCCTGTGGGTTTCCCCATTTTCCTTTTGGCGGTTGCGCACACTGGGCATGAGCGCACATAGGCTTTAACGTCTGTGCGCAAGGATGGCCACCAGAATTTGCGTCGGATTAAGTGTAGTGTTTTTACGAATCTGAAATGCCCTGCCGTTTTGTGATCATGATGCATGTTCAAAACCTTTTGCCGTAGGGGCTCAGGGACATAGGCTTTGTTGTCCTTCCACCCCACTCCATCCTTTTCCACTAGGGTCTGTTTGTTCTCCCCCCACCAGGTGTCTGTTGCTGTTGCCTCCCGCAGTTCGGCTCTCCACTGGTCGCTCTCAGCCGCGTGCTGCGCGCTGCTGCGGGTGATTGCCATATTGCCTTCCCCCCTCCCTCCTATTGTCGCTGGGCTCTGAGCCTCCGCTGGTTGGGAGGGGATGAGCGATTCAATGACCTCCTCCATTTTGCCCTCATGCTGCGGTAGGCGTGACAACGCGTCTACCAAGTAGTTTTTCCCCCCAGGGAAGTACTTCAATGTGAAGTTGAACCTACTAAAAAACTCTGCCCACCGGAGGTGTTTAGGATTTAGTTTTCTAGGGGATTTGAGAGCTTCCAAGTTTTTGTTGTCAGTCCACACTTGGAACGGCTCTGCTGTCCCTTCTAGGAGGTGTCGCCACGTGCTTAGGGCATGTTTGACAGCGAATGCCTCTTTCTCCCAAATATGCCATCGTTTCTCCGTCTGATTAAATTTCCGTGAAATGTATGCACACGGTCTTAGTTTCCCAGTGTCATCTGCCTGCAGTAGTATGGCCCCCACTGCGCTAATTGATGCGTCTGTGTGTATCACAAATGCTTTGTCAGCTTCTGGATGTTTGAGTATGGGCTCCCTCGTGAACATCTCCTTTAGCCTATCAAACGCTACCTGGCATTCTTGTGTCCACACGAGTTTCGTGCTCGGTGGTGGGGCTTTTGCTTTTGCGCCCTTGCTTTTCAACTTTAATAGGTCAGTCAAGGGCAACGCGATCTGCGCGAAATTTTGAATGAACTGCCTATAGAACCCTGCGAACCCGAGGAACGCTTGCAGCTGTCTGCGCATTTGGTGGGGCTGCCAGCCCAGGACCGCTTTGTCTTTCTCAGGGTCCATCTCAATGCCCTCATGCGAAATGCGATACCCCAAGAAGTCTAGTTGTTCCCTGTGAAATTCACATTTCTCAAGTTTTACATAAAGCTTTGCCTCGAGTAATTTCTCAAGCACCCTCTTAACTAACTCCATGTGTTCCTCCAGATTTTCAGAAAAAATCAGTATGTCATCCAAATATACAATTACCCCTTTGTACATAAATTCATACAATACTTCGTTTATGAACCTCATGAAGATTCCCGGTCCCCCCACAATCCCAAACGGGAGCACCCTGTATTGGAAAGAACCCAATGGGCAATTGAATGCAGTTTTCCACTCGTCCCCCTCCCTTATGCGAACACGATAGTAAGCTTCCCTAACATCTAGTTTTGTGAAAATTTTCCCTTTAGATAAATGGGCTAATATGTCTTTCAGCAACGGGAGAGGGTACTGTCTCGTAACCGAAATTGCATTAAGACCCCTGTAGTCAGTGCAAAGCCGGAGGGACCTGTCTTTTTTCTTCCTGAACAATACCGGGGCTGCAAGGGGGGAGTTGGCTGGCTCAATAAACCCCCGTGCCAAATTTTTATCTATGAATTTGCGCAATTCTTGCAGTTCTTTTTGCGTCATGGCATACATCTTGGGCTTGGGAAACGGTGCCCCTGGGATGAGGTCAATGGTTGCGTCTGACTGCCTATGGGGGGGTTCTTGCTCACATTCCTTCTTGTCGAATATTTCTGCTACCGGGAGGTATTTCTCCGGAATTGTGCTTGTGAGTGTGCCACCCCCTTGGTCCTGCTCCCCCTCCTCAAATTCCATCCCCGTTGCCCCAGCTCAATGCAGCTAAGCGTGCTATCATTGTCCATCTCATGATAAGTCCCATCCGTAAAGTCCAAATCTCCTGAGACCCAATCCACCTTGGGGTTTCTTGCCCTCAACCATTTCAGTCCTAACACAATGGGTCGTGTTGCAATGGGAGCCACTAGGAACCGCAAAGTCTCTACATGAGTCCCCAAAGTCATTTGCAGTCCTTCAGTGTAGAACTCCACTGGCCCCCCCTTCAGTTCCGACCCATCCAATTGGCAAAATGTGATGGGCGTTTTAAGCTGAAAAAGGTCCAGTCCCATCTTTTCAGCTACGTTCGGGTGCATTAAATTTCTAGAGCAACCCGAGTCTAGCATTGCAACCCCCGCATACATTTTCCTCCCACCCAAAGTTTTCAACTGTACATTTAAGTGCATTGTCGGGTTGTTGCAACTACTTCCTTTGCGCCCCTTTGTGGAGGTCTGTCCTGTGGCGCTCATCAGAACAGACCTGGCTTGTTTCCCGCCGTCTGGATTTCGAAGTCAGAGTCATCGCTGTCTTCTTCTAGGTCCGGATTCTGCCATGGGTTCACGGTTGCCGCAGCTGCTCCTTTTCCCTTGGTGTGTGTTGTTTTGAGGGTACTTCTGTCAGCTGCCTTTTTCGCTGGAGGTTTTTCCTTAACGCTCGTTTTCCCCTGAGGGCAAGCGCTTATTCGGTGTCCCTCCTTCCCACAGCGGAAGCACAGTCCCTCTCTTGTCTGGCGATCCTTCTCCTCTTCCCAATTCTGCTGTTTCACGTTCGAGCGGGGCTGGTTAATGAAAGTCCCCTCGTTCCTCTGCCTGAATTGTAAGTTTCTGATACTTTGTAGCTGTAGTCTGTTACTCTCAATTTTCCCAGCTAATTGGATCCACCCCTCTAAAGTTCCAGGGTCATCTCTATCTAATGCCTTTTCCAGTAGGTCCTGTTTTAATCCATACTGGAAGTGTTCAATCTTTATCGATTCCGGCCATTCCGGCAGGTAAGATAAGAGCTTTTTAAAGTCCATAGCATATTCAGCTACTGCTCTGTTTCCCTGCCTTAAGTTCCGGAGTCGTGCCCTGGCTGAGACTTTAGTCAGCGTATCTTCAAATCATTTCCGAAGGGCGTACATGAACTCCTGAAAGTCCAGTAGTTCCCTTGCCCCCCTGTCGTGAAGCGTTACAAGCCAGTCCCCTGCCTCACCTTCCAAAAAACTGGAGTCGTACCTGATTTTGCTCTCCTCCGTTCAGAAGGTGTATTCAAATTCTCTCATGAACCCTTGTACATGCGTTAAAAAGCATGCTAGATTCTTGGGGTCTCCATTAAATTTCGTTTTAAATTCACCTATTCCAAACGGTGTATGCACCCCCCCTGGGGTCGTGTATTGATTGTATGATGGGGTCATGGGTGATCGATTGTAGGGGCGAAATTCCTCTTCTTCCTCCCCCTCACTTTCAATTGGCGCCAGGCTCTGTTCCCTCACTCTGGGTTCATCTAATTTGTCCATCAATTTCCCAAAGGTTGCACCCAATGAGTCCATTTTGTTGATCAGCAGTGCTATATTTAACTGCACATTGGACATCTGCTCTTCCAACCGCACGATGCGCTGGGTTGGTGTGACCCTTTTCTTCGGGCGTTTCCCCTCTCCCACTTTTTCTAGTCCTTCTCCCACTGCAACTGACCATCCTGCCAACATAGGCTTTGTAGATTCGAGGGAGGGGGGAGTTTTGGTTACCTCTTTTTTCTGTGTTTTCTGTTTCTCCCATCCGTCTTCTCCTGCTAGCTGCGATGCTCTCGCCGTCAGCTGGGCATCTAAGAAGCTGGCTCTGTCCCCCTCACCATTGTCTTCGTATTCTCCTTTCTCTTGTTGCAGTGCTTCAAAATCTCCTGCTTCCTCTGCTTCCTCCATTCCGTTCCACGAAGCTGAAGCTGAAATTTTGTCTGGATTCATGGCCACTTTTCACCAAGAATCTCGCTGATTTCTCAGAGTACTTCTCAGGATGTGTGGTCAAAAAAAAAAATTGTGCATTCAAGTCTTTATGTAAGGCACTCCATCCGATATCTATAATCTCCCTGCTCTAGAGTAACTCACAGACACATGAGTTCTTAGAAGCAGAAGAGTTTATTATAGCATACAGAAGCTAGCACGAACAAAGACTTGAATGGCTGGAACCTGTAAAGCCTGTACATTTAAATCTTCCCTTCCTCCCCCCACTAGGTTCTTTGGTGGTGACACGTGTAACTCATGCCTTTCCAAGCTGCTCAGACATCCGCTTGTGGAGATGTGTATTCGCGATCGTCAGCTAGGTGCGAACCGGTCTTCTTCAAAGCCGGCGTCTCTTTCGTGTCACTTGCAGCCTCCTGGAATGTGCCCCCGTCTAGCGTCTTTGGCAGAGATCTGCCGATTTCTGACATATGAACTCTGGGATGGGTGAGGCCATGGATGTTCTGCTGATCAATTTGGTCATTTGTCCAACAAATTAGAACTGGATTGTGGGGCCTTCCTTATCACCCATTAAACAACACCCAAATAAACAGGAACAATCAAAGGAAAAACCAAGGCCAGCAAACTAACCCCGCCCCCCAATGATGTTTCTTAGTTTGTTAATAAAACTTCTGCAAGAAGTAAAGCAAACTCAGAGAACACCAAGAACATAAGTTTACAGTATCATAATGAACTCTACACCCAGTGTGAATAGCTTTCTAGGAAGGTAAGTACTCCTTCTTAACATTGTTAGAAAATTTCTGGCCAATGCACAATTTATCTATGTGCAGTTTTGCCCTCTTAAGTTTCTCTTGCACCATATGGCTCAAGAATGGTCTTACAGAATCATCTGTTGCAGATCATGTTGCCCCATAAACAGTAGTGTGGACAACAGTTGGACCTCTGTGGATCAGCTCTTCTTGCCTATTGCCAATGAGACTTCAGAATGGGCCTGCATGCAGTTACTGTGCCACATGGAGCCCCTCTATTGCCACACTGAATCTAAAAGTCTGCCACAGCTTCCCTCATTAGCCACCATGCCCTGAATGTCAACATTATTGTGAATCCTCTAGTCTAGAACAAGGGTAATCAGCTGGGGCACTCCAGATGTTGCTAAATAATAATCTCCATCATCCCTAGGAAATATGGCCACAGATTATAAGAGCTGAAGTTCAGCAACATCTGGAAAGCCAAAATATTGTCTATTCCTGCTCTAGGAAATGGGGCAAACGCATTCCTGATTTTGTCAGGTTTTAGGTGGGAAATGGCACACTACAAATATTTGCCTAAATGAAATGGCTGCATAGATTTTCTACATTCACCATTTATAGAGACAACATTCTCTCCCCCCTCCTCCCCCCCACACACACTCAAAGAAACATTCACTGTCAATAGCAATTAAAAAAAGAAGAACCACCAAACTATTTCACAAAGGTCAGGGAGTATTATAAAGATCATAATTGCCTAAAGGCTTCATTAACCTTTATAAAATGGTACTTGCTGGATTGTAGAACATGGGATTAAATGACCATTAACATCCAGGACAATTAATGAATGTAACACCAACAAAGTAATACAAGTGACACCTTATAGTCTTGCATCCCAAACCAACGGCTGATTCCCAGCACTCAAGCATGAAACAAGATGTCTATGGAAATGGCAAAGAATACTTTATGTACTCTATCATTTACTTCACCTCCAACACAGAAAATCAATTGTGTCGCTAGTGTCGGGAAGATTTTTACTCTGCAATTGCTTTCAGTATCAGACAGTTGCTTAATTTCTTGCTGTAGACATCCTTGAAATTAATGGAGTTTTAGAAATAATCCCCTTAAAGCTAGTAGCTATGTTCTTTTGCTGAAATGTAGCCCATATGCAAACATTGGAAAAGAATTTTCTGTTTTTTATTGGGTAGGATGGAGAAGCTTGTCTTTAAATAGGCTCCAGATTGCTCCAAAGAAATGATAAAACCTTCATAATTACCCTTTATCCATAGTATTAGCTGATCTGTTTCAAAGAAATAGAGATTACCTTGTGGGAAGGCTTATTTCAGCAATATTAGTACCGGCCTTGGATTCTTTATCATAGTTTTCCTTGGATTCTTTGGCCATCCTTGAATTCTTTATCATAGCCTTCCCCATCACCTCCTGGAACCTCTGCTAATTACATTAATTCCAAATCTAAAATAATAATTGAAAATAGAAACTGCAGCATAATCAAATGGGAGAAGAATAGGAAAACCTTCCTCAGTGTAAACCTTTTCTTTCCTATTCCAAGAATGGTGATAGCCATAGTGGTAGTTTTATTTATTTATAAATTGTATAATCTGCTTTTCATTAATGAAGCAATCCCCAAAGAAAAGTAGAATAAATTAAAACAATTTACCATAAAATGGGTTGCATACATACCCTGTAAAATTCCTCATATGATAAAAACAGTAAAACAGCTTGAAAAAAAAAAGAAATTTTCTTTTGCTCCCTACCAAACAGCACTGAGTTTGTCCAAGTGTGCATGTATAATTTATACCCCTGCTTTCCTCCAAAAGCTCAAGGTGAGATGCATAGCCCTCCCCACTCCAATTTTGCTACCACATCTCTTTCAGGTATATTGGATGGAGAGATAATGACCAGGCCAGGTCATCCAGCAAGCTTCTTGCTGGATGTGGAGGGTGGATTTGATCCTCTCTCCAATCCTAATCTAAAACCAAGACACCACACAGTGTTACCTTGTTGTGCAAAGCTATCAGGATCCAGTTCTGTTGGCCCATGCTGTGCACCATTTGGTACACAATTATGTCCCAGGAGCTCAGCCATCTATCTGCAGCTGAGCTGCTGGCAAGGAGAGAGGCAATGGCAAAACATTACATGCACCCATACCGTTGCATGCAGAGAAAAAGATTGGGATGTACATGTTGTAGTGGAAATGCGGAAGACCTTTGTTATTTCGAGGAGTTAGGAAACGTATTTTGATTTTCTCCATCACATGAAGAAGATTAGAGTTTATTTTGAGTTATACTGATGTTTAACTGGCTTGTTTTTATTTCTGTTTGGAATGGAAGGGGAGGTAGATTACCCCAAGATTGGTAGTTTAAGCATAAATCCACTCCTCCAACAGCCCCTCCAGTGGCTTGGGATGGGGGGGGGGAGATAAGAGATTGTTGTTGGTGTTAGGCACTAGCTTGTCTGTATAGCTTCCCAGGTTTTTGGATTATGTCATAAACAGGTGCACAGACTCTGAGAGCTTCCTAGTCAAGGTCAGGTCTCGCAGCCTGCAACCATGGAAACATGGTCATGGGGTTTGGGGGGCAGACTTTGATAAAAACCTTAGGATTGTCTTTTGAGTTTGGGAGCTTCTGCACAGATCCAGTGCTGGATGCTGTGGACAATTGCCATCCTAAGGGGTATTCTCGCTGCTTTGGTCAGGAGGCTCCTAGAAGCTAAAGGGAATAGGTTTAACTTGCTTGGTATGTATGGTTTCTCTTTCTTTATGCTATGCTTTTTGTGCTTTTGTTTAATCTGCCTAAACTGTGTTTCTGGTTTAAACTGTGCTTCTGTTTAACTTTGTTTGCTTAAGTTTATAATTAAGCTTAAACTCTCTTTATCCACTGGTGTGCTTATTGTCTCTGGATCTAAAAGAACCAATTGCCTGAGCACCTGATCACTGCTTGGACACTTGGCAGAACACATGTGAGTGGATGTTGCTCCATGTGCTTTACATACAGTAATAAAGTCATTTTTTTTCCTGACACCTGATGCTTCCAAGCTCTCTTAATGGTTAAATTCCCTTGAGTTGTAAGAAAACTTCATGCTTGGAACATGAATGCTTAGAAAATGAATTCTTGGAACTCTGTAGGATAATTCCTTTAGGATGAGCTGCAGAATGCTGATTCTCAAAGACTCCACATGACACATCTTAACTTTGTTCAGCTGATCTATAGTTCCAGCCACAAGGATGATTTGTGTTAACTAAGATTGAAATCCTATAAACACTTACCTGGGAACAGGTTTCCAAGAACGCAGTGGGACTGATTTCTGAGAAAATCCCTAGGATTGTACCGAACCTGTTTTCTACTTAACTATAGATACTTTTGCACTATACATGTATTTTGTTTCTTCAAGATGATTGCTAATAGGAATACTTTTGCTATAATAGAGGAGGAGGAGGAGCGGATCAGTAAGCCTATGCAATACCTAACAGCTTGCAACATTGTGAGCAGTAAACTGATGGAGAGACTGTTATGAGCCAGGCACAAAAGTGAATATAGTGGTGGTTGGAAGAAAGAATAATTAACAATATCCCAATTACATTCCTGAATATGTGATGGCAGCATACAAGAATATGCCACTGTTCAAGAGGTGGAAGAGAAAGGTGCTGTCCTCTGTAGTTTTCAGCATGACAATAGCACATTTGCCTGGATTTTTTTTATTATTTTGTTCTGGAGAGTCACTTTTCCCCCAAGCTGAAAGGAAGAATGGTGGGTTTTTTCTCCATCAAAACCATGGTATTGCTTTTCTTCTTGATTATAAGCTGAAATGTCACATTCTTAAAATAAAATCTTACAGATCACTCTTTTCTTTTCCTGTGCTTAGCCTCTTCTGGAAGAAGTCAACGGTGTCAGTTCTTTCTCCTGCTTTTCCCTGAAACCAAAGGAATCACTTTTAGTGTAATTCCAAATGATGCCCTTCAATTTTCTGAAGGTTTTCTCCTCACCCCCACAAGAATTTTCCAATTTTGTCTCTCATTTTTAGGAATCACTTTTGATTATTGTGCTTTGGCGTTCTGAGCAGCTTCCTGAGCAGCTTGCACTTCCAAATTGAAAAAAAGGTTCAAGAGATGATGTATTGTCGAAGGCTTTCATGGCCAGAGTTCGATGGCTGTTGTGGGTCTTCCGGGCTGTGTGGCCATGTCTGGAAGTTGTGGTTCCTAACGTTTCGCCAGCATCTGTGGCCAGCATCTTCACAGGGCAGGAGCACAGACAGAAGCGATCTCTCTGTGCCCAGGTAGAGTGGCAATGTTTGTTTTCTATTTATAGAGGTAAATTATAGGAGATTAGGTGGGGTTTTTTGTTCTGTTGAAATGTTAACAAGTGGCTGATGAGCGTGATTAGCATGTTCATTGTGAGAAGTATTCCCATGTCCTGGTGGTTGAGCTGAGTTCGTTGACCTTTTGCAGGCTGTGTTTTTCAGGACTGGTAGCCAGGCTTTGCTAATTTTTAGACTTTCTTCTTTTTTATTGTAACTGTGCTGGTGTTTGTGAATTTCAATGGCTTCTCTGTATAATCTGGTGTAGTGGCTTTTGGTGTTGTCCAGTATTTCTGTGTCTTCAAATAGGATTTTGTGTCCAGTTTGCTTGAGAGCATGTTCAGCTACTGAACATTTTTCCGGTTGCTGTAATCTGCAGTGTCTTTCGTGTTCTTTTATCCTGGTGTGAATGCTTCATTTTGTAGTTCCGATGTATACTTGTCCGCAGCTGCATGGTATACGGTATACTCCTGCAGCAGTGCGGGGGTCCCTTTTGTCTTTTGCTGATTTTAGCATTTGTTGTATTTTTCTGGTGGGTCTGAAGACTGTTTGAAAGTTGTGTTTTTCCATCAGTTTTCCCATGTGGTCAGTGACTCCTTTGATGTAGGGCAGGAATAATTTATTTGTGGGGGGCTGTTTTTCTTCAGTTGGATGTTGTTTTCTTGGTTTGATGGCTCTTTTTATTTAATTTTTGGAATAGCCAGTTGCCTGTAGGACCCAATTCAGATGGTTAAGTTCATTGTTGAGAAATTTGGGTTCACAGTTTCGATTAGCACGATCCACCAAGGTTTTGATCATGCCTCTCTTTTTTAAAAATACAACAAATGCTAAAATCAGCAAAAGACAAAAGGGACCCCTGCACCGCTGCAGGAATATACCGTATACCATGCAGCTGCGGACAACATAACAAAAAACATAACAAAAACCCCACCTAATTGCCTATAACTTAGCTCTATAAATAGAAAACAAACATTGCCACTCTACCTGGGCACAGAGATTTTGCTTCTGTCTGTGCTCCTGCCCTCTGAAGATGCTGGCCACAGATGCTGGCAAAACGTTAGGAACCACAACTTCCAGAACACGGCCACACAGCCCGGAAGACCCACAACAACCTTCAAGAGATGAGTTGCTTCATGAAATCTTCCTTTCAGTTTTAATTGAAGGCCAGGATACCAGAGAGGCTGAAGACCACTGGCAAGGCTGCCGTTATACCAGGGTTCCCCAAACTCTTCAGCTCATTGACCCTTTCATGAAGTTTCAGTTTGTTCATTGACCCCTAAACATTTATTATATGAAAATAATTTTAAAAATGCTACTTTAACTAATAGTAGTAGTAGTATTACTTGTTGTTGTTTATTCGTTCAGTCACTTCCGACTCTTCGTGACTTCATGGACCAGCCCACGCCAGAGCTTCCTGTCGGCCGTCACCATCCCCAGCTCCCCCACGGTTGAGTCCGTCACCTCCAGAATATCATCCATCCATCTTGCCCTTGGTCGGCCCCTCTTCCTTTTGCCTTCCACTTTCCCTAGCATCAGCATCTTCTCCAGGGTATCCTGTCTTCTCATTATGTGGCCAAAGTACTTCAGTTTTGCCTTTAATATCATTCCCTCAAGTGAGCAGTCTGGCTTGATTTCCTGGAGTATGGACTGGTTTGATCTTCTTGCAGTCCAAGGCACTCTCAGAATTTTCCTCCAACACCACAGTAGTATTACTACTAATATTAATAATATTCCTTGCTAAAAAGCACAAAAGAATTCAGCAAATATATTGGAATGCAATTTCGCATTGATAAGTGTGCAACTATAGGCATAAAGGCAGGCAAAATTGTTGAAAATGATGGAATACAGTTTGATAATAAAGATTTGATAAAGGTAGTAGCACCAGAAGAAGGCTATAAATATTTGGGAATTTGGGAAGCCTCTGATTTATTACAGAACCAAGTCAAAGAAAGTTCTTCTGCCAAATATATTAAATGAGTTCAAATTTTTTTGAAATCAAAGCTAAATGGTGGAAACATCATCAAAGCAATCAATACCTGGGCAGTCCCCGTTATACGATATGCATCAGGAATAGTTGACTGAACTCAGATGAAACTTGATAACTTGGATTGGAAAACAAGAAAACTAATGATGATGTACCATGCTCTACACTCAAAAAGCGATATTGATCGGCTGTATTTTCCAAGAGCCGAAGGGGGCACAGGACTCCCACAGGTGAAACAAACTGTGGAGGAAGAAAAACATGGCTTGAATGACTATATTAAGAAAAGCGAAGAACCCTTGCTGAAGGAAGTCAATCAAGGAAAGCTTTTGAAAACAACAAAGGTGAAGCCTGGGTATAAAAAAGAAACAATCGAAAACTGGTTTGTTAATTGGAAGAACAAGCCAATGCATGATCAATACTTGAGGGATATAGAAGGAAAAGTGGATAAAACCCCCACATGGAGCTGGTTAAGATCAGGAGTGTTAAAGAAAGAAACTAAAGGCTTTATTTTGGTGGCTCAAGAACAAGCTTTGCCGACTAACTGCATGAAAGTGAAAATTTGTCATGCAACAAACAATAGTAAATGTCGCCTTTGTAGTGAAAAGGATGAAACAATTGACCTTTTGATCAGCAGCTGCACCCAAATTACACAAACTGACTATAAGCAGAGTCTTGACCAAGTTGCCAAAATTATTCATTGGAAACTTTGCCAGAAGTTTGGATTTGAATGTAGCAGAACCACTGGGACCATCAAGTTGAGAAGGTTTTGGAAAATGAGCAGGTTAAGATCTTAGGGGACTTTAAAATCCAAAGATAGGCACCTTGTTCATAACATGCCCGATACAACAGTTATTGAAAAGAAGAAAGTCTGGTTCATTGATGTTGCTATACTGGGTGATGCTAGGATTGGGGAAAAACAGTTGGAAAAAATGACAAAATACGAGGACTTGCAGATCAAAGTTGAACGTTTATGGAAAAAGAAATCCACTGTCATACCAATTGTGACTGGAGCCCTTGGAGCAATACCTAAAGGACTCCCTCGATATTTGGAAATTTTGAATTTATCAGACCTGAACACCCTAATTTTACAAAAAAAAAAAAAAAACCCTGCTAGGAACTTCCCATATTCTTAGACGCTACCTTAATAATTCTTAGGTCCTTGGTTAGGACTTGAATTATTAGGCTCCCACCAGTCTTACACTGTAAATTTAATTGTAGATTAATAATAATAATAATAATGATGACTCAAGGTCGCTCTAGCTGGCTGCTGACCATCCAACTGTGGGTAACACTGTCTCTTCCCTAGCCACCTCACCTTCAGGACTAGGGACTGGTGTGGAGCTCTACAGAGACCCCCAAAAATTAATTGACCCCAATCGCTCTTCCATCATTTGTCGACACCCAGACATTTAATGACCCTCAGTCATTTATTGATCTCTTGGATAGTCCCATTAACCCTTGGGGGTTGATGTTGACCACTTTGGGACCCCTGCATTACACTATAATGCCACAGGTGTCCTCCTGGTTTTTGTCCACATATATGCATATGTAGTTATGTACTTATGGACAGGTTTATACCATACTGATACCATAGCACTTTTTATGTATAAAAAGGTATACATAATAGGCCTGCTGGATCTGGCCTGCAAACATCCAGATGTCCACCAGATGTGAGCAAATAAATTCTTAAAAGCTTTAAATCTTTGCTAATGTCTAGTGGTCACCTGGGATTTTACAACCTAAATACCATACACCTTTCCTTCAAACATATGCTTTCTCTTCTAGAAATTTTTTAATATTGGCATATTATATAGTCCAGCCTTTCTCAACTTTTTGACCCTGGAGGAACCATTGAAATATTTTTCAAGCCTGGCTGGCAGCTCGACAAGTCAGAGTTTCTCAGAGCTCTGAGCTCTGAGACCTGGCTAACTTTCTATCTTGTTTGCAGGGGTCTACGGACCACTGAAGTTTCCCCCTGGAGAAGGGGGAACCAGAAGATTGCTCACAGAGCCATTGTAATTGCCCACTCCTGTTTTTCTTTGTTGTTTCCACCGCGGAGAGGAACGGGGGGTGGATGCAATGAAATGGCCGAAAGAGGATCCTAGCTCTGCAGAGAACAGTAAGTCTCTTGGGAGACACAAGAGTGACAGCCAGCTTTTAGATCACCTTATATTAGTTTTCTTTTTTAGATTAGTACATTTTTATTATTCTAAAATTTATCTTTGGACTTCGTTCAAAATGTTGGCTAATTTTGTGTTTTCTTTGCTATAATTAATTTTGGTGGAAGTTTGATAGATTTTATTTTGGCAACATAGTGAACAAGTTTTGTATTTTTCTGCCTTTCTTTTGTATCAGAGAAATTGGGACTTAAGAGACTTTGTTGGTATTTCTCACTCGATAAACTAACTGACTTTTGAGAAATTGTTTGTTTGGGTTAAGCAGCTTGCAGCCTGAAGAATAAAGAAGAATAAAGAATAAAGTATAGAGAATGTGTGCCTCTTTACCTTTTTTTTTTTTCTTTTTCTACTTTTTTTTAGAAAGGACTATCTTTCATTTGGAATATATTTTCATCTTTCCTTTTACAAACTGTTTGAAATACTGCTCTGTGGAATTTTTTCATCTCTTACTTTAAAAGCTTTTCTCACTTAAAGAAATAGACATTATTGATAAATAATAGAACAGCTGTTCCTTGCTCCCTGAGAAAATTTTTTGTTTTGATTACAGCAGTTGATTACGCTTTGAACAATAAATAATGGCCTTTCTCACAGTACTTCAGGATTTTAAGGAAGAAACCAGCAAAATTTTTTTGCAAATTAAGAAATCCATAGAACGTATATTAATAGTTTTGGTGGCTCAGGAACAGAAGATACAAGGGACAGATTTAGAAACAGAGGAAAGATCTTTCGAACCAGTAGAGAAACAGGGAAAGAGGACTTTGAATGTATTGGTACAGAAGAAGATTATGATATTTTACAGGAAGTGGTCTATTAAATGTTTGGGCATAAATACATTGTGGCAGCTGAGACAGGAAGATTTTAATATGCAAATTGATAGATATGGCAAAATAAACATTTTGATATCCCACATGAGTTACAGAAATAAACAAGTTGCATATTGTGATATTGGCATAACCTAAACAGGAGATTTATTGATATTGATTTGGAATGCAAGGTGAATGAAAATGCGGATTTGGTATTGTACACAGAGTAAGCACAGATATGAGAAATTTACAGATGCATAAAAACATGATATTTTAAGTGTAAGATACAAGATTATAAATAAATATGTTGATATTATATATTACTCTTTCTGGAGACACATTTATGAGAAGACAATGAGATGATGAGATGGAATTAGAATGTAGGTTATTACAAGAATATGTTGTATGTATTAGGTTATATGTTATGTTAGGTTTTGTATTTTTGCTATATTATGTATTATGTTATGTAATATGTTAGATTATGTATTAATGGAATATATAGTCATAACATGAACAGAATATACTGTATTTTTATTAGACGTAGATAAGGCCTTTATTTGTTATACTAATTGGACTTTATTGAAGATATAAATATAGATGTAAAAATGGAAAGAGCAAATGGAAAACATTTAATTGATGAAACAATGAACATTTGATTACTATTCCAAGGAGTAGAAACCAGAGATGGATTGTTGGAAGATATCAAGAAAGGCGAAACCTATATGAAGAACAGAAGATTGGATTATAGAAATCAAAGGGTATATGACAAAGAAAAGTTTCTGTGTATTGTATTAAGGACTAACATTTAAAGTTAATTGTTGTACTTAAAGTTCAAGGATAAATTGGAGGACATCTATTTTCTATATTTTTTCTTGTTTGTTATTTTTTGACTTCACTTTTTCTTTTCCCTTTTCTTACTTTATATTTCTATTTCTTTTCTTTTGTATTAGCTTTTAATGTGTATTTTAAAATTAATAAAACTTATGAAAAAAAAAAGAAAAGAAATATTTTTCAGGCCTCGGGGAACCCCTGCACATTCAAGCTCAAATATAGGCCAGAAGTCACAAAATTATTTTATTCATTTCATGTGTAGGCCTGTATATATGTATCAACAGTGTTCTTAAACTAAAAATAAAGAATGAAACTTACCTCTTTAATGTGAAGTTGCTTTAATGTGGATTTGAAATATTTTTTAAAATAAATCATGATCTCCCAGGGAATCCCTAGTGACCTCTTGCAGAACCCTAGGGTTCTATGGAATCCTGGTTGAGAAACCCTGATATAGTTTGCATACTAGTAAATAGTATTTGTTTATTTTAGTATCCAGTTTCAGTTCTTTTATTGTGTGAGTGTATGTGTGCATGCAGGCTTGAAGTCAAATACCATCATAATTTTTTTTAAAGAAAAAAAAAGGAAGTAGAATAATAGAGTGAAATGGTTGCTAAGCAACATCACCTATAACCAATTAAGCACTTGTAGCCATTATAGGAAAAGGTACTTGTTTTAAGCACACAAATTGAAAAGACTTGAGTTAAATTGCAATCCAGTTCAATGTTTTTGAAACAGATTCTTTTATAACCTTAGATGGAAATGTGAGCTCTCATAGGAACCTCAGTGTGAAAGGAAAGCATAGTAAATTGAACTTGGAATTCACTTTGGCATTTAGAATGGTTTCTGTGCTGCCATGAATGCATTGTGGATTTACACAGCTTCTTTTGTCTACCCTATAGCAGGTTGCAGCACGCTTGACAAGGTGACCATCTGAGGCACACCATAATGATTGGCAATGCTTTTGTGTTTTCTCACTGGAATTATCTTATCAGACCAGTAAGCGTTCGAACCAGTATGTACATTGTGTCATGGGTAGACTGACCATATTTCCTTGAGACAAAAACAGGACAAGAGGAATGGGTGGGGATGGAGAGCCTGGTTTGGGGGGCGGGGGGGTCATCTCTGCCTGTTGTCGCATGGGGGGGCGAGCCAGGCGGCACAGTGGGCAGGGGCGGAGCAGCTGGTTGGGGGGTGGGTGGGGGGATTTGCCTCTGCCTATCAGCGCGTGGGAGGGGCAGGCCGCGCAGCGCAATGGGCGGGGGCGAAGCAGCTGATTGGAGGGAACCCGGAAGGGGAATCGCCTCTGCCTGTCATGGTGCTGGGCCCGCCTCTCCCACCTCATTTGCCATGCGCTGGTGGGTGGGGACGATTCCTCCTCCGGGTTCCCTCCGGTCGGCTGCTCCGACTCCACCTGTTCCTGAAAAATGGGACAAAACCGGCATTTATGTTAAAACGACAGGACGGTTCAGAAAAGGGGAAAAAACGGGACTGTCCCATTCAAAATGTATAAGAAGACTATCTATATGGAGGCCAGGACACATAATTCTATTATTTATTTTTTTAGGAAGAAGGAATTGTTATTTCCATAATCAATTCTGTGTGTTTTCTGTTTCTTTCTTTCTTTATTTAATTTCTATCCCGCCTTTATTATTTTTATAAATAATTCAAGGCGGCGAACATACCTAATACTCTTACCTCCTCCTATTTTCTCCACAACAACCCTGTGAGGTGAGTTGGGCTGACAGTGAGTGACTGGCCCAATGCTTGCCTATGTAACATAAGGCCAATATATCTGGTTGCAATGGTCTTAATTATTAATAATCATTCCTGTATTCATGCCACAACTACTCCCTCATGACATATAACCTCAGGGATTTGGTATGAATGAATGGCCTTTGATTCACAAATGATATCAATGAATAGTCTTTGATTCACAAATTATACCTGAATCCTTTTCAGTCAGGATTCAGGCCAGGATATAGTACTTTTTATCTTTTAAAGATAGTTCTATTATTAGAATAATGAAATACAAAGGAAAGAGTGCTCTACACTGGATAGCAATGGTTGAATAACACAAAAAGAAACAACTACTAAGCATAAAGAAAGCATAAAGAAAAACATTATGAGAAAATTTTCAAGTTACACATTCTCCCCTTCTCTTCTGTTTATTTCCCCAGCCGCTGACTACAACTTAGATATTTATACTTTACATTAAACTTGAAAAATTATTGCTAGTATCTGTTTAAATCCTTTCATCTATTATTTTTGATTGGTCTTGTAACCTTCTTCCTAAAAACATATTACAAATGTCTAAATTTGCACTGCTGTGTAATGTGCGTTATAAATGGGAGCTGTTCTTGCTTAAATTTGGTTAGACTTCTGTTACGGATATATACATCAATTTTGCCATTGCTGCATATGATCCAATTTTAGTCTCCCAATCAGATATTATTGGCAAAGTTCCTCTTTTGTTCTTGCTGTTGTCAGTATATACAGTATCTTAGTAAATTGTGATGTTTTTCATTTATATATTCTGGAATTATACTTAATAAGAGTACTTGTGGTTTCAGTTCAAATTTTATTTTTAGGATTTTCTGAATATTTTGATATATTTCTTTCCAGTACTTTTGAGTTTTTTTTATATAAAACACTCCAACACTTATAATAAAATGTTCCTCCTTTGTTATTTGTTCCAACATTTATTATTATATGATTTATGTGTCTTAGTAGTTACTGACAGAATCTGTAAAATATTTAATACCAATTTTCCCTTAAATTATTACTTTGAGTAAATTTTATTGTATTTTCCATAGCTCTTCCCATTGTTGTACTGTGATTATTTCTCGAAGATTTGCATCTACTTTATCATATATTTTTTTATTTGTTCCATCTCCTTGTTATCTCTCTCTCTATCTATCTATCTATCTATCTATCTATCTATCTATCTGATCTTGGTTTTGTCTAAGTGCTTCAAATTCTCTCATCTTTCTCAAAGTCCCTCTTTTCTGGAGCCACTTTTTATTGTTGAAACAGTTTGTAAAAACATCAGCCATGGTAAATTCCTCTTTTTGTTAAACAGCTCTTGCTATCTCTTTAGCCTGTTTCCCGAGTCTATTGGCATATGTGATTAAATCTTTCTTACTATAGTTATCCCTGGAGTAAAAGGCATTTGACTGTGAAGATAATGGTGAAGTTGCTGGACATATTCTTGTTTTTAAAAGATTCCATGTTTTTATTAAACTTTCTCTTATAGTATATCCTTTCAAATTCTTTTCTTCTTTTGTTTCCTTATACCATAAGTACCTATGAAATCTATTGGCTAAACTGGCTCCTTCTATGATTGATGTTTGAGGATTTTATCTATTCTGTTATCCATGATAGCCAGCCAGCACAATAATATTCTTTAAGTTAGGAAATGCAACCTTATTTCTTTTGATTCTTGTAAATTTTTAAATCTTATTCTCAGTCCTCCCGGCCACCCGCCCAATACAAATCTATTTACTACTCTTTGCCAATCCTGCAAGGTTTTGTCTCCGATTGGAATTGGTGCCATTTGAAATAAAAAGTTCATCTTGGGTACCAAGGTTTTTCCACCTTTCAAGATTTTCTTTCTTTCTTTCTGTAATGTATTATCATTTCATTATTTGTTGTTTCAATTTTCATGTATTGTGTTATTATTTATAACATGTCTTTACGGTATTGCATCCTGTTAGATAAATTTCACTGGATTTTTTGTTATCTCACAACCAGACTTTTTTCCCCCACAAAGTCATCTTCTTCTGGGGTTAAATACTTTGTCATGATCTTTGTTTTCCTTTCATTGATTTTATATCCAGAGACTTCACCAACATCTTTGATTGTTTTCATCGGCTGTCTTATAATGCTCTGTGGTTGCATAATGCTTAGTACTACATCATCTGCAAACATTTCAGCATGCATTCCTCTCCCTGAATTTTAATCCCAGATATTTGTCTATGAAGGTTCTCAGTCATCCAGGTGGAATTGTCTGTAGCTTGAATCATGTCAACTGGATTTCTATTTTCTTAATGGAAACGTTTCGCTCCTTATCCAAGGGGCTTCTTCAGTCTGAGCAAAGTTGGTAAGGGAATCCTAAATATGTTCCTAGGTAGCTGTGTGACCTTACACCTGGGTGTAAGGTCACACAGCTACCTAGGAACATATTTAGGATTCCCTTACCAACTTTGCTCAGACTGAAGAAGCCCCTTGGATAAGGAGCGAAACGTTTCCATTAAGAAAATAGAAATCCAGTTGACATGATTCAAGCTACAGACAATCCCAGATATTTGTTTGCCTCTCCAAATCTTGTCCACAAAAACTTCTAAAGCGGTTACAAATAATAAGGGAGAAAGTGGGAACCCTGCCTGGTGCCTTTGCTTATTGGAAAACTTGTGGAGAGTATTCCATTTGCTATAATCATTGCTGTTTGCCATTGATATATTGTATGCTGTCCAGCCAAGCTTTAATTCTTCTCCTAGATTCATTTTGTTTAAAACTGCTAAGAAGAAAGGCTACTCCAAGCTGTCAAACACTTTTTCTGTGCCTAAAAATATTATTGTGGCCTCCTTTTTTAAATTGTTGATGAATTCTAGTGCATTTATTGTTAGTCTATTATTAACCTGCATTTTCTTCTTGGGAATGTAAACTGTTTGGTCTGTATGTATGATTTCAGAAATATATTCCTTCAAACATTTAGCTAATATTGTGGTAAATAACTTAAAAATCTCATTCAGTAAAGAAGTTGGTCTAAATGAGTGAGTTTTCTCCAGATCATTCCTTTCTATAAAGATCAAAAATATATATGCTCCTGTGTCATTGGAATTTTTTTTGTCTCTTTAATTTCATTCATTGTCCTTACCAGTTGTTCCAACAGTTGTTCTAAATTTTTATAGTATTGGACTGTCAACCCATCTGGGCCTGGCCCCATGTCAATTTAATTTTTTTAATGCGTCTTTAGTCTCTTGAATAGTTATAGGTTTGCTTAGTGTTTGTTTATGTTACTCATTAAATTCTTTCAACACTGAGTCACCAATATGTGTTCAAACCTTCTTTATCAATATTGTGCTTAGAATATAATGTTTTGAAAAATTCTGCAAGTTCTTCTGTGATTTCTGACCTTGCATATAATAATTTGTTCCCTTCCTTTCTTGCTGTTACTGTCCTTTCCTTCTCTTTTCTAACTTGATATGCCAACATTTTTTCTGATTTATTTGCATTCTCAAAATGGTTTGTTGGACATATTTTATATTTTGGAGTTCTTCCATTTCTAATAAGTCTAATCATTATTTAACTTCATTCAATTCTCTCAATACTCATCACTTTGGATTAGTTTTATGAATTTATTCTAATTCTATTATTTCTTTTTCTTCCAATTGTGATTTACATCTCTTATATTCTTCCTTCTGAATTGTTGCAAACCATATAAGCTTTACTTGTCTCCCATATGGTTGTCTCTGGCCTTCCTGGAGTTACAATTTTTTTTAAAAAATATATTCTTTACATTTCTTTAATACACAGTACCTTCTCAGAGTAACAAACTGTAATTCATCCTCTATTTAAATAATTATTTTTCTCCTTGAAACCATGATATTAAAATTGGGTTATGATCTGCATAAGTCATTGGGAGAATCTCTACTTTCTTGATGGATGGTGTAAAAGCTTTGGAGACCCAATACATGTTAATTCTGGAATATGTTTGGTGTCTTGCTGAGCAAAGTGTATAGTCCCTTGCTTTTGGATTTTGTAGTCTCCAGGCATCTGTTAAAGCCAATATGTCCATATACTTTTGGGAGAAGCTCTCCTCCTTTATATCCTTGAAATATGTAAATGTTGTTTACCTTTATGTGTCTGTTGATGGCTGCTTTGTCTGAGTGCCAAGCTTCCAGGAATTCTCTAGCATTTTTAGATTTGGCTTGGTTTAAGATGCTCACAGTTTCCCAGTTGAAAGTATGGTTGAGTCTGTCCATGTGTTGTGAGATTAAGGAGTTTTTATCGTGTCTTCTGACTGCTAGTTGGTGTTTGTGGATGCGCTCTGCTAGTCTTCTGCCGGTCTGTCCTACATAGTGGCTGCTACAGTCCTTACACTGTATGTTGTAGATAACTCCTGTTTTTTCTTCTTGGGCTACTGGGTCTTTTGGGTTACTTACAATGTTCTGAAGGGTTTTGGTTGGTTTATGTGCTACGGTGATGCCATGTGGTTGTAACAGTCTATTAGTAGTTTCTGAGATGTTTCTGATGTATGGCAGTGTAATCCTTTTCATACCTTCTGTTGGTTTTGCTGTGGTGGGTTGAGTGGTCAGGCACTTTTTGATATAGTTGAGTGGGTATCCATTTTGCTGGAAGATGCTAAATAAGTGGTCTGTTTCCTTTTTCTGGTGTTCTGGTTTATTTCTAGTTCTAAGGAACTATTAACTCAGTTAATCAATGAAGCAACAAACAACAGCCCAATCAAGGAACTACCAAGGAGAGAACAACACCCCTAACAACACAAGCAGGACAAGCCATGGTATATAAACAGAGAGCAAGTCCCACTCCCTTTTCGCACTGAAGATGTTGCCTAGCCTGGCAATGAAATGTCTGCAAGAAAAGAACAAGGCTCAGAGAGCACCAAGGACTCCACAGTTCAACCCTGAGCTACAAATATTATCTTTGATTGATATTCCCCTTAGCATACAATGCTGCATGTTTTCCTGACCAAGGCATGCATCACCAACCTGAAGGCAATTCCACTGATTTTCTCGTTTTTCAGTATTGCAAACATTCTTGTAGCAGTGACTTCATTTCTTGGCAGAATGGGATGAAAATACCAGGGACCATAGACATTTTAGAGGCCATTAACCTTGCAAACTATCCACTGGATAGTTTCAAGAGTTTCAGTGTGGTATTTTTTTAAGCAGTTCCCTGACCTTTTTTAAAGCAAGGATCAGAAAAGGACAGTATACAGCCTTCAAATTGTCCAGTAAAGACAAGGTGTGCTGAACCAATGCAAAAAGTATCCTTCTCCAAATTAATAGTTTAAAAATATTGCAAAACCAAGTTCTTACCAAAGATTACAGAGTCTATCATCCTCTGAACATTTGCTTTCTAGGCAAAGTTGTAAGCATGGCTTATTGGTAAGATTACCTTCTTCCTTGAATGATGTCTTATGTGCTGCTTGTGTAACATTTCTTTCCCTGAATTACTATGTTATCACTCTTTTGTTCAGTGTATAATATTCCACCAAATACAAGTAGTCTGTGTTACACACAAGAGTGTAACAATAGCATAATATTTTACAGCCACTCAAGCACTGAAGCAGCTGAAAGAAAGAAAAAAGAAACTCCATGGTAGAAAGAAAACAGAGTTCAGGGAGAGGGGTCATTTAAATGCTGGGGGAGAAGGGAGAATGAAAGATGAATGAGAGTGGAAGCTGAAAGATCTGAAGAACTGCAGACAAGCTGGACACAAAAACAAGCAGGGACTATGCTATAGGTCAGACAAATCATTTGAGAGTTAAGGAAGAATAAGGATAAAAGGATATGGATTTGGAGAAAGGTAGCAGATCAAAGAAGAAAGAACAAATTCAATTTTTTAAAAAATAGCAGCACAATAAATTGAATCTTTCACTCTCTCCCCAACCCACCTCCAAGCAAACCTGCCTTAATAAATTCCAACAGAAGTAACTAATCTCTCCTTTAAGTTGAGTTCAATTTCTGATGACTGTATGGAAAAATCCATGTAGTTTTCTTGGAAGCAATACAAAAGTGCTTTGCCATTGCCTCCTTTCAGGCAAATACAAGCCATGAACTTACCAATTACTATTCAAGTCCAACCCTACTTAGCTTCCAGGATCAGTCAAGGTTGCCTCCTAGATGTTTCTAACAGAAGAATTATACATAGCACACAGGATACCCCCAAGTACTCTGATAGGTAGGGTTGTAGATGTGATAATACTACTTAACTGATGCTAATGATAGACAGACTTTTATACCATCTACAACCTCTTCATGTCAGTTTTGTCAATGCAGGCATTTTGACACTTTCCCATTACAGCCTATAGATAAATATTTTTATCAGATTGAATCTCAGATTGGTTGAACCAAATACTGTTGCCTTCAAATTTCAAATTCAAATCTAATTTTGCAAATGTTGAATCTCAAATCAAGTTCAAATTGGATCATGGCTGGTTCACATATCCCTACAGGTACAATTCCTGGCACCACCAGATATAATGGGAAAGACTTCAGTCTGAAACCTCCTAGAGCAATGGTTAATATATTCTAGATAGTGATGAGCTAAATTTACACATGGATATTTCCTATTTTCCTACATTGAGTGTGTTAAAATAGTGTTCTTATGCCATCCCAATGAGTCAATAGAAATTCTGCTTAAATTCCTACCTACCAAGGAATGGGTGGACATTTTCTGTGGGAGCTCTCCTCCCCTGGAACAGCATGCCCTCCTAGAGGAGGTGGTTCCTACTCTTGTGACCTTCCTGAAGCTTGTAAAAACATGGCTGTTCTGGAAGTTTGATAGCACTTGATTGGTGGGGAAATTGTCTTGACTTTGAGTGAAGGAACATGCTGCAACTTGGTGTAAAAGCTCCAGTGTTTTATTGTTCTACTCTGCTAGACAGAATCCAGCTAAACTAAAATGAATTAGTGATGCTCCGAGAAAAGGCCCAAGAAACTAGGGTGGGGCCTTCTTTAGCCTCTTGGGAGGAAAGCAAAGCGATTCAGTACTGTGCATGCGTTTATCCCCCTGGAGGAAGCCCCTTCCTTCTTCGCCTTATTTATAATAAGGAAGCCTTATTAAAATGAAGCATCACATCAAAGAACTGACCAGCCCTACTGTCCATACTTGTATTGCTTTAGGAGAAGATACTTGGAACTTTAGGTTAATGTAAAGTAATCTGGGCCAACAATTTATTTATTATCAACAAGGTCTCCACAAAGCCAAATCTTCTACTGAAACTCCACATTCACTAAGCAGTTCCTGATTGCCTGGGATCATTAAGGCATATTAGGATTGCTTTGTTTGTTTGTCCAAGGAATGTTTCATACCCTTGAAAGAGCACTTTTTTAATGTATTGCCCTGAAATTAAAAATCTTAAAACACATACTGTATGATACCTGAAGTGAATGATGTGATCATCTACAAATTGAAATTTAAGCAGACGTTGCTAAATATGCTATGGGAAAGGAGACTTGCTTATACATATTGGTCAATTATTTTATTTTATAACCTGCAGGTTCCGGTGAACCCTATTTATGCATCATTTTGAGGATTGTCCAAAAAGGGAGCACCTTCATTTGCACTTTTCTTAATACCCACCTTTTTAATATATTATTCCTTGAGAATGCACTTTTTAAGCATTTCCCTAACCCATATACAATGAATAGATTGTATGTATGCATGTGTTTCTCCCTAACATATCCATTTTGCATGCCATTTTTCTTAATAAACACCTTTTTGTATATTTTTAGTTACTAACTGCACTGAAAATTATAAAATGTGTAGATTTCAGCATGTGTGTGCATTCCGGTTCTCCTATTAGTCTGAGCAGTATAAAACAATAGAACTGTACAATCTGATGGAATTAATTCCCATTAATTTCTCTAAACTTTCTAGATTGGTAACATTCTCTTTTGCTCCACAGATACTAAGAGGAATTTCCACATGATTTCTGCTCGTACTCTCTACAAGCTGTTTGCAGTAAGGGGTCAGAAGGGATGATGTGAACATATGCTTAACTCTGAGGAGGAGGAAAAGGAGCTGAATGTCTTAAAGATGTGATATGAATATGAGCATCTTGTAAGGGAGCCTGATTTTTAAATAACCTTCTTGGAACATTTTGAATCAAAATTGAAGAGTATAGAATTTGATTGACAGTTGCTGAATGAAGTTTTCTGCAGCCAATCAGTCTCTCATAAGTGCCTAATTGACAGAGATCTATGAATTCACTTAGCTAGTCAGTAGCATCAAAACCTCATAGAAATACAAGATAGCATATTTCCATCTACTGTTGGAAAAATAGTCAACTATAATAGGGTTTAGTTCATAATTGATAAAGTCATGTGATAAAATAGTGATAAATTACCCTAGAGCATTCTACAAATAGCCACATCACTAGAACATGCGAAGAGAAGGTCCAATATATACTGTATATCCAATACAATGTACAAAAGGTTGTTAGCTCAAGTCACATCCTTCTGGAGTCAGCTAGCTTGAATCTGGTTTCCACTAATGACATCAGATATATAACTAGAATGTTCCACATTAAAGTCTAGTTTAATAATATATTTGGCCTCAATAATATATTCTATCATCTGGGAAAAGCTCTTCTTTTTTGGTTATTGCTGATGAAAGCTATTACAGACAATCATAATATTCTTGGGACTTGGAACTTTTTCAGACTGCCAGTATTTCCTTAGAAAATAGCATATCAAGGTCCTACTGCAATCTTCCAGGCATGATATTATTCTAGAGGTGTCCTATATTTAAGAAGAAATGTGTGATCTCATATCTGTGATTTGAAATCACAGGAAGTTCAACCACAATTCATCAGCATGGAAAGGAAGCCTGATTTTGGACAAATATCCTAGCAGTTGGTGAAACTCCATAATTTTAAGCTATAATGCTATCTTTGTTCATATACCCTTGCCAATAGTTGTCTTCCAGTAGATGGTGGTATTGGTAATAGATTTTAAACATGAATGTTTCTACCTTAGATACCTCTGAGTTTGCAAGGAGTTGGGTGGGGAGAGAAACAAAGGATTAATTATGTTTCCAATTTTGTGTGCTGCCAAGGAGAAAATTAATACAGTTGAACTTTCCCTGACATCTTGCAATTGTATGTACTTATTAATAAAGCTTGTCTATTAAAATTAGCAATAACTGTGTTTTTAATATTATACTTAAAATTCTAGATAACCAGAGCATTTACACAAGTCCTTACATCTGAGGACTGTAGTATGAAAATGACATAATTACATTTACTAAACACTAATATTACTTGATGCCATGAAACAAAGACAGAAAAATAGCTTTGTGAAAAGGTGGCTTACAGAAACATTAGGAGATATTTGAAATAATGTGGAAAGAATAATTGTAATAGCTTTAGCTTGGAGATGGAATTATGATGATGGTGAAGATGATGGTATACTCTGTAAATAAAGTAAAATAATTATAAAAATGAATGGAACCTATGGCAACAAATCAATATTGAATAAAATGGTGATTCAAAACATATTAAATGACATGGATAACTTTCCCTGATTACTGTTTTTTCTAAGCAAAAAGCAACTTGAGGTGGCTGCAGAATGAAAAAGATTGCTAGATGGGACACAGGTGCTTTAAATCTTTCATCTCAGGCTTATTTATTTGTATAACACACAGAACGGAAATAATCACTTTGAAAGAGACTTTTGAAAAAGTCCTGTGATGGACAAGCCAAGAGTAGGAAATGAATTTCCAGGTAGGTCAAAGAAGAACAACCTATGGCCTTCAGAAGTTGTTGGGCACCAGCTCTAGCCATTCATACTCATTTGTCATATTTGCTGGGGCTGATGGGAGGGACAGTTCTTGAGATGGACCTCTGCTGGCTATTCCTGATCTAAGCTGGGTAAATTTTCCTTGAGTTGAACTTGACTCCTGACGGCTAGGTGGATACATCTGTGCTGTTTTCTTGGCAAAAGTATGGAAGTGCTTTTTTGTTGTCTTCTTCAAGAGTGTCTTTTTGACTTCCTGATCTGTTCCACAGCCCAGGATCTCCCATTGAAACCTTAATCTGGTCCAAACAAGTTTAGCTTTTTAAAATCAGCCAAAGACAGCTAGGTGCTACTACTATAATAAACATTAGAAGATCACCAATATTAACAAATTATGTGCCAGAATTTTCCATGTTCTCACCCTAGTTTATTCAGAGGCTAACAGCTCGCTTTATAATTAAGAATAGAAAGAATTTATGATGGATATATTACAGGGAGGAAAGTTTAAGAAAATCAGCCTGCTATAAACCAGAAGATAGTCCAATGCCTCAGAAGACATTTCAATGAACCCTTATGTCAGGCTTCACATTCTCTGTGAATGTGAGGCCCCTTTATTTCCCACAATTACTGCCACTGCCGTCTGTAGTTTTAGCAGCATGCTGTGTGTATATTAATGACTAGTTAATGTGTCACAAAGCTAAAATATTGAGTTTCTAAAGTTAACAGCTCACTTACCTAAGGCAACAGGTTGTTAGTTTGAAGACATAATGAACACTTTTCTGGTCTATATTATGATTATTACACAAGTGTAATAGAATACAATAGTTTCTAATTAATCTGAAGCTCCAGTGTATTATAATGGAGATTACATGAAGAAACATATTTAAAAATTTAATTTATGGGGTGAAGGGCTTGAACAGACTAGGTAAAAAAAAGTATAAGTAATGGTAGGACAAAATTTCCAAAAAAGAAAAGAAAATTGTTCATTTTATCCAATTTTGTTTTTTTTTTTGTATTTCTTGATTATCCTGAATTCTGTTCTTTTCCACAAAAATCTTTAGTAAAAGATGAAGGATTTATACAATCTGAAGAGAAACCAGGGTGATGAGCAAACTGTACATGCAGCTGCATGATTAACAGCATCAATACTGATCAAGTCAAAATTTTCAGATATCTGAGGACTTCCGGTGAGTACATGGCAAACTAGATGTTCCTGAAGGAGCGGAGAAATGCAGAGATCAGCGGCCAGATGGTGGATCCTAGCTGGCAAAACCTCTGCGGAGAATTTAGAGATTGTGAGATCACTGACATGTACTCCAGACAGCAGCTCCTCATGAGTAGAATGCAGAAACCAAGGTTTTTGCAGTCGGCTTATGATCCAAGCGTCTGGGAGTCAAGGGATTCCATCTAAGCTCATAGTTGTAATGTAGCCAACATGGATACAAAATTCACCCAAGCCTCATTTCTTAATCACTTTTGAAAACCAGCTTTTGAAACCAGCTGATATCTTAATAATTAAGAGGGACATACAAATAACAAACCAGAAGAGTGACTTGGATAACTTTCCTATATTGGATTTACAAAAGAGACCTGTTAAAGTTTTGAATGATTTTGTGAGAAGGGACAAAGAAAAAGGAAAAAGAAATCATGTTCTGGGACAGTATTTAAGGGGATTAAAGACCAAGATTGTTAAAAGTAAAGGGAAGTAATATGAAGTTAGTTTATTTGATCAAGGTTAAAATAGATATATTGCTATCTCTGGTAACCTTTAATGGACTTTTGCTGACCAGGACTGAATGATGAGGCTTTAAAAAAATTTTTATAGATAAGAGATGAGATATGGGAAGAAGCGATCATTTGTATTTTAAGAGAAGGTGATAAGGTACTAAAATTGTTTATACTTGTTGTGAGGAAGGGGGAAGTCATTTCTTTATACATTTCCTTTCTATTTCTTTACTATATTCTTTTCTTTCTTTTTTACTTTTCTTTCTATTCTTTTTTTTCTTTTCTGCACTTTCTATATTTTCTTTTTATTCTTTTATTCTTTTAAGTTTGTATTAGCTTTTATCTTTTAAATTGTAATGTTTAATACAATTATTATTAAAAAAATTCAGATATCTCGGAATTACCTTTCAATCATCCTTGAGGTGGAAGAAGCAAATTGAAGGCATTCCTGTGTGGATCCATGAAACTGTAAATGCATTTCCACCAACAAGGACAATAATAATTGTTTCTCACTAGCCCAAAATATGTTTAAAGCCAAGGTGATAAGCTTCTGGCTCAGTCCTGCTGTTATAAAGATCTGAGCACCTGTGAAGTAATGCATTCCCAGCCCATTACAGCTGATTCTTCAATTTATGTGTTGTGTCACCAATAGGCTTTTGCGTTTGGAATTGGAACTCATTTTTGTAGTAGCTTGCCTGAGACTTTGAACATTAAGTTCTGATTAAAACTGGCCTTCCTGGAGATATGTTTGGCATCTCTTATCCTTGAAGATCATTTTGTATCCTCCGGAAACACTGAAGTGCTTTTAGTTCTCAGACATTGTGGCTTCGCAGCCCAATATTTCATTTTATTAGAATTTGAGAGAGCCAGTTTAGAGCTAAAGCGATGGGTCTTGACTTCAAGAAAGATTGGTGTCCTGCCCAATATTTCAAATGTGGTTTGTTTAGAAGTCCTTTCATCCCCATCAATTACCTCATAAACATCCTGTCTATTCTGCATCCAAGAATCCTATCTCTGGGAAGAATCAATGCTTTGGCCTCCATAGTTTTAGAAGAGAGCTATAACACTATTCCCTCAAAGGACTGTTTTTGTCTCTGCCTGGAGGGAGTGATTGAGTCGGTTTCTCATGTTTGACTGTAGCATCCATTTTATCAAGCTTAGTGCTTTGATTCACTGCTATAATTCCCCTGTTTGCAACTGCCCTGGTAGGCTGGATGATGAGAATATAGCCTTTCTACTAGCTGACTTTTCAACTGAGATTTCTAAAAAGGTTGCCAACTCTTGCTTGATTGCTGTTGCTTTAAGGAGCCCTGTGATTTAATTCTGACTTGCTGAACTAGAAAGCCTATGTTTCTAGAAAGCCTAGAAACATAGTCTGTAGCTTGAATCATGTCAACTGGATTTCTATTTTCTTAGTGGAAACGTTTCGCTCCTTATCCAAGGAGCTTCTTCAGTCTGAGCAAAGTTGGTAAGGGAATCCTAAATATGTTCCTAGGTAGCTGTGTGTCACACACAGCTACCTAGGAACATATTTAGGATTCCCTTACCAACTTTGCTCAGACTGAAGAAGCTCCTTGGATAAGGAGCGAAACGTTTCCACTAAGAAAATAGAAATCCAGTTGACATGATTCAAGCTACAGACAATTCCACCTGGATGACTGAGAACCTTCATAGACCTAGAAACATAGAGAGCTGGAATAATTTCTATTGCATCTTGTACTGTTTTATTAACTCTAATTTTAATCTGTATTTTTATTTTGTCTCTTTTTCTTTACTGTCTGATGAATTATATCTGGATTCATGTGGTTTCTGACAATAATACATGCTAATTGCCTGGGAGGGTAATGCCAACAGTTCCTCTTGGGGATGGCTGGTCCCATGAAACTCCCCAGTATTACCATCTTTTTAACATATTTTATGCTTGGATTTTATATTATTTATTAATATTGTAAATTTTTATTTATGTTTTTACTATTTCATTGTGAACCGCCTAGAGTCCCCTGATGGGGGAGATGGGCGGTAATATAAATTCAAATAAATACATAAAATAATTAATTTATATTCTAAATTGTAGAAAATAGACATACAGCAATGGAGTACTTTTCATGGTTTCAAGACATTATGATATATCTGGTTAATGGTTATACTAGTACATCTGGAAACAGCATTTAACTAAACTCTGGAGAGCTAATGCCAGACAGAGGTACCAAATCTATGAAGTATGATGGACTGCTTTTCTCACTCCATATCAGTAAGGATGAGAGCTATAGTGCAGTTCCTTTCTAGAAATACTTTGGTAGACCCACTTTTAAAAACAATCTACATAATACTATGGACTTTATTTTTTAATCCAGTTTAAGTCCCTCAATGGAACCAAGAATGCCCACTAGGTTAATCTCTACAGAAGGTACTGAAAGCACATCTCCATGTCAACTATATAATCAAACCAATGATGCAAAGGAGACCTATGTCTCAAGTAAAACAAAAAGGAAGATTTCATGCATAAAAGAGCTTCCTCTTGCCCCACCCCACACCACCCCCAATAAGTTTGTCCTCCAACTCATTAAGAGTAGCAAATTCAGGGAAGGAGGAGTTCCCAGCATGCCATTTGTCAGAGTTCAGCTGGCAGGCAGGACTGGAATCAATTAGGCAAGCTCATAAGAATTTAAGAACTTCTGGTAAGTAGCATTTTACCGAAGGAAAGTTAGAGAAGCATAACAAAAAAATCTAGTGATGGTTGTTTTGCAGGATGAAGCCCTACCATAGAATCGAGATTCAAACTCTTTTGCAACTTTCTCTTGCCTGTCCTGGGAGACAGGCTGTCTCTGCCTAACCACCACAGCTTATTTTGAGTGGTAGGCCCAATTTCAATATGTTCTTGTTTTGTCAGTGGTCAGATCAGCTATCCAGCTAATTATTTCTGACTGTGTGAGAACTAACTCTCACAGTTTTGCTTTCCTTCATATTATCTCCTTGGTAAAGGAGAGCATGCCAATGGTGGGCTTGTGTAATGGACAAAAGCTGCTTGAACGGTCTGAAAGTACCTCACCATCTTCATAGCATCATTCTTGGCCTGCAACGCTGGAAAATTCTGGACACTCAGGAATTAGCTTTTTTTGTTGTTCATTCGTTCAGTCGCTTCCGACTCTTCGTGACTTCATGGACCAGCCCACGCCAGAGCTTCCTGTCAGCTGTCGCCATCCCCAGCTCCCCCACGGTCGAGTCCGTCACCTCTAGAATATTATCCATCTTGCCCTTGGTCGGCCTCTCTTCTTTTTGCCCTCCACTTTCCCTAGCATCAGCATCTTCTCCAGGGTATCCTGTCTTCTCATTATGTGGCCAAAGTACTTCAGTTTTGCCTTTAATATCATTCCCTCAAGTGAGCAGTCTGGCTTTATTTCCTGGAGCATGGACTGGTTTGATCTTCTTGCAGTCCAAGGCACTCTCAGAATTTTCCTCCAACACCACAGTTCAAAAGCATCTATCTTCCATCGCTCAGCCTTCCTTATGGTCCAGCTATCGCAGCCATAGGTTACTATGGGGAATACCATTGCTTTGACTATGCGGATCTTTGTTGTCAGTGTGATGTCTCTGATCTTAACAATTTTATCAAGATTTGTCATTGCTCTCCTCCCAAGAAGTAGATGTCTTCTGATTTCCTGGCTGCAGTCAGCGTCTGCAGTAATCGTTGTGCCTAGAAATACAAAGTCTGTCACTTTTTCTCCCTCTATTTGCCAGTTATCAATCAAGCTTGTTGCCATAATCTTGTTTTTTTTTTTTTTGAGGTTTAACTGCAACCCAGCTTTTGCACTTTCTTCTTTCACCTTCATCATAAGGCTCCTCAGCTCCTCCTCGCTTTCAGCCATCAAAGTGGTATCATCTGCATATCTGAGATTGTTAATGTTTCTTCCAGCAATTTTACCTCCAGCCTTGGATTCATCAAGTCCAGCACATTGCATGATGTGTTCTGCGTACAGGTTGAATAGGTAGGGTGAGAGTATACAGCTCTGCCGTACTCCTTTCCCAGTCTTAAACCAGTCAGTTGTTCCGTGATCTGTTCTTACCGTTGCTACTTGGTCATTATACAGATTCCTCAGGAGGCAGACAAGATGACTTGGTATCCCCATACCACCAAGAACTTGCCACAATTTGTTATGATCCACACAGTCAAAGGCTTTAGAATAGTCAATAAAACAAAAATAGATATTTTTCTGAAATTCCCTGGCTTTCTCCATTATCCAGCGGATATTGGCAATTTGGTCTCTAGTTCCTCTGCCGTTTCTAAACCCAGCTGGTACTTCTGGCAATTCTCGCTCCATAAATTGCTGGAGTCTACCTTGCAGGATCTTGAGCATTACCTTACTGGCATGTGAAATAAGTGCCCCTGTTCAATAGTTTGAACATTCTTTAGTGTTTTCCTTCTTGGTATGGGGATATACAGTAAGTTAATTTTTTCCAATCTGATGGCCATTCTTGTGTTTTCCAAATTTGCTGGCATATGGCATGCATCACCTTGACAGCATCATCTTGCAAGATTTTAAACAGTTCAGCTGGGATACCATTGTCTCCTGCTGCCTTGTTATTAGCAATGCTTCTTAAAGCCCATTCAACCTCACTCTTCAGGATGTCTGGCTCTAACTCACTGACCACACTGTCAAAGCTATCCCCGATGTTATTATCCTTCCTATACAGATCTTCTGTATATTCTTGCCACCTTTTCTTGATCTCTTCTGCTTCTGTTAGGTCCTTGCCATCTTTGTTTTTCATCATACCCATTTTTGCCTGGAATTTACCTCCGATGTTTCTAATTTTCTGGAAGAGGTCTCTTGTCCTTCCTATTCTATTAGAAATGCAGGGTTGGCAAATGACATTAAACAATATTTATGGGGGAGATGGGTGGTGGCAAAATTTGAATTATAAATAAATGAATGAATGAATGAATGAATGAATGAATGAATGAGATGTTGTGACTAAGAACTGCATGTCTTAGTCAAACATAGCATGGCTTATGAAGCTAACCATTTTGGGAATGAAACAACTCTCCTCTGGGCCACTTTAATCCAGCGGTGCTATAGTAGTCTAGTTTAAAATTAGTCCTCCCAAACTGAACAGTTCATGATATTCCACACAGGGTCTGGCTTCAAATCAAGCCAGTTTTATTTAGAACCCATGTTTGAAACACCACAAACTGCTTCCTATTTATTTATTTACAGTATTTATTTATTTATTTATAATTCCATTTATATAACCGCCCCATCTCCCCCGAAGGGGACTCTGGGCGGTTTACAGTCAATAATTAAAATAAGTAAAAGTATAATACAATACATATAAATACAAATAAATTAAAAATAAAATCCAAGAAGGGAATAAAATTGTTCTTAAAAGGGCTCTATGGGACCAGCCATCCCCAGGAGGAGCTGTTACCCTTCCCATCCCAGGTGAGGCAGCAGAACCAGGTCTTTAAGTTCTTCTGGAAGGCCGGGAGTGATGGGGCCTACCTCACCTCTAGGGTAGAATGTTCCAAAGGGGGGGTGCCACCGCAGAGAAGGCCCACCTTCTGGACCCCATCAAGTTGAAGGATACACTTCCATAAAACTGCTAAAGTACCCCCAAAATGATCGTATTGGTGGGGTCCAGAGGAAAAGCAGAACAATAAGTTTTGCATGTACCTTGAACTTAGTATTGCAAAAAGGCTAATGGAGAATTTATAGATGTAATTATATGCCAGGAAAGTTTAATGCAAATAACTCTGAAGCAATGAATATTTTTTAAACAGCAAGTTTCTTGAAGTTTGCCCACATCATACAGAGAATGACTAATAATGGTCTAATATGTATTTTATACTTTATCACCAAGGAGAAATGGCAAGTAGGGAAAGAATGTTTATTAGGAGATAAACTGGTATTTAACCAAAACTGAACTATGAATCAAGATTTTATGGGAAGAAATAGGAAATATATTTTCAGTACTCAAAAATTAGAGTTTTAAACCTATGATCTATCTCTGATAGAAGAGATTTCAGGGCTGGTGAGCATGTTTATATTTAGTATTAAAGCTGACTTGAACATCTCGGGTGTGATGCTAATTAGTTTGAAGCAGATGAGAATGCGTAACTGCAAAGTATTTGTGGCCTAAACTGATTACTGTGGGCAGGTCAGTAGTTCCTTTGCTATAGTGCAAAGACAAAAATTAAGAATGTGTATACCTTCTCTTATACCTAGAATATGTATGGGCTTCTTTATATTCTCTGTCAGACTATAATGTGCTCCTGAGCTAAGTTGGAGGTGTATTATATACAAATATTATAAATATTTGAGAATGTCTGTTTGCCTAATGAATTTAACACTTTTTGTAATGCCCAGATAGGGTCTTCCTTTCCTCTCCTCTAATTGGATGTAGTTTTTGGCAGGTATATATAAAAGTTCATCACCAAGTTAGAAGGCTACAGGAACTGATGGAATACCCATTGAAATATGGCAAGCAACAGAAGAAGAAACAGTCAAGGTATGCCAGAAAATCTGGGGAACGACACAGTAGCCAACTGATTAGAAGAGGTCAGTCTACATTCCAATACCAAAAAAAAAAAAGGATACTTAACAGAGTGTGCAAACTATTGTACAACATCCTTAATTTCACATACTAGCAAAATAATGCTTAGGATCATTCATCACAGATTAGAGACCTACATGTAAAAAGAGATGCCAGATGTTTAAGCTGGGTTTAGAAAAGGCTGAGGAACATGAGATATTATTGCTGATGAATGCAGGATAACTAAGAAAGCCAAAGAATACTAAAAAGAAGTCAGTATATGCTTCATTGATTATAAAAAGGCCTTCAGTTGTGTTGGTCAAATCAAGCTGTGAAATGTGCTTGGGAATCCAGAACATCTCATTGTCCTAATGAGAAACTTATATGAAGGGCAGGAAGCCACAGAACGGACAGAACATGGTGATACAGACTGGCTCCAGGTTGATAAAGGAGTTTGACAAGGTTGTGTACTCTCCCCTTATTTATTCAACCTATAAAATATCAATAACCTGCCCTATGCTGATGACACTACCCTGATAGCCGAAAATGCAAAGGATCTGCAAGCTCTAGTAATAAAAGTTAAGAAGCAAAATGAGAAAATGGAACTAAAATTAAATATAAAGAAAACCAAACTAATGACAATAGGTAGAACAATCAGCCTTACAACTGACAATGAAGATATCAAGAACGCTGGAGAAGACTCTTGAGAATACTGTGGACAGTCAAGAAAACAAACCAATGGATCCTCAAACAAATCAATCCAAAGTTCTCACTTGAGGCACAAATGAGCAGGCTCAAATTATCCTACTTCAGACACATTATGCAAAACTCAGCTCTCTGGAAAAGGCTGTGATGATGGGAAAGTTAGAAGGAAAGAGAAGAAGAGGACAACCAGCAGCAAGGTGGATGGACTCAGTTACAGTGGCAATGAGTGCACTATTGGGAGACTTGAAAGACCATTTTAAGGATAGATCATCATGGAGAAAATGTATGTGGTTTCTAGGAGTCAAAAATGACTTGATGGCACTTAATCAATCAATCAATCAATCAATCAATATATAAAAGTTAACTAATTTTGAATAGAACTGAACTCCTGGTAATATACATAGACATTCTCTTCTATTGGAAATACATAGACATATCACACCAAGATAACTGCATGGATATGAAAGAAATTTGCCATGCTCCTCTTTGGGGATTCTTTAAAAATATTATTATTTCACAATTTGGCCTACAACATTGGCCTTCCAAGAGGGTTTCCTATCTGAGTATTGACCAGACTGCTTAGCATTCTAAACAGAAATGCCTATCTTCTCTATCTTATTGGCTAAGCTGCTCCTGATGAAATTCTTCCTAATATACGAGGCACAGGATGTTCCCAAAATTCCACTTTTATAGAAGCAAATCTTCAACAGGTCCACAATCCATCCATAGCCAATTTGGATTAATAAACCTAATGGGTTTCTAACTGTTGCACAATGTCCCGAATACTTTCTCCAACACTGTCCTTCCTTCCTTCCTTCCTTCCTTCCTTCCTTCCTTCCTTCCTTCCTTCCTTCCTTCCTTCCTTCCTTCCTTCCTTCCTTAAATGGAAGATGGAAACTGAGCAATTAAGGGTCATTGGGTTAATCCATTTCATAAGAAGGAAAGCAGACATTTATTAGCACTTCATATGTACAGTAAATGTTAATCAGGTCCATTTTCATCTATTCTTCATGCCAAACTGACAAATAGTCCTTCAGATTGTAGTTAAAGGTAGTTCCAACCTTTTTCCTCAGTGCATTTTGAACCAGCTCACCCAACTCACTTTTTGCCTCTGCTGAGAAACCCAAAGGCATCAACGGGGTCAGCAGTAGGGACAACGGCTGAATGGAGGGAAAAGTGAGGCCTGAGAAAGGGAGGTGAGGTTTGGAAAGTTTAGACTGATTTGAACTTTCAGCTTTCTGTTTTCACTTTCCCTTGAGAACTGTCTGCTATCTCACTCTCACTTTATGTAAACACACTTGGAACTCTTCTGTATCTTCAACTTTCGCTGGTTAAGCTCCTAGGGGGTGCCATAATGTACTGCGTGAGACATGGAGGATTTCAAACAGACTCTTTCTGACTTTCATCAAGATTTTAAACAGATTTCTTCTGACTTCCATCAAGCTTTTATGCAAGATATCCAGGACATTGTGGAAAATATGAGATCTAAAGTGTGCCATCAGGCTGGGGATGTGGTAGATGAAATTGAGGAATTTAAGAGCGATAGGTTTCTTTTAAGACTGAGATTGGTATTTTTATCGAGATGCTGGATGAAGATTGGATAATGGAATTGGAAAAATCTAAGGGAGGGAGTGATCTGCAAGCCATAAGTAAAATCTATCTCCTGGTGGAATGCCATGAAAAGAATCTGGAATCTTTGAGGGGGGCAGTTGGACTGTTTGATTCTTTCTAGAGGAAAGCTCTGTGCACATTGTGGGGATATGTAACTGCTTTTGTTTATTTTGAAGTGGGATAAGGGTTGAAGAATGTTCATCTGGTTTGCTTTAGGGATTTGATTTCTGCTATTTGCCTTTAAAGATTTGGATTTACTGTTTTGAATTGTCTTTGTTGTTTGGGTTTATTAAGATTGAGATTATTAAAATTGTTGTACTATTAAGTATAATAGCAGACAACTTATGTGCTTTTTAATTTGATTCTTATTATAGTAGACAGAAATGTATAGAATAGTGGTAATGTTAGGCACCAAAACTTACCATGCGCCTTCCAGAATAAGCCAAGTACACAACAGAGACTTTGGGAATGGACAACAGCAAATTTATTTGGCGCCAAGCAAGGTTGCTGGATGGCAGTCCCACAGGTGTCACGTGCAGGTGACCTCTGAGTGGATCAGCCATCCCAAGTACAGTGAGACACAAGCTTTTATACAGAGAATGCAAGCAGGAAGTGAGGATGATGATGGTATGCCCATATGTGGGTGAGGTGTCCTCTGACCATTCCCTGGGATTGGTTAGTTCTTGGGGATCAGGGTCCCGCCCAGGGCTGAAGGATTCTGGGATTCACCAGGTCAAGGGGGTGACGTGGGTCATCAACATAGTTACAAGGGATGGAATCTTGTGAACATTCACACCATTGTTCTATGGGCACTGTCCAGGGGCACTTGCATCTTTCAGAGATAACAGTAACACTTACAGGGACATTGGGTTATACAAGCATACTAAATTACAGAGGTCAGAGCCATAAAGTCAAGTCTTTGGATATTCACATCTTGGAGAGGATAGAACAAAGGATTTATTACAAGGAAGTCAGGTAAACATGTTAGCTTGTCAGGAGGAAGACATTGACCAGGTAGGGAGAGCCCAAGCTGGTATGCATTCTAAAGAGAGGTAGGATTACTTTATAGCACCTAATATTGCTATGCAGAATTCTTTGGGGCTTTGCTGAGGCAAAGCCCCTCTCAGAGTCATCCCTGGGTTAACACTCTTTTGGTTCAAGCGTAATCTTTGGTTCAGTGGAGTTCTAGCAGCGTTGCACTATGGGAAACACTAGAGCAGGGTGTTTTCCAGGCCAAGGTCTGTGGCCCATGGTTTCTCAGATCCTAACATTCCTCCCTTTTTGTTTTTAGTGGCAAAATGCTTTTTGCCTAGCTTAGAGACGTTTTATCTTTTGGAGGGGAGAAAGATGTTTAGGAAGTTTATATGAACTTTTTTTCTTTATTTTAATATAAGGGGGAGGAGTAACTGTAGTTAGTGATTTTTATTATGTGTTAAAGTGGAATGACTTATAGAAATAATGTGGTGTTTTGGTTTAATATAGAATAAGAGATTGATTATGGAAATAATCCATCTAAATCATACATATATATCTTTGATCCATGATAAACTGTAGTCTTTATTCCTTACTTTAACAAAAGTATTGAGGACTGTTTCAAATGTACATCTAGACAAATATCTAACCCCAAGAATCAACATAAAAAAGTGTATCAAAATCCATTAGTTTTTATTACCACTAGAAATAAGATTCAGGTATATAGGCAGTGTAGAGAATTTAGATTACTAATTGAGTTGTTATGCAGTAACTCCAAAGAGAAATTGAAAATTAGGTACCGAATATAAAGTAAGTGAGCTATTTGACAATGTTTCATTTAACAGATATCATTAGAAAATATGTTTTCATTTGTGAAATTAATAAATGTAATGAAAGAAATTTAATAAAAAAAGAGGCAGGAAAAAAAACACTGAATTCTTGCATTTGCATGGAGAAGGAAGGAAGGGAGAACATATGGTCTTCGTCCTAATTTTGTGCTGCCCTCAGCCATTTTCAAAACACTTTGGTAACCAAGCTATTTAGATCTCCAGCTAAAGCAATTTATCCCTTTCTGTGGCAGCCTGCTGTGTGAATTGGGGACAGAGAAAAAAATACTGTCCCTAGAGAGAGAACATCAAAGAAGAATAGACAGTGTCCTGGAGAGAGGAGAATGGTGTTCCAGCTACCAATTTCTAGCTTGGGATGTAGCCCTGGTCAGGTTTCTCCTCTGGGAATTTAGCCTTTGAAAGGTAAAAAAATTGTCCATACCTGTGAGAGAGAAGTGGATGACATGTCCATTCTGCCTTTAACGTGGATGGAGAAAAGGTCCATGCCAGGCTGCAATTTAAAGATTTATTTATTTTATTTATTTATTTATTACATTTATTATATTTTTATCTGAGATTACCTCTCAGAATGTAAATCCTCCTGAATTATATTTCTGAGAGACATACTTTTCTATAGTTATACAGGATTAAATGCAAAAGAAAACAAAAAGAAAACAGAAGTAAAGCATTGATCTTATGATTTGAGGATGCCATGTCCTTAATGGAAAGAATGACACTTGGAGATTGTAAAGGAGACACAACTCCTTGTATTTTAAATCCAGTTAAGCATCCTTAGCTGTAGCTTATATTCAGTAGTACTTTAATATTTTGGTTGTGCAAATGTTTCACTTCTGCTTATCCAGGCTTTAGATAAAGAGGACAAAGAAATTGTACTCTAGTACAAGCCAGAACATTCCCCTGGGAGGCTTGTCTGCAATTTACACCTTGTGTTATAAAGGTAGACTGCAGGGTGGTTTAGCTTTCCAGGCCAGGCGCTGGCTTTCTGAAATCTGCACAGATAACCCTCTTGGAGGTTATGATCCAAATTGCAACCCCCTGTAAGCACCTGGTACTACACAGAACCAAAAAGCAGAGCCAGCCACTTACTAACACAAGTACTTTGATCTTCATTTTTTCATATGAACATTGCACAACATGTTACTTTCAACTTCACTGAATCAGCATTTGCTGGTAGACTGAATCTTCCTTTGTAAACCAGTTACTATGTCACATCCGGTAGTGATTAGGTCTGGTCTTTGCCATTTTCTGCCTTATCAGAATGATCCAGTTTCTCCTGAGATAGCATTGAATATTATTGCTCAGCTTTATAGATGTTGGATACATCATCCCCATCCATCAAATATTTTTTTTCATGGTGCAGAATAGAGGAGGAAATCAGCTGGTGTCCTACTTTCCTTTTCTATTCTGCTGCTTTTATGTACATAAAAGGGTTAAAGCTGGAATAACCAAAGGCCACTCACTCCCTTTGGGACTGCCTGTGCTAATGATCCACAGTGTTGTTTCTAATGGCTCTCTAAAGTTCTGTCCCTTTCACACACACACACACACACACACACACACACACACACGCGCGCACACACACACACACACACACACACAGAGAGAGAGAGAGAGAGAGAGAGAGAGAGTTTAGTAAGTCCTCTACCATTTTTATCTCTTGCCTGTTGTATGTCTGCTTTTTGCCCTGTTTCTGCCAGTTAACTGTTTTTTCTGTTTGCTAACATTTAATAAACAGACACCAGACTATCTCTCTGTCTCTGTCTCTGCTCTGGATATAAGGAATGACTGAGAGTATGCTGGGTGCAAACTAAAAGGGAAATTACCCACAATAACTGACCAACAATTGAGGCAACACTTTTTTTTCAGTGGGCTGAATCTCAGCTATCAGTGTTTCCCATCTACCTACCTTTACTTCCAGTTCTATCTGTTGAGTTTTAAGATTAAGCCAAGACTATTGAAGAAGCTGTAACCTTGGTCCCTAACTATAGTACGTTCTGTCAGGTTTGGCTATTTTACTAGCTGCATAATTATTGGGTAGAAAAACTAAAATACAGAATATCTAAACTTACTGGAAGGATCCAGCCAACCCCTATTTCAAAATAAGTGGCACCCCTCTCCAAACAATTTGCAGATAGTAGGCTGGTCAATGTATTTTGTCACCTGAGGCAGAAAAGGTTCCATGATAGTAGAAATACAGTGGTGATGAGTTCAAGAACTCTTTGCTGCTCATTTACCCAAGGTGGCTGATTGATTCTGAACAATGGTAGAGCCAGACTCATCACCATGTAGATGTTTTATGTTGCTGGGTCTTAGGAATGCTTTAGTAGCTTTGCTCAATTGCATTTCTGCAGATATTTGTAAGATCTGAATAATTTGGTCTGATTTCTAAATTGGTAGAGTCCTATGGACAAACAACTTGGAGAGCCAGTTTGGTCTAGTGGTTAAGGTGCTGGGCTAGAAACCAGGAATCTGTGAGTTCTAGTCCCGCCTTAGGCATGAAAGCTGGCTGGGTGACCTTGGGCCAGTCACACACTCTCTCAGCCCTAGGAAGGAGCCAATAGCAAACCAGGAGACTGAGAGTTCTAGTCCCGCCTGAGGCATGAAAGCCAGCTGGGTGACCTTGGGCCAGTCACTCTCTCTCTCAGCCCTAGGAAGGAGCCAATAGCAAACCAGGAGACTGAGAGTTGTAGTCCTGCCTGAGGCATGAAAGCTGGCTGGGTGACCTTGGGCCAGTCACTCTCTCTCATCCCAACTCACCTCACAGGGTTGTTGTTGTTGGGAAAATAGGAGGAAGAAGGAGTATTAGGTATGTTTGCCGCCTTGAGTTATTTATAAAAATAATAAAGGCGGGATAAAAAAATCAAATAAATTAAAAATAAATGAATTAAAAATACTTTCAAAAAATAAACTTCTGTTTGATTCCAACCCAGTTAGGCTTCTGAATTGTCACTGATGGCCTCCATACAGATGATCTCATTAGGAACATGAAATTGGTTCTAATTATATTAATAGCTGTGAGTTCTGCCATTGTACTATATATCAGAGATATTAGCTGCCCAATTCTCTGCTGGATAAGTGATTATTAAGTGGGGAAAAGGGACAAGTCATTCTGAAGTGATCTATGAAAAGCAATACATAACAATCTGGCCTTATACTTTATTGGATTGTATATCTTTGTAGGTATTGATATATCACAGCATTTCAATATCTTTCTCAAGGCCTTCATGACTGTTTGATTACACTTTTATTTTTATTATAGTTTTTTATAATATTATAATTTTTATTATACTTCTCTCCATAATAGCTCAGGCTCATTGCAAGTAAGCTAATATTGTAATTTTGCCTGCCACCTTTACCCCAAGTGGTCAGTCAGTACTGTGGACATGCTTCCTAATCAGATGACCTATTTTTTTTAATGAGAACAGGTTTGATGGGCACAAAATGGCTCCCACTACAAGCAATCTACTGGTATACACAGATTGTTAAAGAGAAGGAGTTCCAAGAAAACTATAAGACCTAATCTTTTCATGTTAAGTAATTCCAGTTTGGTGAACAGAAAGAAGTGTTTGCCGACCACACCTTCTCCCTGACATTCCCCAAGGTCAGTCCTATAGTTCTTTGTATCTTCAGGATGAATTTGGTTCATCCTGATTGAGGATGAACGAGGATTGAACAGGGTTCTAATCTTTTCTGATGAGGCTCCATGAGAAGAACAGACTTTTACCTCTAAAACATTAGGCTGACAAATGGAATTATAAGATGGAGGATCAATCTATGACAAAGAGAGGTTGGGATAATTTGTCCACCCCTACATCTCCCTTCATGAGAGTATAATATCTTGAAGGAAGAGAATGAATGAATTTGGTTAAAGAGAGGAATCCATTAGGAACCACTGGTTTCCTCAAAAGTGATATAACAGGAAAACAACTTCCCATTGTTAGATACTACAAATAATATTCAGAGATGAAGAACCAAGAAGAGTCAAGGAAAAAATGTCCACAGTTCTTGCTTCCTTTTAAAGAAGGCTTCCTTATAAAGAGGTGCGTGTTTCAGGGGAAGTTCAATAGGCTTGTTGTGACTCGTTCTCTATCAAGATTTGAGGGGCAATGTATCACTTCACGAATGACTAGGGCTTGCCTCCTTTCAAATAGTCTCTCGCCCATCAGACTTCTTTTGTGTCAAAAGAGGGGGAGGGACACTATAACAAAGTTCACAAAGCATTTTTTTTTCTGTCTAAGTAGGGAACAAAGCTTCTCCTAAAGACTGACATGTTTTATTGCAGTATTAATACTGAAACATGCTATAACCACATGATGTATGTGCATATTGCTTAGATAAATCACCCAAACAATCTGCATTCGACGAGACACTTTTATTGGGTATTTTGTAAGGTGTCAACATAAATATTTTGGATCAAATGATAACGTTACTATTTTTCATATTCAAAGAGGGTTCTAAACCTGGTTTTGCGTGTTTCAGGATCAACCTGAATTGGTCTTAAGAATATGGGATGGGTAGGTTTTGTCAGGAATGAAGCTTTAGGTTTTCACTGCTAAATTGTTGCAATTCTGCCTGATTTTTTAAAAATGCCAGACCCTACTGTGGAATATTTATAAGAAAAATAGAATAAACGGCCCAGTGAGAAGTTACAGAGTGTATTTGAGTGCATAATGCATCCAGACAAATTTGAATCTCTTTATTTATATATAGTTTATTGATAATAAGTTCTTCTTTTTTTTGAAATATAATTTTATTATTAAAAAAACAAAAAAAAAACCAAAGACATCAACAACATCAACGACATAAAGATAAATGACAAAATACATAACAAACTTAATAAACTTACATTCAAAACTAAATAACCCTACATATCAAAATCCTTATAACATTACATCACGTAGAACAATTAGTTTAAAACGACTTCCTGTTTCTTTCTTGAAGATAGCTTCTTACTTTTAATTTTTACTATATTTCTATTGTATTCCTCTTTTATTTTATTCCTTCCTTTTATTAATATTTCTTTAATATATAAATATATAGATATCTTAATTCTTATTATATTTTAAACCTTTCATTTGTTCTTATATTCTAGTACATATATTCTAATATATTATCTTATTTATCTCTTCTAATATTTTTCCGTTACAATAGTTTTATTTTATATTCTTTTTGCAAAAATTCTATAAATGGATTCCAAGTAAGTTCGTAATCTCCCAGTTCTTTTTGTTTTATTAGAATTGTCAATCTGTCCATCTGAGCTATTTCCATTGTTTTGATTATCCAGTCTTCTATTGAGGGGGTGGCTTCTTCTTTCCAATGTTTTGCAAAAATGATCCTCGCCGCTGTAGTCAAATGGTATAATAGTCTTTTTTGTTCCTTGTTCATCTTCATGTCGATAATTCCCAGTAAATAGGTTTCTGATTTTTTTTCCATATCAATTTTGAATATTTTACATATATTACCATGAATTTTACCCCAATATTTTTTAGTCTTTTGACATGTCCACCAGATATGATAAAAGGTTCCCACATTTATTTTGCATTTCCAACATATATTTGATCTTGAACATTTCATTTTATATAATCTCTCAGGAGGCAAATACCATCTAAATATCATTTTATAATTGTTTTCTCTTAGATTGTTACTTAAAGAAAATTTAATATTTTTCGTCCAAATTCTTTGCCAGTCTTCGTATTTAATTTCTCTATTCAAATTTTCTTCCTACTTTATCATATACTTTTTAATTTTTATATCTTTATTTTTCAATTCCAATAATTTTTTATATAATTTAGATATTAAATGATCATTCTCTTTCCATAATATACTATCCCAATTTTCTGTTGATTCCGTGAATTTGAACATCTTTTGGTCTAATTTGAATTGTTCTTTTAGTTGTAAATATTTAAACCAATAGCACTCAAATCCTTCTCTTTCTAATTCTTCTCTCGTTTTAATTTCATAATTATTCCCATTAAATTTCAATAGGTTCTTATACCTTATCCATTTTTTATCTTTTGGAGTTTCTATTTTGGCATTTGCCTCCTGAGGAGATATCCACAATGGTAATACCGGCAATAAATATTTTTTATATCTGTTCCAAATTCTTAAAATTGATTTTCTAATTTTATGATTCGTAAATGCCTTATTGCTTTTGCTTTTATTATAATACAAATATCCATGCCATCCGAATCTGTTATCATGGCCCTCTAAATTTAATATGTTCCAATTATCTAGTTTTATCCAATCTTTTAACCAGACCAAAACAGATGATTCATTGATAATAAGTTCTGACAGCATAAAGACATTGGGTAAAATGGGTTCTTGCTTCAAAAAGCTTGGGCCTTACTGTCTTTCTTAGGGTATTAATTTAACACATGACACAATAGTTTGCATTCAGATTAGGTATGCTTATTGAAATACAATGAGACTTTAGTTGAGAGATGCTGGTATGTAACACAAGATAAGTTTAGATGCAGTTGAATGGGATGATACATCCAGGCAAGTATTGTTTTCAAGTGATAGAATTGTAATTCGTAGGAATTCCCAGGACCTCCTTTATGTTTATACATATTGTGTAGATTATTTGTTGTTTATTTGTTCAGTCGCTTCCGACTCTTCATGACTTCATGGACCAGCCCACACCAGAGCTTCCTGTCGGCTGTCACCATCCCCAGCTCCCCCATGGTTGAGTCTGTCACCTCCAGAATATCATCCATCCATCTTGCCCTTGGTCGGCCCCTCTTCCTTTTGCCTTCCACTTTCCCTAGCATCAGCTTCTTCTCCAGGGTATCCTGTCTTCTCATTATGTGGCCAAAGTACTTCAGTTTTGCCTTTAATATCATTCCCTCAAGTGAGCAGTCTGGCTTTATTTCCTGGAGTATGGACTGGTTTGATCTTCTTGCAGTCCAAGGCACTCTCAGAATTTTCCTCCAACACCACAGTTCAAAAGCATCTATCTTCCTTCGCTCAGCCTTCCTTATGGTCCAGCTCTCGCAGCCATAGGTTACTACGGGAAATACCATTGCTTTAACTATGCGGACCTTTGTTGTCAGTGTGATGTCTCTGCTCTTAACTATTTTATCGAGATTCGTCATTGCTCTCCTCCCAAGAAGTAGATGTCTTCTGATTTCCTGGCTGCAGTCAGCATCTGCAGTAATCTTTGCGCCTAGAAATACAAAGTCTGTCACTGCCTCTGTAGATTATAGAGAAACAGATATAATTGATATAATTTTGTCCTGTTAGCACTATGAAATTTTGCCATATTTCATTTAAATATTCCCACTGCTTTAATTCTAGTAAGATCACCAATATGTACAGTCACCAACCATTCAAAACAATGTTCACTTTACTGATACCATATTCATTTAAATTCAGATATTTATATAGGCATGATAGATATACAGGTAGTCCTCGGCTTAGATGGAATTGGGACCAGAATTGCTGTCGCTAAGTGATGCGGTCGTAAAGCACAATGTCACGTGACTGCGCCACTTACTGAAGGCAATTCTGGCAGTCCTTGTTGCCATCATTAAACAAGGACCACACAGGTCGTCAAGCAAGGACCTCACGTCACCGTGACTTCCTGTTGGCTTCCCCATTGACTTTGCTTGTGGAAAGCTGGCAGGGAACATCGGAAATCATGTTCATGTGACCGTGGCTTGCTGCAACATTGTAATCACAAGCCAGGCACCAAGCACCTGGTTCGCGATCACATGACTACGGGGACACTGTTACAGCCAGAACTCCGAGGACCAGTCATAAATACCACTTGTTCATTGCTGTCGTAACTTTGAACAGTCACTGAATAAATGGTCATAAAAGCTGAGAACTACCTGTAATTCTGTTTATCTCTGCTCATGTTTATTCCTGTTAAATATAAATCCTCATAATATTGGGTATTAGTAGATTGTGTATTAATAGTCATGATGACTTATGGGAGCACCTTAAAAAGGTTTAACTGCAGTAATGCAAAAAAAATTAAAATTAAAATTAAAATTAAAATTAAAATTAAAATTAAAATTAAAATTAAAATTAAAATTAAAATTAAAATTAAAATTAAAATTAAAATTAAAATTAAAATTAAAATTAAAATTAAAATTAATTCCCCTTCTAAGGAAAATGTCAGGATGGAGGCTGAGTCCGAGGAGTCCAATTTCGAAATAGAAGGGCCATTAGCATTTGAAGTGGGAAAGGACGGGAATGGTGCGAATTTTGAATCAGCTTCAGAACAGCTGATTGGAGGCAGCCCAGAGGGAGACACACCTCCACCTATTATCGCATGAGAATGGAGGTGGGAAAGGCAAGCAAAGCAGCGCAAGGCGTGATTGGCCCCCCCTCACAAACAGCGCAAAAATCAAAAGGATAAAAGGCAAGCACAGTGGGTACCCATTGCCAGAGACAACCATTCACATTTTGTCTTGCATCCTGAAGTGAATAGTGATTCCGTCGCCATGCCAACATCCCCGATTGGACTTCCACGCCGGACCCTTGCCTTCCAGTTTCATCCTGCTTCACGCTGGAATCCTGCCTTGCCGACCAGCCTCATGATGGAAACTAGTTTTGCCGCCGTGCCCAGCTTCGTGCCGCAACCTCTCTCTGCCTCTGATTCCAGCCTCGAGTCGGAGCCCCGCCTTGCAGCTGCCACGCCAAGCCTCATGTCAGAATCCTGCCCTGCCTTCATGCCAAGCCTTGAGTCACTGCCTCATTTTGCTGCTGCCACACCGAGCCCCACACCAGAGTCTTGCCTTACCTTCGTGCCAAGCCTCGAGTTGCAACCTAGCCTTGCTGCCACCGCACCGCATTAGAATCCTGCCCTGCCTTCGCACCCAACCTCCAATCACAATCTTGCCTTGCCACGCTGAGCTCCATGACGGAACCCTGCCTTGCCTTAGCACCAAGCCCAGAGACACAACCTCACCTTTCTGCCACCATGCTGAGCGTCATGATGGAATCTTGCCTTGCCTTAGTCCCAAGCCTTGAGTCTCAACCTCGCCTTGTGGTCGCAGAGCGTCACACTGGAGCCGTTCCTCGCCGCCGTGCCAAGCCTCGCACCGAGACCATGCATTGTAGCCACGTGGTGGCTGCTCGCATGCACGTCAACCGGGAACGAACCACCATAGGCCAACCTGAACTCTGTAAGCACCTTGTGACTCTCTTGTTCTTTTTGAATAATTGTTGTGCCCTGTTTGTAAATAAATGACTTATTTTATACCTTCCCTGCTTCGGGTCTTAGTCAGAACAGGACAGAAAACAATCTAATGCTCTGTTATTTTGAGTTATTTATGATCAAGCATCACAAGTCTTGTGTTTAAGAAAATAGAAATATAGTTTATGCTATATTTCCAAGAAGGAGGGAAGCAAAAATATGATTAGAAAACCCTCACCCCCTCCCTAACATGCGGTAACATTGTTAATATATATGGTTGTATAATAAGCTGCTCAAAAAAATAAAGGGAACACTGAAATAAGACATCCTAGATCTGAATGAATGAAATATTCGTATTAATTACTTTGTTCATTACATAGTTGAATGTGCTGACAACAACATCACACAAAAAGCAATGGAAATCAAATGTAAGCAACCCCTGGAGGTCTGGATTTGGAGTTACACTCAAAAATTAAAGTGGAAAATAACACTACAGGCTGATCCAACGTTGATGTAATGTCCTTAAAACAAGTCAAAATGAGGCTCAGTAGTGTGTGTGGCCTCCACATGCCTGTATGACCTCCCTACAACGCCTGGGCATGCTCCTGATGAGGTGGCAGATGGTCTCCTGAGGGATCTCCTCCCACACCTGGACTAAAGCATCCCCCAACTCCTGGACAGTCTGTGGTACAACGTGGCGTTGGTGGATGGAGCGAGACATGATGTCCCAGATGTGCTCAATTGGATTCAGGTCTGGGGAACGGGCGTGCCAGTCCATAGCATCAATGCCTTCGTCTTGCAGGAACTGCTGGCACACTCCAGCCACATGAGGTCTAGCATTGTCTTGCATTAGGAGGAACCCAGGGCCAACCACACCAGCATATGGTCTCACAAGGGGTCTGAGGATCTCATCTCGGTACCTAATGGCAGTCAGGCTACCTCTGGTGAGCACATGGAGGGCTGTGCGGCCCCCTAAAGAAATGCCACCCCACACCATTACTGACCCACTGCCAAACCGGTCATGCTGGAGGATGTTGCAGGCAGCAGAACGTTCTCCACGGCGTCTCCAGACCCTGTCACGTCTGTCACATGTGCTCAGTGTGAACCTGCTTTCATCTGTGAAGAGCACAGGGCGCCAGTGGCGAAGTTGCCAATCTTGGTGTTCTCTGGCAAATGCCAAACGTCCTACACGGTGGACGTTTGGCATTTGTGCTTACATGCTGTAAGCACAACCCCCACCTGTGGATGTCGGGCCCTCATACCACCCTCATGGAGTCTGTTTCTGACCGTTTGAGTAGCCACACTCACATTTGTGGCCCACTGGAGGTCATTTTGCAGGGCTCTGGCAGTGCTCCTCCTGTCCCTCCTTGCACAAAGGCGGAGGTAGCGGTCCTTCTGCTGGGTTGTTGCCCTCCTACGGCCTCCTCCACGTCTCCTGATGTACTCACCTGTCTCCTGGTAGCGCCTCCATGCTCTGGACACTACGCTGACAGACACAGCAAACCTTCTTGCCACAGCTCGCATTGATGTTCCTTCCTGGATGAGCTGCACTACCTGAGCCACTTGTGTGGGTTGTAGACTCCGTCTCATGCTACCACTAGAGTGGAAGCACCGCCAGCATTCAAAAGTGACCAAACCATCAGCCAGAAAGCATAGGAACTGAGAAGTGGTCTGTGGTCACCACCTGCAGATCCACTCCTTTATTGGGGATGTCTTGCTAACTGCCTATGCTTTCCACCTGTTGTCTATTCCATGTGCACAACAGCATGTGAAATTGATTGTCAATCAGTGTTGCTACCTAAGTGGACATTTTGATTTCACAGAAGTGTGATTGACTTGGATTTACATTGTGTTGTTTCAGTGTTCCCTTTATTTTTTTGAGCAGTGTATATGAATTTGCAATGATTGTAAGCTGCCTAGAGCCCTCCGTCTAGGGAGGGGGATAGGCGGGGTATAAATACGTAAAAATAAATAAATAAATAAATAAAATTAGACAGAAATGTGAAATTATTTTATTGTAAAAGAATTGACAACCAACTGCAGTTACCAATTAAAAGTTCATGAATGACAACATTAATGGGGGAGGTTCAAAACAGGCAAGATTGTGGTTGTATCATTGAGATTGAAGCCCTGCCCACTTTGTATGAACATGTGACATCAACATCTGAGGAAAAAGGGAAGGGCTTTGATTATGTTGACATGACCATATTGCCTATTTGGATACCACTGATTAATGGTCTTTCTGACATCTTAATGATATCATAATTATTAATATATTCTTAAAAATAGCATGGACTTGAGTGCCCTTCCACAATGTTACTCTAACATGGGTTAGAAACATTTCCTGCAAGATTACCTGCTAAAACCTAAAACCTGAGATTTTATACTCACTTACTTGGGAATGTGTAGGATTCAGTTTGGAGGAGACATATTGATTTGGTGTAGATGTCCATAAGATACTTTAGCACTATATGATTTATCCACAGGAAGTATCTACCACAGGTACCAGTATAATATTTAAAGCACACCTGTTATAACACATTGGAAATGACAGGTTATGGCATTTTCACAGGAGTAATTTGGGTTGAAAAATAGAATGAATTGAATGAAAAATAAATGCCCAACAGAATGATTTTATTCACCCTCTTTTGTGAGAAACAAGTGGAAATAAAGAAACAAATGGAAGAAATGAATACAAATCCTTTCATTTCTCCTATTCATCTCTTTGGAGGCACTTGTGAAATAGGCAAGAGAGACATTGTGTGGCACTTCTAAGCGAAGTGACATCAACAGGAATGTTTTGTAGGAAGGGAGAAGTGACAATCCTGAAAACCTCAATCAGATACATGAAGCAAAGGACAGTTTAATGATATATTTACAAAATGGTGGGTGGTTTGGTCTGTCTCAACCTTAATAGGTTGTATAGAAGACTCCAAAGTTACATGCAGCAGAACACAGTCTGGGTTTCCCAAGATCAATGTACAAGGAACATGTAAATGGAAACATATATTTATATATATTTACAGTGTAAAAAAAATGTGATCACTGTTAAAAGAAAAAGAAACTAGAACAAATTCTGAATAAGGGACTACTAAATGAAAAACATAACAACTGAAAATGAAAAACAAAATGATCAGGTCTGCCCCCCAAATTAAAATTGATAACAACAATAACAACCCATTCCATTCCAACAATAACAACCCAACCCATGCTACAGTGAAGTTTTGTTGGATATGGGAGCTTTCCTGAGACAAGATCTGGGATTGCACTGGAGAGCAATTCAGATTTTTAAAAATGAGAAACAGCCTTTCCCTCACGTTACTAGAAAGAATATAAAAAGCCAATGTCTTCAGATGATTTAATGAATTTACTGCAATTTTGCTATTGCACATTATTTTCCCATCACATATTAGATTTCTCCTATCATGTTTATCTAAAGGACAGTAGGATTCACTCTCTGCATATTGGTTCCAATATATTTAATTGTTGGAAGCTGCTGATCATAGTTCACATTGTCAGTTGTCCTGGCTAAGCATCATCCCTTCTCCAGAGGTTCCTACCTCTCCTTCCTCCTAAGTTCTTTTATCTGGTCCTTTGCACCAGATTTTATTATGCTGCACACCCTCCTAGAAAAGATTTGAACTATGTACACATTACTGGAGCAACTTAAAAATCAGGTGAAAGAAAGACCACAATCCTTGGCATAGTCAAAAGTTATTTCATTCCACACAAAAAAATGTGTAAATCACTACATTAGTTTACATTTCTGACATGTATACATACACACCCACACACATATGCATGCAATGGAGTCTAGGTAGACTGGGAATGTAACTGAAGGATATTGCATACACTATCCTTTCCCAAGTTTCAACTGTAATGGTAAGTAGGGAAGCACATCTACCCACAGTACACAAACGATACATATTTTGGTTGAGCTCCATGACACACTGTCTGGTGGGAATTTGACGTACCTACAGTAGGGATGAGTGCACTTGTCCATTTTGCTTTTTCACACATTTTAACTTTAATCTAAAGTTCTTTCTATTTTGTCTGTGAATAAATGTTGGTAAATTCTTATTTTTTAAATGCACAAAAGCCTCACCATCAAATTCAGTATCAAATCTATTCCCACCATAAAGAGGACCATGTTATCCTTGGCAGCCTCATCAAAAAAGAAAAGAGATGACAAATTTAATTGAGCCCCATGAAACTACATTGAACATAGAGGTTCCAAGCCACACTTTTAAAGAACAAAGTGCTCTTTAACCTGTCATGTTTGTTTTTCCTCCATTATTTTAAATAAGGTTTTGATTATGAATTATGAAGAAATGTGGAAATTCTTTTTTTTTTTTGTAATAAGAATTTTTACTAAGTTTAAAGCAAAGATAAACACTACAAAAAAAACAACAACAAAAAAACTACAAAAAAGAAAAAAGAAAAAAAGTGAAAAAACAGAAAATGAAAAAAGATTTTTGGAAAGATTACGAGATGACTTCCGACTTCCAACAACAAGAATATTCAGCAATTTCCATAATTAATCCCTTACTCTAACTTTAACCCAAATCACATTATTTCTATAAATCATTCCATAAACACATAATAAAAATCACTGAAAACAATTGCTCTTTCCCCTTATATATACAGAGAAATAAACAAATATATAAACCTCTAAATCAATTTCCCCCTCCCCCAAAGGAACCTATTTATTAAATATTTCCGTCCTATCACTATTCTATATATTTCTGGACACTATAATAAAAATCAAATTATAAAAACATTTAAATTATCTACTTTTATTCTTAATAATACTATAGCAATCTTAACCCTATTGAACCTAAAACAAAATGCTTATTCTTATACCTTATAAATCTTTAAAAAATAAACCATTAAAGAAAAATGAAATCATACAAATCTTAATGTCAATCCAAATACATATTCTTAATTTCTGTAAAAAAAATCAAGCAAACTTTAAATAATGTAGGATTATTAAATCGTTTGGATTTCAAAGAGATTTTTTATGACTCTCGCCAAGCCATTATGCAAGATATTTGGGATATTGTAGAAAATATCAGTGCTAAAATGTGTCAACTGGCTGAAGATGTTCTGCGAAGGGACAAAGAAGTTTATGAAGAGGGGGATTGTTTTCCTGACAGGGAGAATAATCTCTTTCAAGAAATGCCAGGTGACGAACATCAAGAAAAATTGAATCATACAAGCCTTAATATCAATCCAAATGCATATTCTTAATTTCTTATCCTACATCAAAATATAACAGATTATTTACTTGTCTCCCTCTTGCGCCTAAGGCATTTTTCATAATAAAATTAAAGTTAGACAATCCAACTGCCCCCTTGAAAAGAAAATCAAATTCCTCGGTAGAAATCTTCCCATACAACATAGCTTCATTCTCATAACAATCCTTCAGGAAAACAGCTTGGACATTATCTTGCAAGTTAAAGTTTAACTCCTTCACCAAAGTATGTTCGTCACCTGGCATTTCTTGAAAGAGATTATTCTCCCTGTCAGGAAAACAATCCCCCTCTTCATAAACTTCTTTGTCCCTTCGCAGAACATCTTCAGCCAGTTGACACATTTTAGCACTGATATTTTCTACAATATCCCAAATATCTTGCATAATGGCTTGGCGAGAGTCATAAAAAATCTCTTTGAAATCCAAACGGAGCCCAAAGATTTCTTTAAGGTAGTCCATCTCAGTAGATCAGAGCTTTCCAAACTGTGTGTCATGACACAAAAATGTGTCGCCTGCGGGGCCCAGATGTGTCACGTCAAAACCTGGAAGTGCTGATGGCGCACCATCAGCGCTTCCGGGTTTTCCCGCGGCGACACACTAACGGCGGCGCAAATAGGCAATTTGCCTATTTATATAATTAATAATATAGGCAAATATAACAAGTATATATATATTTGTTGTTGTTGTTCAGTCGTTTAGTCATGTCCGACTCTTCGTGACCTCATGGACCATAGCACGCCAGGCTTTCCTGTCCTCCACTGTCTCCCGGAGTTTACTCAAATTCATGTTCATTACATCGGTGATGCTATCTAACCATCTCATCCTCTGCCGTCCCCTTCTCCTTCAGCCTTCAGTCTTTCCCAGCATCAGGGTCTTTTCCAGTGAGTCCTCTCTTCGCATTATGTGGCCAAAGTATTTGAGCTTCAGCTTCAGTATCTGCCTTTCCAATGAGCAATCAGGGTGTTGGTTAGCATGCATGCATGTGTGTATTTATAAATACACATGTGTAAATTTATATATAAATTTATATATATACACACACACACACACATATACACACAGACACACACACACACATATACATATACATATATACATATACATGCTAACCAGCAACTACAAAAAGTGAACATAAAAATGGAAAATCAAAACAGCAACAGGCTTTCCTGTCCTCCACTGTCTACCGGAGTTTACTCAAATTCATGTTCATTACATCGGTGATGCTATCTAACCATCTCATCCTCTGCCGTCCCCTTCCTGTGTAGGAAAAAGTTAAGTCCTTCAAGTTAAATACAAAAATAGTAATGGGGATAGTAATTTTCTTTCCTCATGAAAAAGCTCTGAGCTTCAGGTAAAAGCCTGAACGCCCCCCCCCCCCAAAAAAAAAAAAAATGTCAGTTATGTCCACAAGGAGCTCGTGGACAAGGCTGTTCAGTCGGCCATGATCCGCACCAGAAGTCAAGAAATGTGGAAATTCTAATAAGATATCATTATAAAATAAACCAAATAAAGTTATCACCCATCCTTAGTCATGGAGGCATACAGAGAATCATATTTGGATGGGGAATTGGAACTATTTTATGATATGTGAATGTGGTAGGAGGTATTCAAATATACATTCCTACTTCTTGTTTGAGATGACAGAGGTTGTTTCTTTTGATAAGATGGTATAATATCCTCTGCAATATTGATTTGTAAATATTAGTAATTACAAACATTTTGGAGATCTGACAACACCTTGACTAAATTTCTGAAGCGAATCTACTTTTGTAATAGAATTCTTGTATCAGTTTGGAGCACTGAATTGAATTGGATGCTGTCAAATTGATTTAACCATTTGATGGGCTTTGGGGTATGCGCAAAATCCTTTCCTTTGAATCAGATCAACAGCCTGAATTAAATCAGCTTCACTGATAATTCAGGTTTGGAAATCTTGATTGGATTAATTTAGTTCTCCAAAATAATGTGATGGTTCAGATTAAATTGATTTAAAATTCAACATCAAGTCAATAATTGAAAACAAAGGAGACCTGATTTATATAGATGTAGTAAACAAATCCTGAGCATTTCCCCTAAAGCAGCAAGTGAAATTTCACTTCAGGAATTTTTTTACAATTAAAATGGAAGTCAACTTCAGCAAAAATATCAAACTCAAATTCACAGCATCTTGAGTCAGATTTAAAACTTCTATAAAAGTGGCAGAAATCATGTGTTTTCCCTTTTTAACGGATTGTAATTTGTCTTCTGCTAACATGAAGAATTATATCTGGAATTCTTTTTTATCTATTTTTAAAAAAATGCAATTTAATCATTAATATATTTTATTCTATATATGCGAGTATGAAATTTGTGGACAGAGCTTGTCATAGTCCATTTTGAGCAAGGAACATCAGAAGAAGTCAGTTGATTGTCTGGGTTAAGAGAGTTTAAACATGACAGTTTTCTGTCTCCAAACCCTTATGAATTCAATTTAGTATGAATCCAAGATTAATCAAAACTATTTTGACTACTTGCAGATTTATGCAGACATTAGCACCAGAAGCATGGCTACTGTATATTCACATGTATGTAAGTAAACCAGAGTTTGCTCTTCTTAGCCAGTAACGGAGCAAAGAGAACAGTGTAAACCAGTCACTGCTTGCTTGTTAGCCGGTAAGTGAGTGCCTCATCCCATCCCCTCTGATCTCATCCTTACACACACATTTTAACCTTTAGGTAAAAATTCATCCCAATGTTAGACTTCTCAAAATTCATTGCAAACCCATAACTGGGTTAATAATTCTGACCTTCACTTTAAAAAGTCTGTGGGGAGTAATATAATTATTGGAATGTTATTCAATATCTACTATTTTTTTTTTAAAAAAAGTGCAGACTAGTAGGTAACTAGTCTTTTGATGGAATTATTTTTACTATTTCTCCACCTTCCTATTCCCTCCCTAATTTCTTTTGAAAAGAGCTCCCTTCTTTTTAAGCTATCAAATCTACAAACAAGGGGGAAAAGATTAAAATGAGATTGTTTTGGCCTTTCACTGATGAAAGAAATCATGTCAGTCCGTATGAATAATTTATATTGCTATTAAATATAGTTTATCATTTATTCGCAGTTTTGTTTGAATAAATTGGTGTGGCAATGAAATAAAGGTAGTCACTGGATCCTGTTGGGTGGGGGAAAAAGTGGAAGCTTCTTTGTTTTGTGAAATGTCATCTGCATTTGGTCCTCTCTAATATTTTCGCTTACCATAAATGAGGTAAAATTAGTTCTCTCATTTTTAACTGCTTTGAGTTTGCAGAGCCTTTGCAAACTATATTTAAACTATATTTAAAATAAACTCTTGTTTCTCCATTTATCTGTGCAATGTGCATATAAATTAGCTGTTTCATATATTCATGTGCATGCACTTCTTGGAAAGAAATGGATTGCATGCAGAGACAATATAATTGAGATCAAATTATACAACTGAATAATGATATATAATTTTGGCTTTCTATACCTATAGTATCAATAGAGATCAAACTGACACAATTTTCTTACATCAGAAGAGGTCAAACCAACACAAAAGCTCCAGAAGAATACTCAATACATAGGTAAAACTCTTCAGGATCCTACATTTGTTGTCAATCAGGATAAATACAGTTTTGAGATTTAGTCAGTCAAGAAACTCTGGAGATGAAGGACTTTCCATTATGACAAGACAGCAGCTTGAAAAATTCTCTATTTTTCTATTAGCTGTTTGTCAATATTTCTTGAAATTGATGGACATGCAGGACTGATCATCCTATTAAACAGAATGAGCCAACCTCTGAGGTTCTGGAGGATGGTAGCCTCTCAGCTGTTTCTCCCAATATTTACCCAGCTGTTTCCTTTTACCTGATATCACAAATGTGTTACTCTTCTAACTGGCCTGGTAGAAAATGCTACTCCATCATCAGTACTGAAGTAAGATTCAGCTGGCAGTTCAGTCAGCCAGTTTGATTGATTATCCGCTCCTTCGTGGCTTCATGAAAGAAAAATAGCTTGGGCCAGCCCTGTGAAGAGGATCACAGGATCCCCTTTTTAAAGAGATGCTTTGATGATTTTGAAGGCAACTTATGGTGCTCTCGTAGAACAATTGCCCTGGGATTGTTGATAGTTACAAACTGGGGAGGAAGAATAATTAAAAAGCTCATTTGCAGATTTCTTATTCTGAGGGTTCCTTAGTAAAAGACAATTATAATAGGCTACCACCAGACCGACTTGAACCTCTTGGCGTTCCCTAGTTTGTCTACTTGGAGAATTCTTAGTTGCTCTGCCAAAGATTTCTGCCTTCAGAAGATGCGTTGGATATTCATGTCCAAAGCTTAGAAACATGGAACTTAAGAAATCTTGTCCTAGTCTTGAAGCACAAGGGATAGCCGTGTGACCATGAAGTCCTGCATGTGAGGAAGGTTTCAATGAGAAATACCTTTGTAAAACCAAAAACAAATCTCTGGATTTAAAAAGAAATTTATTGGGAAATGGAAAAAATGAGAGAAGGAAACAATCACGCATGCAGAGTTTCATATAAAATCAATCAGCCAGTTAGCTAATCTGTCTACTTATTGCCTCCTTCAATAAGCCTTGGATTTCAGTTCATGTTCATTGCAGAGAATATGCCTGGAGTGAGATCATCTGGGTCTCCTGCTTGGTTCTTTGTAGGCAGTCCCATATCTTCCTTCTTTGTCCTTTGAGTGCCCATTCTTAGTTTACAGTTAAATCAGATATTACAAAGCAAACTTAAGAGGGTGCTCCATACTATTCTTCCTGCCTCCTCACTCTTGGATACATTGCCTTTTGGGGGAGGAGGTAGATATGTACACTTCCAAATGAAACAATAACTTATAGCTATTTCATTTTCTATAAATGCCTATTAGGGCTTCTGTGAGGTGCAGGAATACCACTTTCCCAATTTAAGAAAGAAACTAAAAATATCTTACAATTATTTATTTATTTATTTTCTATCCTGCCTTTATTATTTTTATAAATAACTCAAGGCAGCAAACATACCTAATACTCTTTCCTCCTCCTATTTCCCCAACAACAAAGACCCTGTGAGGTGAGTTGGGCTGAGAGAGGGGGACTGGCCCAAGGTCACCCAGCCGGCTTTCATGCCTAAGGCGGGACTAGAACTCACAGTCTCCTGGTTTGCTATTGGCTCCTTCCTAGTAGCTCTCATAGTCAGTAAAAGAGTGGGAAAGGTAGTACTGGGGTACAACCTGAAAAACGACAGAATGTTTCCGTTCGAATCCAAGGCAAACCATACAATATCACAGTGATCCAAGTCTATGCCCCAACCACTGATGCCAAGGAAGCTGAAGTTGACCGGTTCTATGAAGACCTACAACACCTTCTAGAACTAACACCAAAAAAAGATGTCCTTTTCATCATAGGGGACTGGAATGCTAAAGTAGGAAGTCAAAAAATAACCGGAATAACAGGCAAGTTCGGCCTTGGAGTACAAAATGAAGCAGGCCAAAGGCTAATAGAGTTTTGTCAAGAGAACAGGCTGGTCATAGCAAACACTCTTTTCCAACAACACAAGAGACGACTCAACACATGGACATCACCAGATGGTCAATACTGAAATCAGATTGATTATATACTTTGCAGCCAAAGATGGAGAAGCTCTATACAATCAGCAAAAACAAGACCTGGAGCTGACTGTGGCTCAGATCATGAGCTTCTTATCGCAAAATTTAGGCTAAAATTGAAGAACGTAGGGAAAACAACTAAACCACTCAGGTATGACCTAAATCATATCCCTTATGAATATACAGTGGAGGTGAGGAATAGATTTAAAGGATTAGATCTGGTAGACAGTGCCTGAAGAACTATGGATGGAGGTTCGTAACATTGTACAGGAGGCAGCAACTAAAACCATCCCAAAGAAAAAGAAATGCAAGAAAGCAAAGTGGCTGACTAATGAGGCTTTACAAATAGCTAAGGAAAGAAGGGAAGCAAAAGGCAAGGGAGAAAGGGAAAGATATAACCAACTGAATGCAGATTTCCAGAGAATAGCAAGGAGAGATAAGGCGGCCTTCTTAAATGAACAGTGCAAAGAAATCAAGGAAAACAATAGAATGGGGAAGACTAGAGATCTCTTCAAGAAAATCAGAGATATCAAGGGAACGTTTTGTGCAAAGATGGCCATGATAAAGGACAAAAAAGGCAGGGACCTAACAGAATCAGAAGAGATTAAGAAGAGGTGGCAAGAATACACAGAAGAACTATGCAAGAAAGATCTTAATATCCCTGATAAATACGATGGTGTGGTCACTGACCTTGAGCCGGACATCCTAGAGAGTGAAGTCAAGTGGGCCTTAGGAAGCATTACTAACAACAAAGCTAGCGGAGAAGACAGTATCCCAGCTGAGCTATTTAAAATCCTAAAAGATGATGCTGTTAAAGTGCTGCACTCAATATGCCAACAAACTTGGAAAACTCAACAGTGGCCACAGGATTGGAAAAGGTCAGTTTATGTTCCAATTCCAAAGAAAGGCAATGCCAAAGAATGTTCAAACTACCGTACAATTGCGCTCATTTCACATGCTAGCAAGGTTATGCTCAAAATCCTACAAGCTAGGCTTCAGCAGTATGTGAACCGAGAACTACCAGAAGTGCAAGCTGGGTTTCAAAGAGGCAGAGGAACTAGAGATCAGATTGCCAACATTCGCTGGATCATGGAAAAAGCAAGAGAGTTCCAGAAAATCATCTACTTCTGCTTCATTGACTACGCTAAAGCCTTTGATTGTGTGGATCACAACAAACTGTGGCAAAGTCTTAAAGAGATGGGAGTACCAGACCACCTTACCTGTCTCCTGAGAAACCTGTATGTGGGTCAAGAAGCAACAGTTAGAACCGGACATGGAACAACCGACTGGTTCAAAATTGGGAAAGGAGTACGACAAGGCTGTATATTATCACCCTGCTTATTTAACTTATATGCAGAGTACATCATGAGAAATGCCGGGCTGGATGAATCACAAGCCGGAGTTAAGATTGCCGGGAGAAATATCAACAACCTCAGATATGCAGACGATACCACCCTAATGGCAGAAAATGAAGAGGAACTAAAGAGCCTCTTGATGAGGGTGAAAGAGGAGAGTGCAAAAGCTGGCTTGAAACTCAACATTAAGAAAACTCAGATCATGGCATCTGGCCCCATCTCTTCCTGGCAAATAGAAGGGGAAGAAATGGAAGCAGTGACAGATTTTATTTTCTTGGGCTCCAAGATCACCGCAGACAGTGACTGCAGCCATGAAATTAAAAGATGCTTGCTCCTTGGGAGGAAAGCTATGGCAAACCTAGACAGCATATTAAAAAGCAGAGACATCACCTTGCCGACAAAGGTCCGTATAGTTAAAGCTATGGTTTTCCCAGTAGTAATGTATGGCTGTGAGAGTTGGACCATAAGGAAGGCTGAGCGCCAAAGAATTGATGCTTTTGAACTGTGGTGCTGGAGAAGACTCTTGAGAGTCCCTTGGACTGCAAGGAGGTCAAACCAGTCAATCCTAAAGGAAATCAACCCTGACTGCTCATTGGAAGGACAGATACTGAAGCTGAAGCTGAAATACTTTGGCCACCTAATGCGAAGAGAGGACTCACTGGAAAAGACCCTGATGCTGGGAAAGACTGAAGGCAAAAGGAGAAGGGGACGGCAGAGGATGAGATGGTTATATAGCATCACCGATGTAATGAACATGAATTTGAGTAAACTCCGGGTGACAGTGGAGGACAGGAAGGCCTGGCATGCTATGGTCCATGAGGTCACGAAGAGTCGGACGCAACTAAACGACTGAACAACAAAAGGGCTGAGAGAGAGAGTGACTGGCCCAAGGTCACCCAGCCGGCTTTCATGCCTAAGGCGGGACTAAAACTCACAGACTCCTGGTTTCTAGCCCGTTGCCTTAACTACTAGACCAAACTGGCTGCTTGCTTGCTCACTCACTCAATTTGCTTGCTATTCAGTAGTCTAAATTATCTGGGTGAACTATTTTTGTGTTCAGAACCAATGAAAGACATCTAATCTGCATTTTTAAAATCACTTTATTATTGTCCCCTCAAGCCTCAAGTCTTTGTATTCCTAACCTCCCACTATTAGTTTATCAAGTAAAACTATTTTATTGTTCTGGGATAGATCCAGATTTAGTCACACTTACAGTAGACCAGTTAGACACAATGGGAGTTGTGATTGTGATGCACTTGTTCAATTAGTCATTCTCTAAACATGACTAAATCTCAATTCAACTCACTGCTTTCATTTATCATTTGTTTACATGTATTTTCAGCATGTGAGGATCACTTAGTTTTATTGAACTACATCTGCATTCTAGTTAAGATAGCATTGGAGGCTCTTCTTTAGCACTGCGCAACAGCGCAACAAGGAAAATGTGCCTTCCCAAAAGAGATCCATCTGGGATCCCCACTGCTTATATTTAGATATCGCACAAGAAGCTAGCTTCCTTTTCTAGTAGGCATTTGGTTCTGAACATTTCTATGCATTTTTCCTGCTGGTTTTTAAGATGTATAAATGTATAGAGTTGCGTGTAAAAATTTATGCCCTCCTGTGCAGATAGAAACTGCCGCAGTCCCTACATGGTACAAAGTTAAACGTGACATCTTTCTGCAAATCTGAATGCATACTTACAGTTATGCAAATGTAGGTGCTTACAGATTCAAAATAAGAAAACTGAATATGCTTGATTGTCATGTTGCCTCCCCCCCCTTGTAAATTGCTCTGATAACTCTTGGGTACTATATGAATCAAACAAATGAATTGATGGCAATCCAGTATCTAGGACAGGGAGGAGCAAACTTTTTATTTCAGGAGTGATCTGTCAAAGCAGTATGGGAGGCTGTGCTTAAGTGAGCAGAGATGGGCAAAGAGCCCCAAATGGGTGAGGATGTTGGTGTTAACCGCAGTTCCTCTGCCCCATTTATGTCTTTCTGACTCCATCTTTTTATCTCCCAAGCAAGAGACAGCAGAGGCCTCTTATAAAGGCACCAAGGTTAGCGTGAATATAGATCGAAGACTGTAAGTAGCCCGTCTAATACATGAATAATGTATAAAATGCACTTATCTGACCCATAAACATTTATGAAAGTGTTTTTCTCAGCCACACTCACATGCATCCTTTGTATATTTATTCCTTTTATCATGGAATATCTGTGCTAGGTGAAATTCAATGTAGTGCCCATGGGTTGTTGTTGTTTTTACCTCATTAGTCTAATTTAAATAGGACCTTTCAGACTGTTACCTGAAGGATGATAGAAACTTTGTCAGTTTAATAGTCCATTACATTTTGAAACTTAAAATCACTCTCAACCATGGCCCTTTTAAGAAACGAAAGTATCATTTTCATATTCTTCTCCACCTCAGTAGATTTATTTTTGTGACTGTCAAGTGTGAGGATTTATTATACCTTTTCTCCCCATCATGCAATATCCCCCATTCTTCAGTTTGAAATGGCAGCATGAAGTTTTCGAAGCCAGATGTGTCACTGTGATGTCTAATTGCTGTGAACTCTTTCTAGAGTTAGGTACCTGATTCTTCACAGAAATATAGAAAACCAAGTAGAAGTAGCCCCATCTTCTGTGCCAGTGCCTCCAAGGGAAACCTTTGACAAGGTCCTTCCACTTTTTAGGCTTTGTCACCAACTGTCTCTGCTAACATAACACATTGTCCAGCTGTCCCAGCAAGCGTTTAACCTGAATGTACTCTTTTCCCAATTGTTATTTTGAATTCTGTCATTTCCTGAAGGAAGACTAGATTTTTTTTATTAACAATTTACTCTTATAATGGGAATGTTGTTTTAGAATGATAGAGAATATTGTAATGGAGGCAAGTAAATTATTTTCTGCCTAATCTAAGCACGGCGAGAGTGGAGGTGGAATAATCTTTGACATTTGTTTTCCTGTAATTTGGATTCTAACATTACAATATTCTCTTCCCTATTTAAAGGCACAGAGACCCTAGCTTAAAATTACTATTTTTGGAGTCATATACCTGAACATTGTCTTATCAAGCATTTTAATTAAGTGCAATTGAATAAGTAAGAATGATGGTGTTATTATGCATCTTTTCCAATTTGGCTTAACAATGAGCATCTAATTACATCTTCTTATGGTGAGTCACAGTCCCAAGCCTTAGAAGAGATAGAAGGAGCAGTCTTAAAGTTATTTTGCAGATGTTTTCCAGGTTTGTAGTGGTCTGTGGATTTTATGTGCCTGCAGCTTGCCATTAAACAAGAAGAGTTCACAGTTGTCAAGCTTCCCTTCTCCTGAACGAAATCCTGTATCTCTCCTTTGAGCTATGAACTGAATGACACAACCCAGAGACGTGTAGTGAACGAGAAGGATGACTTTCTAGAGGTTTATTTCTTGTATACTTAGGAACAATTTCGCTGGGCGAAGATGCTGACAATGAGAGTCAGCTGGTGGCTGTGAAGTCCAGAAACATGGCCAATATCCCCAAGCCAGGATGAATCGTAGCACTGAAATATTCTGTCTTACCAGGGATCCATCGTGATGGTTTTGAATTGCTTCCCTTGTTTCCTTTCTCCTACAATCAGAAACTGGCCCAGTGTATCTTAGTGGGCAGCATCTGATCTAAAGAAGCATCAAATAAAGTTTCCTAGCTGCTGGAAGTTTCATCTGAAAGATACTTACTATCAAATCCATTTTGGATAATTCAAATTCTACCAATGGATTATACTAAAGAGGCCCAATATAATGTAAAATATTAAAATAAAAAATAAATCTATAACAGTTCGACATCTGGCTGTTATGCTTGGGACATATCCATTGCTAAGGCTGTTGATTTTGGGGGTAGTGAAGAAGTATGAATATCCCTTGAATTCAGCAACAACCATGGGGAGAGGGATTAGAATGATGAAAGTAGCATCATTGGCATAGTTATGCAAACCCTGCCTCTTCTTTACATGGATTGTTGCATTGCACACATGTACAGAAGAGGCACAGCTTGTGGTGGAACACTGTGACTCCACTTTCATCCTTCTGATGAAGCAACAAGCTCTTCTGGATTCCACTGCTTTGCATTTCTGAATTCTTCTCAAACAATCACATTATGATATAAAAGATAATCTACTGGAATTAATGTTCATACAGCTAGAGTTTAGTAATCTAGATTTTCAGGGAGAAGAGAGAGAGAAGATAAAAGCTGATAAGTTTTTATTTCAATATATTTTTTAAGCAAACACCTGATTCAAACTTTACATATTATTATTATAGACACTGGAAATGAATTTATTCTTCACTTTGCTATTCTATAAAATTTACAATATACTTTTGGCAAAAGAATGCTTATAAAATGTGTGTCTTAGACTAAAATGTAGTATGCAATGCACTAAAAATATTATTATTATTATTGTTGTTGTTGTTGTTGTTGTTGAAATGTATTCACAAGAAATACAATATCTACACAGTTTTGTGTAACCTGGAGATTTTTATGTGTCAAAAGGGAGAAGTAGGAATTTGAATAACAGTGAACTTAAATGGACCAGAATTATGACAAATACTGTATACAGAGATAAATATGTAGGTGACATACACTCCTAACATTTTCCATGGAATAATACAAATTATATAATATATCTGCATAGACTACTAGGATATTTTATGAAGCCTTTTTGTCAGCAAACAAAAGTAGTCAAATACTGTATAACAAAGAATTGATTAACCTCCCACCCTTGAGTATCATCTTGAAAGGTGTATAGTTCAGTAATATACTTCTATGATACATTAGAAAATTGTCTTCATTAAACTATATAACATCTTTTTTGGAAAATTGATAATGAGACAACCTTGCATCCATTCCCAGGCTGATGAGAGCAAATAAAATTGGGTGAGATGACAAGATGTCTAATCTCATTTACAGTTCCTGGGAATAAAACCTTCCATTTGTGGTAACATCAATGCACTTTATTCTGGTCCAGCAATGTAGTCTATAAAACTGAGAACTTTCTGTTTATACTTAAGGAAATTAATGTTTGAGATTGTGACCCACTAGTTACCAGAATGTGGGAACTTTTTGACATTAGCAAAGGGGATTCAGCCTTGCCCTAAGAACTCTTAGCATAATACTAAAAAGTGGAATTGTATTCATTAGTATAAAGTCGACCTTCCTTAATGTACTGTAAAAAAGAAATAGAGTGATTTCTAGGAAGAAGAGATAAAAATTGTTCATAATAATGTCAGGAATAACATTTGGTTTGTATTAAAGATGCTAGCAGGTCCATGCCTTATAGAATTAGATATTTATTATTTATTATTTATTATTTCAATTTATTCCCCGCCCATCTCCCTTGCAAGGGACTCTGGGCAGATATAAAATCCTGGAAAAAGAAGGCAAGGAAAGATCTGCATATTAAAATTCTCTATTAGAATAAACTTCTGGATAGCAGATTGCATATTTCTCTACTAAATATATCACCTAATTTCCGATCCAACATTCTTAATTAATTAATTGCTTTGTATAGCTGTCCTACTCAGCTCACAACTCAGGGCAGCGCACATCACCAATAAACAATAATAAGTCATTTAAAACCACATAATAAAGCAAATGTTAGAATGATCCAAAACAGCAGCATGCAAACCTAAGTGCCGGGGGGGAAAGTCACCCAATGGGTTATATTACCCCCAGAGCCAATACCCGAGGGAAAAAAAAAACAATATTTGTCTTGAATGCCTTTCAAATGGCAGACACAGTTGTGCCCAATCAAAGTTCTGGGGGGATGCTGTTCCCAAGGGTGAGAGCAACAACAGTGGAGGCACATTTCCTGGGTCTCTGTGGTGGGGAGCAGGTAGGGAGAACCTCAAAGCAATCAAAGAGTGATCTGTTCATAATAAGGGATAAACATGCGCCCCCTCCTCAAGAAACCATCACTGGACCCTGTTGTACTGGACAATTTTTGTCCAGTCTCCCACCTCCCCTTTATGGGGAAGGTGGTTGAGAAAGTGGTGGTGTTACAGCTTCAGAGGATTCTTGATGAAACGGATTATCTAGACCCCTTTCAGTCAGGTTTCAGGCCAGGATATGGGATGGAAACAGCATTGGTCGCACTTATGGATGATCTCTGGCGGGAGCGGGATGGGGGCAGTGCATCCATCCTGGCTCTCCTTGACCTCTCAGCGGCTTTCAATACCATCGACCATGGTATCCTTTTGGGACGAGTCAGGGAGTTGGGGGTGGGCAGCGTGGTTTTGCGCTGGTTCACCTCCTTCCTCCAGGGCTGGTCCCAATCGGTGTTGATAGGGTAGGAAAGATCGGGTCCACGGCCCCTCCTTTGTGGGGTGCCGCAGGGCTCAGTGCTCTCTCCTCTCCTATTTAACATCTACATGAAACCACTGGGTGAGATCATCCGTCTCCACGGGATGAGGTATCATCAATATGCTGATGATATGCAGTTATACATCTCCATCCCGGGGGAAGTAAGTGATGCTGTGACTGCCCTATCCAAGTGCCTGGGGGCTGTGGGGGTCTGGATGGGGAACAACAGGCTTCAGCTGAACCCTGGTAAGATGGAGTGGCTGTGGGTTAATGGACCCTCGGTGTCTAGGAATTTATCATCTTTAGTTCTGGATGGGGTGGCATTACCCCAGACAGACCCGGTGCGTAACTTGGGGGTCCTCTTGGCTCACGACTCCTGCTTGAAGAGTAGGTGGCAAATGGCCAGAAGGGCCTTTGCACAGCTTCATGTTGTGCGCCAGTTATGCCCTTTCCTGGAGCAAGGGGCCCTTCGAACAGTCACTCAAGCCCTGGTCATCTCCCATATAGACTATTGTAACGCGCTCTACATGGGGCTACCCTTGAAGAACGTCCGGAAGCTTCAACTGGCTCAGAATGCGGCCGCGTGGGCGATTTTAGGTGCTTCAAGATCAGCACATATAACACCTTTGCTCCGTGAGCTGCATTGGATTCCAGTCTGCTTCCGGATTCAATTCAAGGTGTTGGTTATCACCTTTAAAGCCCTACATGGCATGGGTCCAGGTTACCTGAGGGACCGTCTCATCCCTATCACATCAACCCGTCCCACCCGGTCCGGCAGAGAGGGCATGCTACGAGCCCCATCTGTAAGAGAGTTCCATCTGACGGGGTCCAGGAGGCGTGCCTTCTCTGCAGTAGCCCCTGCCCTTTGGAATATTCTTCCCCCTGAAATAAGATCAGCCCCCTCTCTCCTGGACTTAAGAAAAAATCTAAAGACCTGGTTTTGCCATCATGTTTGGGGAGGGGAGGGAAATAGTCAGTCTTGGGGTTGGCTGATCGCTTAGATCTACTTTGACCAACCTTCCGACCATGGGATAGTAAGGACTGCCATTTTTAGGATCAAATTGTATTAGATATTTTATTGAATTTTTGTAGTATTTATGTTTTTATTGATTTTAAACTTATGCTGTGAACCGCCCAGGGTCCCTCCTTGCGGGGGAGATGGGCGGGATATAAATGTTTATAAATAAATAAATAAACAGAAACTTCTCCCAACTCCAGTTCACATAGCTACTGCCCTGAGTTAAAAAATAAAATAAAATCCAATAGGTGACCTCCACTGTGTTTTGGGCTCTCAATGACTTGAATAGGTCCAAGGTTGCCACAACAGGCCATCAACTCGTGAGTCGTTCCAGACACAGCACCCAAGGATCATAGTTTGAAGTCCTCCAGGATCATAAGCCGAGGAAACTCTACTCCCAACCCAGCAACTGAATCAAGCAGCTCAGGCAGGGACACCACTCTGCAGCAGGAGGTCAGTACAGAAGCAACCATCCCATCTGTTCCCTAGAGCCCAAGCTCACAATGAGGGTCTCACATCTAGTTATTTGAGGAGCAGCACCTCTGGAAGCTGCAAAAGTTCCCTGGATAACGATTGCTACTCCCCCATGTCTGCACTGGAATAACAGCTGATGTTAACTCAAAACCCAGGAAGGCACATTTCTGAAAGGGGAAGCCCCCCTTCTAAGCCCACCCACATTTTGATAATACAAGCCCGGGTTGGCCCTCTCCTCCAAAATAAGTTATTGAATAAGGACAGTCTTATTACAAGCCAACCTGTCCTTATGTTGCAGTAGCAGCATCCTGAGATTAGAGCCACCAAGAATCACTGACCAGGCCTTGGGTTTGAGAACTGGAGGCCAGAAGGTGGAATTGATATAAAACACTGACAGTACCTTTCCTGAGGGCACCCCCCCACCTCCCCCCATATCTCCATCTGCCCGTCATAACCAGAATGCTGCTACCTACCCTTCCCCACAAACAACTACTTCCCACCAAACCCTGCCAACTCTCACCCAGGACATAGAATTCCATCTCTCATTCCAAAGCTATTGTAAATAAAAAACTATGCATTTATCGTACAGAATAAAATCCATGCCCATTTGCATACTGATCCCTACCTTAGGAGTCCTCTTGGTGGATTTATCGTGCAAGTGCATGGGCATTGCTCAAAGATGATCTGAGGTCTCATGACATCAGATCTCCCTGGCAGTCTCTTGCAAGAACCTCATAATCTTTTCCATTCTTATCTTAGAAAATCTACTGAAAGAGATCCCAAGTTTTCAGGATAAGTAACATTATGTAGAGGTCAGGAAGTTAATAAGAAGCAGAAAGCCAAATATATTAAAGGCATGAATAAGGAAAGGAAAAGATAGATAAAACTAGTTTACACCAACAAGATCCATATCTTTTTGTCATTGCAAACCCTTCTTATTCCCATCATGTGCATAAACTGCTTCACATACTGCCTTCTTGCCCCTCTCTTTTTCAGGATCCCAGCAACACCATCCAATTGCAATTATCACCATCTTTCCTTTCCTCTCAACCCATTCCTTCATATATTTGTTTTCTAGTTTGATCCTTACCCATTCTCTCTACATCATCAAACTACTTCTTTTCATATTGGTCACTCAATGATATGTACACAATCCTCATTCATGCAGCACCTATTTATTCTTCACCTTATTTCTTTGTCTTTTATCATGCACACTTTTTTTGTATTTCCATTGCATTCAACTTATTTTTGTTTCTCCTGACATACTGTATACAACTCTCACTTCGATATAACAAAGTAGGCAGAAGTACGCCCTTATACGTAGCCATTTTCACTTTTCAAGAATTATTAGTTCCTCACTACAGCCCCCATAGTAACAACTACCTTTCTATCAACATTTGCCTCTCTTAAAATTTCTCCATCCATTTCCCCATATCTAGTAAGCATTTTACCAAGGTACATTTACTTGCTCTAATTTTCTGCCATTTATGTATAACATGAATCATTCACTCCATTTTGTTTGTGAAACACAGCTGTTGTGGTTTTCCATTGGTTAATTTTCACAACTGTACTCCTCATTACATCATGGTTCTCATAACTATTAAAGTAACCCTTAATCATTTATCCATAAATAAACATTATAAATAAATAAATAAATGTTATAAGTAAGCACTATACATTAAATATTTGGGTTTTCAGCCAACAAAACAGCATACAAATGTGTACCGACTTTCTTGTTCCCAACCACCATACCTCTAATATCGCCACAAGCATTTTTATGCGCTTATCTAGAAACACATTAAACAACCATGGGAACACCACAAATCCTTATCTCACACCATTCTCACACCAGCATTTTTATTTTCATGCATGCTTTTTACCTCCATCATATGCTGTTCCATTCTGCCATCACCTTCAACTTCATATTGTCACAAATCATTCCATAATTCATGCCTATTCACTTTATCATAGGCTTCCTCTAAATCAACAACTTACAATAAACATCCTTTTTAAAATTCATGCATATCTCAAGTATCTCATGAAGAGCAAAGATCCGCTCTTTGTACATCTCCTGCCTGAAAGTATACTTCCCAGATTTTGCTCATTGTCATCTCTTGGTCTCTTTTGATCACAATTCTGCTAAATGTCTTCCCAGGCACACTTCCCAAACCAATCCCCTATAGTTTTAGCATTTGCCTTTTCTCCCCAACCCTATTAAATTTTTTCAGGATCAGCCAAGGTTAGCCAGGTGCTGAAACAGAAGAAAAGCAGCAGAAGAAAAGTCTGAATGAATAGAGCCAATAGGACAATCCATTCCCACTCTGACAAATACCAACCAGAAGTCCATACCTTTGTTAGAAGTAAATTTTATCTTACCAGATTCGTTCCTGAGCCGGGAGTAAAGAAACTGACAAATTGCACGGTTAGGAGTTTATTCACCCAAGAGCAAAGACAGTGGCAGCAGGCTGTTAGGTGGGCGATCGCGCAGGACCCCCTTCCTATAGCACATTACATACCCTAGGTTACATTCAGACCCACGTTGGGATGGCACATCCTTTCTACCCAATCAGGTCAGTTACATTGACTTGTATGCCCCCTCCCATCTTCCTGTCCAAGCAGGAAGAGATGTGTTGGGTAAGGATTTCTACATGTAAACTATCTTTTATCACCCTGGATGGTGCTCTGGCACCATCCTGAATTACATTCTTTCGTATGCAAGGACAGGACAGCTTATCTTCTTCTAAGAGTCCCTTGCAAGGGAGATGGGCGGGGAATAAATTGAATAAATAAATAAATAAATAAATAAATAAATAAATAAGGGTCATCCAGGCAGGAAGGACAGAGTAATTTAGGGCAGTTAATACATTCTTGAAAAGTGTTGATGAGTCACATCCTCCTCAAGGATGTACACTTTGATATAATTAAAGCATGCAAAGGAGATTCAATTGGGGACATTAATTCCATGAGCCTACATTTATTCTACATTTAAGAAATGGGGTGTTACTACATTAATATATATGTTTGTATTTAGATATACAGAAATGTAAGAATATGTTTACAATCCAACACCTTGCAGTGTGAGAAATGCAGTCAGGTTGGGGGCAGGTTTGGGGCAACACATCATCTTCAACAATGGGGCAGGCAAGGCTTCAATCTGCACTAAGCCTGTAGCAAGTAACTGGTATTCCTGTTCTTATTGGACTGCCCAAGCATCAGGCTAGGCCTCATGAAGAACTTCTGTTGCAAATGGCAAACAATCGGGCAAATGTGTTAAAGTGAAAAATTTTCTCTCTGTTTTAATTAACATATACAAATTATGTTTGATCAAACTTTTGGATCCATCCCTTTCATTTTTATTGATGTTTAAACCCCATTTAAATTGTAGTGAATGATCTCTGGGAGTTCTAAAGATCTGGCAAGGAAGGAGGAAGGAAAGATGGGAGGGGGCAGGGGGAGTGAAAAATAAAAAGGGCGAAATATGTGTATATTTGAGTGTATATGAGAGAGCTTGAGAGAGAAACAGTGAGAAGAATTGGAGACAGAGAGGAGGGAGGAAGCAAAGAAGGAGAAAAAAGACAAACAGACAGAAGTGGGCGAGAGACAGGGAATGAGAGTCAGAAAAAGAAATAGAAGAGAGAAAGTGTGTGAGACAGTGTCCATGTGGGTGTCTGAGAGAGCTCAATTTGCTCTTTACAAAATACACTGTATAAAACATGTGCTTAGTCTAAGGCTTTCAATTCATCTCTTCCACTTTTTGTTTTGTTGTTTTTCTTGTATTCACTAAAAATGTGGTGCTCACAGAACTGGGCCTCCCTTCACACATGGGAGAGGAAGTGATCAAAATGGTGTGACCTAGAAATGTGTGTATACATATGCAAGGCTATCAGAGAGGTAAAGAAGAACAAGAGAGTCTGTTTCTTTGTGTGTGTTTGTGTGCGTGTGTGTGTGTGTGTGTGTGTGTGTGAGAGAGAGAGAGAGAGAGAGAGAGAGAGAGAGAGAGAGAAGTAATAGAAAAAGGGAGTAAGAATGAGAGAGAAAAAGATTATTTGTGCGATAACGTTCTCCAAGAAGAAGTAATTTGGAGTTTGGCTCACAAAGCACATTTATTTTGCCTTGTGGGTCAATTCAGCAATTCCCTTCTGTTTCCCTCTCTCCCTCTCTCCCTCTCTCTCCCCCCCCTCTCTCTCCCTCTCTCTCTTCAAAGCAGAGGGATTTTTTGTTTTTTTTACTGGCACCCATAAAGTTCCTGTAAGGTTGGAATAGATGTGGAATCATATCCCTACTTAGAAAGAAAAGGATATCTGACCTTTCCTCCTTTTCCCCAAACATATTTCAAAAGGCTCTTTCTAAAGCCGCCTGCCTCAAGAAACTAGAAATACTGTCATGGGTGCTTGACGACAAGTGCATCCACTTGGAACTCAGGATAGCGAAAGATCTGCTCCAGCTTTCTGTGCCCATCTCCAAGGAAACCTCAGGATTATCAAATATCAGAAGAAGTCATCCACAAGGCACTCTTTCCCTGATGATGAATGGAGTGTGCAGCCACATTCTGAACTTCTCAAAGGCTGCTTCAGTCTATTGCCTTTGTCTAAATAAAAACAAACAGGCCAATATTCTTAAGTATGTTCTGACCAAGGTATTCAAATCATTTAGCTTGTTTCAAACAGGAGAGATGAGAATAAGGTCATAATTCTTGTGGAAAATTTGATTTCATTTCAATCTTTTCTGAAAGATCTATACCATGACAGACACATTAAAGTTATTTCCAAGAAAGACAGGAGGGCTTGACAGGTGGGGGAAAAAGAGAGAGAGAAAGACAAAATCCTGGAAGGATCTCACTGATCATTCTGGTACACCCATTTTCAGACTAGCCATGTTTACCCATAGCATGTTCATGCCACATTTAAATAATGCTAAATGTGAACATTATACCCCCAAAGTTGAAGACCATTTGTTTAAGCTCTGTTAGATCTTCTGCCTCCTTTACATCATTTCCTGCCAATCCCCTGCTAACAAACCGTTCAGATGGCTTCTGACATCTGGATTTATTAATCTCAGAAGCCACAGCTACAAAAACTGGTTGGGAAGTAACTAAAGGTCCTGTCTCTGACCTTGGAAACATGGAGACTATATGTCCAATAACCCTTGAGACATCATCCTAAAATTGCAGCTTTAAAACTAGTTTTATCTAATGGAATATTCTCATAAAATTAGAAAATGAATTTAGAAAAATTTGTAGGCCTTGTCAGTTGTTAACTCTCACCATTACTTTATGATAGCCTTTTAAAATAGATTCTACTGCATTTTATTTTATTGTTTTAATATTCAGTTATTAAAATAGTCTGAGGACCTCAGGAATTTAGACATCAGTAAGCCAAACATATTTGACAAAAATCAAGTTTGTAAATTCTGTGGCTTGAATCATGTCAACTGGATTTCTATTTTCTTAGTGGAAACGTTTCACTCCTTATCCAAGGAGCTTCTTCAGACTGAAGAAGCTCCTTGGATAAGGAGTGAAACGTTTCCACTAAGAAAATAGAAATCCAGTTGACATGATTCAAGCCACAGACTGTTCCACCTGGATGACTGAGAACCTTCATAGTCAAGTTTGTAAAGTTATCACACTGTTCAGAATCATAATATGGTGAAGTGGTTACTGTGGCATCTATTATACTGTATATGGTTGGTGTACAGTATATGACATTGGTAGGCTGACCATATTTCCTTGAGGCAAAAATGTCGCTGGACAAAGTGGGCATGCGCGTGCTCCAGAAATGGTGAAGTAACGGGACAGTCCCATTCAAAATGGGACGTATGGTCAGCCTAGACATTGGAGACTTTCACATTATATGTTGCATGGACAATACAGTGAATATCTATATGTATTGCTGAATACCAGCTATTGGAAGAAACCAGTGAGAAGCTGCTCATGTGCCAAGTCCTGACTGTGGTCTTCTGACAAGCATCTGAGTTGCCTGAGGCAACTGCATCCAGGACTAGATTGGCCTTTAGTCTTCTTTCTGCATTTATAGGGGTGCCCCTAAAGATGTCAAAACTTTTGCTATGGATTTCTATGAGAGCAGACTAGTGTGATTTGCCAGAATGAACATAGCTATAGCACAGATGGCAGCTGTGACAAGAGTCTGCAAGAATCCATCATTCTCCAGTCAGAAATCTGTACCAGACAAAACAATGGTCATGAACTAAAAATTTGTCCAAAAGGAGTAAAACTTTTCAAAAGTTATTGATAGTGCTTATCACAGCATTATGCAATGGATAATATACTTCTAAAAAGTTCTTTGGGATGATTAAAAAGGAAATTAAAGAAAATTGCATTATATTTTTATATAACTTTTTCAAATGAGATTTACATAGAAAAAGGTTAATCTGTGATATTTATATTCACCTATATTAGGAAAGATGCACACAAAAAGCTCCATTTTTCAGGGCATAGCAATAAATAGAAGGAGATTTTTGGTTTGGATTTTTAAAAAAATCAAGTTAAAAAGGTCAGGAATACTGTCTCACTAATGAGAATATTAATATGGAATACATTTCTCCTGATTCATACAGCACTAAATGTACCTGTTGCTTCAGTATATAAAGATTATCTCTGATGTGGTGAGAACATGAACTAAAGTTGATTTTCATCTTACATTCATATATACATACACACATACACACAACTTACAGTGTTTTTTGTATGACATTGATTTTTCTTGTTCACCGGTAAGAAGTGACTCTATAGCTTCAAGCATGCCATTTATCTAAATCTTGATAACAGTTTATCTAGTATAAGAGCCTTCTGAAGTCAGATCATACAGTTTCTATGAAGAATTGCCTAGAAGCAGTCAGCTAAGGTAGGCAAGCAGCCACAAACAAACAAACAAACAAACAACATTTTCTAGGCTTTCCTCCCCTATTTCAAAGCTAGAAAAAGTAAATAAATTGTTGCCTAGGGGATTTTAACAGAAGGTGACACCCACAAAAATATCACACAGTAATAATGTATTACAACTACAGTAAATATACGATTGAAATACCAGATCTTGAAAAAGATGGAAGCTGCATTAAATGTTAATGAAAGAAAGTATAGGATTACTTCACCCCAGTTCAACAACATGCAGTTTGGATGAGAAAAGGTATCTCAAGTCCTGCATCCCAAATTCTTCGAACAGACATGGAAAGCAGAAAACATAAGCAGCTCCTTATATCCATTATAATATGTACACGGTATTTTGCATAAGATGAAAAACATTTTTTTAAAGGAGGAGGTCAGGATGGTAAGCTTACCATCTTGTCCTGAAATATTTGAATATAATCTTGTGGTGCTGAGTGCCAGAAATATGTTGATAGATGATTGATTGATTGATTGATTGATAGATAGATAGATAGATAGATAGATAGATAGATGGATGGATGGATGGATGGATGGATGGATGGATGGATGGATGGACGGACGGACAGACAGACAGACAGACAGACAGACAGACAGAGACAGGATTTATGTATTATAGGTGGAGAAACATTAAATTTTTCTCCATTAGCAGACACATTTTTATACAGTTTGCCATAGAATGCACATTCTTCTTATCCATTGTACAATATTGCAAAATTCTGGAAAGTACAAATGCCTGAAAGAAAACTCATTTGGGCCTTTCTTTTATTTTCTTCTCTGTTTTTCACCAGTTGCCCTAATTGCTTATTTTTTGTGTGTGTGTTCACATGATGTATTTTAAATTTAAACTGTTTATTTACAGTGACAGCCACATAAATAGCAATGCTCCGGTGTATGTGTTCATTCAAAAAAAATGCAAATTTCATATATCCTTATGAAAATGTGTGAAAAGAAATCTCCTTCTAGGCCTTTTCTGAGGGCTTAGTCAGAAACTGTGCTTCTCCTCTCAATAACATAGTATTTGCTATGTGTACCCTGTGACTTTTGGTCTTGTTTCAAATAGTGTTTGCAACCAATTTAGATTCATTCAAGAGTTCGATCCAAACCCTTTATTTAAATGAGGTTGCTTCCACCACTTCACTCTATGTCTTCCTTCCATTTACCCCCAGCAGTGTCTTCAAGGGAGGAGTCAAAAACATTAAGATGGCAATCATAGTAGTGGGATTGTCAGCACTCTACATATATGCAAAGTGGTAGGGCTTCAATTGTGCTGTTGCGTCCACTATCTGAATTTTTGACACCCCCTTCCCCCGCAGATGCTGCCATCTCCCTTATACTATTTGTGCTGAGCCATTTCCTGGAAGTTGCTTTCCTTCATCGGTGTCACTGAGTTGTATTTCCTATCTGCTCCCCAAACTCTTTCACATAGTTCCACCCATATTGTTTAATTGATTGACTTGACTTGACTTGACTTCATACCACCCAACTCCAAATGACTCTGAGTGGCTCGCAAAACACCAAGCAATATAAAAACAATGCAGTAAGAAACAACAAACAACAAAACCAAACTAGGTCAAAGAAAAAAGACAGAAGAACAAGATGGCAAACCTGGAAGACACCCCACCAATATCTAATGTCCAGCAGAGGGGGCTCCAGCCACTCCAGCCCAAGGCCTGTGAGAAGAGCCAGGTCCTTATGGCCCTCTGAATGCAATAGGATGGGAGCGATTTCAGAGGGCCATAAGGATTTCAGAGGAAACCTCATTCCTGAAAGCAGGTGCTGTGACAGAGAAGCCACATTTCCTGAGTCCTGACAGATGACATTGTTTAACTGAAGGAATCTGGAGTGCGTCAAGCCTGGTCTACATGTTTTTAAATCCATCACCATTGAAATTACCTTACAATGTTAGTCTGAAATAAGTATATCACTGACTTATTAAACCCTTTTGCCTTAAGACCCAGATATTGCTTTGATAGAAAATATTCCAGTTAGAAGTATAATTTAGATATCTGAAAAACATCTGTTCCAAATGCATTATTCCTTGCTGAAGGGGAAAGCTTATTTGTCTCTGTCTCTTGGATCTGTTACGGTCCAGAAACCCTCCAGCCTCCAGCTAAATCTGTGCAAATATTCTATATTGTATTCTTCCTTTTTATTAAGAAAGGGTGTTAGTCAAAGTCCACCATTTTAAGAGCCATCAAGAGGGAAGACCTTGTATGTCCAACTCTCGCTAATTCATTAACAATCCTAAAAATTCATTTTTACCTATTCATAGTGTAGAATAATTCCTAGAATGTATTTTGGGAATGGATGAAGATTTATTCCAAAACATCAGATGAGTTTGGCACTTACCACAGATCTCAGAAATGGCATATTGTATATATATATATACGTCTCTCTGTGTGTGTGTGTGTGTGTGTGTGTGTGTGTGTGTGTGTATGTATGTGTATATATATATATATATATGTATATATATATATATATATATATGTAATTTTATATTGTTATTATTGATATTTATTGTTTTAATTCTTTTAAATTGTTGTGAACCGCCCAGGGTCCCTCCTTGTGGGGGAGATGGGCGGGATATAAATGTAATAAATAAATAAAATAAATAAATAAATAAATATTTTGTGGTTTAGAATGTCCTGAACTGGGAATGGAAGAATCATATCATATTGGTAAGGTTGGTCTGTGTTCATGTGTAAGTCCATTCTGTCCCATTGCATTTTAAAAAGCCATGGAAATAGACAACATGAACATATTTTACTTATTTTAATCTACATGTACATGTTATGTGCATAGTGATACATTTCCTTAGTTGAAAACTATATCACCAAATTCAGAGACCTGAAAAAGTCAAACGTACATTTAGGTCAGGGTATAGGAAGGCCAAGATAGATGCTTTTGAACTGTGGTATTGGAGGAACATTCTGAGAGTGCCTTGGACTGCAAGAAGATCAAACCAGTCCATACTCCAGGAAATAAAGCCAGACTGCTCACTTGAGGGAATGATATTAAAGGCAAAACTGAAGTACTTTGGCCACATCATGAGAAGACAGGATACCCTGGAGAAGATGCTGATGCTAGGGAAGGTGGAAGGCAAAAGGAAGAGGGGCCGACCAAGGGCAAGATGGATGGATGATATTCTGGAGGTGACGGACTCAACTGTGAGGGAGCTGGGGATGGCGACAGCTGACAGGAAGCTCTGGCGTGGGCTGGTCCATGAAGTCACGAAGAGTCGGAAGCGACTGAACGAATAAACAAAATTAGTCTGGGGAAACGTGATTGAAATGTCTGAGCTTCTTGATTCTTGATAGCTAGATAAGGAGCCAAACTCTACATTACATGATATCCCTCTCTTATATAATATTGCCCAATGTCCCACTGTTCTCAGCTACGTATTTGAATTCTAAGTGTTCTGTGTAAATGTGTCTGTCTGACAGTGAAATGAATGCCTTTGGTGAATTGGATTCTTCTTTCTCTTTGCAACTCCCTGAGGACACCCCCCCCCAAACAAAATATCCTGTGGAGTAGGGACAAGCAGAATAAGGCAAGAAATCCACTTCTATGATATGGCAATGGGGTATAGCCTAAGCTATTTATTTGTAAGATTTATATCCTCCTTTCCTCCATGAACTCAAGGTTCTCCTTAAGCAGCTCAAAGATCAGCACTCCCTTGTCCCACTTTCCTGTCAACCACAATCCTTTGGGGTAGATTGGGCTCAGAAAGAAGGACTGGACAAAAGTCATCCAGTGAGTTGAGAGTTGACTTGAACCTGATCTCCAACATAACCACTACACTGCAAGGCCTCTCTACTTCTGAATGTACATGGATAGATTCATCTTATTAAACATTATACACTGAGCATATGTAATACAATGACTTGGTTTCAGTCACTTGAATGCAATCTTTTAGCATGACGAGTATAGTCAAAGGTTATGCTGTTTGGTAATTGATGCTTTACTCTTAAAATTGGCAAAGGAAAGGAACAAACTAAGTATCTTCTGTTGATCACCTTTCTTGCTCTTTTTAAAGCATTATTATTTTTAAACCACTTTTTCCCCCACGTCTGCTTATTTTGGTATTAGTTCCATTGCAAAAAGGCTGCAGGCTGAAAGAAAGGACAGCTGCATCCGTTATCCCTTATTCCCCCCAGTGTGGCTTTTAAGACTGTAGCAATTGATTAGCATAGATATGGGAACTGAGCAAATCCTGCTCCTGCTCCACAGATAGCTTAGCTAGGGCTCAGGGACAGCAGGGGTCTTTTAGAGGCCTCCAGGGCAGCTTGATAGTTTCCTAATCTGCTTCCTGCCCACAGACAATGTTCTTCTTGTAAATTGCACTACGACCAAGCTACCAAATGATGGTGAATGCATGTATACAGGAAAGTATGAATGCTGAGAACAGACCCATTGAAATCGAATGGCTTAGGTTAGTGCCTCCCCCAGTGCATTCTAATTGGTCTGGGAGGCCCTTCTCATGGTCTCTCTTGTGGGTGATTTATGGTCTTCTCATTAGTGGCATCCCAACTGTGAGAGTCCCTTCCTAGGCACTTAAGGTAGATACCAACTCCCATTGGGTTTCAGCACATTTGTCTTTTTCCTTCATCCCGGTGTTTGGTTAAATCTATGCAACTGTGTTTTCTATTCCGCTTACAGTAGGGTTCTATTGTTTTATTGAGTTTCTTATTTTCAGGTAAGATTTCACAGGTTAAAGCAGGTAACAAACTTTACAAATAAACAGTTAACCTCAGATAAGCCTCACTGATTACAACAGGACCCAACCCACAGAATAAAAAAGGGCCCAATCAAGATTTCTTTGCCACTTTCAAACAATGGACCCAAAATCCCCACACACAATCTGATGCTCCAGTTCAGCCAGGATGAGGTCTCCTTTCAATAACATTGTGTTTTCTTTTCTAAAGAAATTGATAAATGCAAACAACATTTCCGTTAATTTTTCGTTAGCTATTTGCTAACTACTGCAAAGATGGCTAGAGATACCTTTATCCCACAAGGGAAGGATGAGCTGATTTAAATGACTATTCTCTGTGGGATACTGTTACTATTTTGAGTTCTTCCAGCTGCGTTTCTCATATGGTAAATTTTAACAAGCAGAATTTATTTACAAATGAATTTGTACAGATTCAAATGTGACTACTTCTCCTGAGAGAACGGTTTCGCTCTTGCATTTTAGATATATATTTTTTAATATGAATGAGTCTTAAAATTGAGCAATAAATTCACAAATTCCTTTTTGTTTTGGCAAAAAATAGACAGTAAAAGGTTGAATTTGGAAAAGTAATCATTGTGTTATAATTAATCATAATTAATCATGCAGTTTTAAAATACCTTGACGATTTTCAGAGCACAGTTTTGGAGACTAGGTGTAGATACTACAGCCCAACACACCTTTCCCATTGCATTTCCAACTGAAAAAAAATGGTGCTCCCAATCTGGCTGTGAAATTTTCAAGAATAGTGAGTATGCCAGTCTGTTGCAGCAAAGACTTGCAGCCTTTCTCATGAAATCACTGCAGTCATTGAAAATGCCTGTCTGGAGCTCTTTCTTCAGAAGTTTTGCTTTGGGAATAAGTGCTTTTCCATACTTACTCATACTAACTCCACTCATAGTGCGTGCTACAGATGTACAGGTAGTCCTTGCTTAACAACCATTAATTTAGTGACAGTTCAGAATTATGACGGTGCTGAAAAAACTGACTTACAGCCGGTCCTCACACTTATGACCATCGCAGCATCCCCACGGTCACATGATCATAGTTTGGGTGCTTGGCAACCAGATCACATTTATGACTGTTGCAATGTCACGTGGTCACGTGATCGCCATATTTGACCTTCCTGGCTGGCTTCTGGCAACCAAAGTCAATGGGGAACTGCATGATTCGCTTAACAACCATGTGGTTTGCTTAACGACCACTGCAAAAAAGGTTGTGAAATCGTGTCAGATTTGCTTAATTACCCCTTTGCTTAGCAACTGAAATTCCAGTCCCAATTGTGGTTGTTAAGCAAGGACTAATTGTATCTGTTTCTCCTTCTCCTTTTCCTTCCAGCCTGCATAATGTCACTTATTTCATGAAGAATTTTGATCCCCAGGGTCCTGACCAATAGAGTTATGTACAAAATAGATCACCCAAATCCTTCTTATGTACCTACTAGTATTTCTATGCCCTTTGACAACGTGAAAAAGGCCACTGAAAGTCACAGCACCCTGGTTTTTCTAGAGAGAGATTTTCTGTGTCCGGCAATTCCAGTTGCACCCAGCTGTAATGTAGTTTATTTCAATTTGGTTTAGCATACTGGTTGATTTCAGTCACTGTAATTGATTTATATTGAAATTAGAGTCTAAATAATAGCTTTCCAAACTGTGTGTCGCGACACTTTAGTGTGTTGCAACACACAGTCTGGTGTGTCGCCACACAACCCGGAAGTGGCAGCGGGGGTGTGCATGGTGGCAGCGGCAGCAGTGCGCCATCAGCGCTTTCGTGTTTTAGCGGAGGCCGCCGCCATGCACCCCCGCGCACCCCCAGCACCACTGCTGTGCATGCCTCCGCCACCGCGTGCGCCACCACGCCGCCACCGCTGCTGCTGTTGGTGTGTCGCCAACGGCGGCACTTTAGAAAGCATTGGTCTAAATATATAAGAGGTATTTCTGTGCTCCTTCCTAAACATAGAGTTAGCTAGTCATAGTGATTTGTAAATCTTTCCAATTAAAAAAAAAACTCTAAGGGAAAAGGACATCCTGATAGATGGGTTGTCATATGTTTGCCTCCCTCGCTGTCCTGCTGTAGACACCATGCCCTGATAGGATGACCTTTACTGAACCTAATGGATCCAGCTTTTCAGGGGTCTCTACCTTCATGCAGTCCTTCTGCCACAGCCCATTTTAAAAAATCAGTTTATTCTGTTATCTTTTTCTGTGTGTGCCAATGCTACTATCACTATTACAAAATTCAGCATATACAGTAAATGTGCTTCTACCAGGCTTGTACCCTTTCGTTTTTATTTTTAAGAAAACTTCATTTAAAACATTTTTCTCATAGACTAAGGTTACCATATCTGAGCTGCAAAAATCTGGACAACCACTACATAGGAGCAAAAAACCACCAAAAACTGTCTTTGATGTCATTTAATGGTTGTCATGATTTTTGCAACTTGGATGTGGTACCCCTGTGAGGGACTTTTAAAGCTGGGGAAGGAACAAAGGAAGTATTCAGTACAGCTTCTACAAGCGAGGAAGGTTTTTTTTTTTAAAAGCACACACACACACAAATAGAAATTGTTAAACTGATTAGAAGGATTGAGATTGGATTTGCTGGTAAGATTATCTATGCAATTTACTAGAGGCAAGGCAAAGTGAGAGTTTCCACAAATGGAAAAACGGTCTATCACCAAACCCTATGGACCTCCAGCATTGCAAATGACTAAACAGAGGCTTTGAGCTGTGGACTGCTCAAGAGAATCAGCCCAGACATCCAAGGAAGACCATGTTGTTGCATAAGTGCAAATGCTGCATGAAAAGGGGCTCTTACTCTTTAATGGGGGAGGACATTGTGGACCAATTAAACTACAATTTTGAACTGCATAATTAAATTAGAAAGGAAGAGCAAGGGCTGGCAGTTTCAAGCACTCAGAGAAGCCGTGTTTATATTTCTTTCTGAACTGTGCATATAGGGGAATGGTGGTTACTCAGTACATGCATAGTTAGGTATTGCATACATATTCCAGGACTAAGTCTTGACTTGAAAGGGAAGAAGCCTTTGCTTGAGGGACAAAGAACAATACAGCTCTGTTAGTTACTTGTATCCAGTTAGATGTCCCTGGTGACCAGAAAATACCACCAGTGGTTCTCTACTTATCATACAGATCAGGGAGCTTATGGCTGTACTGAACTGTATTTTTGGAAGTGTTAATGCCACTTTTTAGGTGGTGATAGGGGGGCAGGATGTTGACCTCATTAGGACTTGGAGCATGATGAAATTGCATTTTCATTATTGATGAAATGAAAATAGATCAGAAAACCATTTTTATAAGGAACAGAAATGACACGTGGTAGGTTTTTTAAAAAATATGTCTTTCTCATAAAGGATGTGCCCCTAACATTCTATACAGCACTGGGCCAAGTAGAAACATCTATGGAAAAATGGAAATGTTCAATAGCCCTTAAAAGTGCATTCTTTGTGTAAAAATTAGTAATAACCAGAGGATTGGTTGTTCATTATCTGAATAAAGTTCTTTTCCTTTCAAGAAAGGAAGCAGCTATTTTGTCCTAATAGAAGGATATAAATAGGCACAGGAAAATCAGTTTAGTTCCAGATCATGTCTCATCCCTAAATCAATTCTACCCCTTTTCTTCATTAATAACTTTATTTTTAAAACACAGCAAACACAAAGAAGAATAAAAACAAGAATTGCCTTCTCTCAAAGTGTATACACACATAAAAAAAGGTAAAGGTTCCCCCCGCACATTTGTGCAGTCGTGTCCAACTCTAGGGGCTCATCTCCGTTTGTTAGCTGAAGAGCCAGCGTTGGCTGAAGATGCTTCCATGGTCATGTGGCCGGCATGATGAATGCAGAACGCTGTTACCTACCCACCAAAGTGGTACCTATTCATCTACTTGCATTTGCATGCTTTCGAATTGCTAGGTTGGCAAGAGCTGGGGCTAGTGCGGGAGCTCACTCCGTCACGGGGGACTAGGGATTTGAACCTTCAAACTTGCGAACTTCCAATCAACAAGCCTGGCATCTTACCTGCCTAGCCACCATGCCCCTGTATACACACATACACAGAGAGAAAAACATTAATTGCACTTGTTGATTTGACAAGCATCAGGGTTATTTCTATCCAGCCATATACTGTATTAGTTTGCAAAGTCAGTTCAAATAATCTTCTTTCAGCTTTACCATATATTAAATCTGTCTTTAAGCATGCTCATTAAGGTATTTGAACAAATTACATGATGTTGGAATCACCTATGTTGACCATGTCCTGTTGGTATGGGGTATATCAACCTTTCCACTTTTATATCTGTACTCCCCATTGTAATATAGACATGTTCATTTGAACATCAGTAGAACTGTGAGGAAGATCTCCAGTTTTATAGCAAGTTTTCCTTATATACTTAAATGAAAGTAAGTGGAACCACTTTGGGGAAACTGTCCCATTTTTCATAATTTATCAAATTATACTGAAAGATAAATGTTCTGAAACACACTTCCTGTTAGGAGGCACATTGTCTTACAGGAGATCTTCTGCTACCATAAAGTAGATCAGCTAAATCCATGCTGTCTCTGAAGCTCCACCCTGCTTCACTGGCACGTATGAAGCTCATGAACTACATGTGGTCACTGAACAAAGGTATCAGTCTGGTGGTTTCATACTGTTTTGCAGCATACACTGAGAAAGATCCTCTGAATGATGAGCCTTCCAAACTGAGATACGTATGGGGTAAGTATCAGCCATAACTCCTTGCCTTAAGATAAAGGGCAATTTTCAGAGGACAGAAATAGATACGTTACCATTCAGCAGACAACCAATTGAATTAAGCTGTTCAGCTCATGTTACAGTATATAATGGGACCTGACATTCTCAATTTCAAGAGGAAAAAGAGAGCTAAACAACAATTATCTAGAATATGGTGCTTGGAATGTATTCATGAAAATGCCTGATAGCAGTCCTGGTATGACGTATCAGTAGTAAAGAGGAGGAGAGACAGTTCCACATCTTAGGTCCGGGTGCCAAAGTTAAAATGCCATATTGCTTCACAGTGTTCTGGGAAATCATCTGTTTGTGCATTAACCACAGACTAGTTATATAATGCCAACATCTTTTTACTGATTTTCCTAGATAGATAAGCTAGATAATCATTAGGGACATATTTTATTTTGCCATATCAGTGTTCTGAAAATTCAAAAGTCACACAGTGGGTGTGATAGTTTGCTTGGTACTAAGAAAAATGTTGCTCCGCTCTAGATGTTCAATTTTTAAAAAAAATCCAATTGAGTCTTTGTCCCTTCATATACTTCTCCTTAAGCATAAATAGGCAACATTGTGCTCTTCAGATATTTCTGGCTGCCATTTCATAGAAACCCTGAACAAGTCATCTGGAAACCTGAGTACTTTCTCACTATATTGTAACATTTTGATTGGTCCTTGAAAAATATTGGATTTCTCTTTGAATTAGTAAATGTGGATTACTTTTTGTTCATGGTGTTTGTATCCTGAACTGCTGTATCTTTGTTGCTGATGATGATTTATATCTTCCTTTTGGATTTATTCCACATAATCTGATCTCATGGTGTACATGAGATGACTTGACTAAGGGCATGTGTAGTCAAATTTGAGGGCAATGTTTGCTGATCTCGTCACATGGATAAGGATATGATCAGTTATTAACAGTCTTTTTCTTTTAATAAAACAAAAACTTGCAAATAGGCAAGGTGGAGTGAGGGATTTATTTATTTATTTATTTATTTATTTATTTTTCATATTTCTATCACCGCCCATCTCCCCAGATGGGGGACTATGGGCGGTTTACAATAAAATCAACAGTTAAAAACATATAAATATAAAATTAGCTATTATAATTATAATTATTATGGTTATGCTCTGTATTAACTCTTACCTTAGTAAATTTGCAAAACTAGTTTGGTTTGAAAGTGCTTTATCAGATTAAACAAGGTAATAATTAGTACAGTCCTTTTTCCTCTCTGGACAAAATACTTGCAAACTGACTAGAGGAAAAAGAAGCATTCTTGAAGCCAGCAAAGTCACTGAAATTGACAGTTGTCAAGAGACAACCTGAAGCAGTTCCATCTTTTCCTGAAGCAGTTCCAGGTGGAGGCACCTAGGAATTTCCTGAGACTACACTGTGCAGTCACTACCACAAGTGTAAATGATCAAAAGTTCTGTTCTTTCTTTGGGGCACAAATTCCATTCATCTTCTGTCATAACTCCATGGCCTCCTGCGCTAACTCCTCTGTTAGCCATTGGGTATACTGTCAAGGGGCAGAGGCCTATTCTGCTGAACTTCTTTATCTCTTTTGCCCAATCACCATTACATTCCCTACCAGCTCAAGAGTATTCTCCCCACCATTTCTGATTCCAGGGTCAAAGACCCTGGTGGTCCTTCTCACTTCAAACCATGAGTCTTCTGGAGCTATCATTAGTTAGTACCAAGACTCTGGTTGACAAAAGGGCTCCAAAGTGCATTTTTCAGGGGCTGAACATTTGAAAAGCACCGGGCACAGAGATATCTGTGGTGTGTGTGTGTATAAAAAACATCACAATGGCAGTTGCAACCACATGATTAAAGCCCTGATCCTTTGTATGTGTATACAGCATTGACATACATAAAAGGGGTGGAGTTTTGATTGTGCAATCGTGATAGAAAATAAATAAAATAAAATAAATAGTTATCTTGACATTTTTTTAACCGTCCCTTATGTTGATAAAGCATTTTGAAGACAATCTCTTCTTTTTTATTTTATTTCTCAACCAGTGCTTATCCTCTTTCCTCTTTGGTGCTACAAGACAAAAGCAATGCCTTGGTTACCATTCAGTATAGATCAATATCAACATAGATCCTTAGTCAACCTAGCAATTTGAAAGCATGCAAACGCAAGTAGATTAATAGGTACCACTTTGGTGGGTAGGTAACAGCATTCCGCATGCGTCATGCCGACCATATGACCGTGGAAGCATCTTCGGACAACGCTGGCTCTTCGGCTAACAAACGGAGATGAGCACTGGCCCCTAGAGTAGGACACAACTGCACAAATGTGCGGGGGGAAGCTTTACCTTTTAGATCCTTAGCAGGGGGCTACGAGGGCAAATTATGACCCATGTTTGATGACTTAATTATGCAAAAGCTATAACTTCTGTACTTGCGTCAGACATCCCAAAACAAGTATATAATCACACAATTCCATCATGGTGTACATGTCAACATTTTGATATAATTAGAGTTTGCTATGGATACTGCTGTATAGATCATTGTCATTTTATTTCATGCTTCAATTTGCTGCTTACAATATTTTATGCCAGAGTAATCCAATTTACAGATCAAGATCAGGGCCAGTTCATGATATACTGCCATTTTTAAAAATAGTACTTGGACAGGATTCTGGAGGTCAGATGGCTGTGGTATAATATAAAAACCAAGTATGGAAAAAATAGACTGGAAATAAATCAGTACATAAATACATAAACAAAATGAAATGAAACAGCCAAAATGTATACAAAAAACCCAACAACTGCTATTTATTCATGCAAACCCAGCAATTCTAGCTATTCTGAAACATCTCCGCAGCTGTATTTGCATGATAAAAATACATAATACAAGTCAAGTCAATAGCATAGAAATAACATGTTTTCCCTCAATCTCCAATTGCAGTTTTAAAATTCAGAGAGATGTACTTTAATTTTTCACCATTTTCAGAACAAGATAAGTGTGTTCTGTCTCTCTGAACTTAGTATGTGACTTTACACCATTATAGCACACTGTCATTAATGTTAATGGGTTCAAGTAATTCTTTTTGCTTGATACTATAGCAAAAAGCCATGTGATAACTCTTTCTTTGTTCAGCCAAAGCTGTAGCACATTGATAATTAAAAGTTGCTTATCCCACCAGGCCTTTTCATTTTTGGGGGGTAGCCAGGTGAAACAACAAGTCAAGAAAAATAGGCAGAACATGGTTTCTATAATTCTTTCCAACTCCTTAAGAAAAGCTCTGTTCTGGGTCTCATGGCTGGGAGGGAGGGGAGTCAGAATGGAGGAGTCAGCATTCCATGCTGCTGTCCAATTGCATCTCCCATAGGGATGTACTGGGAAATTTTGTAGGCAGGGAGGAATATTTTTCACTGCAGACCTCAGCTGGATATGGCCCATTTTCTAACTCCATTTTTTTTTGCGCTCTTCTCCCCCCACCGCTCTGAATTTGTTCCCATTCTGTTCAGTTTCTGGAGAGTTATCTGCTGATAGACAGAGGGACAGACAAATGGACAGAGTCCTGAGCTCCTTTACATTATTTATGTATTTCCAATATGCCATTGGGTTGGAAAGAATAAGAGCAGATTAGAATGATCACTGCCAACAATAAAGTTAGGAGTGAATCCTCACCTATGAACATGCATGCTACCATATAGGGATCTTGCTAACCAGCATTGTCCTCCTCCAGAATACTGTAGGAATTTCCATCCATGAATGATTAATGTTCCAATGATTTTTCATCTGATCTCATCCAACAGCACCCTCCCCTGTGAGTGGAGGCTGCAAGGAAGCCCACTGCTTGGGTTAAGTAGCAAAGGAGGAGGAGTCTTGTGTAACATTTGGTTGCCTATTTATGTGCCTGCTAGCTGTAGAAAGCAGGATCATACCTCTGACTTTGTGATCCTGGATGAGTCCATTTGCCTGGCATTGCATCAGCCTCCTGGGTTTGGGTCATGAAAAAGCTGCTATCTTGGGTGGAAAGGTAACTGCAGGTAGAATCTGTGACTGAGAACCCACCATTCCTTTTCCCACACTATCTTAAGAAGCTCTTCTCCAGAGGGGTGGGGGTGGCCCACACAGGTTAGAATGATTATGAGAACCACTTGTTGCCTAATTTTGATAACACCACTAGCTCCATGATGCCTAGGAACCTGTCCCAGGGGGTATCTGGCCCCATATGTGCAACAGAAGAGATACCATTAGTTTGACTTTCTCTTTGGGTAGTGGTGCTCTAAAGATAGAGGAGCTCTATGTGACTCCATTGTCATGGAAGACCATTCTCTGGCCTGTTTAAGACAGGTAGCTGGTATAAACCGCTGAGAGAGCCAGTGTGGTGTACTGACTAGGCGGTGGACTAGGAGTGGGGAGACCCAGGAAATCAGCTGGGTAACCTTGGGCCAGTCACTCCCTCTCAGCCCTAATCAGAATCAGGCTCTACAACAACCAGCTGAAAAAGAAACCCTCTCATTGCATCATGTATTGATAGCTTTGCTGTATGAACTGACTGCAGCCAGCCCAATACAAAACAAGCAGCCCCTGCACTAAGTGGGACAAACACTAGAAACAACAGCTGGTATAACCCTCTGCAGAGATGGAGGGCCAGTCCTAATCATGTACCTGATGGATCGGGATGGTTTCCTGAATGCCTTTGGGTAATTTTCCCATATCATTATTCAATAATACTGTTGGTACCTGGCTGATCTCTGGACAATGGAGATGGCCTGAATACTTGCTACTATTGCTCCTAAGCACCCTCTTTCCTCTCATGGAGTCGAATCAGACTAGGGAGCAGGAATGATGAAGTAAATGGGACATTAGTTGGAGCACAAGTGGAGAAACTCTCAGGATAATATCATATATGGGATAAAGCCAGACTGAAGGGTCATTTGAACTTCTGTTCCCATAGCCTTAGAGATAGGCAAGAGGGTTTGCTTCTCGTTCTCCATTGGGTCTGTACCGAAAAGGCTGATATCGCTCTTTATTCACCAGTGGAACAGACACCTGCTTCCCTTTCCTCTTTTCTCCACTCTGCCACATGCTCCAGAATATTGTGGGACCTGTATAAGCACTTTAGTTGTGTGAGACATGCTAAGGAGAGCCACAAAGGCCCATATTCAATCACCATTCAGGCAGAAAACTCACTAGACTGCACAAGGGCCAATCACTGCATCTTAGCCCAGAGTATATCATGTTGTTGTTGTTCAGTCGTTTAGTCGTGTCCGACTTCGTGACCTCACGGACCATAGCACGCCAGGCCTTCCTGTCCTCCACTGTCTCTCGGAGTTTACTCAAATTCATGTTCATTACATCGGTGATGCTATCTAACCATCTCATCCTCTGCCGTCCCCTTCTCCTTTTGCCTTCAGTCTTTCCCAGCATCAGGGTCTTTTCCAGTGAGTCCTCTCTTCGCATTAGGTGGCCAAAGTATTTGAGCTTCAGCTTCAGCATCTGTCCTTCCAATGAGCAGTCAGGGTTGATTTCCTTTAGGATTGACTGGTTTGACCTCCTTGCAGTCCAAGGGACTCTCAAGAGTCTTCTCCAGCACCACAGTTCGAAAGCATCAATTCTTCGGCGCTCAGCCTTCCTTATGGTCCAACTCTCAGAACCATACATTACTACTAGAAAAACCATAGCTTTAACTATACAGATCTTTGTCGGCAAGGTGATGTCTCTGCTTTTTAATATGCTGTCTATGTTTGTCATAGCTTTCCTCCCAAGGAGCAAGCGTCTTTTAATTTCATGGCTGCAGTCACCGTCTGCGGTGATCTTGGAGCCCAAGAAAATAAAATCTGTCACTGCTTCCATTTCTTCCCCTTCTATTTGCCAGGAAGTGATGGGACCAGATGCCATGATCTGGGTTTTTTTAATGTTGAGTTTCAAGCCAGCTTTTGCACTCTCCTCTTTCACCCTCATCAAGAGGCTCTTCACTTTCTGCCATTAGGGTGGTATCGTCTGCATATCTGAGGTTGTTGATATTTCTCCCGGCAATCTTAACTCCGGCTTGTGATTCATCCAGCCCGGCATTTCTCATGATGTTCTCTGCATATAAGTTAAATAAGCAGGGTGATAATATACAGCCTTGTCGTACTCCTTTCCCAATTTTGAACCAGTCGGTTGTTCCATGTCCAGTTCTAACTGTTGCTTCTTGACCCGCATACAGGTTTCTCAGGAGACAGGTAAGGTGGTCTGGTACTCCCATCTCTTTAAGACTTTGCCACAGTTTGTTGTGATCCACACAATAAAAGGCTTTAACGTAGTCAATGAAGCAGAAGTAGATGTTTTTCTGGAACTCTCTTGCTTTTTCCATGATCCAGCGAATGTTGGCAATCTGATCTCTAGTTCCTCTGCGTCTTCGAAACCCAGCTTGCACTTCTGGTAGTTCTCGGTTCACATACTGCTGAAGCCTAGCTTATAGGATTTTGAGCATAACCTTGCTAGCATGTGAAATGAGCGCAATTGTACCGTAGTTTGAACATTCTTTGGCATTGCCTTTCTTTGGTGGGAAATGATGGGATATACGCTGGCTTAAAGGGGAAAAACCGAGGCTTGAGAATAAACAGACAAGAATGCAGCTTGTTAAGGCTAACAGTGTTTACTGGTAGCATAAGGCAATAATGCAGATACAGTACATTATCGCAAAAATGAAAAAGATGAATATACAAGATACATCATTGTAAAAGAAAAACAAAACAAACTTATAAGCAGAGTTCCGTGTATTGATCCCAGGGCCAGAGTTCCTGCCATGGCCTATACCCAAAGCCAGGCATAGCTCACTCTGCCCAGTCCACGGGAAGTGAACACGTGAAGAACTACATGGCTAAAAGACACTAGAAATCAAGAAGCATAGAACACCATTTTGCATGGTTGTATATTCAGTTCTTCTAGCTTTCTGATTGGCTGGATGTTAGCTGTGACACACACTAGGCCCAAAGCATTAGGCCTAAAGCACATAGCATGACCTGCTGCATCTAAGCACTGAGTTCCCCCCCTCCTTGCTCAGGGGGCCTGGGCATGGCTTCCCACAGAAGGAAATCAGGAGGCATTGTTCCCATGGGAAGACCCAGAAACTAGCCATAACAATACACATGTGACTAATGTTATCTGGCACCTGCACTTCACGTCACCATGAGAACGCTTTGCTTTGTACAGGAATAATTCGCCAAGGCAACACAAGAACTCTAACAATTGGAACGTAAACTGACCTTTTCCAATCCTGTGGCCACTGTTGAGTTTTCCAAATTTGTTGGCATATTGTGTGCAGCACTTTAACAGCATCATCTTTTAGGATTTTAAATAGCTCAGCTGGGATACTGTCTTCTCTGCTAGCTTTGTTGTTAGTAATGCTTCCTAAGGCCCACTTGACTTCACTCTCTAGGATGTCCGGTTCAAGGTCAGTGACCACACCATCGTATTTATCAGGGATATTAAGATCTTTCTTGTATAGTTCTTCTGTGTATTCTTGCCACCTCTTCTTAATCTCTTCTGCTTCTGTTAGGTCCCTGCCTTTTTTGTCCTTTATCGTGCCCATCTTTGCACAAAACGTTCCCTTGATATCTCCGATTTTCTTGAAGAGATCTCTAGTCTTCCCAATTCTATTGTTTTCCTCGATTTCTTTGCATTGTTCATTTAAGAAGGCCTTCTTATCTCTCCTTGCTATTCTCTGGAATTCTGCATTCAGTTGGTTATATCTTTCCCTTTCTCCCTTGCCTTTTGCTTCCCTTCTTTCCTCAGTTATTTGTAAAGCCTCATCAGTCAGCCACTTTGCTTTCTTGCATTTCTTTTTCTTTGGGATGGTTTTAGTTGCTGCCTCCTGTACAATGTTACGAACCTCCATCCATAGTTCTTCAGGCACTCTGTCTACCAGATCTAATCCTTTAAATCTATTCCTCACCTCCACTGTATATTCATAAGGGATATGATTTAGGTCATACCTGATTGGTCTAGTGGTTTTCTCTACGTTCTTCAATTTAAGCCTAAATTTTGCGATAAGAAGCTCATGATCTGAGCTACAGTCAGCTCCAGGTCTTGTTTTTGCTGATTGTATAGAGCTTCTCCATCTTTGGCTGCAAAGTATATAATCAATCTGATTTCGGTATTGACCATCTGGTGATGTCCATGTGTAGAGTCGTCTCTTGTGTTGTTGGAAAAGAGTGTTTGCTATGACCAGCCTGTTCTCTTGACAAAACTCTATTAGCCTTTGCCCTGCTTCATTTTGTACTCCGAGGCCGAACTTGCCTGTTATTCCGGTTATTTTTTGACTTCCAACTTTAGCATTCCAGTCCCCTATGATGAAAAGGACATCTTTTTTTGGTGTTAGTTCTAGAAGGTGTTGTAGATCTTCATAGAACCGGTCAACTTCAGCTTCTTCGGCATCAGTGGTTGGGGCATAGACTTGGATCACTGTGATGTTGAATGGTTTGCCTTGGATTTGAACTGAAAGCATTCTGTCGTTTTTGAGGTTGTACCCCAGTACTGCCTTTCCCACTCTTTTTTTTCCCCAATAAATTTTATTGCGTTTTAAAATACATATTAAAAGTTAAAACAGAAAAATAGAAATAGAAATACAAAGTAAGAAAAAAGTAAAGAATAAGTGAAGTCAAAAAATAATAAACAAAGGAAACATAGAAAATAGATGTCCTCCAATCTATCTTTGAACTTTAAATACAATAATTAACTTTAAATGTTAGTCCTTCATACAATACACAGGAACTTTTCTTTGTCATATACTCTTTAATTTCTATAATCCAATCTTCTGATCTTCATATAAGTTTCACCTTTCTTGCTATCTTCCAATAGTCCATCTTTAGCTTCCACTCCTTGAAGTAATAGTTAAATGTTCATTGCTGCATCAGTTTGATATTTTTATTCGCTCTTTCCATTTTTATATCTATATTTGTATCTTCAATAAAATCCAATTAGTATAACAAATAAAAGCCTTATTTACTTCTAATAAAATACAATATATTCTATTCATATTATGACTACATATTCCACTAATACATAACCTAACATATTACATAACATAATACATAATATACCAATTCTTATAGTATTCATACATACATATTCATACATAATATTGTAAAAAGATGTCATCCTGTCATAACATAATTCTAATTCCACCTCAACATCCCATTATTTTCATATATATATATATATATATATATATATATATATATATATATGTGTGTGTGTGTGTGTGTGTGTGTGTGTGTGTGTGTGTTATATATATACTGTATCTCCATAAAAGAAAAATCCATCTGTATTTTTCACTCCTTGGGATAATGTCCATTTAAACTGAATACATAACCTAACATAACACATAACCTAACACATAATATACCAATTCTTATAATATTCATACATACATATTCATACATATAATTATAGAAATGTGTCATCTTATAAAAAAATTGGTCTATAATATCAACTTCTATTTATGTTTGTAATCTTATATCTTACATTAAAATATTACATTTTTATGTGTTTATACAGTTTCTCATATCAACTTTGTTCCATATCCGATCGAAATCCATATTTTCATTAACCTTGTATCCCACATATCGTTTTCCTGTTCATGTTATGCCAAAATCACAGTATTCAACTTGCTTTGTACTATAGCTCATATGGGATGACAAAATATTTTTCTTAACCTTTCCCACTCTTTTATTGACTATGAGAGCTACTCCATTTCTTTCTTTCCTTATTTATTTTATTTATTTATCTTATTTATACCCCGCCTATCCCCTCCCTAATGGAGGGCTCTAGGCAGATTACATACATGTAAATTCATATATATTATACAGCCATATATATTACACAATGTTACCGCACAATAGGAAGGAGGTGAAGGAACCGACTCTTCAGCTGCAGGCATCGGACTACATGCCCCAGAATGCCTCGCTCGAGCCAGCTGCTGACGTCCAGGAAGTTGTTATTTCAGGATCCATTGTCCTCCGCCGCCATTGTCGGGATTCACCAGGTCTTCTTGGTTCGAGGATGACCCTCCAAAAGGACGCCAGCAAATTGACCCACGTAAGTGGTACCCAATTTATCTACTTGCTTTCGCTTTCGAACTGTTGGGTGAACAGAAGCCTGGGCTAGTGATGAGAGCTCACCTCGCCACGCGGTTTCGAACTGCCAACTTTATGGTCAGCAGTCTAACGGCTCAGTGGTTTAACCCGCTGAGCCACCGCGCCCCAAGAATCCCTTCTTCTAAGGGATTCTTGCCCACAGTAGTATATATAATGATCTCCTGAATTAAATTCGCCCATTCCTGTCCATTTTAGTTCGCTGATTCCCAAGATGTCGATGTTCAATCTTGTCATCTCATGTTTGACCACATCCAGCTTACCTTGATTCATAGATCTTACATTCCAGGTTCCTATGCAATATTGTTCTTTACAGCATCGGACTTTCCTTCCACTTCCAGACACATCCACAGCTGAGCGTCCTTTTGGCTTTGGCCCAGCCATTTCACTCTTTCTGGAGCTACTCGGAATTGCCCTCCGCTCTTCCCCAGTAGCATTTTGGACACCTTCCGACCTGAGGGGCTCATCTTCTGGCGTCATATCTTTTAGCCTTTTGATACTGTCCATGGGTTTTCTTGGCAAGGATACTGGAGTGGTTTGCCATTCCCTCCTCCAGTTTTGGACCACGTTTTGTCAGAACTCTCCATCATGACCAGTTCTTCTTGACCTGACTTCATTGAGTTACGCAAGCCCCTTCACCACGACAAGGCAGTGATCCATGAAGGGGAGAGTATATCATAGCTGGTTTTAAAGAACAAGTCTGGAAGTGGAGAAACTGTTCTGCTGCTTTGAGCACCTTGGAGAAAAAGTAGGTTCTACATATGTTCATGCTTACATACATAGTAGAAGATTGGAATTGTCTTCACATTTTTCTTCTAAGCTTTCCAAAGATAACTATTGCTGGAAATAGAACGTTATGTTAGAAGGATGTTTGGTCTTAATTCAGATATTTCTTGTGTTCTTAGATGATGTGGGGTGGTTTCTCCGATCTGATGGCCTCCAGTACCATTCCCATTAGCACCAACCAGAGCCAATGGTTATCAGTGAAGACAGTGGGAAGCCCAAAGCCCCTGGAGGTCATCAAGTTTGGAAAACTGGATAGGCTATTAGACTGTTTGGCTTCAGTGCTCTCATTGCATCCGCTGTCTTTCCCCCCTCTGTATTATGCATTACCTGTATTTTTCTGCCTTGTTACCACAGATACAGAATTACAATTACCTCTCCAAAAGTTTTTTTCCCTTCCTCCATCCATGATCTTCAAATTATGCTGGTTTCAGAAACACTTTCTTTTTTTGTTAATTAAATGTGGAAGGAAAAAATGTTCCCCAAGAGGCGTTTTGTGCCAGCTGTTTGCCACTCACACTTCATTTTCTTACTTTGTCAAAAGCTGCCATATTTAATTTTATAATGTAGATGGAGTTAAAGAACATCAAACATTTCTTTTTAGCTCCTAATGTCCAGATTGAACCAGGTGAGGGCTGGGTGGCTTCTGGGCTCTTTAGTAGTCAGGAGGCCTCCCCCCTGCTCTGCCCAGTCATTAGGTGTTGCTAACAATCGGGATGGTTGTATTTTGGTGAGGATTATTCATGAATAACAATATCACACCTGCACTTCTGACAAGTTCAGGAGGACACATGGTCAAATATAGAACCATTGTGCTAATTACAGCCTTTCAGCTAATTAACTGTGGGTTTTAAAGGAGAAAAATCACAATGTTCAAAAACTGCATTGAAAAGGTGTAGGAATTGCTTGCAGTAGATCAGTACAAAAGAAAGCTGAAGCTTGCTGCTGGCCTGCAGTCAGAGGTAAATGTCTTGCATTCCTCATAGGACTGTGGCATGAAGGACACACTCAAACTGTACTGTAAGAGTGGATTAGGATATCATATTCCTGGTTAATACTGCTGTTTATCTGAGCCCTGGGCTGGAACATGCACTGTTCCTTCATGCCCTTTGCTCTGCTCCTCATGTGATAACTGTGGCAGTACCATTGGGGTGAAGTTCCTCCTTACCTCTGAAAGAGAGCATTTTGATTTAATATCAGTTTACTCACCAGTTTTGTAAAACATGGTTTAATGCTCACTTAAGAATCTGTTTAGGAAATGAGCCTTAAACATGAAAACCCAGTTCAGAATAAAGGATAAACAAAACAGAATCGTAGAACCAAAGGCACCAAACAGTGAAAGGAAGCAAAGGGAAGGGGAAAAAAACAGGTACGCATTTCTGATTTCTAAGAGGATGCAATCCTGTGTATGCTTCAAAGGCCAAGATAGCTACTTGTGGCCTGCAAGTCAAATCCAGCCCATCAAGCAAGATGGACTTCTTGGACATCCTCAGCAGTAGAGGAAATGAGGGCATTCTAGAAACACAAGTCTACCAGAAATCTACCCACATACCAGAAATCTACCCACACTAATCAAGTGCTCCATTAACAAAACAACAACCCAACTTCCCACAATAGAAGCTGTGTAAGAACATTATTATTATTTCAAGGGGGCGTGGTGGCTCAGTGGGTAAGATGCCAGGCTTGTGGATCAGAAGATTGCAAGTTCGGAGGTTCGAATCCCTAGCCCTGCGTGCAGAGTGAGCTCCCGCACTAGCTCCAGCTCTTGCCAACCTAGCAATTCGAAAGCATGCAAATGCAAGTAGATGAATAGGTACCACTTCGGTGGGTAGGTAACAGCGTTCCACGTGTGTCATGCGGCCACATGACCGTGGAAACGTCTTTGGACAACGCTGGCTCTTTGGCTAACAAACGGAGATGAGCACCGGCCCCTAGAGTCGGACACAACTGCACAAATGTGCAGGGGGTACCTTTACCTTTTTAAGAACATTATTCAGATGAGCGCTAATGTACTGCAGCAACCCAGAACACCAGAAAAAGGAAACAGATCATCTATACAGCATCTTCCAGCAAAATGGATACCCATGCAATTTTATCAAAAAGTGCCTGACACCCAACTCACTACAACACAACCAACAGAGCTATGAAAAGGATAACATTGCCATAAATCAGAAACATCTCAGAAACTACCAATAGACTGTTACAACAACATGGCATCACCCTAGCACATAAACCAACCAAAACCCTTCAGAACATCTTAAGTAACCCAAAAGATCCAGTAGCCCAAGAAGAAAAAGCAGGAGTTATCTACAATGTACAGTGTAAGGACTGTACCAGCCACTAAGTAGGATAGATGGGCAGAATACTAGTAGAGTGCATCCATGAACACCAACTAGCAGTCAGAAGGCACGATGAAAACTCCTTAATCTCACAACACATGGACAGACTCAACCATACTTTCAACTGGGAAACTGTGAGCATCTTAAACCAAGCCAAATCCAAAAAATGCTAGATAATTCCTGGAAGCTTGGCACTCAGACAAAGCAGCCATCAACAGACACATAGAGGTAAACAACATTTACATACCATTCATAAGAGACAATAGAAAAGCCAAAAGACCAGAACACCTCCTTGCCAGCAATCAATACCCAGATATGCAAAGATTGACACCAGGATTAGCCCCAGAGGAATAATCAAACAGCACAATATACCCTAATCAAGGAACTATTAATTCAGTCAATCCACCAAGCAGCAAACAACAGCCCAATCAAGGAACTCCTAAGGGGAGAACAACACCTCCACCAACACAAGCAGGACAAGCCATGGTATATAAACAGAGAGAAATTTCCACTCCCTTTTCATACTGAAGATGTTGCCTAGTCTGGCAATGAAACGTCTGCAAGAAAACAAGGCTCAGAGAGCACCAAGGACTCCACAGTTCAACCCTGAGCTACAAATATTCTCTTCGATTGGCATCAAGCAAGAGTCTGCCACTCTCTGAAACCCCTCCCACGAAGCCCCTCCCACAACAGCCAATAGTTCCAATGTTTCTTCATCTGCCCTGTGCTACTCCTGTTTCCTCTGGTTTAAGGAAGGGGGTGGGGTTTCTCCTCCCTTAAGTTCAGCTTCCTTATATCATCTGGCCTGCCGAAGCTTTAGTGTTGTGGCAATTAAGCCCATTGGCTGTCATTGGTTCTGGAAGTTGGTCCAATTGTATTTAGGGAGATTTCTGATTAAATCCATTCTAGATTAAGTTCCCATCGCATTCTTTCACATGTATCTACAGAGAAAAGAGGTGGAGTTTGTGTGTATCTAAAGCAGGGCTTTCCAAAGTGCTGCCGCTGGCGACACACCCGGCGGCGGCGGCGACACGCGTGCGCACGGCGATGGCGCGGGGGGGCGTGCGGCGGAGCGCGCGCAGAATGGCGGTGCGGGGGGCGTGCGGCGGCCCACACGAGCACGGTGGCGGCGCGGGAGGGGCGTGCGGCGGCGCGGGGGGCGTGCGGAGGCGCGCGCGCGCGCACGGTGGCGGCATGGGAGGGGCGTGCGGCGGCGCGGGGGGCGCGCCGCCACTTCCAGGTGGTGTGGCGACACACCACGCTGTGTGTGGCGACACACTTTTGTGTCGCGACACACAGTTTGGAAAGCTCTGATCTAAAGACTGAGAAATAAATATTATATAGAGATATGTACATGCATATGTACATGTACATGCTGTACACATGCATACTGGGGAACTCTGCCACGATATCAGGGAACATCAATGGGAATAATGGGTTCGCTTTTGAACTCTTTACTGAAGAGTGGAGAAAACAGAGTCCTTTGCTTGAAGTCACCTGTGTAAGGCTTTAAATGAATTGTATGTGGATCAATTAATTACACATAGAAATCGATTAAAGCTTGCTGCTCTGATTTATATTGGACAACATGAACTAGGGCTATCCTTAAAAAGTTTCTGTTAATAAAGGTAAAAATATTGGTTTGGTAGCATTTCTCAAGGATTATCTGAAATCTGTACTATATAGCAACACTACAATTAATAGAAACCTATACTCAAATTCATTTTTAACAGAATCAATGACCAACTTGGTCTTCATCTTTTAAAAAGCTTTTAAAGAAACCTCTTCATTGCATTTCATTAAACATTAAAAGAAATGTCTTCATCTTCATTATGTTGTTTTGGTTTTTCAGATGTTGGGGGGATGTTCTACCCCCACTCATAATGTAACCATATTTTCAGAAATAAGTCCAATTAATTTCTTAAGGGTTGGCTTCTCAGCAAGTATTATTTGGATTGCAGCCCAAGCTCTTAATTTCTATTGGTAAATGGATTTTAACAAGTAGCCCATCTAAACTTCACATTTAGTTTAAAAGGTAATATAAAAATTCACTCTTGGTACTTATAGAGCTTTGGAATGGTTTTGACTTGGCCTTATAATTGGGGTTCATGATCCATAGCAGACCAGACCTCAGAGGGCTTTCTGACTTAAAATATTTCCAAGCACCACATGTGTCTCCCAATCTGTCTGAATCAGTTTCAAGCCAATGATCAAGGCCCACATGGAGGTGACACGTAGCTAGATATCAAGTAATGATGACCATCAGCTCTTAAGTGATTGGCCCAAGGAACCTTCCATTCCCAATATAAGGGCTGCATTCAATTTTCTACCTCACTTTGGCTACTAAGAATTTTTATTTTCATTCTTATCATTGCTATTACTAATAAGAATATCTCTCTATCTCTCTATCTCTCTATCTCTCTATCTCTCTATCTCTCTATCTCTATCTCTATCTCTATCTCTATCTCTATCTCTATCTCTATCTCTATCTCTATCTCTATCTATCTCTACACATATACATATATCTCCACACTTAGAACAGATTTGGTCAACATACAATAGAAAATATAGACTTTTCCAGGTTGAAAAGTACAAGAGAGAGTTTTTGAGAACAGTGCTTAAATACCTGTTAGTATGAAAAAAATTAAATTAGTATTGTGCATCATAAAATAAGAGCAATATTCACATTTCATCCATAGTTTCTTTCATCTGTAATTCAGCTTAGAAAAAAAGACTATTTCCTATCATGCCAACTGGGCTAGGCTGAGATCTTGAGTCATTTGCTCTTCTTTTATCTGTTTAATCGTGTCTGATTCTCGGAGACTGCCTGGACAAGTCCCTGCAGTTTTCTTGGTAAGGATTTTCAGAAGTGTTTTACCCTTGCCTCCTTCCTAGGGCTGAGACAGAGGGACTGGCCCAAGGTCACCCAGCTGGCTTTGTGCCTAAGGCAGGACTAGAACTCTCAGTCTCCCAGTTTCTAGCCTGATGCCTTAACCACTCCACCAAACTGGCTCTCTTGCTCATCTTAATCTGTTCTATATAAGATCACCAACAACTTTTTCAGTTGCAATTCAACATTTAGGAATGAGTCCCATTGAACTTAATGGAGCTTATTTCTGATTTTACAGGATGACAATTCATGCTTTAATTTTCCACTGGGAGAGGGGAGAAAAGATATTATGCAAAGTTTGAAGGTGCATAATTATTAGGGTTATGCAAAGCTTCAAAAGTCTGCTTTGCTTTGACAAAGATTTGAGAGACATACATCCTTGAAGTTGCTTTGTGAAATTGCCCCCTCAACTTCAAGGGTGAAGGGAATATAGTTACTTTGCTTTGCTTTGCAACTTCTCTCAGTCCTTTTCAACCGAATTTGCACTTGAGATAAAGTGTGAGGAGCCTTCTTCCATCACACTGGCCTACTAATTTCTCAAAATGGTTGCAAAAGGAGCTCAAATTTTACTAAAATCTGGTTGATGTTAGTATTCCTGTTAGCCAATACTTAGGAAACTCAGGTTGCACCCAGAGTCTGGTGGCATACAAGTTTAAATTATTATTACTATTACTATTACTACTACTATTATTATTATTATAGAATGGGGGAAACGGGAGCTAGTTGAGTACCTCTAAAGCTCCCCAATCCTGCCTGAACTGTTTAACTGCCTTTCATTTGGCTCTTGAATAGACTATAAACCAGCTTTCCTTTTTCTTCCCTTTCCCTCAGCTGCCTGTCTTTTTTAGATTGTGAGACTGAGGGAGGACCCCCCCCTCCCTCTTTTAGGGGCAGAGACAAACAATGATCTGAAAAGGGGGATAAAAATATAGCAAATGAAGTAAACCAATAAATAGCAATCCTGGGGAGTTGACTCATTGAACCACATGTCCTTTTAGGTGGCAGCACCTTGTGAGGCTTGGTTGATCCCAAAGCCCAAATAGGACTGGGCTGAGTTAGCACTTGGATGAAGGAAAATCAGGCAGTTCCAGAATTACAGATTAGACTGGGGACTGAAAAAAAAACAAAAATCATGGAAGAAGGTGATGGCAAATGCTTCCGTACTCCTGCCAAAAATAACCCCAGTATGGTTGGATCCATATAGTTTTCCCCAACTCAAATAAACTTTACCTACACAAACATACACACAAGCACAAATTGGTCTGCCTGAACTATTCAGCATTACAAGCAATACTGGAAATCAATTTCACAGCTTGATTTATGCCCCTGCTATAACTAAATACTCAAGGAATTTCTCGCTATATAGAATATGCCCATTCTGTTTCTTGTTCAAAGCCCTTTTAAGTCATAGCTTCTTTCATCATCATCTCAGAAGACAAGGACAAGAGACAAGGAAAACAAAAGCAGTGACACGGATCAGTTAAGAAATATTTATTCAATAATTTCTCCTCCTCCTTTACTTTCCTCTGTTTCTATAGAAACTAAAGCAAAGCTAGCTAACAAAGAGGAAAGAGATTACAACTGGGAGATGTTTCACCAGCAACTTAAAGGGATTCCATTTTTCCAGTTTTTGGTATAAAATGGCCTGATTTGCACCTCATGTGCAATCAAAACATTGTACATATGTATGTAAAGGGTCTTGCGATAGAAGAAAATGCACATTTAAATGGCATAGTTTAATTTACATGGCATAGGACCAGGGTACCTGAGGGACCGTCTCGTCCCGATAACGTCGACCCGCCCCACCCGTGCATGCAGAGAGGGCATGCTTCGGACCCCCTCGACAAGAGAATTCCATCTAGCGGGGTCCAGGAGGTGTGCCTTCTCTGCGATAGCCCCCGCCTTATGGAATATCTTGCCCCCGGAGGTGAGACTGGCCCCTTCACTCCTGGCCTTTCAAAAGGCCCTTAAGACCTGGCTCTGCCGCCGGGCCTGGGACGACAGAGGCGGCAGTGCCTCCTGGGGTTGGCTGGCCCCGTAGTAATATGATCCATCCTACGGTCCCCCCTTCTTGGATTTTATGTAATTTATTATTATTATTGGATGTATTTTAGATATTGTTTTTGTATTTTTAAACTTTCAATTGTTGTAACCCGCCCAGAGTCCCTTGCAAGGGAGATGGGCGGGGAATAAATTGAAATAATAAATAAATAAATAAATAAATAAATGTATATATTCTTAGAGAAAACACCCAGTTCAACAACCTAAGCTACCCACAATATTTGTTGTATGTTGACTTCTACTTGCACAAGGGAACTTCCTGTCTGACATTTCCCTGCTGTGCCTCTGTGCTCCTGCAAATTTGCTCTGGAGTATCCCAAAATGTCAGACAAGAACTGGGGAGAACATCCATTCCATTCTTTATAGTGGTATGAAGTTTTCTAGGATATTTCTGGTAAGGCAGCTGAAGTATACTGCAAGAGTCTTGCAGTGATAAAATGCAAGACAATAGGGTATCTCTCTATTGATTGTTTCTATATAATCTACATGTATATACGGACTGTATATATACACAGAGATGACACAGAGCCCTTTCATCATGTGATACAGATATTGTAAAAGTAAGTTATAGTTTTCATTGCCAATATAATTGATCTGTTTTCTCCTTCTGCCACAGGGTGCTATCTGCATTTAATTATTGGCATTGTTTTCTTGTGATTGCTACTATTTCTGTAGAAGGAGTTTTATCTTAATTTTCTTATTAATTGTAATTATATTTTTGATTTGGAGGGTTATCTGTTTCCATTTTTCTTAGTCATCTTGACTCCTTACCTAAGCAGGAAAAAATATTTTGTAAATGTTTGTAAACCGCCCAGAGTCCCCTTTGGGGGAGTTGGCGTGGTGATAAAAGTTGAAAAATAAATAAATTAAATAAATAAATTTCCATTTTATAACTGAGATGTCCTTTGTAAAGATAGTAGAAGTATTATTGTCTTTTCTTTGATCCTAGCCATACTTAGTTGTGTGAGTTATCCCAAAGATACTTGGGATTCCATTCATACTATCTCCATCAAGAGTTCTAAGGGCACTTGCTCACCTGCTCCTAATCACAGCATGAATATACCCCAGGAAACAGCTTTTTCTGCCATGTCCTCATGTCGCTGCCTTTGTCTCTTCTCCATTCCATAGCTAAAGCAGCTGAAAGCTGTCCTTGGGTGTTCCAGTTTTAAAGCAATTGTCATGATGGCACCCATACCACCCTGACATGGTAAAGTAGGTTACCTGAGCATATCACCTAGCCAAGGTACCAAAGCTTTCAATGGGAAAGAACTCAGCAGCAAAGCCGCCAGACATGTAAATCACCGAGAGGTGTGGATTAGCGAAAGGCATTCACAGAGAGGAAGGTAATTGATTAACACATTCTGAAGGGAGGAGGGAAATTGGGAACCTATTAAGCTGCAAGATCTTGTAACTATCTTTCACTTGAATCTTTAAAGTGCAATGGATCACTCGCTGTAAATAAAGCTTTCACAAATAAAGCTTTCACATACTGTACCCTACGTGGCATGTGTTGGAGCTTTCATTTACTAGTCGAAGGATTGGAACCTCACAGTAATGTTTTCCCTCTTCTCCCAGCACAATTTTTCCTATGGATCTGATCTGGCATAATTAACTTACAATTTGGTTGCTGATGCATGATTTGGATTGGTGTACTGGCTAAGGCACTGGATTAGGAACTGGGAGCTCATAATTTCTAGGCCTCCCTTAGGCATGAAAGCTGGCTGGGTGACTTTGAGCCAGTCACTCCCTCTCACAGGGTAGTTGTTTAGGGAAAATAGGAGGCAGGAGTATTAGGTATATATACTGCCTTGAATTGATTAAAAAATAAATGCAGGTACAGGCATCTATCTGTGTATTGCCTGACCAGCACTTTCATAGTCTTGTAAAGTCATATGTGGGCTCCTTCTAAACATAGGTTTTCTTTTTTGATGAGTCCCACATTTTTTTAAAAAAAATGATATATTTTTTTTTGAAGGAGCACTGAAGTCAGGGGAATCTATCAATCTCTTTGCTTATCTTGGCTTGTGATAAATAAGGAAAGTGCCATTTTTTGTTCTTGTTACTATGGAAGAATATGGGATAGCAAAAGGGGCAGCACATCAGCCTACTTTTAAGCTAGCTCAAGGACAGGTGAATCACATTTTAATTTGGCCACCTGGAAGGGTTCTAAGTTAATATATTGAATAATATTATCAGGTTATTTTAATTGCTGTTGTTACTTTGATTATTGGAAAAAAAATGGAGTTCCCTGTGTTACAAGGACTGCCCAAATTAACTTCTATTGCATTCTTCACATGGATTAAACCACCAGAAATTTCATCCATTAATCAAATGCACACATATCTATGGGTATAATTCAGCTGGCTCACAGAAACTGTATGCAGCTTGCCTGCATTGGTCAAGGTTGATATATAGGGCTGTATGTTTTGGTCAGAGATAGAAAAACATGATTTCTATATTACAAGCAGATCCCCTATAAGTCGTATGGCATTTATTTTCTTTTACTATTGATTTAATTTAAACAATTTATATATCTGCCCATCTCACCAAGTTAGTATACAAGAAATTTTTTTGTTAAAGAATTTTATTAAGTATAGAGCGTAAATAAAAACTACAATAAAAAGAAAAAACTACAAAAAAAAAGAAAAAAGTGCAAAACACAAGAAAAAAATTTTTTTTTAAGATTACATAAAAAGTGACTTCTGACTTTCAACAACAAGAATATATAGCAATTCCCATAATTAATCCCTTTCTCCAAATTTAACCAAAATCACATTGTTTCTATAAAACATTCCATGGACATTATATAAATCAATAAAAGCAAATGCTTCTTCCTCTTATATATATAAAAAATAAACAAATATATAAACCTTCAAATACACTTCTCCCCCCAAGATAGTATACAAGAATTGAAAACCATAAATAAATTAAAAAAAAACCTTACTGTATCAACTGTCTGGGGTTGAAAAGCCATACTGCTTCAGACCACTCATACAATAAGAAAACACTGCGCTAAAACACTCAGCATGTTCATGTTGCCTCTGCTGTACTACCATAATTTTGGTCTAGTTGTTAAGGTGCTGGGCTAGAAACCGGGAGTCTGTGAGTTCTAGTCAGTCTCTCTCTCTCAGCCCTAGGAAGGAGCCAATAGCAAACCAGGAGACTGAGAGTTATAGTCCCGCCTTAGGCATGAAAGCCAGCTGGGTGACCTTGGGCCAGTCACTCTCTCTCAGCCCAACTCACCTCACAGGGTTGTTGTTGTGGGGAAAGGAGGAGGAGGAAAGAGTATTAGGTATGTTCGCCACCTTGAGTTACTTATAAAAATAATAAAGGCAGGATAGTAAATAAATAAATAAATAAATAAATAAATAAATAAATAAATAAATAAATAATTTGTGTGCCTTTACAAGCACAGGGCATAGTGTTGGAAGGAACTTGGTCTTACAGACTGACTGCACGAGGGGTCTCTGTACCACCTGCCAGGTGTTCTCCAGATGTGTTGGATTACAACCCCCAGGAATTAAGCCCTATCCCACCTGAAAGATACGAGTTTTGAAAAAACTATACCGTGTGTGTGCAAATATGGGACTGAAATAAAGTCCTCTTTCATCAACCACCAACCAATCTACCTAATACAAAAAAACAGACTTGGGAACAACGTACAGTAAGTGTACTCCATTCTGGTTGTCACTGTTAGGGCCCTGTTTTTCAATGTTATTACCATCTACACCAGTCTTTCTCAAGAGAAAAAAAACCCTTAAAGCCATCGTAATAAATCCTCACAGCTAGCAATGCATCAAATCACACTTGGGGCTAGGAAGGCATTTGGCTTACATTAAAAGCTGTCATATTGGTAGTTCCAGGAACTGCAAGGGGAGGGGGGAGAAACTGTTTAATATTCCCAAACAAGGGAAAATGTGTCTGTTGGATACATTGTATAACTTTGTAAACTCATCGGTCATATCATCTCCTGCTTCTACCATTAATATTTTGGGGGAAAGAAGGACACTACAGTAGTCAACGTCTCTCCATTGAGGAGTCTGATCAGACTTCATCTTAATAATTGCTTGGAAACATAGCCAAAATATGCCATTTCCCCCCAACTAATATGCAATGTTTATTTTTTTTTTCCCTTTGGTAATGCTCTCGGTTCATTGTTAAGGATGCAGTCCTATAGTAACTTATTAGGGAATAGGCATTGTTTTTTAACTCAGTGAGACTTCTGAGAAAACAGATAGAGGTCAGGACTGAACTGTTTGTTTCCTTCTCTTCCAGCCACCTGCTAATCAACTATATGCTGATGTAAAACATCAGCTGAATTTCTGACTCATTTATTATATTTAATATTACAGAGAAAATCAGTTTAGATGAGGAAATCTAGTAATTAGCTCCAAAATGAGACGAATTTAATTTACCTATACAATTAATTCAGGTTAAAATCAGAATGTTCACTGCAATGATCTTGCTATTTTATCCATTTTTATGTTTATTCTGTTTAACCCTTTGACTGTGAGAGAGATGTGGAGTGTCTTGATGAGGAATTACAAATCCTGTTTTGGTATACATTGTCTATGTTGGTCTTTCGTTCCAACCTTGCTTTAATACTGAACACTGAAACAAAATATCATTTTTAATATACACCAACCATACTTATCTAGCAATCATCTAATAAATCTGCAATTGGAGATCTTGAAGCCAGAACTGAAACACAATTCTATGCAGTACCCAATATGAAAATCATACAATGAATGTTATATTTCAGAAAGTTTTTTATTTCCCTTGTTTTTATTTTACCAGACTTCCATCAATATTTATTTTATTTTATTTTATTATTTTATTATTTTATTATTTTATTTATTTTTATTTAATTTATTTATTTTTATTTTTATTTTTATTTTTATTTAATTATTTTATTTTATTTTATTTTATTTTATTTTATTTTATTTTATTTTATTTTATTTTATTTTATTTTATTTTATTTTATTTTATTTTATTTATATCCCACCTTTTTATTATTTTTATAAATAACTCAAGGCAGCAAACATACCTAATGCTCCTTCCTCCTCCTATTTTCCCCACAACAGCAACCCTGTGAGGTGAGTTGGGCTGAGAGAGAGTGACTGGCCCAAGGTCACCCAGCCGGCTTTCATGCCTAAGGCAGGACTAGAACTCACAGTCTCCTGGTTTCTAGCCTAGCACCTTAACCACTAGCCCACACTGGCTCTCTTGACTGGGGAGGGAGAGCTACCATTATGTCCAAATTTAGGAACTTGGATCCCTACAGAAAGAATCCAGTCAACACTGAAAATGATGAATACTGGAAAAAATCCACCCAAGGAAAGTTAACAACGAATTCAGTGAGGAACTCTGCTAAATCTAACTGCATGGTTTGAGGGAGACGTTCATTTGGTTCTCATTTGAATTCAAACTCTTAATTTCTCACTTCCAAACCAATGTATAAATGAGAGATCAGTCTATATATATTTCTACACATTTTTGCAATGTACTTCACCTATCAAAAAGTGTTTTTAAAATACATGTTGTGGGTTAAAATGTAGACACAAAAATGCACATATCAAACAAGATAATGTACAAACATGAGAGGAAATTGCTTGCAGCAAATATGTTTATTAGGTAAAATTGCATAGAACAATGTTTATATTAGAAGGAATATTCATTAAAATACATATCTAGGTCCAGACTTTTTGTTTTAAAGGAAATATAAAACTAATGCAGATATGGGAGAAACTCAAGGTTGAAAAGAAAAGAAAAAAAGAAAAGAAAAGAAAAGAAAAGAAAAGAAAAGAAAAGAAAAGAAAAGAAAAAATAAAAGAAAGGTTTGGGCAACTGATTTGCAGGCAGGATTTTAAAAGGATATTTTCAGCCCTCAAGTGTCACAGGGGATAGAGTAGTGATGGGATGACATTCTTTGAAGGGCCAAGGCTGAAATGTTCAATCTTGTGAGGTTTGGGGAATTAAAAAAAAAAGGCATTATTAGCTCTTCACATTTCACTCACATTTCTTATTTTTTTAAAAAATATGGAACATCCAGTATAGTACCAGCTGGGATGATTCAAAGGTTGCTAAAACGGGCTAGGGCTGGGGGACTGAATGAGATGCGTCAGGTGCCCATCTCTTTCCTCACTAAAATGAGCGATGGTTGCCAAAAATTGCATGCAAGAATTTGCCATCTTAAATGTTGTGTGATCCTTGATTTATAGACAGGCTTACATGCCATTGCCCCCTTCCCCTGTGCTTTTTTTTTTTTTTAGTGACTGTTTTGCTGAGTTTTTAAACAGTTGTGTTGGGTTCAAGAGGTCAGAAGTGTTCCTCTCTCCTCAAGAGTTGGAAGCATTTATTTTTCAGTGTGTGCAATCCGTTTTTGCAAAGGTCACATTTACATTATTTGTACCCTGCCCTTTGGACTGCCATAAAAAGTTTTGGTATAACTCTCAATGTGACATAGTCATTTTCAAAAGCCTAGGTCAATTTTTGCAATGGAAGAATAGGCACCAACTGCGCTTCAGCATTGCAGCTGCCTTGTTGAGCAATGATCCCGAAGAATGTGGTCTGCACGGGTGTAACAGAGGCACACATTTCAGAATAATCTTGATCTAAACTGCAAATGGAAGATTATTTTCAGGGGCAAGACAGCATGCCTCACGTGCATTTGCACAGTGTAATCTAAGTAAATTAGCTTCAGGAGCCAGATATTATCAAGGTCTGCCACTAGTCAACTGTCAAATGTAATTTAACATTGCTTGTTATCTATTAAGTGCTGCCAGATTACAAATGAACCAACAAACGTTGCATGTCAGCAATCCTGTCTCAATGGTCAAATATAAATGATAGAAATCAAGTAGCACTGGAGTTCAAATGCAGCTGTTGAAAGTTTAAAGATTATTTGCATATATTCAAGAGAGGACAAGATGCTTTGTGGCATGTGAAAAACTAACAAATGCATAGTTGCTTAGGTTTTGTGGATCAAAACCCACACTGGTGACATCTCTAGTCATCTTTCTCACTGGGTTCAAATGAATATCAGAAAAGGGCAGTTGCTACAGAACAAGGTGACACCATCTTGTTCACAGTAGATGAATTCACATAATGCATTTAACCATAAAATGGTTCACTAGCAAATGTGGTGGTGCTAATATGCTGTGCATAGTTGCTGGCACCTTCCAAGAGTGGCTGGAGCAGCTGGTTTATAAGCATCTATCCAGGATTGGATGAAGCATGTCATCTAAACACTGATTCTAGCTTCCAGTGAGCTAATGGTCTAGTCAGTTTATGGGCTGGAAACTGACCAGAATTTGCATCATCCTGTTGGAATATTTTCCTTGTATGTTTACAATAAGTTTAAAATAAAGTTTGATGAAAGATTATATAGGCAGCAGTAATGTCATTTTATAAAAGGAAAAGGCTGGCTCCTGCCATTATAAATAAATGAGCACATCACGTAGCAAAGCCTATGTAAAGGAAGACATGTATCTTATGTATAGGAAGACATGTGTATAGGAAATATAAAATGCTTATTTATATACAGTAGACATTGTGGTTAACTATAAGGAAACATCTGTTTTAACAATATGGAAGGAAAGAAGGATTGCACAGGAGGAAGATGTTCATGTCAATAGAGCATGTACTATTGTAATAAGCTAACATATTCCATTCTATTGATAATGATTGGCTAAATCTTTAAACTAAAAACCTATAAGAAGTGAGACAGAGGAGCAGTCCATCCTGGCTGCCACCCACTGTTACTTGACAACCTTGGGTTGAATAAATATATTTTCTTTCACCTCCACTGATTGTCTGGCATGTTTTACTGGATTCCTGGCTTGGGCACAAACTGCAGGAAAAGAAGGTGTCTGATCCTTCTGACAATCCCATCACAGGAGAATTACTGTGCAGGATAAGACTGAAGTGTGGAAATATTCTTTAAAAAGAATTTGGTTAAGGTGAAACAGCCAAGCTGAAAACATTTAAAGAGTATTCAGAATCTTTTCATTGGTTTTTCATTTCTAGCATCATGCTATTCCTGCCCATTCTAATTTATCCGTGCTCTGGATTTTTTAAGAAAGATCATCAATACGGTATATGAATAGGCATCACTATCGTAGCTGGAAAAACATCAATATATTTCTTGGTAAAATAATGATGAGGAAAAGAAAGTGGTAGTACTACAAAGATAATCACTGCTAATTAAGTGACATCGAAAAGTACACAATGTTGAAAAAAGGGATTCTGTACTGTCAAAGACTGGATTCATTCCAAGAGCATTTTAAGCTGAGCTTAATATTCCATCACATCTCGAAGTTTCTTTGCAGGGCATCTGGGGGTTATCATGGTACTCATGAAGGCTGGGGAGGAAAGGATTCTCTTTCCATGCCTGTCTGTAGTCGTGTAGGATGAAAGGTCCCTTCAAAGCCTCATTTTTTAACACACCTCCCTGCTGCTGCACCCATCAAGGCATTCTGGGCACATGTAAAGGCACACATCAAGCTGTTCAGTGCAGTTCAGAGTCCCACCGGTGGAGGGAGATGGGCGGTGATAGAAGTTTGATAGATAGATAGATAGATGATAGATAGATAGATAGATGATAGATAGATAGATAGATAGATAGATAGATAGATAGATAGATAGATAGATTTCCCAAGAGAAGCAAAAGAAGTTCCCAGCTGGATGCCTCCCTCCAAAAGATCTTACCAAATTATAATTTTTAATTAGATAGAAGAGGGAACTCTGTTACTGTAAATACATGGTTGTCAGTCTCCCTCCACTTTAGCTCTGTTCGCCTGTTTAATCATGTCAAATCTATTTAATTTTTAATAATGTCATGAAATCAAATTTCATTTTTGTCCTAGACCAAACTGTACATTTTGGAGAGTAGTTCCCAGCAAGCTACTCAAAGCCTTGGCATGGCTCTTTGCCAAGAAATATAGTAATAGATAGAAGGCTTGTTTTAGGCTATGAAATAAAGGACGCCCTCCACTGAAATGGTTGCTCCATCAACTGATACAAACAGGCTGCAAACATATTCACAGGTAAGATCAGCATTTCTCAACTTTAGCTACTTTAAGATTCATGGACTTCAACTTCCAGAATTCCCCAGCCAACAAGCTGGCTGGGGAATTTTGGGAGTTGAAGTCCACACATCTTAAAGTTGCCATGGTTAAGGAACACTGGGTAAGATGCTTAATTTTGAATGATATGCAATAGTCTGTGTCTTTTTAAACAGTGATACAAATTCAAAGTCTGGACAAGCCCTTTATGTTTCTTGTTATTTCACCATAATTGAAAAGTGATTAGGAAAGGATTGGATTCAGTTATGGGCAAGTCTGCCCTCCAGTTAGAGTGGGCTTCATCGTAAGGCCATTTTTGGGCAAGCTAATCACAGATTCTAGTGCAAAGAGAGAAATCCTTAGTGTTCTCAACAACATGTCTGCCTTGTATTTTTGCCAATCTTCCATGCTGAGCAGAAAAGATGCTTTCTGAGCTATGGCAGCTATTTTAACTGATGGAGAAACTACTCTATTTTATGGGAAAGACCAAGAAGTTCATACCTTATATCTCTGCTGAGCACCTGGTGATCAGCTCCAGAATTTCTGAAATGGACATGATTATTTCTTGCAAATATCCTTCACTTTGCACATGAAATACCTGCCTGAAAGGTTGCACTGGTGTGTCCCAGTGGAGTATGATTGTATCAAAAATCTCATTCTATCCCCAACAGCAAAGTTACAGACACTTTGTAAAAGAAACCCAGAAAGAATATCACTCCCAAACCTCTACACTGATTTCTGCAAATTGTGAGATTGCATTGTTCCCTCATAAGGTTCTATGTTGACTGCATCTTTTATACCCTTCTGCTGAAAAAAAAAATATCAATTGTGACTTTCCCATGCTAGAAAATAATCTGGGAAGACAGAGCATGCACACACTCTCTCTCACTTACTCATTCACTACTCTCTCCAGATCTGAACAAATGAGACTAGATTATCTCCCGGCCAATGTGTTGTTGTTGTTGTTCAGTCGTTTAGTCATGTCTGACTCTTCGTGACCTCATGGACCATAGCACGCCAGGCCTTCCTGTCCTCCATTGTCACCCAGAGTTTACTCAAATTCATGTTCATTACATCAGTGATGCTATCTAACCATCTCATCCTCTGCCGTCCCCTTCTCCTTTTGCCTTCAGTCTTTCCCAGCATCACGGTCTTTTACAGTGAGTCCTCTCTTCGCACTAGGTGGCCAAAGCATTTGAGCTTCAGCTTCAGCATCTGTCCTTCCAATGAGCAGTCAGGGTTGATTTCCTTTAGGATTGACTGATTTGACCTCCTTGCAACTCCAGCACCACAGTTCGAAAGCATCAATTCTTCGGCGCTCAGCCTTCCTTATGGTCCAACTCTCACAGCCATACATTACTACTGGGAAAACCATAGCTTTAACTATATGGACCTTTGTCGGCAAGGTGATGTCTCTGCTTTTTAATATGCTGTCTAGGTTTACCATAGCTTTCCTCCCAAGGAGCAAGAGTCTTTTAATTTCATGGCTGCAGTCACCGTCTGCGGTGATCTTGGAGCCCAAGAAAATAAAATCTGTCACTGCTTCCATTTCTTCCCCTTCTATTTGCCAGGAAGTGATGGTACCAGATGCCATGATCTGAGTTTTTTTAATGTTGAATTTCAAGCCAGCTTTTGCACTCTCCTCTTTCACCCTCATCAAGAGGCTCTTTAGTTCCTCTTCACTTTCTGCCATTAGGGTGGTATCGTCTGCATATCTGAGGTTGTTGATATTTCTCCCGGCAATCTTAACTCCGGCTTGTGATTCATCCAGCCCGGCATTTCTCATGATGTACCTGCATATAAGTTAAATAAGCAGGGTGATAATATACAGCCTTGTCGTACTCCTTTCCCAATTTTGAACCAGTCGGTTGTTCCATGTCCGGTTCTAACTGTTGCTTCTTAACCCACATACAGGTTTCTCAGGAGACAGGTAAGGTGGTCTGGTACTCCCATCTCTTTAAGAATTTGCCACAGTTTGTTGTGATCCACACAATCAAAGGCTTTAGCGTAGTCAATGAAGCAGAAGTAGATGTTTTTCTGGAACTCTCTTGCTTTTTCCATGATCCAGTGAATGTTGGAAATCTGATCTCTAGTTCCTCTGCCTCTTCGAAACCCAGCTTGCACTTCTGGTAGTTCTCGGTTCACATACTGCTGAAGCCTAGCTTGTAGGATTTTGAGCATAACCTTGCTAGCATGTGAAATGAGGGCAATTGTACCGTAGTTTGAACATTCTTTGGCATTGCCCTTCTTTGTAATTGGAACGTAAACTGACCTTTTCCAATCCTGTGGCCACTGTTGAGTTTTCCAAATTTGTTGGCCTATTGAGTGCAGCACTTTAACAGCATCATCTTTTAGGATTTTAAATAGCTCAGCTGGGATACTGTCTTCTCCACTAGCTTTGTTGTTAGTAATGCTTCCTAAGGCCCACTTGACTTCACTCTCTAGGATGTCCGGCTCAAGGTCAGTGACCACACCATCGTATTTATCAGGGATATTAAGATCTTTCTTGTATAGTTCTTCTGTATATTCTTGCCACCTCTTCTTAATCTCTTCTGCTTGCTAGGTCCCTGCCTTTTTTGTCCTTTATCATGCCCATCTTTGCACAAAACGTTCCCTTGATATCTCCGATTTTCTTGAAGAGATCTCTAGTCTTCCCCAATCTATTGTTTTCCTCGATTTCTTTGCATTGTTCATTTAAGAAGGCCTTCTTATCTCTCCTTGCTATTCTCTGGAAATCTGCATTCAGTTGTTTATATCTTTCCCTTTCTCCCTTGCCTTTTGCTTCCCTTCTTTCCTCAGCTATTTGTAAAGCTTCATCAGTCAGCCACTTTGCTTTCTTGCATTTCTTTTTCTTTGGGATGGTTTTAGTTGCTGCCTCCTGTACAATGTTACGAACCTCCACCCATAGTTCTTCAGGCACTCTGTCTACCAGATCTAATCCTTTAAATCTATTCCTCACCTCCACTGTATATTCATAAGGGATATGATTTAGGTCATACCTGAGTGGTCTAGTGGTTTTCCCTACGTTCTTCAATTTAAGCCTAAATTTTGTGATAAGAAGCTCATGATCTGAGCCACAGTCAGCTCCAGGTCTTGTTTTTGGTGATTGTATAGAGCTTCTCCATCTTTGGCTGCAAAGTATATAATCAATCTGATTTCGGTATTGACCATCTGGTGATGTCTATGTGTAGAGTCGTCTCTTGTGTTGTTGGAAAAGAGTGTTTGCTATGACCAGCTTGTTCTCTTGACAAAACTCTATTAGCCTTTGCCCTGCTTCATTTTGCTCTCCGAGGCCGAACTTGCCTGTTATTCCGGTTATTTTTGACTTCCTACTTTAGCATTCCATTCCCCTATGATGAAAAGGACATCTTTTTTTGGTGTTAGTTCTAGAAGGTGTTGTAGGTCTTCATAGAACCGGTCAACATGTGTACAGATTGGTTATTTCCAGAGCTCTAGTTTAGGTCTCCAAACTCGATTTGAATTGGCAAAAATTGGTAGAATTTTTTCAACATTTAATCGTGCTCTACTTAATGCAATGTATTTCTTTGTAAGAACACATAGCTTAATTATCCAGGCTCCTAATTTCTACTGCCTTGAAGAACATTCTGTCTTCCCTGTAATGCCAGTTGAAACTGCTTGGTAGATGACCTAACCCACAGAAAACATGAGGGAACATTTAGTTCATAACTAAAAGCAAGATAAAAGATTTGAGTCAGTTCAGTGTTTAAAACTCTTGCTTAATAAATTTTAGAGCTGAAAGCAGGGTTGGCCCTGCTATACCTTGCCTTAATTTAAACTGACAGATCACTTCAAGTTACACCAGGGTATGAAATTGCTGGTCAGCACATCCAACAGGCTTTCTTCACAGACTGAGCTTGACAAATTGGATTAGAAACTTTTGTCAATATTAAGGCAGATTGGTGCTACTTAACCCTTTTATGCCTACGGAAAAAGAAGACACACCTTTATTAACAGGGTTAAGTGCTTCTTTGCCTTGGGCTCATAATTCACTTCCAGTTGAGACAAACTATATATTCATATTTTGTTTTGATGCAGGGTTACATTTCAGGCAAGCTAGAGTCTATTATCTGAGTCATTACCTGGTTCTTTCTATTTTAGTGTCATAACTTCTGAAGATCTGGGGGAAAAAACTTGTAATGGCTTGAGCAGTATTGTATGTGATGTGATGTGGCTGGATTTTCGTGATGCTTTTCTGCATGTATTAAGGTGCTGGGCTAGAAACCAGGAGACTGAGAGTTCTAGTCCCACCTTAGGCATGAAAGCCGGCTGGGAGAACTTGGGCCAGTCATGGGCCAGTCATTCTCTCTCAGCCCAACTCACCTCACAGGGTTGTTGTTGTGGGGGAAATAGGAGGAGGAAGGAGTATTAGGTATGTTTGCCACCTTGACTTATTTATAAAGATAATAAAGGTGGGAAATAAATAAATAAATAAATAAATATATAAAGTAAGTAAGTAAGTAATTAAGTAAGTAAGTAAGTTTTCCATGGGATACTGTCAGAGAAGCTGGATCCTCTAAGCTACATTGTAGTACATGTGCACCTTCCCATACCATGTGGTTTTTCTGCTCATTGAACCAGAGTGGAAAATGTAACAACCATTGTGTGTTTTTCCTGAGTGGTGGTTGTTGGTGGTATGATTGATAACAGGTAAGGACCTTATAATGGAAGCTAGATGTAGCTTCTGAGCAGTGGCTCTCTTTGAGTTGCTTTTGACGCCCCTCAAAACTAGTCTGCCATTTCTATGTGCTGGAGGAGAATCAACCAATGCCATCACAGACAGGGGCATCACACTTGGAGTGGGGGAGACAGACAGACACACACCCACAGGGTTTCTTCCAGGTAACAAAGTTGGCTTAAGATAAATTGCTACCTGAGATTGCAGACAAGTTGGCACCCTCTTCCATTCTATACAGAAAAGTTGGCAGCCTGTAGCTAACTAATTTTTAACATTAGCAATAGGACCAGTTTGCCCACCATACCTGAAGACAGCATGCTTGCTTCATAGGTGCAGAGCAGGTCAACTGACATACACGTCTGCCATCTGCTAGTTTCTAATGCCTGAAGTGACTTCCCTACTTGGCAGGCCAAAAAGTGATGGAAGTGCCATAAGCCATTTTTTTTTGCAAGTGTCTAAAGTTGATTGCCTCAATCTAATCCAATAATTTTCAACAAAATCTGCTCTTTCATCTGAAGTTGCTAATACTTTAGATTTACCCTGTGATTTTAACTGTTGGGCAGCCTTCACCATTCATTTTGAATGGCCCTTTATTGGGCATGAGGTACCTTTTACTTGAAGCAGAAAAAAAATCCATTTTTTTCTTCCTTCAGTGATCCCTCCTGCAATAGGATCCAAGTGTGAATGGGTTCAGTTAGAATTAGATCATGGATGTGTTCTGTTGAGAACTCCAACCTGTAATGGCAGATGACTGCTCTGATCATCACAATCCCATTTCTTCATGGCTCAACTTCAGTTCAGCATTTCCATTTTGACAAAGGGCAACTGGTTTATATTAGGGACTACATTTTGAACTGAGGAATAACTGGCATGAACGCTTGGGGCATTTGGAAGTAAAGCCCTGGATTTGGATGAAGCTTAATAGATGGAAGTTTATTATAGCTGCTTGCTCACACACCACCACAGGCAGACTAAATCTGGGGGTGGATTGGAGTGTAATTAAAAAAGAATTCAAAAACCCTGGGCTGGATCAAGTTTAGGGAACTGGCATCTGCATTACATTTACTATTTACTGGAATGAGTAAATTCTCATGCTGGAATGAGAACAAAGGACTCTTTAACCTTTTTCTGCTCAACATGTAAAACAACAGTGGTTTTGACTTATCGGTCAAAAGCTCTTTAGTGTGCCTTGGATTCCGTTTCACCTATAGGTCTAGGAGCTACAAATTTGGGAAATCCATCTAAAAACCTGAGCTGAACACATTTCTTATCTACCCTCAGTTAGAGAGGATTTGAAGTGAAAAGAAGGAATCGGGTTCAAGATCTCTGGTTCCATTCCACAATGAGAGACTGTTATTTTGGAAGAAAAAGGGGAGCAATACTAAGGGTGCTTAGTATTTTAATTTGGCCTTTTTGCATCCCAAGATCCATGGAACACCCTTGTGAGGAAATGTGTCTGCATGGCTGTCAAGTACCGTTGGAAACATGAACTGCTTCAATGCAATTTTCAGTTATGCTCTTTTGGGGGGATTTGGCTCTTAGCAGCTCCATGTGCCTTACACCCTGGTTTTACTTTTGCTGAGTGGTGTATCTCATCCTTACAAGTCATTTGTAATGACTTGATGAAGTGGGGAAGAAAGCTTTCCTAGAAGGAGAGCCATGATCAAACGTTCTCTCAAATCAAAGCCACCAGCTGGAAAGAAGCCAGCGCAGTCTTTTAGCCAGACCAACAGATAAATTCCATTCTTTGCACTGGGACAGTTCAGATGGACCTTCACAGCAAAGGACAGATTTGGGGGAACTAAAACCATTGTGACTAGCCTCAGAATTTAATAGCTTGCATTTTTCCAGACATAACTTGAAAAGGATGGATAGCACCTGCAGTGCAGAGTTCATGTCTGTTGCTATACTAAAGCAGCTTGAAAACAAGAAAATGGGGTGGAAAATAATACCCTGCCTCTGTACAGCCCTTGTAAGTCACCTTTTCATAGTTTGGTGGGGGAGTTTGAGGGAGAAAGATTGATCCTCACAAACATTATCCTTCCACATAAACCTACTTGTCCTTTCAGTTCAGTACCTGCACCTCTTTCATGTCTATTCTTCTCTTCAGAGGCAGAGCTCTCCATAGGGCTGGCAAGGACTACTCTTGTCCCAATTTGACTCCCTTCAGATAGTTTGGGACTACTGACCCCATCAGCTCCAACCACCATTGGCCAAGATTTCAGGTGTCATAGCTCAAATGAACAAGAGGGGGGGGGGGAGGAGATGGGACACCAGTTTGCTTAAGCCAGATCTAAGCTACCTTTTCCTTATTGGTGAAGAAGTGACAACTTTCAAACTTGCATTTCATGCAGCTGTTACTTAGTTTTGTTCATCTGTGGTTTGCGTATCTGTGTCTTCACACTTACGTGCTTGCAGTTGCTCTTAGCTTGCTGTTGTTTCTATGCTTCTATAATTTGTAAGTTGCTCCCTTTTGGGGACAGAAGGTATAACAGTAAATAAGTAATGCACGCCTGAGTATTAATGTTCCCCCTTGTGCTCTGCTTAGAGATCATGTTAATGGAAAAGTGAGTGAACATATTAAGAGGGATGGCCAATCTGCACCTTGTAGTTACTTGAGTGACCCTTTCTTACAGCTTGTGGAGCATCCTATTCTTGGCAGCACTATTTCCCTCCTTTGGTGTAATTATTATAATTAGTGCAATAAGCTTCAGGAAGCTTAGCACATTTATTCACTACCTCCCCAAAGCTGTCTACAAATGGCCATTCAGTCATCCCTCTCCCGTGATTTTTCCACACTGGGCAATGCTCCTTTTGGCCTTTGCCAATAGAAACAATAACAGAAACACACCCACAAAGCAACCAAAATGAAGTCCAAAGTGTGCCTTCCATTCCCGCTTTACAGAATCACTTGGGGAGAAATTAATTTACCAAATCTAGCTGTACATATCATGAGGACAAATCTACTGGATTCAGCAGGACTTGCTTTTGAATATAGAATTACACTATTAGTCATCTGGCCCTATCTTAGGCCTCCTATTGATCTAAAAAGATTTATAAGACTCTGCCAGTCATTCTTCTGGTGACCGCAGTAAGAAGAACAATTTATCATTCACCTAAGTGCTTATTTCAAATTTCTGCTTCATCATTTGAAAATTGACAACTTGATGCTTTGGAGCGATGGCAAGCAGAGGAATAGCTGCACTTTGAATTGACATTTCAGCTGCTCCATTTTGCACATTTCCATGCATTTCCTGAAGACATAGCTCAAGTCTTTGACTCCCATATGCAAAGGATCATTAGCATTTGGGGGATGCCTGGGCTACACAGAATAAGGCAAACTGGCTTGGTTAGCAATCTTCGAATACCGCCTAGCAGTTGTCCTGTTAGAGTGTCAAAACCGAGCCTACAGTGGAGACTTTGCTGATTTCTTGGCTGTGACAACTGAAGCAAAAAACTATATTTGTAACCTAGATATACGTTTGTAATTTTCCTGTCTATATTTTATATTTCATATTTATTATGCTCTATGTTTTTTATTGTAACGCAATGTGAATGTACCATACAATAAATAATCAATCAATTCTTTATTACAGTCAAAGACCAGAATTATAAATGCAATACATTAAAATACATTAAAATACAAAATACATTAAATGAAATGAGCGAAGCTTAATAATATATTTGCAATTGGTAGAGTCGTCAATGGGCCGTCCATGTCTGCCTTATTTTGCAGACTGTATAGCAAAATTTAGCTACATTCAGGGAGATTAATTCATTCTGATCAGTTAGCAACAGTTGGACATAAAAGGGATCAGAATTTCCTGGATGTTTTATAAAATGAGGAGTTATTTAGTGGGTTTGTGAGTCCTTATAATATATACAGTAAAACAGGACATGTGCTCTAGTTTCAATAGCCCCTTGTCCACAGGGGCACAATCTCAGCTCGTACGGAACTTTTTCTAAATAATAATAGTCAGATCTTAGAGGATTAGGGATGTCAGATAAATCTGCTGCAGATTTTCATGGGTGAAAACTGGCAAAATCAAAAATAGTTACCATGGCATGGATTGGCAGCAGTGAAGAGAGTCTGAAAGCACAAGTAATTCTCCACTTGGAAAATATGTATGTAGGAAATTTATGTCCCCAAAAATTATTTGTGTAGGTACATGCTCTCATTTTTTGGAGGTGTGTATTTAAAAAATAGGGATAGTTGCATTAAAAAAAAATTACATTGTTCATAAAAGTCTGTATACTGGGGGTAACAACAATGAATATGGATTTCTCAGCATGCTTCTTTAATTCTCTGTTGTTCTTTTTAACTCTAAAATGATCCCATGCTAGATTCTGATTGTTCTTCATATCCTTGTATATAACAAAACCATATTTTCCCTGGTTTGTCCTAATTTCCTATGTTCATATCCTGGCATGAATTTAACCAAAACAAAAACCTGCTTTTTATGGGAGGTGAACAGCTAGTATTGAAACCAAAATTAGGAATGTTAACTCATTTCATCTGGTCTCGAGTTTTGTTGCCTCAAGAAAAATGCCTTTTTAAAACATTTAGCAAAGTGTTGAAGTACCTGGTATTTATTCAAGGCTTAGATGCATTGTAAGAGCTGCTTCAAGGACCTTCAACAGTTTTTCGGACCTGCAGAGCAGACTCTTTCACCAGGACCTGAGATGCAGTAAAGCAGCCTGTTCTGATGTTTTGTTTGGAAGCATCAAGATGGAGTAAAAAAAGGTAAAGGTTCTCCCCGCACATCTGTGCAGTCGTGTCCGACTCTAGGGGCCGGTGCTCATCTCCGTTTGTTAGCCGAAGAGCCAGCGTTGTCTGAAGATGCTTCCACGGTCATGTGGCCGCAGAACGCTGTTACCTACCCACCGAAGTGGTACCTATTAATCTACTTGCATTTGCATGCTTTCGAATTGCTAGGTTGGCAAGAGCTGGAGCTAGTGCGGGAGCTCACTCCGCATGCAGGGCTAGGGATTCGAACATCCGAACTTGCGATCTTCTGATCGACAAGCCTGGCGTCTTACCCGCTGAGCCACCACACTCATCAAGATGGAGTACCTCACTTCTAAAGCTGAAGAGCTGTTGCAGATTGAACGGTTCTTTTGATATGAGATTTGATTGACTTGATTTGATTTGATTTGATTTGATTTGATTTGGTTTGGCTCCACTTTGCATAGGCCTAACAGATAATTGAGAGCAAATTTAGGGGTGATATACTTGGTCATGTTCTCAAAGTGGAGATGCTACCTTAGGAATTCTCCAAAGCCTCATCTTTATTTCCCAATTTTCAGCATTTGCTGTTTGCTATAGCTTTCAATTCCTTAATTCCCATCCCTGGCAATTATTACTGATGCATCTGTGTATGAAAATAATATACTCTTGATGTGATTCAGATGGAATTTAATGGTCCATTTCTGCTGGCAGACTTCCTCAGTCAGTGGAATTGAGAATTCCCTCCCTCTTACAGCCTCTTGTTTCTTCAAAAACTGCTCAAGAGGGTTAGGGAACCTTTCAGAGAATTGAAATAAATCAAGGAGCAATTAATTGTGTATCCTGTATTTCTAAAATTATAAATTATGTTGCTAAATGGCTGTTGTGGGTCTTCCGGGCTGTGTGGCCGTGTTCTGGAAGTTGTGGTTCCTAACGTTTCGCCAGCATCTGTGGCCAGCATCTTCAGAGGGCAGGAGCACAGATAGAAGCAAAATCTCTGTGAGATTTTGTCTCTCAGAGATTCTGAGAATCTCTCAGAGATTTTGTTTCTATCTGTGCTCCTGCCCTCTGAAGATGCTGGCCACAGATGCTGGCGAAACGTTAGGAACCACAACTTCCAGAACACGGCCACACAGCCCGGAGGACCCACAACAGCCATCGAACTCCGGCCGTGAAAGCCTTCGACAATACATATGTTGCTAAAATCGACATTTAGGATGGAAGGAATATAAGTTTAAGCCCATAGAACCAAATTCTGATGAAATACCCCATGCTAAAACTAATAAAAGGATTTGTCTACTAACCTGCATTGCTCATAGATTGTTAGGAATGAAATTTTATTTCCTGGATATAAAGTTTCCTGTATAGTAGTCAATCAATCCAGTATTGCATTTAGTAAAGTTTCCTGTATTATTGCAGTGAATCACCAAAATTTGGCAAATACCAATATTCATCTATTAATATAGAAAATATCAGGTGAATGTCTTATGTAAATGCACACAAAATATGATTTCTTCTTTGCAAGATACATATTTATAGGACTTCTGATACCTAAATGACTATAAATATTCACTTGTGAGTTTTGGGCCAATAACATGTAAGCTTATTATTTCACATGCATAATTTTGAAATATGTGATCAGCTGAAACCATGAACATATAATACCGAAGTGCAAGCTTCATCAAGTCATTTTGATTATTACCTTTTGCCTGGTTCTTGTGGAAGCTTCTAATAAGAACTTTTTAAAATCACTTATAACCAATAGTGTTTTATTTCAGTATATGCCTGTAGTACCTTGTTGTTGTTTTAATGTCAGAATTGCCAGAAATTAAGGCATGCTACTTGGAGACTTGGAGATAATGTCATACATGTGTATGTGTATGTGTATGTGTATGTGTATGTGTATGTGTATGTGTATGTGTATGTGTATGTGTATCAGTTAGACTTTTCAAATATCTGTACATATGATAAAGAATTCATTTCCATATGAATTATTTTCAACAATACCCCTTAATTGAATGCTTCTATTCTTCCTAAGCAGCCTTGTGTTGTTATTGAGATATTAGTATCAACATATGTCCTCATCAGCTTCTGGTGCCCCCCTCTTGTCAAAGTGAGGCACTTCTTCTAAGAGATGCATTCTTCACTCAATTAAGATACTATCATGCCGCAGAACTATTATGATTTGGCAGATATTCTGCAGCCAAGTAAAACACTCCAACCAACTTATGAGACAGGAATCCTGCCATTTCAACAGATGGCTGGAATTGCATGCAGCCAAGAGACCATGTTTGTTCTTCACATGTGGGTGTTGACAGAATTTACAAGCCAAAAATCCAAATGGCTGTCAGTCTCTGAATTTGTCAAAGAGAGATGGTCACATCTAATATATCACTGGGTTGGATGAACTTTTAGAGCAGTGAATCTTTCATTCCTTGATTTCCTTGCTGTGGGTGACAACTGTGAACACTGAGGTATTTGAATGCCCTGCACTAATCCGTTTTAAGATATTGCTAAGTAGGAGTTATACAAAATGTATTAGAGAGCTGAAGCCAACAGTCTATCACACTTAGGATCATGTAATCATCTGTTGGATCCTCTCTTCCATGGCTAGGCAAAACCATGGGCATAGAAAGAGGACAGGCTATATAGGAGTCCTGTGTGAAGCAGCTAATAATTGCCTTGACTAAGAGCATCACGCTGCATGGATAATGCACATCTCTTCACTGAAACAAAAGGACAATGTGATTTGCCTGGAAGCTTCTCTGTTTTCGCTTACCTTCTCTGTCACTTGTAGAAGGAGAAAAGACTTCTGCTCAAACCGTACACATAGGTATAACCTGCTTGTAGCTTTTGCACTGCTGGAGGATCCTTTGAGGAGGCTGGAAAGGAGCACTTTGCCATGCACCCTCCACTTAGCATTCCCCAGCACTTGGGAAAATGGAAATCTTTCCTGAATTGTGCAACTGCTGGAGAATTCTGCAAGGAGAGTGTTGCCTTGTTGCCTTCTCTTAACCTCCTCTAGGGCTTGAAGAACCAGTTGTCACTGAAGTACTCAGAAGCTCCGAGGCCAGAGGACAATGAAGAGGGCTGAAAACCACTTCCCCTTCACTCTGAGAACTGAGGGAGCCTTGTTGCTTTGGAAAGCAGCCTCATCCAATGAACTTCAATGGGAGTTGCCCTTGGTGATACGCATAGCTTTGCTGTGAAAGCTTCCTTCCTGTGAGTGAAAAAACCTCTTCTGGCTTTGCCATCCTGCCTTGGCATAAAAGGGCATTCCAAGGTGAATAAGGGGAGGCCTTGGATCTGTCAAGCCAGGGAATCAGAGTGACCATGCCAGCTCCTGAATCTGGTGACTTTGGATTCTCCCTGCCTTGGCATCTTTAGAATACTCTCTATGTAAGGATGTGTATGGTTCAAAAGATGCTGTATTCCATATGGGATTTATTAAATCTTGCAAATGACTAGAGATGGTCTTTTCTTTCTTTTTCCCTCTCCCTCCCTTCTTCCCCACCTTTCTCCCTCTTCCCTCTTGTTCTTTTACAAGCACAGCCATCACCAGCTTCAATGGAAGTAAGAGAAAAGAGTAAAGTAAAAAAGTCAAGGGAAGGCATAAGCTTTCCCTCACCTATGGAATCACCTACATTTTTGACAAAAATAAACAATATATTCAGTGGTAATAAGACCATAATTCTGTAATCCTTCTATGGCATTTGCTTTTTTAAGTGGTCCTATTGACATTCACTCACAAAGTTCTAAGAAATGGGGGGATGGGACCACATGAGGTGGTTTGGAGGGAGCACATTCCTCAAACCTTCATTGAAAGAAGGCACCCCTTTAAAGATGGGCACAAACCAGTTTTGATCTCCTTTTTTATTGGACTTATACACTAAAGCTTTTTCTTAAGATGATTTTAACTCTGAGTTTCATTTATACTTTAGGAGATATTTCACTGCATAAATTACACTTGCTTGTTAAGGATGTTAGATTTAACATTCTATTCAATGGGACTTTATATTACCTTGTTACTGACTGAAATATGGAACAACAGAATTCAGCTCCTTAAATTGAAAGTTATTATTTGACCCTCCTGAAATTTTGGTAAGTATTGGGATTCTAGTTTATTTGGCACTCAGTTTAAATGTCTCCACGTAATACTGCAAAATATATACATGAAATACTGGTTCAAATATATAATTTTGATCCCTTGATTTATTAAAGTGGGATAATTCTGTATTATCCTATATTACAGGATAATTCTAGTTTAAGAATAGTTATTATATCCATCTTTGGGGCAAACTGGGCCTCTCATAATATTACTTTGAATCAACTGAAATCCAGTTAAGCAGTTTTTAAAACTTTGTTTTAAACTTAAAACTTAATTCAGTTTATGACCAAGAGCATGGCAGTTTATTCAACTCAACATTTGTTATTTCAGCTTTGTGGCACTGATGCTGTTGGTGCTTTTGAAATTCCAGATTTGTTAGATATGTTGGAAGAATTAACTGTGATTCTTAAACCAGTAACGTATCTTTGTTAGAAATTGAATACGTAGATGAAATTACTATTTTTATTTACACGATCCTTGAAATAACAAGCTTGAATGTCCTATTCTTGTATATCAACAGATTTAAACAAAACAATTAAAACTAGTCTGTTTTAATCTTAAAATCAGGTTAATATAACATCTGCATATATGTATATAATAATACTCCAAGAATCTTTATTAAGGGTTGATTAAAGTTGCCTTGCTGTTGGAGATGCAACTAAGAGTCAGACCATTAATTCACATGGCTTGGGCTTGTCCTACTATTGCCATATTTGGGGTTGAAATCCTTATAATAGTCAACATAACTTTATAGTTTTCTTTTTATATATATAAACTTTTCAATCGTGTCCGATTCTTGGAGACTGCCTGGACAAGTCCCTGCAGTTTTCTTGGCAAGGTTTTTCAGAAGTGGTTTGCCATTGCCTCCTTCCTAGGGCTGAAAGGGAGTGACTGGCCCAAGATCACTCAGCAGGCTTTGTGCCTAAGGTGGGACTAGAACTCTTTTATTATTAATATTCAGTTCTTCTTGTTAAAATTATTATTACTGTTTCTTATAAAAGTTTATACATATAATATTATAACATATATTATATAAACAAATAATATTTATATGTTATCATATAAATATTTTGTTTAATAAATTACAAATTATTTTAAAAAACAATGAAACATCAGCTGAAAATCAGAATTCCAAATTATCTTAATTATTCAAGGCAGGTCTCTGTTTCTGACCAGCTTTAGACTCAGATCTGCAAGCCCAATTATACAATAGACCTTTTATATTTTCTTTTTCAATTTGTGCCCTTTCTTTTCATTCCTATGGTTTTCAAATCTTCAAACAGAAAAAAAGAAAAGAAAATAGTTTTAAACAGTGAAAAATATGTGAAAAGCATAAACTCCAAAGCCTTCAGATGGCCTCTCTGAAAAGATCTTGATTTTGCTCCTTAATACATACTTAATACAGTCGCTTCCGACTCTTCGTGACTTCATGGACCAGCCCACGCCAGAGCTTCCTGTCAGCTGATTGTATGACCATAGAAAGTTGCATTTGCTAACATTGTACACAACTTTCCTCAGAAAGAAGGCGTGACTAAAAGGAAGCTCAGTGATGGATATGAATACATGAACAAACTTTGCACGTAAACTGAATAACACAGCTAGCAAGGTGGCGGAATGGAGTTTTTTTAGCCAAAGGATAACCAGCAATGAATTGCTACAGGGTTAGAACTATCTTGTGCTAGTATTTTCTCTCGTGCTGTATCACATCAGATGAAGAACTCTGTTGCAGGGTGATGGTCAGACTCTCAGATCCAATCTAGAGTGTTGAGGCAATTCTTGACTCAATGATCCAAATCCACTTTTTTCTAGAGTGGACCCACGTTGTGCTGCTTATTTCTATCCTCATCTTCTTGACTGGGACTAAAATTCTGTCCCCATTTATTTGGCAGAGAGCTTCATTGTACTCACAAGGATGTATCTTTAAAGAGATATGCATATAGAAATACAATGGAGACGAGTGGATTTTCTGAAGCTGCCCATTAACCCTTCCCCATGTCCATCTCTTTATTCTCTTTGCTATGCACATCATGATGGACGGCTGAAGGATTTGTTTGCAATGCTAATTATGTTCTTATGCTAGTACACTAATATAAGGGCCTGACTCATGTGGAAATCAACACAACGTCTCCCCTGCAGACAGACACACTGAACATACAAGGGCTTACAGGGAACCAGCATCATTAAAACAATGGCAGCAGGCCAAGGGGTTATTTCATATAGTCATGTGGGGAGTGCTCTGGATTGATAGCGCCTGAACAGCTGAATGGCTGATTTGAGTACATGACTTGAAAAAATGTTAGCAAGAAGGTAGTAGCTCCCTTTCATTTGTTCTTCGGGCCCAACCACTTAACAAGTATTCTGTGCATATTTTGCTTCTTATCTATACTGCCCATGTAGTTTAGCACCCCATGAGAGAGGAGGTAGACGTCTCCAAACCATTGTCATGCTCACTTTTCAAGTCTATGTGCATATGTACATGTCAGAGTGGAATAATGAAGTGTTGAACTGACACTAGGGAGATCCAGGTTCAAGTCCACTTTCAACTGTAGACGCTCCCTGGATGACTTTGGGCCACTGTCTTTCTCTCAGCCCAACCTACCTCCCCTTTTGTGGGAGGAGGAAGGGCTCTGTACACTGTCTTGATCTTCTGACCAAGATGGGATAGAAATCTAACAACCTCTCACTCTTTCTTTTTGTAATCCAAATATTCCTTGGCAGCTCTTTGCTTTACCAGTTCACCATCTTAGGCTACTGATCAACAGAGGTGCTCTCTATGAAAACGCCCTCCTGGCTCTGCTGTGTGCCTGCCAAAATTGTTCAAGAAACCAGCAGATGCTTCTCCTTTCAACAAAGGAATATTATTCATGGGATGTTTTCCCATCCCCCAGGAATTGATCCAAGGGCCTGGCATTTCACTGCACGAGAACAGAATGCAATGTGGGAACTTCCCCTGAAACACCTCAAGTAGAACTGCCACATTCTTCAGTGATCTTTCAGGGCAACTGCTTTTCCCCTTTCCAGCAAACACTTTAAGAAAAGGCCCACAAGCTACAATTTCAACATGAAAAAGGAGGGTCTTCCAAACAGATGAATCATGAACCATGCACGAGATGCTCATTTGAAATTCTCCTCTAATTGTAAAGGCCCCCTTGAGAAGAACAAATAAACTCTGCCATGTCTCTTAATCTTACCATAGTGCCAGTTTTGCTCCTAATGATGACACAAAAGCTGTTGTAAGCTTTTCTTTTGTACCTTGACTCCATAAATCAGCTGTTATTCAGCGATTCAGTCCTGAGAAGGGATTTTTTTTTTTTTGCACTTTTCATTCTTTCCACCCAGAGGGCAACAGATGTAATAACTTATTCCCTGTCTAGCACATTAAGGCTTGAAAAATTAATGCAGTGCTGCTCTGTTCTCTGCTTTTCCACTATATTTAGAATTTAGGTGAAAATATATTAAGTAATAAAAAGCTTATTTTAACATTGTTAATGTACTTGTCTGTTTTAATGCCTTCTTGGTGGGTTTTTTTCCTTGTGAAACAAGGATTACAGTAGCTAATCTTCAGGAACTAATTTACTGGCCTGCTTCTCTTCTTTTTCCTTTTTTCAGGGAATCAGCTGCTATGAGCATAGTCTATAGAGTCTGAGAACTACAGTCTTCTATTTATTTCAGTAGGTTATTTATTTAGTTATCTCCCACTACAAATAATGGGAATTCTTTAATGTAGAGGAAACAGTAAGGCTAGCAGTGCTCTGGATTCATAATGCCCGAATGGGATTACATTCAATAAATGATTTGAGAAATGATCCTCGAACAACTATGAGCAGGAAGGAATTAGCTCACTCTCACTTCTTCCTCATGCCTGTCAGCCCCCCAAAGTATCCTGTCCGTGTTTTCCATCTAATCTACTGTAGCCACCTAGCTTAGCTAGCTAGCAGTTCGTTCATTCATTCATTCATTCATTCATTCATTCATTCATTCATTCATTCAATTTGTATGGCTGCCTATCTCAAGAAGTGACTCTATAGCTATAGAGCTATACTTGTTCACCCCATGAAAAGAGGAGGAAGAAGTTCCAACCTTATAGGACTTCTATATAGGTAAAGGTAAAGGTTCCCGCCGCACATTTGTGCAGTCGTGTCTGACTCTAGGGGCCGGTGCTCATCTCCATTTGTTAGCCGAAGAGCCAGCGTTGTCCGAAGACGCTTCCACGGTCATGTGGCCGCATGATGAACGCGGAACGCTGTTACCTACCCACCAAAGTGGTACCTATTCATCTACTTGCATTTGCATGCTTTCGAATTGGTAGGTTGGCAAGAGCTGGGGCTAGTGCGGGAGCTCACTCCATCACGCGGGGCTAGGGATTCGAACCTCCGAACTTGCGATCTTCCGATCGACAAGCCTGGCGTCTTACCCACTGAGCCACCATGCCCCCTGAGCCACCACGCCCCAGTAATACTGTACTTACTGATATATAAAAGCAGCAGAAAACAAAAAGAAAGACAAAGAACTGGGCTATATAGCTTAAGGATTACAGTCTTAGTATTAATACTATTTCATTAGAGCAGAGCTTTCCAAACTTTTCATGTTGGTGACACCCTTTTTAGACATGCATCATTTCATGACACACTCTTACAGCAGGGCGTCATTTCGCAACACACTCTTACAGCAGGGCACAAGGCAGGCACTAGGACCTGCACGGAATCACAGCAGGTTTGGAGGCAGCAAGGCACAAGGCAGGCACTAGGAACTGCGCGGAATCCTGGCAGGGCTCAGAGGCAGCAGCAGCCACGACACACCCAGACACTGCAGCCGACACACTAACGTGTCCCGACACACAGTTTGGAAAGCTCTGCATTAGAGTATTATACATGGACAACTAGGACGTCACCTGAGATGTTCTTTAATGTGTTCTTTTTTTAAAAAAATTGTTGTTTGTTTGACTGCTTCTGTTTAATGTTGGTCATTGACCAAGGAAAAGATTGACTGACTACTAAGTTAAATAGGCTATGGCTTTTATAGATTTTATTTTACATCAGTGAAATTTACTTTAAATAAATGGGGAGATCTGACACTTGCAAAACTTGATATAAGATCTGGAAGGGGGACAGAGTGATGTCAGCAGCATCATGATGCAAGCCTCAGCCCTATTCTACATGAGTTGTGACATCACAAGTATTCCTCTAGGGGCAGAGCTTGTGATGCAATGCCGCAAGAGCCTACAGACACCTCTGTCATTAACAAAAACAGTACTTTCTGCTTCTGCTTGACTTAAAAGTAGCTCATCATCAACTCTGACACTGATTTTGCATGTTCCAGACAACCCTTAAATGGGGTCTTTTCCCTTTTCCTTGTTATCACAGCTCTCAAGTCAAGTCTAGGGAGTCCTATTCTACCATAATACACTGCCCAGGTTTCCACAATGAGTGATCTGTTTATTTCTTACCAGCACTATCTTAAAACAATAAAACAGTAGCTTTGGGCTTATCTGTTTCCCCCACAGGGCACTGACAAGACGGCCTGCAGGCCCAATTGCAGATATGCTAAGTCAATATAGTGGTAGGAGGATCAACTGCAGAATAAACATGCCTCAACAGATCCATCTGGTCTTTTTAAGGGTGGCACTAGTCTGCAAAAGCTAAGTTTCAGACATCTGAGATCACTGTTCTCTAAGTAGATGTGTGGTCATGAATTTTTAGAAATTACACAAAAGAAGCCACATCAATTGATGCAAGTAAGCAATAGGTAAGCAGCAGTCTTTCTTACCTAATCAGTAGTGATCTCTTCTACTCAATCCCAGTGGAAGTTCAGAAAGGTAAATCCCATCTGTTGTGTATAGGCTCTCCTCCTCTATCAGATTTTGGAGACACTTTTTCCATCCTTGCCAACTCAAATTACTTACTTTGGGAATATTAGATTCAATCCTGATCATTTTGGAAGAAAACATGCTTCACCTTCCTGAGAGAGCAACCTAACCGTAATTAAAATTCAGCCAAAGTTGATGCCCATTTCTAGGAAACTTAAATAAATTATTTACTGAAATCATAGCGAAAAATTAAGGGAAAAAAATTATCTGATGTGGCTAGAAAATGAAGGTAAAGGTTCCCCCCGCACATTTGTGCAGTCGTGTCTGACTCTAGGGGCCGGTGATCATCTCCGTTTATTAGCCAAAGAGCCAGTGTTGTCTGAAGACGCTTCTGTGGTCATGTGGCTGGCATGACGCATGCGGAACACTGTTACCATCCCACCAAATTGGTACCTATTCATCTACTTGCATTTGCATGCTTTCAAATTGCTAGGTTGGCAAGAGCTGGGGCTAGTGCGGGATCTCACACTGTCATGCAGGGCTAGGGATTCGAACCTCCAAACTTCCGACCAACAAGCCTGGCGTCTTACCCGCTGAGCCACCACGCCTGAAAAATACAAATTGAAGGAAAATAAAAACTGGAAACCGCAAAATCCTGCCAAAAAACAGAGAAAGAGAGAAAGGGAGAGATTTTTTTATCCTTCCTCCAAAGCCTTTAGGGGCATTAGAAGCATCTAATTATCATATATCTCCAAACACTTTTACTGCTGGTTTAAACTTTCCCTTGAACAAGAATGTTTGACCAGCCAGTATTCTTGTTTATGCTTGTGGCATAGTGAGGAATATCAAACTGTTCTGAGCCTGAGACATATTATAGCATTTTTTGCCTCCTTGGAATGAACAGGAAATGTGGTTGTGAAACTAAAAATGAAAACAACCAGCTGCTGGGGAACTGCTCCCAAGAACACCAGGGACCTTTTGAATCAGGGCCAGTACAGATAGTATCACTAGATTATTTCATATTCTTAATGAACAATAGTTTAACTCCCATTTTGAAAAAAACAGACAACCAGTCTTCTGTTGTGTTGCTGCTAATGTGAAATCCTTACCAAATTGATCAACACACACACTTCCCCCTTCTTATTTCTGAAGGGTGAAATCTCACAGGTGGTGCCTTTGTTTGGTCAGGTTTCCATTTAAGGTGCTCCTATTGCACAGTGTTCATGGTGAAGGTAAAATATGCGGTCATAATGTTTTAGAGCCCATAAAGGAAGTTGAGTTTATTCCCCCACCCAAAATGCGTAAGAACTACTACTACAGAATCCCTGGTAAAGATACTTTCTCCCCCCGCCCCACCACCACGCCCACCCATATCTTTTCTTCAACTTTCTCATTATCTTATTGTTTTAATTATTTTAAATATTTCAATGCTTCAAAGAATATTGGACTCTATCCAGAGAACTCGTCATGACTGGGTGGAATAAAAGTACAATACATAAATATTCATAAATAAAAATGGGCTGCAGCCTCTGAATTAAAGCATGCAGTGAAGGAGAATTCATATTTGAGGGCATTTTGTTCCACTTTAGAATAGTTTGTACCATCAGGAAGTACTTCTAATCTTTCATCCAACTCCTCTTTCATATAGTTTGCAATGTTCGCTTTAAGTCCTATCTTCTGGAGCAACCGAAAAGAAATGTGTACTTGCAGGATTTACAGATGATGGCTCTGTGGGGTGTCGCTGGCTTTTGGGGTTCCAGGCACAGATTAATCCAAACAACGTGTTTTAAGGCTAACAATATCTTTATTGGTAGCATAAGGCAATAATGGATGTATAGTGCATTATTGCAAAAAGGAAAAAAACAAAGCATACGCAGAGTTCCATCAGCAGATGTGAGGAAAGAAAAATCATGGTCTATGCAAAGACCAGGCGTAGTTACAGTTCAGAAACAAAGTACATGGCAACATGTAGATAGCAGTCAAACAGAAGCATAGAATGAGCGAGTGAGTGAGTACCCATAGTTCATAGCTGAATTATTCACATGTTTCAGCACTCTGATTGGCTAATGTGGGCTAGGCCATTTTTCAGCTTAACAATGTAGTAACAGTTGTACTTACTATAAACCGCCATGAGATGGCGGTGTTGTGCATTGTCTCCCTTACAGGACACTGTTCCCATGAGAATAAGATATTTTGGACATTGTTTTGACTAGCGAAATCACACCTAGTGTTTTTACTGGTAGAATGTTATGGGAAACTGCTTACAGCGAGTTGGAATGGAAAAATCCCAATTTACAGGCTAGAAATTCACAGTGAAGGAATCCATTCACTTGAATCCTACATAGAATGACTTTAACAGGCTCAGCAGTAAAGATGCCAGGCTTGTCGATCAGAAGATTGCAAGTTCGGACGTTCGAGACCCGAGCGCCGCGTGAAGGAGTGAGCTCCTACACTTGCCCCAGCTCTTGCCAACCTAGCAATTTGAAAGCATGCAAATGCAAGTAGATGAATAGGTACTACTTTGGTGGGAAGGTAACAGTGTTCCGCGTGTGTCATGCTGGCCACATGACCGCAGAAGCGTCTTCGGAGAGTGCTGGCTCTTCGGCTAACAAACGGAGATGAGGACACGACTGTGCAGGGGAAAACCTTTACCTTTACCTATATCATATTCACTCTTCAACTCTTTTGCTCTTTAACCACCCAGAGTTCCTGGGAGTTGTGTGGCATGCAAATTTAATAAATAAATAAATAAATAAATAATAATAAACTGTTTCATGCCTAGCTCATTCAACCTGTCTTCACAAGACCTGCTGTCGACGGTCCTTAGCATCCTCCTTGCTCTTCTCTATGATGTCTATGAAGGTTCTCAGTCATCCAGGTGGAATTGTCTGTAGCTTGAATCATGTCAACTGGATTTCTATTTTCTCAGTGGAAACGTTTCGCTCCTTATCCAAGGAGCTTCTTCAGTCTGAGCAAAGTTAGTAAGGGAATCCTTAAATATGTTTCTAGGTGGCTGTGTGACCTTACACCTGGGGCTAGGTCATGGTTATTTTGAGATGTTATTTCTAAGTCCCTTTATCATCTAAAGGAGGATCGTTAAGATCACCATGCTGCTGTTAAGATCACCATGCTCTTAACGATCAGGAGGAGGCAAGTTGAGAGATGTGGTGGGCTCACTGACACTGACATGAACACTGGTTTTATCACCTCATTCAATATCTGCTCCTCAGAGATCTTTTGGGTGTGGCAAGGTGAACACTGCTTGAGCCTTCACTCGCTTGCTTAGCTCTCAACCTTTTCATAGTGTCCAGATGAAAGCTTTGCTTTGCACTCAGCTTGATAATGGGAGATGATTGATGGATTGATTTGATTGATAAGGCTGTCCTTGCCCAGCCTGGCAGTAGCAGCCCCAGACCCCTGAGCCTCCTGCATCTGAAGGAGCCCCTCCCTCCAAAAAAGGCTTGATCCATTTCCCTCTCCCCTCCAGAAAAGGTTTAATTAGTATCTGTTGAGATTCAAACCACCCAAGGTCCATAATTGTAGTTAAGTTTTTAAAAATGGCAAATGTCAAATTGATGATAATTAAACTTTAAGTAAGTTCAGTGGGGCGTGTGGGCTCAGCGGGTAAGACACCAGGCTTGTCGATTGGAAGATCGCAAGTTCGGAGGTTCAAATCCCTAGCCCAGCATGACGGAGTGAGCTCCCGCACTCGCCCCAGCTCTTACCAACCTAGCAATTCGAAAGCATGCAAATGCAAGTAGATGAATAGGTACCATTTCCGTGGGATGGTAACAGCATTCCACATGCATCATGCGGCCACATGACCATGGAAGCGTCTTCAGACAACACTGGCTCTTCGGCTAACAAACGGAGATGAGCACCAGCCCCTAGAGTTGGACACGACTGCACAGATGTGTAGGGGGAACCTTTACCTGAGTTCAGAATACATCCAGGGAAGAAGGAAAGAATGGGAAAAAATGAAAGACATGGGGCTATCCAAATGCTTTTTGTATAATGCTTTTTTTCCCTTTTTCCTTTCGTTTTTAATTTTTTTATTTCATTACAATATCAAATCCCCCCCCCAAAAGAAACAATTTTAAATGTTTACAAATATTGACAGATTATCAGATGTAGCGCAATGGGAGGGCTGCTTTGGGTAGAGGTGAAATGATTGTTGTTTTTATTGATTTTGTTGTAAGTTCCCTAAGATTATGATATTTAAGGTAGGCAGCCCTACAAGTTTAATACAGGGGTCGGCAAACTTTTTATGCCGGGAGCCATTTTGACATGCTCGTGCACATTTTGAAATGCTTGAGAGCCAGGGGGCGGGGTTTGCGGGCGGGGGCCAATCGCGTGGAAGGGGGCGGGGTTTGCGGGCGGGGGCCAATCGCGTGGAAGGGGGTGGGGTTTGCGGGCGGGAGCCAATTGCGTGGAAGGGAGTGGGGTTTGGGGGCGGGATCCAATTGTGTGGAAGGGTAAGATACAGGGCTGCGCTGCGCTTGGCCGGCTGCCCCGGCCCTTGCTCACCTTCCATGGCCGGTCCTCGCGGGCCGCCGGCGACACTCCCGTCCCGCTGCACCCCAGCTCTCCAAGGCGCGCAGGCTGGCCAAGGCGGAGGCGCTGCTGGCGGCGCGCGTCTCTGAGCCGGTCTGGGCGCGCTGGCGCTGGGCTGTGAAGCTGGACGAGCCGCCGGACCTGGAGCGCTTCTGCGCGCAGCTGAGCGAGGCCTCGCGCCAGTCTTTTTGGAGCGCTTCCGCGCGCAGCTGAGTGAGGCCCCGCGCCGGTCTTTTTGGAACGCTTCCACACGCAGCTGAGCGAGGTCCCGCGCCGGTCTTTTTTTCGCGCCTCTGGGAAGCAGGGCCAATCGGGCTTCACCTTGTTCAGCCCGCCTCTCTGCTCCCGTTTGGCGCGCGCTGATTGGTGGAGGCGTCCTTCCTTCTGAGCCACCAATCAGCGTCTCTGTTTCTTCCCCAGGGTTCGCGCTGCTTCCGGAGACCGGCTTTCCGGATGTCGGGCGGCAGACAGAGAGAGCGAGCCAGAGCCGAGGGGCCAAAGAGCCAGATCTGGCTCAAGAGCCGCCATTTCCGACCCTTGGTTTAATACATACATACATTTTAAATTAAGCAGAAATAAATTTATAAGTGCTGTCATATTTGTATTTGCAATTTACTCATATACTCATATTGTGATGCACACATTTGTACCTGGTTTGGGGAAAAGCCGAACAAAGCCATTTTCTTCCATACACAGTGTGTCAGATATTAGAGGGAGCATGGATTAGGGAAGGCTTAAGTCTCTCAGTAACATGAATATGTGTCAGGTTAACACTCACAGGCAATAGCCTTAGCGTTTGCTATTTTTAAGAAGAAACAAGGGTATGAACGACTTGTTCTGCCCCAGCTTCTTGTTCCGTGGGCTGCCTATCTCTCTGGCATTGTACCTCACTGTACCATCTGCCCCTCTGGCTTCTGTTAACTAGCACTGAACATTGCCAGCAAGTCATAACCTGATCTGAGTCTTGCCACTGATCAGGTGATCCTTCCCAGGACAGGCCAAGCTGTCTGACTAGCTTTGCCAAGAGATCAAAGCTCGCTACCCATAAAGTCAGGTGGGTGGTCATTTTTCAGTATCATGCCAAGTCTGGCATTCCATCAAACTGAGTAGAATATTAGATTTTCCATTGGAAACCACTGTTGAAGGTTTTCATGCTTCAGTTGGATAGTATTGAAGCATGAAAACCTTCAGTACTATCCAACAGTATTATTGAGTTATTATTCAGTATTATTGAGAGACTTTGGGCATTAGTTTGGCACCTTTTACACTGGTTTTTGGACAATTTGGATGTGGCTTTGCTGTCCTTTTCTCATCCTTACTATTTCTGCCTTAAAAGAGATGAATGTAAAATGTTTCAAATATATATATATATATATATTACAGTGAAACCCTTGATGATACCCAGCTGAAACTTTGGCAGGGTTTATGTTTTTGAGGCAGCAATCCAGATACAAAGGGAAAAACCTCATTTGGAGTGCTTGGAAGTAGCCATCTAACACCTGCTGGCAACTCCATAAAGAAGCCTCCACAATTAGCGGGAATACATCCCCCGCTTATTTTGACAGTCAAAGGATAAGATATCCAATCCTGCTGGTTGTTCTCTGGCTTAGTTCCTCAGTAGACTGGAGCTTTTTGTATTGTACGGGGCAATACATGATAATCATTCTGGTGAGTTTGGATACTCATGGTCCAGCTTGGGAGCCAGTAGTTTTTTTTTTTAAAGAGGAAGGGGCTAATTCATTTTGTCTAGTCTTTCGTATTCCTTCATGGAAATAGCAAGGCATCTGTTCCCTGGGTGGCTCAAAGCCAAGTAAGCAGTGCCCCAATCCAGATAGCTGGGAAATGCATGCAAATTAAGGAATAGTGGAACAAGAATCAGATTAGAAATTTTTATTTTGTTTTATAAAAGATGATTTGAACTGTTCCATTGTTCTACTTGTTCTGCTCAGTATTTTTTCTCCCTTTCTCTCTCTCTCTCTTTCTTTTTGGATAGGTAGTAGCCACTGAAATCCTTCCTTCCTTCCTTCCTCACTCCCTTCACACAGCTGGTTTTGTGCCTAAAGTTCTAAACTAGAACCCACAGTCCCCTGGTTTCTGGCCTGGTGCCTTACCCACTACACCAAATTGGCTCTCAGATATTAATGAATACATCAATATAATTAAATTACTATATTATATTAGAATACATTTTATTAAATTATAGTTCAATATGAAGGGGGTGTGATGGCTCAGCAGTGAAGACACCAGGCTTGTCGATCGGAAGGTTGCAAGTTCAGAGGTTTGAGACCCTAGCCCTGCGTGATGGAGTGAGCTCCCGCACTCGCCCCAGCTCTTGCCAACCTATCAATTCGAAAGCATGCAAATGCAAGTAGATGAATAGGTACCACTTTGGTGGGAAGGTAACAGCGTTCCGTGCACGTCATGCCGGCCACATGACCACGGAAGCGTCTTCAGACAGCGCTGGCTCTTTGGCTAACAAACGGAGATGAGCATCGGCCCCTAGAGTCGGACACAATTGTGTGGGGGAACATTTATCTTTTATAGTTATTTATTTATTTATTTATTTATTTATTTATTTATTTATTCATTCATTCATTCATTCATTCCATTTCTATCACTGCCCATCTCCCCCAAAAAGAGGGACTCTTTTTATTTATTGTAAAGCAGTTTACAATAAAATTAACATTAAAACTATAAGCACATAAAATACAATATAAATAACCAATATAAATAGAGAATAAAATTAGATATAAAATCCAAGTAGCAATGAGATCTCATCTAATGAGGAGGGCTCTATGGTGCCAGCCACCCCCAGGAGGAACTATTGCCCTTCCCATCCCATGTGAGGCGGCAGAACCAGGTCTTCAAATTCTTCCAGAAGTCTGGGAGCGAAGGGCCCCGCCTCACCTACAGGGACAGAATGTTTCAGCGGGCGGGTGCCACTGCAGAGAAGGCTCATCTCCTGGACCCTGCCAGGTGGAATTCCCTTACCGACAGGGTCCGTAGCATGCCCTCTCTGCATGACTGGGTGGGACGGGTCGATGTTATGGGGATGAGACAGTCCCTCAGGTAACCATTCCATGTAAGGCTTTAAAGGTGATCACCAACACCTTGAATTGGACCCTGAAGCAAACTGGCACCCAGTGCAGCTTGCGCAACAGTGGTGTCACTGTTAGAGTTCTTGTGTTGACTTGGCGAATTATTCCTGTACAAAGCACAGCGTTCTCATGATGACGTGAATGCCAGGTGGCTGGATAACAGAGAAGCCTTGGCTTTGTTTACATCCTCATGAGATAGGGAGCGAGAAGGTACCATGTTATGGCTAGCAATGGATCTTCCCATGGGAACAAATCCTCCTGATTTCCTTCTGTGGGAAGCCTTGCCCAGGCCCCCTGAGCAAGGAGGGGGGGAACTCAGTGCTTTAGGCCTAATGCTTTGGGCCTAGTGTGTGTCACAGATAACTTCCAGCCAATCAGAAAGCTAGAAGAACTGAATATACAACCATGCAAAATGGTGTTCTATGCTTCTTGATTTCTAGTGTTTTTTAGCCATGTAGTTCTTCACGTGTTCACTTCCCATGGACTGGGCAGAGTGAGCTATGCCTGGCTTCGGGTATAGGCTGTGGCAGGAACTCTGGCCCTGGGATCAATACACGGAACTCTGCTTATAAGTTTGTTTTGCTTTTCCTTTTACAATGATGTATCTTGTATATTCAACTTTTTCATTTTTGCGATAATGTACTGTATCTGCATTATTGCCTTATGCTACCAGTAAACACTGTTAGCCCTAACAAGCTGCATTCTTGTCTGTTTATTCTCAAGCCTCGGTTTTTCCCCTTTAAGCCAGCGTATATCCCATCAGTCACATGTGCCGATCTTGGGGCACCAATAACTTCCCATGCAGCTGCATTCTGGACCAGCTGAAGCTTCCAGATACTCTTCAAGGGTAGCCCCATGTAGAGCGCATTGCAATAGTCTATATGGGAGATGACCAGGGCATGAGTGACTGTTCAGAGGGCATCCTGATCCAGGAAAGGGCGTAACTGGCGCACAATATGAAGTTGTGCAAAGGCCCTTCTGGCCACGACTGCCACCTGCTCTTTGAGAAGGAGTCATGAGTCCAGAGACACCCAGATTCTGCACAGGGTCTGAATGGGGCAGTGCAACCCCATCCAGAACCAAAGATGACAACTTCCTGGATCCAGAGGAGTCATCAACCCACAGCCACTCCATCTTACCAGGTTTCAGCTGAAGCCTGTTGTTCCCCATAAAGATCCCCACAGCCCCTAGGCACTGAGAAAGGGCAGCCACCACATCACTTACCTCACCCGGGATGGAGATATATAATTGAGTATCATCAGCATATTGATTGTATGTCATCCCTTGGTGACAGATGATCTCACCCAGTGGTTTCATGTAGATGTTAAATAGGAGAGGGGAGAGAACCGAACCCTGCAGCACCCCACACAGGAGGGTTCAAGAGTCGGATCTCTCATCTCCTATCACCACTGATTGGGACTGGCCCTGCAGGAAGGAGGTGAACCAGCACAGGACTACGCCGCCCACCCCAAACTCCCTGAGCTGCCCCAAAAGGATACCATGGACGATGGTATTGAAAGCCATTGATAGGTCGAGAAGAGCCAGGATGGATGCACTCCCTCTATCCCGCTCCCACCAGAGATCATCCATAAGCACAACCAATGCAGTCTCCATCCCATATCCCGGCCTGAAACCTGACTGGAAGGGTTCTAGATAATCTGTGTCATCCAGAATCCTCTGGAGTTGTAATGCCACCACTTTCTCAACCACCTTCCCCAAAAAGCAAAGGTGGGAGACAGGACGAAAATTGTCCAACACAGTAGGGTCCAGTGATGGTTTCTTGAGGAGGGGGTACACCAGCACCTCCTTGAAGGCAGCTGGAAACACCCCCTCTCCCAAGGATGTGTTAACCATCGCCTGGACCCAACCACATGTCACCTCCCAGGCTGCCTTCAACAGCCAGGAAGGGCATGGATCTAGATGATACGTGGTGGCATTTACAATGTAGAGGATCCTGTCCACTTCCTTAGGTCCAACAGGATCAAACTTTTCCCAGATAACAGGGTAAGTACGTTCCCTCGGCATCTCCCCTGACTGTGCTTCATGCTTAGAGTCCAACTTGGAACAGATCTGAGCGATTTTATTTTATTTATTTATTTATTTATCTTATTTATACCCCGCCTATCCCCTCCCTAATGGAGGGCTCTAGGCAGCTTACAATCATGTAAATTCAATTTATACAATCATATCATATACAATCAAGTTTACCGCGCAAGAGGGAGGAGGGAAGGGAACCGGTTCTTCAGCTGCAGGCATCGGACTACATGCCCCAGAATGCCTCGCTCTGCACCGGCTGCTGACGTCCAGGAAATTGCTGTTCCGGATCCATCGTCCTCCGCTGCCATTATCGGGACTCTCCAGGTCTTCTTGGTTTGAGGACGACCCTCCGATGGACGCCAGCAAATTGACCCACGTAAGTGGTACCCAATTTATCTACTCGCATTCAGCTTTCGACCTGTTGGGTGGACAGAAGCCGGGGTAAATGGCGAGAGCTCACCTCGCCACGCGGTTTTTCGAACTGCCAACCTTGTGGTCAGCAGTCTAACGGCTCAGCGGTTTAACCCGCTGAGCCACCGCGCCCCCCCCCCCTTTATCCTACAGATGCTCAGAAAACTCCTCCGCACGGCCCTGTAGGTAGGTCACTGACTCCACATTACCTAAAAGGGATCAGGTAATCTTAAATTGGGCCGCCAGGTGGCATTCTGCAGACGCAGTAAGAGCGGAGAAATATAATTTAATACTGGAGAATTTGGGGTACAGCAGCTGTGTGATATGCAGAAGGTGGCATGTCTTTTGAAAACCCTAGACAGCCATTGCTAATCAGTGTTGATGGGAGCAACAAGGGTGTCAGATTGTCTGGTTTGGCATAAGGCTGCTTCCTATTTTCTTAAGTCAAAGGAATGTTTTCTTGTTCCTATTTGGGGGAAAAAACCATTGCAAAGGATTTAGGTCTATTTAAGTGCTGGTTTGAAATGGCATAATGCAGGGCTTTCCAAAGTTTTCCCGTGGCAACACACCAACCGCCGTTGGTGTGTCGCCGCGGGAAAACCCGGAAGCGCTGATGATGATCAGCGCTTCTGGGTTGTGTGGTGACACACCAGACTGTGTGTGGCGACACACTTTTGTGTCGCGACACACAGTTTGGAAAGCTCTGGCATAATGGATTCATGTTCTAGTGGAACATTACTTCATATCACTACATAGAATCAATATATATTTATTTTATTTACCTCTTTCTGATGTCATGGATAATTAACACTTCCTTCTTATCAAAATAGCTAAATGACATGTTTAACATTCTCAGCAAGGGGTGGCTAGTTACGTTTTGTAGCTCATCGATGTCATTTATCAATAGGGTTCCCTCTCCTCTTGCCTCCTGCCTCCCTTCCCTCAATCACCCCAAGCTATTCTACTACAAGACAGAAAGGTCAACAGTGGCAATATCACGGTAAAGTAAATGTCACTGTTGAAAGGGACTGGGGTTGGGATACCATCTCTGGAAACTCCACATTAGTCCAATGCAACCTCCAATTTATGAATGTGCTCTCAGTATTATAAAGATGATGCTCTGATAACATTAGATTTTCATCAGAGTAGAAGTCATGGTCCCACAATATTGATATACTGCAAGTCCACCTACTACCCCCATTCTCCTTTGTTTGAGAAATGGAAGAAACACAAAAATGCTCTATCAAACTGCAGCAGGTAAAGCTGCCTTTCTAATATTATTTAACAGCCTGTGGATGCAGATTACCCAAACACTTTATCATCCTTAAATCTACCACCTACTGGCTGAAGGAGAATAAATGGCTAGTATTTGTTTTATAGGAACTCATTACGCTATTAACCTTTTCCTGTTCTGGACCACACTGAAGAGTCTTTTGGGTGAAATCACTCCTGAAATAACCCTCTCCAATCTACATGGATTCATTTGCTGGATTCATTTGCTGTACCAAATAAATTCAGTGCAATAATGATAAATAATTTCCTAATATCGGATTATGGGGGAACAACCTGAAATAAGAATGCTTAGACCTGTTCTGAATTTATCTGGTGTTGGTGGGAGACAGAAGTGTTGGGAGCTTGGCCAAGAGACCAGACAGTTAAAGCAAGTGAATTGAAGTAGACAGTAGAAATAATATGAAAACTGATAATCGAGACATGAGGTAGGAAGAGCCATATTGGATGGAGGAACAGGAAGACAGGAGAATAGAGGATGGGCAACGGTGGTTGGGGAGCCAACAGGGATGGTGCAACGCTGGTCTCATTCATACAGTATAATTAAGCCATTACAAACCACAATGGCTGGTTACACAATATCATTCTGAGCCAAAACCAAACAAGCCATACTATAGCTAAGAAAAATGTGTGAACTCAGCCATTATTATATCTGGATTCTAGGCTATATATCATTAAGAACTGTGTAATAGAAGGGAGACTGCCTACCCTAGCTTCTTAGATCAATACAATATTTTGACTTCATTCCTTATGTTCTCAAACCTCTACCCACATACCTGGGAGTTAATTTCATTGGATTCAGTGGGACATATTTTTGAATCGATGTATATAGGACTGCATTGTGAGAAGACAACAACAGTCAAGGGAAAGTTGTGGCTGGTAGGGGTGAATTGCGCATATGGATTTGAATTAACCAGCCAATTAATCACTGCAGCCTTTTAATGCTTCCAGCATATGTTAGCGTGCATAATGAATGTGCACAACTTCTGAACACATCTCCTGCTCAGAGCTAAAATTAGAGTTTCTCTTTTATTCATTTGCTAGAGAAAGTTGCAAACCCCTTTGAGATGAATTAGCCAAGGAGGGCATAACGGGGAAGTGCTTTATTGTAATATTGTTTAGAGTGAACAGGTACTGTTCTACTATAGCACTGCAATTCCAAAGAAGAACTAACATATTCCATACTTTTTTCTTTTTTCTCTTCCTCCCATTATTGCAAACCTTATTCTCCACCACCACCATAGTCCTAACAATTGAGTTCTGTGCTGTAGGCACACTTATCTGGCTTCTTTACTGGAGAATCCAAGCAATCCACTCACATTACCGCTAAAGTAGCTCTACAATTAAAAACTAGGACAGTTATTTCTGTTTAACAGTTTTGGAGTGGACACACAAAGACCACCTCCTACTTCAAGGTAAAGTATGCATGATTTGGGGTTATAGTCTGACTCTGAAACAGATGTATAAGCTGCTTCCTCCATTAGGCTAACCATTGAAAAAATCAGGCCATGAAAAGTGCAGTCATTACAAGGGGACACAATATTATCAGAAGCTTTTCAATAATAGGGCAGTTCACAATCCACGGTGAAAGGTCGGCATACTTGTGCGACAAGGCTGTAAACTCTCTCCTTATTTATTCAAACTATATGCAGAATATACAGTATATTGATATAATTGGAAGAATTAGATTAAAAGAAGACGAATCTGGTTTTAAAATCGGTAACCTGTGCTATGTTGGTGACACTACCCTGATAGCTGAAAATACAAAGGATCTGCAAGCTCTAGCAATGAAAGCCAAGGAGCACAGTTAAGAAATGAGATTATGATTCAATATAAAGACCAAATGAATGGACTTCCGGTGGGGACATGTCGGACTGAACAGCTGTGCCTGCAGGCTTAGTGGGCAGAGCTGACAACGTGGCAGTTTTTTTGGGCTCAGGCAGGTTTTCCTGAAGCCCACAAGTGTTTTTTGGAAAAAGGAAAACACCAGGAATCACCTGATCTGCCCTCCGGATGGCTGCTTGCAGCCAGAAGATCACAAACAGTGTTTCACATTTGACTGGTAAGGGCTTAGCTGGGAGGTGGGGACTTCACCATTTTCCAAGCTGCACTGTAGCCTTAAAGGGACACTAAGACTGGCCACGCCATTTCTAAATCACCCAATTTATATTTCTTTTAAGTACACGTACCATAAGAGAGGCTTTCTACAGCAAGGAGAAGCGGGTTCTCTTGGTGCTTATCATTATTTTTGGGATTACTTTTTAAAAATTCTTTCTAAGTTTTGGACTTTGTTTTCCCTCCAAATATTAAGGAGGATTGAGAGAAAGTAATTTTCTCTCTGTTATTGTTTTTGTACTAAATTTGAAGATATTGGTATTTCCCTACACGTTGAATTGGCTGATTTGAACCTTCAACTTTCTGCTTCTACTTTCCCTTGAGAACTGTCTGCATACCTCACTTTTGCTTGTGTAAACACATTCCGGAACTCTTGCATATCTTCCACTTTCAGTGGTTAAGCTCCTAGGGGGCACCATAATCTACTGCATGAGACATGGAGGATTTTAAACAGATTTTCTCTGACTTCCACCAAGATTTTAAACAGATTCTTTCTGACTCCTACCAAGTTTTTATGCAAGACATTCAGGACATTATGGGAAATATGACGTCTAAAATGTGTCATTTGGTTGGGGATGTCGTGGATGGAACTGAGGAATTTAACAGCGATAGAAATGTTTTTTCAAGCATGAGATCAGGATTTCTATTGAAATGCTGGATGAAGATCAGATAGTCGAGTTGGAGAAATTTAAGGGACAGAGCGAGTTGCAAGCCACAGGTGAAATTGATCTTCTGGTGGAGTGCCATGGAAAAGAAGGGGTTATTATGCATGGGAGGTTTCCTGAAGAGAAGTCGGAGATTTTGAGGAGGGTAGTTGGGCTGTTCGGGTTTTTTAAGAAAAAAGCTCTGTGTGCATTGTGGGGATATGTAAAATGCTCTGGTTTATTTTGAAGTGGGATAAGGGTTAAAGAATATTTATCTGGATTGCTTTTAGGGTTTGTCTGATTTCATTTCTCTCTAACGATTTGGATTAAGATTATTAAGGTATAATTTAAAAAAGTCTATTTGGATGGTTTTAAGTTTAATATGATTAAGAGTATTAAAATTGTTGTATTATCAAGTTTAATTTTTTTTATTTATCCAATTTCTATCACCGTCCATCTCCTCCCAGAAGGGGGACTCTGGGCGGTTTACAACAAAGTCAGCAATTAAAACATATAAAATACAATATAACAACCCTAAGAAAAAATAAATTAGATATAAATATAAAATCGAAGAGGCAGACAATGTCCTGACTTCAAGTGAAGGAAAACACACTGAGACTTGAAGTTGAAGCTCTAATGTTTATTGTTCTACTCTCCTAGACAGAATCCAGCTAAACTAAAATGAACTGGTAATGCTCAGAGAGTCCAAGAAATCAGGGCGGGGCCTTCTTTAGCCTCTTGGGAGGAAAGCAACGCGATTCAGTACTACGCATGCGTTTCTCCCCCTGGAGGGAGCCCCCTCCTTCTCTGCCAGTTATCTCCCTGACAGACAATTTATAGTAAGTTTTTTAGTTTGATTTTTATTATAGTAGACAGAAATGTATAGAATAGTAGTAGGAAGGAAATAATTAAATAAATGTTACCTTTGGGGGGAAGTTGTTTAGGAGGTTTATATATATTTTTTCTTTTTTTCTTTTAATATAAGGGGAGGGAGTAACTGTATTTAGTGATTTTTACAATGTGCCAATGGAATGATTTATATAAATAATGTGATTTTGGTTTAATATAGAGTAAGGGATTGATTATGGAAATTTTTGTATATCCTTGCTGTTAAAAGTCAAAAGTCACCTCTTTTTGTAACTTTGAAAAAAATTCTCTTGTGTTTTCACACTTTTTAAGTTCTTTTTCTTTGTAGTTTTTTGTTTTTCTGTAGCTGTGATGAAGCTGGTCCTCAATTATTAATTCAGAGTCTCTCAAACACATGCCATCAGAGGATGTAGATGAGTTCTTTATTTATACAGGTGATCAGTCCAAGTCAAAGATCAGACTGAGGAAAGCCCGCACAATTGCTGTTACAAAACTCCCAGTACTGGCCCCTCTGTATAAGCCCCCCCTAAATGCTGATTTTTCTCTAACATTCTCCTAATTTCAAGCTGCAAATCATTTAGCTAACAAGCACTGATAGTGCCAAATAGGCTGACCTTGGAACTATTCCGACTGTCTCAACAATTCTAATCAGCTTACCAAAATGCCACTTTTTGTTGTTGTTGTTCAGTCATTTAGTCGTGTCTGACTCTTTGTGACCTCACGGACCATCGCACGCCAGGCCTTCCTGTCCTCCACTGTCTCTCAGAGTTTACTCAAATTCATGTTCATTACATCGGTGATGCTATCTAACCATCTCATCCTCTGCCATCCCCTTCTCCTTTTGCCTTCAGTCTTTCCCAGCATCAGGGTCTTTTCCAGTGAGTCCTCTCTTCGCATTAGGTGGCCAAAGTATTTGAGCTTCAGCTTCAGCATCTGTCCTTCCAATGAGCAGTCAGGGTTGATTTCCTTTAGGATTGACTGGCTTGACCTCCTTGCAGTCCAAGGGACTCTCAAGAGTCTTCTCCAGCACCATAGTTTGAAAGCATCAATTCTTCGGCACTCAGCCTTCCTTATGGTCCAACTCTCACAGCCATACATTACTACTGGAAAAACCATAGCTTTAACTATACGGATCTTTGTCGGCAAGGTGATGTCTCTGCTTTTTAATATGCTGTCTAGGTTTGCCATAGCTTTCCTCCCAAGGAGCAAGCGTCTTTTAATTTCATGGCTGCAGTCACCGTCTGTGGTGATCTTGGAGCCCAAGAAAATAAACTCTGTCACTGCTTCCATTTCTTCCCCTTCTATTTGCCAGGAAGTGATGGGACCAGATGCCATGATCTCGGTTTTTTTAATGTTGAGTTTCAAGCCAGCTTTTGCACTACATGCATGCTAAAACACTTACTACAATACTACAATAACTGGAAATCTACCGGAAATCTACCCACACTAACCAAGTGCTCCACTACGAAAGCAATAACCCAACCTCCCACAAGAGGAGCTGTGTAAGAACACTATTCAGATGAGCACAAACGCACTGCAGAAACCCAGAACACTAAAAAAAGAAAACAGATCATCTATACAGCACCTTCCATCAAAATGGATAGCCATGCAACTTTATCAAAAAGTGCCTGACACCCAACCCACTACAACACAACCAACAGAGCTATGAAAAGGATTACACTGCCATACATCAGAAACATCTCAGAAACTAACAATAGACTGTTACAACCACATGGCATCACTGTAGCACATAAACCAACCAAAACCCTTCAGAACATCGTAAGTGTCGTGTGTAGATGCAGAAATAACACGCCGAGGCCAGGAATCTAGTCTCTAGTGTTTATTGCATACCTACAAGCAGAAATCCTGCTAAACTAACAGTGCCTGAAGATTCCCAAGTATATCAGCTCAACCTAGGGCAGAGCTTTCTTCTGACGTTTGGGGAAATAGGCTAGGCTCTTTGAGCTGCGTGCTCGCTTCTTATCTAGCGCCCCGCCCTCTTCTCTGCTTCCCCTGACAGTAAGTAAACCAAAAGACCAAGTAGCCCAAGAAGAAAAAACAGGAGTTATCTACAACATACAGTGTAAGGACTGTAGCAGCCATTATGTAGGACAGACGGGCAGAAGACTAGCAGAGCACATCCACAAACACCAACTAGCAGTCAGAAGACACAATGAAAACTCCTTAATCTCACAACACATGGACAGACTCAACCATACTTTCAACTGGGAAACTGAGCATCTTAAACCAAGCCAAATCCAAAAAATGCTAGAGAATTCCTGGAAGCTTGGCACTGAGACAAAGCAGCCATCAGCAGACACATAGAGGTAAACAACATTTACATACCATTCATAAGAGACAATAGAAAAGCCAGAAGACCAGAACACCTCCTTGCCAGCAATCAACACCCAGATAGGCAACGATTAACACCAAGATTAGCACCAGAGGAGTAATCAAACAACACAATATACCCTAATCAAGGAACTGTTAACTCAGTCAATCAATCATGTGGCCAGCATGACACACGTGGAATGCTGTTACCATCCCACCAAAGTGGTACCTATTAATCTACTTGCATTTTCATGCTTTCGAATTGCTAGGTTTGCAAGAGCTGGGGCGAGTAGGGGAGCTCATTCCATCACGCAGCGCTTGAGTCTCGAACTGCTGACCTTCTGATCAACAAGCCTGGCATCTTAACCACTGAGCTATCATGCCCCAAATCCTGACATCCTGCCCCCTTAATAATAACTTCCCACCTTCTATGTCTTCTACACAGAAAATACATGAATACATATGGATCACGAGACAATGCATCAGCCAAAAAATTCTTTCCCCCAGGCAAATATTTGAGTGTAAAATTGAATCTACTGAAAAATTGGGCCCATCTGATCTGTTTAGGATTCAATTTTCTTGGAGCACGTAAGGCCTCTAAATATTTATGGTCTGTCCATACCTAAAAAGGCTGAGGCACTCCTTCTAGCAAATGCTTCCATGTCATCAATGCCCACAAAGGCCTCATCCCACACATGCCAGAGGCGTTCCGTGTCGTTGAATTTATGGGAAAGGTAAGCACAGGGCCTCATTTTCCCTCTCCATCTTTTTGTAGCAAAATTGCCCCAACTGCCATGTCTGAGGCATCTACTTGCACTATTAAAGGCCTCAAGGGGTCGGGATGCTTTAGCACTGGTTCTGAGGTGAACAATGCCTTAAGTAGTTCAAAGGCCTCCTGGCATTCTTCAGTCCATTGTAGTTTTGCCCCAGGCTTTTTTCACTTCCTTAGGATCCCCCTTTCCTCTGGTTTTTAACAGGTCAGTGAGGGGTAATGCCACCTGTGCAAAGTTGGGGATAAATTGTCAATAGAAATTGGTAAACCCCAAGAAACTCTGCAAATGTCTCCTAGTTTTTGGGGTTTCCCAAGTTACTACATCTTGCACTTTTGCTGGATCCATTTCTATCCCCTTACTCGGCACTTGGTATCCTAAGTAATCCAACTGTTCCCTATGGAACTCACATTTTGACAATTTGGCATATGGTTGATTCTTCAATAACCTCTTCAACACTTCCCTGACTAAATTTACATGTTCTTCCATAGTTTCAAAATAAATCAGAATATCGAGGTAAACCAATAGCCCCCTGTAGAAAAAGTCATGTAAAACTTAATTTTTCAAATGCATAAAGACATCACCAGATATTAACGTCATCACCAGATGTTCAAAGGACCCCAATTGGCATTTAAATGCTTTTTTCCATTCATCTCCAGCCCAGATTCGAAGCCGAAAGTATGCCTCCCTTAAATCTAATTTGGTAAAAATCTTCCCTTTTGATATATGGGCCAACATGTCCTTCATTAGTGGTAAGAGATATTTGTTGGAGGTACAAATGGCATTAAGACCCTGATAGTCTGTGCAAACATGCAACGACCCATCTTTCTTAATTCTGAACAGAACAGGCATAGCCATTGATGAGGTGGCAGGGCGGATGAATCCCTGCTCCAGGTTCTAAATCAATAAACTCCAGCAAAGCCACCAGTTCCTTAGGAGTCATAGGATACAACTTAGTCCTGGGTAACTCTGCCCCTGGCTCCAGCTCTATAGCACAATCTGATTTTCTATGGGGCGGGAGCTGGTTCAATTCCACTTCTCCAAATACCTCTTTCAAATCCCTATATTGTATAAGAATGGGAGAATTGTCTTCTGCTCTCTCCCCTCCTAAGATCTCGGTTACTGCCCCTACCAGTTCAGCCCCCAGTTTTAGTGGGGTTAGACCTCCATAATTACCATCAGCAAATGTTATTTCACCCATGGTCCAGTTCATTTGGGGTTTTTGTGCCCACAGCCAAGTTAACCCCAATACTATGGGTTGATTGAAAATAGGAGCCACCACAAACCTTAAAGTCTCTTCATGGCTCCCTATTTGCATCCATACCTCCTCTGTGTAATGCTCCACTGGACACCCCCCCCCCCCGCATTTCTGACCCATCAAGTTGGGTAAACAGGATTGGGTCCTTTAGCTTCCCCACTTTCAGTCTCAAACCATTTACTATGGCAGGATGCTTGAGACACCTAGTGCACCCTGAGTCTATCATTCCCACCATGTTCATGCTACTATGGTTTCCCAGCATTTCTATCTGCAATCCCATAAACATCGCTGGGCAGGTTCCACTCACCATTGGATCTGTGCACCCATCCTCTCCAGCCTGCCCGTCAGCACCAGTTAGAGCAGACTCCTGTCGTTTCCTGATGGCTCAGCTTCTCCTTCAGCCATATCCCCCCCTCCGAAAGGAAGGGTGTAGATTCCTTCCTCTGTGGCAGCAGCCGCTGTCCCTTTGCCCTTCAGCACTGGGGTCTTAGTGCTGCCACTTCCAGCCTTGCTTCTCCCAGCAGTAACTGACTGTGGGCAATTAACGATGCAATGGCCCTCTCACCCGCACCTTAAACACAACCCTTGTTTCATCTGACACTCCTTCTCCTCATCCCATGATTTACGCACTCCCTTCCTCTCTGGGGGAATGGTTGTCCCCTTCCTCCTGCCTGGTGCCTCTGCTTTCTCTTGATGCATATCCTCATGTCTTCCATTTGTCCCGCGAGGAAGATCCATCCCATCAGGGTTTCTGGGTCCCCACTAGCTAGAGACCATTCTAAAATCTCTGGATGCAACCCCTCTTGGAAGTATTCAATCTTCAAAGACTCCAGCCAGTCTACCAACTTTCCGGCCAGCCTCCTGAACTCCATAGCATACTCAGACAACGACCGAGCTCCCTGCTTGATATGCTGCAAGCTTGTTTTGGCCCTCAATCTAGAAAGGGGGTCTTCAAATCTCATCCGCAAAGTGGTCATAAAACTGTGGAGTCCTTGGTGCCCTCTGAGCCTTGTTGCTTTCTTGCAGATTTTTCATTGCCAGATTAGGCAACATCTTCAGTGCAAAAGCAGGACAAGCCATGGTATATAAACAGAAAGCAAGTCCCACTCCCTTTTCACATTGAAGATGTTGCCTAGTCTGGCAATGAAACATCTCCAAGAAAACAACAAGGCTCAGAGAGCACCAAGGACTCCACAGTTCAACCTTGAGCTACAAATATTTTCTTCAATTGGTCATAAAACTCTCAAAGTCCTCCAACTCTTGCGACCTGGCGTCATGCAACTCTACAAGCCATTCTGCCACCTCCCCCTCAATTTGAGCCAAGACATGTCGCACTTTTGCATCTTCCGTAGGGAAAACCCCCTCAAACTCATCCATAAAACCCCTTAAAGGGGTCAGGAAACAAGCTAGGTTCTTGGGTTCCCCAGTAAATTTTACGTTCAAGTCTTTTCCTCCGAAGGGCTCATTACATCCTAGGGCCCCTCTTGGCGACCTCACCGGCTCCTTTCTATAGATAGGGCAGGCTGCCCTGGCCGTCCAGCATCCTCCATCTCCCCCATCCATCTCGGTGTTGCTGTCTCCCTCCTCTCTAGTCTCTGGGGTGTCAGATCTGGAACCTGCTGCTTCCGCGCTGTCAGCCTTTCCCAGGCTCATATTTCGAAGCAGCTGCTCGAGGGTTTCTTGCATACCTGCGATCTGACCTCTCAGGGAACTCACCTCCCTTTCCACTTGTGCCACTTGCCTTCCTGGCACCAACAAGGGGGGGGGGAAGGAGTCACTTCTTTGTGCCACTCCCCACCGGGCGGGGCCCTTCTCTGTGCTCTGCCCCACATCCATGGCCCATGTACGCTTGGGCTCCCGCACCACTCTGGGTAAGGACACATCTGACTCGGGGGTGGGAAGATTCTTCCTCCTAGCCCCCAGGGCTTTCAATTGTTCTTTAGCAGTCCCTTTGGAGGCTCTCTCTAGTCACCTCGCTCCACTCTCTTCCTCCCCCCATCCAGGAGAGGCACCTTCGTGCTCTGGATATTCCTGCTGACCTTCATCGGTAGACATGGTGTCTCCATGCAAGGTAGCTGTTTGGAGTCTGATCTTTCTGTGATGAAGCTGCTCCTCAGTTATTAAATAAACCATAAGGTGGTCTTAGTACTGTAATCTTGAATATTTGGTTCAGATTCCCTTTTATTTTATATCTCCTGAATCATCCCTTTATATAGAAAAGGGGAGATAAAAGGCTGCTTTTAAAATACTTCCCAGCACAGATTTCAAATTCCAACTTCCCACTCTAAGATATTTATCTACTATGAAAACAAATAAATTTCCTCCCACTGGTTTCTACTGTATATATTCCCCTCTGACCTCCAATGTTCAATTTCTCACATGGTCTCAGCCACCATTTGCTAGATTCACAAAAGCCATGCTGTATTAATGGTTTTCATCATCATCTGCATGTGGAAGGAGGCCTTGTTCTGTCCAGGAACATTTTCCCCAAGATTTTAAAATATTGAGAGGGGAGAGAGAACATCCTTCTTTGAACTGCTGTATTTTTTTTTCATTATAGATATATATATTCTGCTCATAAAGCTGGTCACACACAACAAAAGCATAGAACTCTGGCCCTTCCCAGAGCTACTGGAAGCACAGAAAGAGGTTTTTATACCAGCCTGTGCAAAAGCTACTGGACCTGATAGGGGAGGCCACTGGAGTGATGAGAACCACCCTAATCAGGAAGGTTGGGTCATCACTGAGCCTTGTTGAAGTGAATTTTGTTGCCCTCATGGTGTGGAGCCACAAGCTAAGGTGAACAGTGGCCACCTCACATAGGCCTACAGCACTGTTAGACAGAATGCAGCCTGAAAGTTTTGTGAGCAAAGGCAATAAATCCATCAAATAAGCATACGGACGTGCTCTTTCCATGGCAGTCTCACAACGTACTGTTGTAAATAGAAAGTGACATTTTAAAAGCATTTGGACAACATCTACTTATATCTTTCAAGATACAACCTTAAAATGAAGCTCAGCAACATATTATTTAGTAACATTTAGTAACAAAGAAAGAGAGTGACAGAGTGAGAGAGAGGCACTTTTCAGTAACTGTAAGGCAGGTACACAACGCCCAATAATCAATGACTTCATATACAGAATGCATTAGCCCTCATGTTCTTTTTGGAAAAGGTGAACATCACTGTTTCCAACCAGAGGGCATTAAGTCAGTAATCTTGTTTTAGATATCCATTGCACTCATCCTCTCTTATTCGCTCTCTCTCTTTAGTGTACATCTGCTTTTCAAAAGAGTAGTTGAGTATCCATATGTTTGGCACAAGCAGAAAGCAATTCCTTGGCAACAGGGTTACCTCCTTACGGCTTTCTGTGGGCATCTCCCCACACTGACGCTGTTTCCAGGCCCAAACCCTCAGAAGCAGCAGGTATGTTTGTCTTAACTTCTGCCAACTTGAAATGCTGAGAACAAGGAACAAATATGCATAATTGATATTAATCCCCTCACTTCCACCTGACAGGAAGGAAGGAAGGAAGGAAGGAAGGAAGGAAGGAAGGAAGGAAGGAAGGAAGGAAGGAAGGAAAAATGCAATAGCCTGGCACTTTGCTTGCCAGTTTGTCTTCTGCTTGAGAGAGAAAAATTGACCCAAAAACCTACCATGCTCATTCCTGCTTTTTTGGCCTGGACTATGGAGCAGGAGCTGCAAAGCCATCAAGATAGCATTTCTCTTACAGCAGGAGTTCTCACATTTTGATACCATGACCCCCTAAAATGACAGAATTAATTTGTGTGACTCTCCCATCCCAATATTACCCTCGATTTTAGCCAAAGACCAAGAAGCGATATCCCAGTACAATTTATTATGCTGCTTACTTTTAGCAATTAAAATGTGTTGGGGTTTGATATACCCAGGAATTTACTGTTAGATATGAATTATACAGAGAGGCTTGATTTCTAGGTGAGAGGGGAAATATTCTGCAAAGTCACCCAGTTAGCAGCCATTGTTGTAGGGATGATGTGTCAGTGCGTGACTCATACAACAGGTGCTTAGAGTTAAGTTGGGTGTGGTAGATAACGAGAGTGACCTATAATGTGATTGGTCAGTTTATCTATAAAAGCAGAGATATTCTGTATTCCATTTTATTCCCATTTTCTCATTCAACCTCTGTATGCTGTATTGTTGGTTATCATTTGTTACCTGTGTGGAAGTGATCTGTAAATACGTATGTATATAAAGTAAATAGGCTATTTTATATAATCTCTGTGTGAGTGTCTATTTGCTATACAGACTAAGGATCACTGGTGCCTAGGAGAGAAGCAGGCCGCTCCATCCGCTCGCCCTTTAACAAAATGGCATAAATACAGTATCTATGTGCGTATGTCCAATACAACTATGATAGAACATTACAACTTCATAAAAGAATACTGCTTCTTTGGAAATAAGGGGGAAAACAGTAAAATTTAAGACCATATTTTCAATAGGAAGGATGAACTTTCTTACATTTGCATAATTCCTGGAACCCGTGCTTTGTTTTGAAGCGAGAAAAGTGAGGAAAAATCTTAAAATGCTGCTTCTTGCTCAGTGCTGCCAGGTTTCCAGGACAGCCACACTGAGATAACAGTTACAGCCCATCTTCTTTCCCTCCCAGTCTCATGCTTGATGCTTGTAAATCCCATGGCCATTCTTAGCATTTTGGCTGCTGAGAGCTGAATTGATTGTGGCGGGATAGAAAGGTAATGCAGAAATAAAAATAAATAGTTGTCCTTCTTGCTGCAGCCTACTGTCCCCTTTCCTTTCTCCTTCACCGTAATTCCCTGTGCAGAGAGTCAGGTCAGAAGGTCAGAGCTTGGGGTAGAAGCCTCCTGCCCTGATTCGTCTTCCTTTGAAAGGCAAATGCAGGATGTGAGAACAAAAACCAAAGGAACGCTCCAAGTTCATGCAGGGCTCAGGAATTGGCATGTTGCTTTGCATTCTTCCCACTCTCCCATCAAATTGGCAAGCTTTCTCTGAAAACAACTTGCAAGGAAGACACTCTCTGGTCAACCTCCATCCATCGCCTCAACTCCCCAAGGAACTGCAAACCGTGCTTTCAAAAACATGGCCTTACAGGGCCTGAACGTCAGGAACCAGGAGGAGGATTAAACCAAGAGTTCTCCCCGGTGGGAAAATAGAGCCACAGTATCCTTAAAAAAACAAATAAACTAAGAATTTCAACTACTCAGCAGCTGAGCCAGAAATAAATCACTTCACCTCTCCAACACTTTGATTTCATGGGAAACTAGAGGTCTATAGCTCCTTTCAAACAGGTGCAGACCTGTCATGTGGAAGTGGCTCAAAGAGGCAGAGAAGCACTGAAAGTTTGTTTTTCCTAACCCCAAAGAGGAGGATGTATCATATATTGCTGCCAGCCATTAGCCCATAGTCACATTGTATTGATAATGCATGAACTTCAACTGCACATTTGATTTTAATTCATTTCTGCCAGTAGAAACAGACCATCCCTCCCCTTCTCTTCAGGCACCCATGCATTTTTAAAGGAATCACACAGACTTTTAAATTAGATACAGCAGCTCAGTGTACACTGTTGTTCCAGCTTTTCTGGTTTGGAATCCTGCCCTCTGACAAACGTACACGATGCTTAGACACGGTCTCCTGGATGCTTGCACTTGTCCCATCTGTTGCAATGGCACCATGCCTGCTCACAGGGTAGTGTGCCAGTTCTGCTTATGTGCCAAGCAAAACGAGTTTGATGGTTAGCTCACAAATGGCACCACTTGGAGAGGACATTTGTCTCCTTTGGTTTGGAGTTAAGTTACCATTGAAAATTCATCTAAAATAAACTTTGGGGAGAGTGATCTCCATTTTAGGCAGAATTTCTGAAGATATTTTCAAAAGTTGATTGAGTTTCAGAAACGGCCAGCAAAACATCTTCTGCAGGCACCCATGTGCACATATCCCTAGGCCTGGGGTTGACCTGAAGCCAAATTGAGAACCAATTGGGAATCATGCCTTAGGGGTAATTTAAGAGTAGCATTGAAAAAAAGCCAAAAATAATGCCTAGAAAGCTAGTAGAAATTCTCATATATCCCTAGTATCAAGCAAATATTAATTGGGTTTCATGAACTGCACTAGCTCCCTCAGCCTGCAAATCCATGTAGTCTTGTAAATCCATAGTCTCTGGCCAGTTAGCTTCAAATGGATCTGTTGTGGAGCAGATGGTTGTGAAGTTTCGGATACGTTTTATTAAGAATATCATGCAAGAAGATGCCCTTCAAAAATAGTGTGCCCAGCTAACTTTGCAGAATGAGCTACAGAAAGTAAAGATGCATGAATACTTTTCATTCCCCTAAAACAGTTTTCCATGGTGAAAGACTTACCACATAAATTGCCATTATGATGGTTATAGCCTCTCTGTTCCCTTCAGGATGTTTTGGGAGGCTAATAGTACAACTGGCAGGCAGATTAATGAGATGACAGAAACTATCCACTTGGTCTTCACCATAATACTCACCATCACTCAAAGGAGGTCTGCTTTGAAGCTGCTTAAAGCATTATGAGAGGCTGATTTATTTCTTTTATTTATTTATTTACAGAACTTATATGGCTGCTAATATCGTACAATGACTCTAGGCGGCTCATAACCATCCATAAGACATGGTTAAAAACAAAGGTACGCTTCTCTCCAGGTGCCAGACCAAACATCCTCGCAGCTCAACCCCCATCCTATCCCAATGCTTGGGGGAATAGCCAGGTCTTCACAGCCCTCTGGAAGGCTAAAAGGGTAAGGATCCCTCTGATCTCAGGTGGGATGCCTATGATATGAGTGCAGAGACTCTCAGAAGTATAAAACCCTGGCAACGACTTCACCAGGCCCTGGGACAAAAGAACTAATTGTTGCCGATCCTTCATGTTTGCCATTGTTCAGTCTAACATGGCTGACTGGACCATCACAGCTTCCAGACAATGTGATGTTACTCTGTACCTAAAGGATCCCTGATTGTCTCAGAAAGAACCCCCCGTTTTGTTTTGTTTTTTAATGTATTGAAGCTGTCATCTGAAGAAAGAAATCTTGTAAGCAGATGATTAGCAATGTGTGAAAAAAGTAAGCAATTGGATTTTATGAAACATTTTCTTCACAAAATTCCATTTCAGCCAGAACATTTTAATTGGTAACTTTTAGTGCAGCCCTACTTCCCCTAATACTTTTAATTGCTTAGTTTCTCACCCTTCCCTTGGCAATTGTGAGCATAATTACAGATTAGGTTGAGATGAAGATCATCTCTTCTATCTTGAAAACTGCACATAATCATGGACTTTGAAGGCCACTGCCAAATGAAGCTTCTGACCTCATTTAATCTTCCCAATGACTTGTATCTGATTTTATAACCTGCACTCTGAACTTATGACTTGTTAAAACACTCACACATCTGTATCTTTAGTTACTTCTCTCTCCATAAATGTTCAATTCCAAAGCTCTTTTTTAATAAATATATATTTGGGGTCCGCAGATAGCAACACCTGGCTAAGCTTCTCTGGGCTTGAAGCTAAGCAAGGTTAGGCCAGGTTAGTACTTGGGTGGGAGGTACACCAGGGAATACTAAAGCTGCAGGTCGATTGAGAATCAGGGAAAACAAACTAACAGAAGGAATGGGAAACCACCTCTCTATATTGTTGCCAAGAAAGCTGTCTGGATGTGTCCATGAAGTCAGCAGAGTCAGATTGGACTCAAACAAGGTTTATTTTACTTACTCCCTTCTTGCTTTAGCATGGAACTGCATGGAATGTTGCAAATTTACAGTAAATCTTTCTGCCTTCTCCCTGTCGGAAAGTATGTTTCCTTTACACAATATTCAACTTTAATATTAATGGCAGCAGAACCTAAAAATACAAACTGGGCTGTTCATATTGATGTGTGGGGGGAGGGGGAGGGCATTTCCTCTAGAGTTATTGACAACCCAATGGGACTAACCCTGATGATCTTATGGAATAACATCACTTTTGATGTGCTACTGGGCCAAAGCTGAATTAAAGTCCTGATGTGGCTCATTCGAAAAGCCCAAAGACCACTGATGCTTTCATCAGGGCCTTTCAAGATAATCTCAGGGATGTCAGAGAAGAGGTTTCAGCCACTTAGAAACACTGCAGTGTTGTCTCAGTAAATAGACATATCATAAGGAAAACCACAAAGGTATTTTTTTAAGACAACAGCTCATTGTAGCCCCATGTGACGTAGATAGCAGGCTGCTATATCTTGGGCCAGGAAGTAGCTTGCCTCAGAGGAGTTCAGGTGGGGATATTCTCAAGCTTGGAAAACATCAAAGCTTCAGAAATCTGACAAGAACAGTTAATAATATAGCTAGATTGGTGTTTCATCATGGTCTATTTGATCCTACTACAGAGTACCAGGGAAACTCTTTCTGAAATCCAATTGGGGCATTTTGTACTCTTAGAAGTAGCAGTGTTGATTTGCCTGATTGACTTGTAACCTATGGGAAATACAATGCAAATGAAGGCTACAAGGAATGATGCAGCGAAGTTGCACATGTTTTGGAAAAAACCTCACTGAGACCTAATTCTGCTTCACAGTGAGCATAGTGGTTGTAAAAGCCACCTTCATTGACAATATACTGTGCCATGAAGAACAGCAATCTAAGCTTTTGTCTAGTGTGTATTCCATTTGGATACTATGATATATTTTGTTTCTGTTAACCTCTTCAGTTGGATGATCTAGTATTTACAAAAAGGCAGAAATGTATGGAACACATTAGTCAGTTCATTGAATCTTGATAAGTGGGGGGGAAATTGCAAACCAACCAACCTACCTACCTACCTACCTACCTACCTAGATAATCACAGAGGTCTCCTTTTAGTATAGCTATAGCATTGAGAAAAACATGAAGAAGGATTTAATTATGCTTTCTGTTATTCCACATTTTAATGTTGAGTCTCTTGTTTTGGAAAGCAAAGCCCCCAATGTCAAATATTTAAGTAGAACAAAATATAAGCTGACTAAAAACTATTAGGAGGTGTAATAATAAAACATAGGAATATTTCATGCCATTTGCCAGGGAAAGAAAAAGGGAAGGGAAGGGAACCAAGACACTGACTGATCCTTTCCTTTTGCTGAATCATATACCTACAGTACATGCTTTATGTAACCAAAACGAATACAGCAATGTGTTATGTATGTAGCTGGAGACATATGGAGGAAAGGGTCCATAGGAGAAGAATCCTATTCACGAGACAGCATATGAACGTTTATACAGTAATATGCTGATTACAAGTTCTGAAATATCCACCAAAACTATTTCTTTCTAAATTATCACTTCTTACTTTTGAACAAGCTCCTGAATGTAATTTGCCTTGCATTTTTTGCCTAAGTCTTAGCTGTTTTTGAGAGCAAGTACTCTGACCAGTATCCCAAGGGGTACCTATTGAAACAGATGGTCTGTACATTTATGTCTATCAGAACAGAGCACCAAAACCACAAAAGGTAAAGCAATTTCATGCTTGTCATTAAGCTGTGAAATACACTGTACTATATTGAATTATTTTCAAATTAAGCTTCTTACCTTCTATGGATCTCAGCACAGGAAAAATAGCAGAATATATTCATTCACTGATCAGGACCTGAGACTAGAGTGCATTGTAAAAGGCATAAATTGATGTATTTGCACACACAAACATACATGTACCTGTCTTAGCATCCTAGTGTGTCTCTGGCATTTTTAACTCCAATATGGAATGGAAGAATCTTTTCATCCTATCTCTTTTCTGATCCTGAATCACCTCTTTTGTTTGTTTGTTTGTTTGTTTTTTGTGATATAGCATTCAGAATGGAATATTCTTCGCTCCTGACCTTCCGGAAAGATCTGAAGACCTGGTTCTGCTGCCTTGCTTGGGACGGGAATGCCAATAGTTCCTCTTGGGAGTGGCTGGTGCCATGAAACCCACCTTATTATTAACATCTTTCTATTTGGATTTTATATGTAAGTTATTGTAATTTTTATATTTTTAACTTGTTGTGAACCACCCAGAGTTCCCTGGTATAGAGGAGATGGGTGGTGATACAAATTTAAAAAATAAATAAATAAATAAATAAATAAATAAATAAATAAATAAATATGATCATTGCTTTGAGTAGAAGTTTCAGATGCTTCAGATGCAAGCTTTACTTAAGAAAGCTCATGTTCCCCATCACTTCTTCCTCTTTTGGTCTTCCGTATCTCTCCAAAACTTTCTCTGGAATTGAGCAATGAAATGAGGCGCAGGTTGTGCTGGGGTGAACAGTAAAGTTTTAATAAAATGTTTTAATAGTAAACTTTAATAATAGTAAACATATAATAATAGTAAACTTTTAATGCACAATATTAAATTATTTTTATTCATGGGCATCCAAATTATCACCCTATAGTCATCTACCCAAGCTTCAACTCTCTTTCATTTCCTTTTTCTCTCCTTGGGATAACCATATATGGGCTGCAAAAATCTGGCTGACCACTAGATGGAAACAAAGAGTGAGAGTTTTCTATATTTCTTTGCTGCAGTCCAGATTTTACTCAGATGTGTTAGCCCTAGTTGAGGCAGAAGGACCTGGATCTAAAGTAGTAATTATTCCATTTTGCTTAGCTCCCATAGTTTTGGGGCTATGCCATAGACATGACATTCAGCACTTCTCTTTCATGCCTCTTCACCAAACACCTCAGTTGTTGGGAGCCACAGGCATCCACAGGAACTGAGATTACATCAAAATGACAATGCATGCATAGTGACAGCGTGATACATACCCCACCCTTATGTTCTTGCATTTTCTGTACTGCACACCTTCCTAGATCTGAGGAAGTAAAAGTAGCAGGCATCTTGGGGAAAAGAGACTATGAAGCACTGGAGTTCTTATTTTAAGAGTAACTAAAACTGAGTGTAGTTAAACATGTAGAGCTAAAAAAAAGCACAGATTTGTATAAAGTCAGAGCAATGATAAGTAGGATCCCATGGCAGAAGAAGCTAAAGAGAAAAGGAGCTCAAAATTGGTGGGAGTATTAAATAATTAATAATAATTATATTCATTATTTAAATATAATTTATACACACACACACACAAATATATCTGTGTGTGCATGTATATGTATATACTGTATATGTGTGTGTGTGTATGTGTGTGTATATATATATATATACACACACGCACACACACATCCATACATACACACATACACAGTACTACTACTACTACTAATTTAATACTAAAGACACAATTGCAAACAATCCCAATGGAGAAGGAGGAAAGCAGAAGAAACCACCATATCTACCCAAAACACTTTGGTTTGAACACAAAAAGGATACAGTACATATGGGAAATGGAAACCTGGACCTGATTACAGAGATAGCATACAAACAGGTCACTCAGAACTGTGTTTGGAAAGTGCAAGCTCAGTAGAAAAGAATCAGTATACTAGCTGTTCAATGAAGATGGCCAAATGCTAACACAGAACAAAGAAAAGGCAGAGCTATTCATCTGTTACTTTGGTTCAGTCCTTACCAACTAAATGTATGTGTTCCTCCAGGAAACTGGGAAAAGCCATGTGAAGAGGCAGGACAGAAGCTTGAGATTGGTAGAAATATGGTTCAGGAAATACCTCTTTACTTTGAATGAGTTTAAATCACCAGGAACAGATGAATTGCCTCATAGGGTACTGAAGGAACTAGGTGATGGTCTGGTCAAATGTATAATTATGCATTATCATTGAGAAATCTTTGAGAACTGGTGAAATGCCAGATGACTGGATAAAAGTAAATGTCTCAAAAGGGTGAACAAGAAGATCCAGTCTGGCAGAGATATTTGAGAAACTTTTAGAGCAGATCATAAAAATATTGTGCTGAAAACAACTTGAAAACAATGCAGTAATTACCAGAAGTCAACATAGCTGTGTCTAGAACAATTTTCTCCAGATTAAACCTATCTCATTTTTTGACTGGTTCAAAAAAACTATCCTTAACAGATGGGAATGTTGTAGACGTAATATATCCTTACTTCAGCAAAGCATTTGACAAATTACCCCATGACATACTGGTTAAGTGTGGACGGGATTGCATGCCATATTTGTTTCAAAAATGTACACAAAGAAGGCTTAGGTGGTTTCTTATGAAGGTTCAGCTAGCAAGGAGGGTGCCAAAATGAACAGTCCTATGTCTTCTATTCTTCAGTATTTTTATTAATGAGTTGGATGAAGAGGTAGAGAGAATGCTTATCAAATCTGAAGAAGACACAAAATTAGGTACTATAGCTAAAAGCCTAGAAGAGAGAAATAAATAAAATTGAAAAATCTCTGGATAGGTTAAAGAAATGGGCTGAAAGAAACAGAATTAAATTTATCAAGAACAAAAAATACTCAAGGAGTTAAGGTTCCCCTTCAGTGGATGTGTTCAAGCAGAGTCATGTGGATACTTTCATATGAATTTCTACATTGATCTGGAGGTTGGACCTGGTGGCCTAAATGACTTCATACAACTCTTTCACACACAATGCATAAAATGTTCCATAAGATTCTCATAATAGCCTTGAACCCCAAAAAGTTGTATATCCCTGAAGTAAATATTTAGGATACATTCTAATATCTCTGGATCAGGGCCAGGATATTTCTGTACTGTGATGTCTATAAAGAAGTTGTTTCATCTCTCTCTCTCTCAGGTTTGGCCCTGTTCTTCAATGACATAGAATTTTCTGAACAAAGATTTCTTCCCTAAAAAGGAAAAAAAGCATATGCAGGCAGAATTGCTGTTGGGAATATTCCTCTCCGAGCTGTCATTCCGAATTTCAAACCACTCTTTTGTATAGAGCTGCTCACAATAGACTGAATGATGCATTTCTGTTTTTTTCAGATGAGGCCAGGTGCTTTTCTCCTTGTTTGTATTTCTGAACCAATGACATTCTCATTTAATTCATTCCCCTATGCCTATCGTTACTCAAATTAAATCTCATATTAACATATTAATGCATAATGGTCTGTGACCTGTGCATCGCATATCTACCAACAAAATAATATTAAGCAATTCTTTGAAAAATAATTTTGATACCCCCCAAAAAAATGTTCCTGGAAGAATACTAAATCAGGCAGAAATGGAAATGTGAACGGGTAGGAAAATTATCCTGGGGAAAACAAATGCCAGTTCGTTTGATAGGACAGGATGTACATCTTAGATATTATGCAAACAAAGCTTGGAAGTAATTCAGCTGGTTTTCTTCATGCTCAGAAATGGGACAAGATGTACTTAAAATGCAACACTATAGAGGGATGGGTAGATCAAGTTGGGTACTTTTCCAATAGGAATCTTTTTTTAAAAAAAAAGTTCCCCCAAATATTTGTCCAATCAGACAGGAGTTGTACTACTTTTGTTGAGCATACAAGCTAGCTGAAGGAGCTCTTGTAGTTAAAATAATAAATAAACCTTTTTTTAAAAAAAATGGTTTGTTAACAGCAGTATTGCAGGGGGGGCAGTTCTCTTTGATTTCTAGTGCTTCTTGGAATGATTATGCAACTTGCGTAATGCCAAGTAAACCACAGTTTCACACTGACTACACCCTATTCATGAAAGGAAAGAGCAAAGTTCCTGGAACGCGATGCCCTCCGTACAGTCACTCATGCTCTTGTCATCTCCCATGTAGATTATTGCAATGTGCTCTACATGGGGCTACCCTTGAAGACTATCCAGAAGCTTCAGCTGGTGCAGAATGCGGCTGCGCGAGCAGTATTGGGTGCTTCAAGATCTGCACACGTAACAACGTTGCTCCACGAGCTGCATTGGGTGCCGGTTTGCTTCCGGGTACAATTCAAGGTGTTGGTTATCACCTTTAAAGCCCTGCATGGCATGGGACCAGAATACCTGAGGGACCGTCTTATCCCCATGTTATCGACCCGCCTCACCCGGTCATCCAGAGAGGCCCTGCTACGTACCCCATCAATTAGAGAATGTCACCTGATGGGGTCTAGGAGGCGGGCCTTCTCTGTGACTGCGCCCACGTTATGGAACAGCTTACCCCCAGAGTTAAGACAGATCTCCCTCCCTCCCGACCTTTAGGAAAGAGCTGAAGACCTGGTTCTGCCGCCTGGCATGGGATGGAGGAAGGGATAGTTCATCATGGAGATGGCTAATCCCTTGAGTTCCCTGTCCTTCTTTAATCGAATATCTCATACATCTGGATTCATAATTTATAATTATTTTATACGGTTTGTAGTTTTTATGTATAGTTTTTAACTATGTTATCTTGTAAACCACCCAGAGTCCCGTATTCCGGGAGATGGGCGGGGATAAATTTAAATAATAAATAAATAAATAAATAAAGTTGAACTGGAATGAGAGTGAAAGGGGAAATATTCATAGAAATTAACTTTGAATTTAGGGTGGAGGTGGGGAGATGGAGATTGATGCCTCATCACTTTTTTTACACTGATGCCCATTAAAAAGAGGGGCTTTGATTGTGTGATCACGCCCACCACCTTGACATCCAGGGCACTACTCTTACAGTACTGCTTTTTAAAAGCCAAACAAAACCGAACCTTTTTCCCTTGTCTTTTTTAAGGAGGGGAAGGGAAAATGTCACATTGTCATTCACTGACCTGTCCTCAGCATGGAAAAGCCATGTGTGTTGTTGATGATGAGCCTATAAAAATCAAAGTGTTGGCATTGAAAACACAGACTTTGAAAAGTTAAGTGCTCAAGCACCTCTGCTTTTCTTCCGCAAGCATGTTTGAAAATCTCACTTTCTTTTCAACCTGAAACAAATGAGGATTTGGGTGAGATCTTTTCAAAAGACAGCCATTTGCTGAAGCACAGAAAACCAAGCTCTTAATTTCTGCTTACATTAAACTGGCTCCTTTCACAGCTACTGTGCAAGGAATTTGTTAATATCCCACCCATTAATTAATCTGTGTTAATGTGATCAATGTGTTTCCGTATTTGTGCTGAAATTTAGCCAGAACAGGGCTAGTAAAAGGTACAGATAGCTGAAAATGGGAATGGGGGGAATGAGCTCAGAATTATCCTGGGTCCAGGCAAAGCAACCTTAAATCAATGACAGGCCAATCAATAGGGCAGTCTAATGGGGCCAGAAGAACACAGGCTGAAATTGTAGATGCTGAGCTCAGATTTTGAATGAATCTGCCACTAGAACTGAACGATAACTTAAATTATTTGGAAGAACAAAAGGTCCTGTGACCTCATTCTTTTTTTACGGCACAAATCAACTGGAAATTGAATTCAACTGTGAAATAGTCAATACAAGTAATAATTCCTGTAATAGCTACATATGAAGGCAGTGTACATATGGAGTATATATTTACTGTGCAATTGTGATTTATTTTCGTTCAGATAAAGCACCACAGAAAATCTGGAGTAGTTTGGAAATGTCAACTATATTGCACTGATTTTTTTTCCAGAAGTTACCATAAAATAAAAGATGATATCTTCTAAAAACCATAATTTTTTTCAAGCTAATTTTAATCCTTTACAGTAAACAGAAGCTTTTTCAGAAGGAGGAGCAAAAATGCATTTTGCTATAATGATTCCCCTCATTATCTATCTATCATCTATCTATCATCTATCTATCTATCTATCTATCTATCTATCTATCTATCTATCTATCTATCTTATATTTATAAAAACGGGAATGGGAAATCAGGAGATCTGAACTAACAGTTGCATATCTGTAAGTGGATGGATGGATGGAAGGGAGGGAGGGAGGGAGGGAGGAAGGAAAGAAGGAAAGAAGGAAGGAAGGTTGTGGAAATGTACTCCAACATATGAACATCTAGAGAAAGGGTCAGTATGCCCAAAGCTGGCTCTTTAGAAAATGGCCCCACTAAAGACCTCTGCACTCCAGAAAGGCATGAAGGGAAGTATTTTTACTGATGATTCTAATCAAGACTAATGGGAACATTGAAAGTTGGAATTTTAAAAACTGTTACTACATCTTGGATGTACAAAATGTCCATGGGAAATTGAGTTATGCAGACCTAAAAAAGATGCTTGTGTAGGCTTGGCCTTTGGGCTTTTTCAGGGACTGTCTACCTCTTTCTCAAAATATGAGGACTTAAGTGTGAGGACTTAAAGGGGACTTTCAGGAGTGTCCATGGGGTATGGTAAAAAAAAAAATCTCTTACCATTAGTTAAACCATAGTAACATAATCAAGATTATGGCCATGATAGTGGAATCAAAGCTCTGCCCATTTTTATATGCATATTTTTGACCACACCCTGTGGACAACCCGAGGAGTTTGGAGAGTTTGGCTGCTGATCATCTTCCTTCCCACAAAAGGAAGTTTTAACACAAACATGGAAACCAAATCTGCTCTGTCTTTTTAAAATATACATAAATGAATCAATTCAGGTTACAATCTCTGGTATGACTGGTAGATTTTATTTTGGTTCTGTCAATCACTAGTTTTCTTTCTGAATGAAGATACACATTCTCTATAACGCAATAATTAAAGGTCATTAAATTAAGCTATACCCTTCACATATATTACAGTTGTTATTCAAAATTCTAGACTAGAGCAGTATAACCAAGAGGTTATAATTATTATGAAATAGAAGTACCTGTAGCCATTAAAATGAAGTTATAGTCAGATCTATTTTTATAGTTGTCTGAAGCCCTGTGCTTTTTCAGGCAATTGCAGCAAAGCAGCCATTTTAGTAAAGCTTTAGCATAATTTGTGGAATAATACTGGTAGTGTAATAATTGCTTAGCACAGGTATAAAATGCAGAGTCCATTGCTTCTACCTGTTCTACTTAGTATGTAAATTGCTACATTTGTTTGCTAAAAGTACAATCACTCTCATCCAGATAAAGGATGTTTAATGGTCTCTTCCCCAACAGAGGTTGTAACAATCTCAGCTGCCCACTCCACAAAAGAAACATATGGGGGTATGTAACTAAAGAACACAAAGACAAATCAGCAGCTGTGCTCAATAATCACAGCAGATGGATCAAGGCTGATATATGGAAGGTCCAAGAGCTGCATTAAGACTAAATACAATAACTGCAGTTCTCTAATGCATAGTTGATAACTTGAAAGCTTTAATTTGGTAACAGTGTAGACATTTGCCATTCCTTGGGCAAAGGACTGACTAATGTACCGTACCCAGAACAGACTTCTTTAACAAGGATGAAGGCTAATTGTACCAGATTCAGAGAAGAGCAACAAAAATGGTCAGAAGTATGGAAGATAAGCTCAGGGAGAAAAGACGGAAGGAACTTAGTATGTTTATTCTAGAGAAGAGAGGACTGAGCACGTGTCATATTTGTAAAGGGTTGTTGCACAGAAGAAAATAATTTTAGATCTAAGGATTTCAACTGCAGAGGTTTTAAAGTAAAATCACTTCAACATCACATTAATTCAACAGTTGAATCAATTGAATAGTGCCAGATGGTTTATCACTGGACATGTGCATCTACTGGAGATGCTCTCCTGTATTTTCCTGCATCCAACTTATGTTGGATTTATTGTAGGAAAAAAAAATGAGAACCAAACAACTCAGAATCTAATCTAACGTTTGAGAGGAGAGGGAGAACTGCTGTGAGGGGTTTGCATGTGTGGCTGAAATTCCATACAAGTCTAGGCGGCCATATAGCGAGTTAAGGCAGAACGGAGACATCAGGAGTAGAAATATTGAAGCCACACTCCAACCCCTTTATTTATGGCCTGGGCTATTATCAGAAGGATAAAGTTTTCCTTACCGCCTGTCCCATAATTCTGTCCTAGGTGGACTGTAAGGAATAGTTTATCCTTCTAGTATAAAATGATATTGGCCCTTTAGCCCTCCTGTGGCAGCCACTAACAGCGCTTTTTCAAGTTAAGATGGGACCCACTGCATCTCCCATAAATACTGAGGTAGAGGAAGGAAATTGGTCAGCAATAACTCATTCACTTCAAATACTAGCTTACCTCTTGCATTTGTTTCATTAGAGACATATCCTCACATAAACATCACCCCCTATATAACAGAGGTCAACCCTGAGTGTTTTTCAGAAGCGAATATTATACTAGGGTCTTACTGTATAATTCAGAATTATACAGTAGAGTGTATAGAGAATTATGCAGAGAGTGATCATTTCTTAGGTAAAGAGGAATAATAAAATTTGAAACCAAGTTGGATTTAATTTTTCAAGATTTGCCTCCTCAGTTATTCTAGCACATCTCAAAAATAATTAACAGCCAAAAGGATAATCATAGAGCAAAATTGGTGATGAATGTGATTTTCTTAAAAAAAAACTTGTAATAGTTTAGGCATTTCGCTTCCATAGAAACTGAGTCATGCAAATGATGTCATGAATTAAAATGGCAAACACATCTTGTAAAAATATTGATGCCCCCAATTTAGTTTGCATATTTTCCTCCTCTCTTTATCATAAAACTCACCTTAGTTTTGTACTAACTTTCTCAGATTAGTAGGATTTAAAATGTTGCAGACAAATGCTCTTTACCACACCAATGAATTATATTGAACTAAAAAAATATGTAAAAAAAAATCTCACCAAAATATTCCACATTTGACTACAGTATTCAGTATGAGGCATTAATTTTTGGTATACTGTAGTGGCATTGCCATGTGGCAACCTAAACATTGTGAAGAGTGGAAACGAATGAACACTCGTCATTACTTTATTGCAATCTCAATGCGAAAATTGTATTTTTGATTTTACTAAAACTCTGCCTAGCAACAAGAAGTGACTATGAATCCAAGAGTTACCAATATTGTATAGTTCATGATGTCCTTGCAATAGTTTTGTCCCTCTTTTGCAGACAATATCTAGAATCTGGAAGACTTGATTCAAATCCACTTCATCTTACACACAGTGGTAGTAATAGTTTACTTAACACATATTAACTTACTTAATTTGTAAGGACGTAGTAAGTAATAACTCCCATATTGTCTTCCATGTGTGAATATGTAACCAGGTGATAAGAAACCTGAGGCTCTCCAGGTTACTGTGGATTGCAACTCCCACCAGTCGTTCATCAGTAGTCAGGAATGAAGGAACTTGTAGTAGAAAACATTTGGTGGACACCACCTCACCTACCTTAACCTTTAAATTTTGTGTATTAATTATACAGAAAGACACACAGAGACACACCTCCTCCTTCCCTATGTTTATACTGAAGTCTGCCTAAGCTTTTAAGGCATAATTCACAATCCTATAAGCCAATTGGCCAGATATTTGCTTTCCTGATGAAATATAAAATACTGGAGATAATATATTGTTATCTTAATTAGTAAGTAAAGGGGGAAGGAGGCAGAAGGTATCACCAACACCATACCAGCCCTCTAGTATCCTCCTTGGAATCTCTATCCTTACACCCCTCTATTCAAAGTTTGGTGGTTTTTTTTTTTGTTTTTTTTTTTTGAGGGGGCGTCTGGGTGTGGCTCCTGCCCCAGGTACCAGACTTCTCTGGACAACACTAGAACTGTAATTAGTAAGCAGGGTTTTTTTTAATCTTAGAAAAAGCTAATTAAGCCATTATGACAGAATTTCAGGCACTACTCTGTATCAAATGCAAGCCCTATTTATAGTGAAATCAAGGTTTACATTCTTCTGCCTTTTCCTCCTGCTTGAGTGGTGCAACAGGCCACCTTTTCCCTTTTGTGGAAGTGGGGCAGTTTTCACCCATCCTTTCTTTTAGTAATGGACTAGTCTGGTTTAGGGCTGATTGGTTCTGACTTGGTGAGAACTGGCTCTTCCATCAGCTGATAGTGTTCCACCCAAACAGATAGTTATTTTGCCATACTGTATTCTTGAATGGGGCAATCCTTACCACCACCTGGAATCAGGATGGGGTAGAAAGACCCCACCTTCCCCAGGAATTGGCTTCTACGTTTTTCCCCTTTTGAAGCTGGGGTACTAGGTCTAAACAGATTTGGCATCTGAGGCACGAGACTAGAAACCCAACATTGCACTAATCAAGAAAAGAAAGTTTTTGTTTTAATCAAAGCAAGAATTAGGGAGGATAGTTTAATTGCCACAGGTTACATGAAGTTATGATCTGCAAACCAAAGCTGGAATGCAGAAATCTGTAAACAGTCTCAGCAAACAGAAAAGACACACACAGAGAGGCAGAGGATTGGAACAGATACAAAGCTAGCCAAAACTGAGCATGCAGCACTGAACAGAAATAAAAACAAACCCTCATACAACTGTTCCCTGCCAACTTTACCTTCCTGGTTCCCATTCTCCCAGGGCTTTCTAGGCTTTGTGCCTGAGTCCTCTGGCCCAGCCAAAAGAGATATCTTCTTTCAGGCCTCCAGGCAAAATACCCTTGACATTAAATATATCTACTTCTACCTCTACCTCTACCTATCTCTAATATGTATATAAATATATAAATATATAAATATATATTGTTGTTTATTCGTTCAGTCGCTTCCGACTCTTCGTGACTTCATGGACCAGCCCATGCCAGAGCTTCCTGTCGGCCGTCACCATCCCCAGCTCCCTCACAGTTGAGTCCGTCACCTCCAGAATATCATCCATCCATCTTGCCCTTGGTCGGCCCCTCTTCCTTTTGCCTTCCACTTTCCCTAGCATCAGCATCTTCTCCAGGGTATCCTGTGTTCTCATTATGTGGCCAAAGTACTTCAGTTTTGCCTTTAATATCATTCCCTCAAGTGAGCAGTCTGGCTTTGTATTGTCTGGCTTTATTTCCTGGAGTATGGACTGGTTTGATCTTCTTGCAGTCCAAGGCACTCTCAGAATTTTCCTCCAACACCACATTTCAAAAGCATCTATCTTCCTTCGCTCAGCCTTCCTTATGGTCCAGCTCACGCAGCCATAGGTTACTACGGGGAATACCATTGCTTTGACTATGCGGACCTTTGTTGTCAGTGTGATGTCTCTGCTCTTAACTATTTTATCGAGATTTGTCATTGCTCTCCTCCCAAGAAGTAGACGTCTTCTGATTTCCTGGCTGCAGTCAGAGTCTGCAGTAAACTTTGCGCCTAGAAATACAAAGTCTGTCACTGCCTCCACTTTTTCTCCCTCTATTTGCCAGTTATCAATCAAGCTGGTAGCCATAATATTGGGTTTTTTGACGTTTAACTGCAACCCAGCTTTTGCACTTTCTTCTTTCACCTTCATCATAAGGCTCCTCAGCTCCTCCTTGCTTTCAGCCATCAAAGTGGTATCATCTGCATATCTGAGATTGTTAATGTTTCTTCCAACAATTTTAACTCCAGCCTTGGATTCATCAAGTCCAGCAAGTTGCATGATGTGTTCTGCGTACAGGTTGAATAAGTAGGGTGAGAGTATACAGCCCTGCCATATTCCTTTCCCAATCTTAAACCAGTCCGTTTTTCCGTGATCTTTTCTTACTGTTGCTACTTGGTTGTTATACAGATTCCTCAGGAGGCAGATACATACATACATACATACATACATACATACATACATACATACATACATATCTTCTACCACTCCTAGCCTCTCATCAAAGCAGATGGTGGCTTTGACTTTAGAATTCTTGAACATCCTCCAGTTAGCCACCAGGCTACTCAACGTTAAGTGGATTCCCCTTAACCTATTGCAGACATATTGCTTATACAATTGCATAATCTTTTTCCAATTTTTGGCAATTCCTGCTTCTTGCAATAGCAAATTCCATAACTTAAAGAATCACTGTCCAAGGGATACTTCTTGTCTATGATAAATCTTCAAGCACACAGCTTTGTGTGATCAGAAATGGAAGGAAAGCTTCTCAGTATCCGGTTTCTTTATACCATACATGATTTATGCCATTCTGTACTTTTATACCTTATCTCTTGAGGATTGAGCCTTGGCACTGGAAAATAAGTTCAGAAGACTGGAGATTGAGAAATACTTTCTAAAGGCATCTCCTGATTAGACCTGGCTCAGATTAAACTTTGTGCTTTCACATTACCAGGCCCAGCACACTGTCGTCTGAGAATGACGACTTTCACAGATGTTTTTTTTTAAAAATCTCTTTTTTAAAAGATAGATTGCAAGGAGTTTTGAGAGAACTCACACTAATCAGGAGTCTGGTTTTTGAGAAAGCTATTTTCCCGTTGTCCTGCTGATGCAGCTGCTTATGTCAAATCAAATCCATCATCCACGTTAAGCCTCATAACCCTGCATGATAATGAAAAATGATGGGGAAAACTCACATAGATACAGCACATCACAGGGTGATATCTCAGTAAGAGAATGCGAAGGCAGGCAGTTAGATCCTCCAGTTCCTTAGGCCTTGGAACGAAGCAAAAACAGGCAGTTCTCATGCATGGAAGCTTTCACTCAGTGTGAAGAAGAAAATATTCCAGTAGGTGTTGGCTTCTGAACTCTTTGCAGGTAATTAATCTTTTTGCTGCCTGAGGTTTCTGAGAGCTGCTGCAATTAGTATGAATGTCACACAGCTTTGTGTCAGGAAATCCCATCTCCTCTATAACTGCTGTATATGTGCCGTGTGTATGCATGTGTGCATATGTGTGTGAGAAAGAGAAATCAATTCCTAATGAGAAATTGATAAAGGAAAGGAATGAGCTTTCCTGGAGTTGTTACTATTTTTTCCTTTAAGTCATATCACAGCTTACGCTTAACCCTTGAATTGCTTTCTGAGGAAATGTGTAAGCCACACTCTCTCCATTTTCTCTTTCAGTAGCCCCAAGCCTTTCCCTTCTTCGTGTGTTTATATTTACGCCTTGCCCTGTAACAGGGGTTCAGCGAGGCCAAGAATTATTTCTTTAGTTTACTTATCTATGCTATTTTGTGCTAGAAAGAAAAGCCTTGCACACACCTCCAGGAATTATTCAACTTGATGGAGGCATGTTTTCCATTTTGCTAATATTTCAAAGGAGGAGTGCCTTTAGTGAAAGAGTAGTGGGTGGAGTATAGATCTTTTTTGCTAATGTTAGTTTTGAGGTGGCTGAGGAGAAACCATATACTGTATGGGTGCTGCCTATCAGACTAAAAGTATCTTCCCAACAATCTGCAGAATGCAAGTGCCCTTTCCTAACCACTGGCAGGGCCAACTCTAGGCTAAAGCTGAGTAGGCACCAGCCTAGTGGCGCCAAATTTTAGGAATTTGTACGGAAAAACTGTGTCTCATGATTTCTGTGTCTCATGATGTCATAATGCCAGGTGGCTAGATAACAAAAAGGCCTTCCCATAACTTTGAATGGCTTTGCTTACATCTCCATTAGATATGAATTGTTTACGTCTAGTTTCTAAACCTTCCCATGGGAACAAGTCCTCCTGATTCCGTCTGTGGGAAACCATGCTCTGTTTAGAGCAAGAGAGGGGGGAGATCACATGCTTGCTTAGATGCAGCACTGCCACCCAATAGCAGGTCACGCTAATTGCTATGGCCTACTGCTTTAGGCCTAGTGTGTGTCACACCTAACTTCCAGCCAATCAGAAAGCTGGAAGAACTGAATATCAAACCATGCAAAATGGTGTTCTATGCTTCTTGACTTCTGTCCCTGGTCTTTTAGCCATGTTTGTGTGTGTGTTCTACTTCTGAGGGTAGCTATGCCTGGCTATACGTTTCAGCCGTGGCATGAGCTCTGGCCCAGGAAATAATACACGAAACTCTGCTTGTGAGTTTGTTTTCCTTTTGCAATGCTGTACCATGTATATTCAGCTTTCCTTTTTGCGATAATGTGATTCTATATACATTATTGCCTTATGCTACAAGTAAACACTTTTAGCCCTAAAAGCTGCACTCTGTTTATTCTCAAGCCTCATTTTTTCCCTATAAGCCAGCGCCCACCCCATCATTATCATCTCTGGTGGACTTGTGAGAAGGCTAAAAAGTTCTGGGATCAAATATGTATTACTATTCAAAAGATTCTTAAAGTTAATATACAAAAGAACCAGAACTGTTTCTTCTGGGTTTAAAGGAGAAGGAGTTAAAGAATCAACATGGAGTTTTGCTTTTATACATTAATCATGTATAAGACTGCAAGACAGCTGCAAGACTTTTATATGCGCAACGTTGGAAAGATCCACAAATACCTACGGTTGAAGATTGGATTGTTAAATTAATGGATTTGGCTCAAATGGCTAAACTAACAGCACTAATAAGAGAACACTCTATTTCTGGATTTATTCCTATTTGGCAACCACTTTTAGAGTACTTGCTTGTGGTAGAAAAAAATGAAATTTTGTTCTTGGGTTTTAGTGATTAAATGGTTTGTTTTAATAGAAATAATGTTACTATGGTCTAACTAATGGTAAGATTATATTTTTAAATTTATCTATATCTGTATTGGAGAAAGTCAGAAGGCACTTTCTGTTTCTATTTTCTGTCTATTGACACTTTTATAGTTTTTCTTTTTCCTTTAGTTCCATTCTCTCTTTTCTATATGTTCTCTTTTGTATTTTAACTATACTTTGAAAAATAATAAAGTTCTTAAAAAAACAAAATTTAAAAGACTTCCAAAAAACACACACAAAAAAGCAAAAAGCAGTAATGGCACATTCTGTGAGCCAGTGTGCCAGCTCAAGGGTTAAATATAATTTTGCAGAATTGTTGCCATTTCACAACAATGGGTGCTGATGTAATTAAAATTACTGTGTAAATAGGGTGAAAATGTCAGAGAAAATTTTTTTAAAAATTGTCCAGCGTTGAAAATCTTAAGTGTAAAACTCAAAAACTCGAATTTAAAAAGAAACAAGATGGCGCCTTTTTGAAATTCCTCACAAAATCAGAAGATGAGCCAAACCATAGGGGGCACCAGAATATGACTTTGCCTAGGGCGCCAAAATGGCTAGAGCCTGCCCTGACCACGGGGATGCCAAAATGATGAAATGTGCATGATGACATTGTTGGAATCATCAGGGGTTGTCTCATAAGCATAAGGGGGGGGGGTCTTTTCTAGTAAAACACATCTCTATTTTGCTTGTGGGATGTCACATGGGTCACCTGATTTCCACTTCCTTCTTCTTCTTGAGTTTGGAGGATTAACAACCTCCATTACTCTTTGGGCACACCTGCAAGCAGGAGGCGCTGCACAATGCATCTCTCGTCCATTCCATCTCGCTTGCACGCAGATCTACTATGAATCTACTCGTATCCAGATCTACTGAATAAATGTAAGCTATCTCTATTTTTCTTCATCTAACTAATGTGTGAAGACTGAATTTATTTCTGAACGTAATTAAGCTTAAAGTGCAAGTTCCCTGCTGGTCCATGCTTCTACTCTGCAAGATTGTTGTTAGCTGATTGGAGTTCTTTTATTAACCTTCAAAACTCCATCAGATATCATAATGCCTGATGATATTGCACACACTTACATAAGGGGTGGAGTGTTACCATGATATCATGATGCACACATCATCCCTTGCCCCTTTCACCTCCCTCTCCATGGACACCTCTGCTGCAATCTCCTGGGTTTCACTTAAATCCCAGGGTATGCCTTTGTGTGGGAATGCTTCTCATTAGGTTCCTTCAGGTTGAGAAATGTCCACAGATAGGGAGGCCGTAGAACAATAGAGAAAAGCAGGAAGGAAAACATCAGGAACCCTCTACCACTTAGCAACAGGGAAGCTAAAGAAATTCTGAATCTAAAGAGAATGTTTCCAGAAAACAGAGGGCCCTTAAGGGGAAAAACTGAGAGATTTGTCCTGCCTCTTTCCCCTTTTTCTTCATAAAGCTTATTTCCCCATGACATTAGAAGGCAGGCAAATTAAGGGCATCTAGCTGAAGAGGAAATTGAAGGCAGGGACCTGTCTTAAGCAGGCAGAGGGGCCCTAGTGGTGAGTTCTCTCTTTGTGCATATGAGCCTGTCTGTACCATGATGAAACCATCTGCTCTACTTCTTCTGAGGACTCTTGAAAAAGAGAAATATCCACCATTTGCATGAGGAGGAAACCTGACAGAGCCAAGGAAGGAGATGGCAATATATGAGTCACAGTTGTGACATGGTGGATGAGACATGTGTAGCATAGTAGACAGTATAAAGGCAGCAAAGGCAATTCTGCTTCTTCCCTTACTGAGAAATTAAATCCCATTCTATCTCAGGGCAGGGAGAGGGAAAACCCCACTGCTTGCAGATCACATCCTGCAGAGGCCATTCTGTTACCTAATTCTACCAGCAAAATGGCTGCAGTGTTTCAAAACAGGCATTGGGAAAATCTCCCTGGGCTTAGACTTCGTTTCTTAAGTGAAACCTTTGCAACCTAAGCCGATGGAGACCTGAATTACTAAATTAAAGGACCTGTTTGTTTGTTTGTTTTTGTAATTTGCTGAAGAGGGAAGAAGGAGGAAACACAGTATGCAGGAGAGAAGACATGTTTGTTTGGTACTCTAATGACTGAAAGGTTGGAATTTGCCACCTGAAATATAATTGTATTGAATTCTTCCTCAAAAGAGAAAAGTAGCCTTTGTTTCATGCAATCTGTATACAATATGCCTGTCATTATCTTGTCTTTTTTTTTTTTTTTGGCAAGCATAGTTTGGAGAACACGCTCTAAGAAAACATTGAGTGAGGGGAAAATATAGTAAGATGTAACAGAAGAAAATGCAATGTTTTTTCCAGTAAATTTTTGAAACCAAGATTGGATAGATACAGTTCCTGTGGCATGACATAAAGCATAGTTGGTAAAAACTACTGACTTCCCCCCCCCCCCCCCCACAATCATTGTGAAAATTACTGACAAGCAATACTTTGGTATTCGTTGTGCTGTGGCCAATGCTGAATAGAAAGGAAGGATGATCTCTTGATCAATTTACTTCTATTGATACAGGCTAACATTTCTTCTTTTGCTGCTGCTTCCTGTTCCTTGCTTTATCACACTCTTGGCTCATGTTTAGCTTATGATTCACCAGGAAATCCAGAACTTTCATATATACTGTTACACAGTATGGTTTCCTCCCCACATCCTATACTCATGCCTTTGATTTTTTCCTATGTAGGACTATGCATTTCTCCCCATTGAAATTCATCTTGTTGGTTTCTACCCATTCTTCCAGTGCATCAACATCCTCCTCAATCTTGATACTGACCTCTAAGGTGTTTGCTCCCCCCCAACGTCTTTTTGATGTCTGCAAATTTGATAGTCATATTTTCTAACCTCTCACCCAAGTCAGATGATAGATGAAATAATAGAAACAGAAATAAATAGAAATAGAAATAGAAATAATAGAAATAGAAATAATAGAAATAATAGAAATAGAAATAGAAATAGAAATAGAAATAGAAATAGAAATAATAGAAATAGAAATAGAAATAGAAATAGAAATAGAAATAGAAATAGAAATAGAAATAGAAATAGAAATAGAAATAGAAATAGAAATAGAAATAGAAATAGAAATAATAGAGGCACAATCTGGGGAGATGCCAGAGGCACGTACTTACCCTGTTATCTGGGAACAGTTTGATCCTGTTGGGCCTGATGAAGTAGACAGAGTCCTCCGGATTGTAAACGCCACCACGTGCCATCTAGACCAATGTCCCTCCTGGCTGGTAAAGTCAGCCCAGGAGGTTACATGTGGTTGGGTCCAGGCGATGATTAATACATCTTTGGGGGAGGGGGTGTTTCCGGCGGTCTTTAAGAAGGCGTTGGTGCACCCCCTCCTCAAGAAGCCTTCCCTGGACCCTACTGTTTTAAACAACTTTCGTCCTGTCTCCCACCTTTCCTTTTTGGGAAAGGTGGTTGAGAAGGTGGTGGCGCTGCAACTCCAGAGGATTCTGGATGAAATGGATTATCTAGACCCCTTTCAGTCAGGTTTCAGGACAGGATATGGGACAGAGACTGCATTGGTCGCACTTATGGATGATCTCTGGTGGGAGCGAGATGGAGGGAGTGCATCCATTCTCGCTCTCTTAGATCTCTCAGTGGCTTTTGATACCGTCGACCACGGTATCCTTTTGGGGCGGCTCAGGGAGTTAGGGGTGGGTGGCGTTGTTTTACACTGGTTCACCTCCTTCCTCCGGGACCACTCCCAATTGGTGGTAATAGGAGAGGAGAGATCTGACCCTCGGCCCCTGTTGTGTGGGGTGCCGCAGGGTTCGGTTCTCTCTCCTCTCCTATTTAACATCTACATGCAGCCGCTGGGCAAGATCATCCGTCACCACGGGATGAGGTATCACCAGTACGCTGATGATACCCAGTTGTACATCTCTGTCCCGGGTGAAGTAAGTGTTGCAGTTGACACCTTTTCTCAGTGTCTGGAGGCTGTAGGGGCCTGGATGGGGCACAATAGGCTTCAGCTGAACCCTGGTAAGACGGAGTGGCTTTGGATTGATGGCCTCTCGATTTCCAGGAAGTTGTCATCTTTAACTCTGGATGGGGTGGCACTGCCCCGTTCAGAGTCAGTGCGAAACCTTCACGACTCCTGCTCGAGGAGCAGGTGGCAGTCGTGGCCAGGAGGGCCTTTGCACAGCTTCCGGTTGTGTGCCAGTTGTGCCCCTTCCTGGATCAGGAGGCCCTCCGAACAGTCACTCATGCCCTTGTCATCTCCCATATAGATTACTGCAACACGCTCTACATGGGGCTACCCTTGAAGAGTATCCGGAAGCCTCAGCTGGTCCAGAATGCGGCTGCACGGGTAGTTCTGGGTGCTATAAGATCAGCACATGTAACACCGCTACTACGTGAGCTGCATTGGGTACCAGTTTGCTTCTGGGTCCAATTCAAGGTGTTGGTTATCACCTTTAAAGCCCTACATGGCATGGGACCAGGGTATCTGAGGGACCATCTCATCCCGATCACATCTACCCGCCCCACCCGATCATGCAGGGAGGGCATGCTTCGGATCCCATCACTAAAAGAATTCCATCTAGCGGGGTCCAGGAGGTGTGCCTTCTCTGCGATAGCACCCGCCCTGTGGAATATCTTGCCCCCTGAGGCGAGATGGGCACCCTCGCTCCTGGCCTTCAGGAAGTCATTAAAGACCTGGTTCTGCCGCCTTGCCTGGAACGAAGGACATAATAGTTCCTCCTGGGGGTGGTTAGCGTAATAGTATCCTCCTTTTAAGATCATACCATCTTTTGGATTTTTATTTTTTATTTTTATGGTAGTTTTTAAATGTATAGCTTTTTGACTTTTATATTGTGATTGTAAACTGCCCAGAGTCTACCACGGTAGAGATGGGCGGGGACAAATCCAAATAATAAAGAAGAAGAAATAGAAGAAATAGAAGAAATAATAGAAATAGAAATAGAAATATAGAAATAGAAATAGAAATAGAAATAGAAATAGAAATAGAAATAGAAATAGAAATAGAAATAGAAATAGAAATAGAAATAGAAATAGAAATAATAGAAATAGAAATAGAAATAATAGAAATAGAAATAGAAATAATAGAAATAGAAATAGAAATAATAGAAATAGAAATAGAAATAGAAATAGAAATAGAAATAGAAATAGAAATAGAAATAGAAATAGAAATAATAGAAATAGAAATAGAAATAGAAATAGAAATAGAAATAGAAATAGAAATAATAGAAATAGAAATAGAAATAGAACAGCAAAAGGCCTAGAATGGTATTATGTAGTCACTTGCCAGTTCCCTCAAGCTTGATGTGGACATATTAATCTAATAATGTAATACTTGTATACAGTATGTTGGGTATGATTATTCATCAAGCACTGTTGCCATCTAATGGCAACATAGTCTAGCCCCTCACTCGCTGGATCGTCACCTTGTTGTGGTGAGTGGGCTTGTGTGTTCCCAATGAACCCTGTGAGCGAAGCCGTCGGGAGTCATGTACTCCTGGCAGGGTCACCCATGGCGGTAAGGTCCAGGGGGAGGAACCAGACAAAGAACGATCCAAGAAAGTCTCAACGGCAGAACAGGCGGAAGATAACAAGGTGTATTGTTACAACGGCTGCGAAGGCGGATGAAGGCTGCAGCAGACAAAAGGTCACCAATCGTCATGGTATCCATGCCATTGGATTAGAACCTTTTTCTGTGAAGGTTGTGTGCTGATCGTTGTGCACCGATCTCCACACATAAAACAAATTCACGCACAGGCGTCTTCCAACCACACCAAACCCAAAACAACCAAAAGTCCCATGGCGACTGACGAATGGCAACGGGGGCAGGACTGTGAAATCCGGAAGCTCCTAGTCATGGACCAGCACATGGGCGGTGGATACGGATTCAGTCGCCCTGACTCAAGGATCGAGGCAGTTGAGTAGTTCGGCAGCTGTATCCACGACTGAGCAGCCCTATTTAGGATCCACTCTGCTCACCCCATATGGGGAGGGGGCTAGAAAAGGTGCCCTAAACATAGTCTGCCTCATTTTCTCCCTGACTGGATTACCGCGACCAGTGGGGTCACCATCTAGCGGTCGTAAAAAACACATGAATTTTGGAACATGGAATATACGGACACTGCAAGACAATATGGATAGTGAACGACCTGAACGTAGGACTGCCATTATTGCAAGGGAGCTGAGACGTTTTAATATTGATATAGCAGCACTCCAAGAAACTCGAAGAGCAGGAGAAGGACAGTTGAAGGAAGAAAAAGGAGGTTATACCTTCTTTTGGAAAGGACTGCCTGAACAAGAACGACGAATACATGGGGTAGGCTTTGCTATCAAAAACGACATTGTGAAGCTCTTGTCAGAAGTTCCCACTGGGATTAACGAACGACTCTCAACTCTGCGAATAAAACTCGCCAAAAACCAACAGGCAACTATCCTAAGTGCTTACGCACCAACACTAGATGCAGATGAGGATATCAAGGAAAAATTTTATACCCAGCTGGACACCATCTTATCAGAGATACCAAAGGAGGATAAAATTATCCTCCTGGGCGATTTCAATGCAAGAGTTGGGCGTGATTTTGATTTGTGGCCAGGGATCATTGGGAAAGAAGGAGTTGACAACAGCAACACAAATGGAATCTTACTTCTGACTAAATGTGCAGAGCATAACCTTGTCATTACTAACACACTCTTTCGCCAGAAAAATAAATTTAAAACATCATGGAAGCACCCACGGTCGAAGCACTGGCATCTTTTAGATTATATAATTGTCCGTGCTAGAGATCGCCGTGACGTACTTCTCACCAGAGCCATGACGAGCGCCGATGACTGCTGGACAGACCATCGATTAATTCGATCCACGATGGCCATAAAGATTGTCCCTCATCGTAGGCTCCAAGGAAGAAAACCAAGGCGTAAAATGAATACACTGGCCCTTCAAGATCCTATTAAACGAGCTTGCTTTCAATCAACTCTCAAGGAACATCTGCCTATGGAACTTCCTGAAAATGTTGAGGAACACTGGATTAAATTGAAGACTTCTATTATTTCAGCCTGTGAACAAACTATCGGATACCAGACTAAGAGACATCAGGACTGGTTTGATGAGAACGATAGTGAGATTGAACATATTATTGACAAGAAAAGGAAAGCCTTCCAGATATGGCAAAAAGATATTAACTGTGCCGTTAAGAAAAAAATCTACGCCAGTGCAAAGGCAGAAGTCCAAAGAAGAACTAGAGAACTTAAGAACATATGGTGGATAAAAAAAGCCCAAGAAACCCAACATTTTGCAGATGCTCATGATGCACGGGGCTTTTTTAATGCCATAAAGGCCATCTATGGACCAACAAACCATGGTACAAATCCCTTACGCTCAGTAGATGGTGCTAAGCTTCTAAAGGACAAAGAGTCTATTGCACTGCGCTGGAAAGAGCATTACTACAATCTCCTTAATCGTCACTCTACTGTGGCTGATGAAGTCTTCTTGCAAATCCCGCAAAAACAAATAAGAAATGAGCTTGCAGTACCCCCTAGTTTGGAGGAAGTCAGTAAAGCCACTAAACAAATGAAAAATAACAAAGCTAGTGGACCTGATGGGATTCCTGCTGAAGTCTTTAAAGAAGGCGGGCCTGAACTTACACAACAACTTCATAAGCTCATCGAAAAAATCTGGATGAGGGAGGAGATTCCAGCAGACTTTAGGGATGCCATAATTATCACTCTCTTTAAAAAGGGTGATAGAACAGACTGTGGAAACTATCGAGGCATCTCCCTTCTAGCCACAGCAGGCAAAATCCTGGCAAAGATCATTGCAAACCGTCTCCTATCTGTATCAGAAGACATCCTCCCTGAAACGCAAAATGGCTTCCGCCCTTCCAGGGGAACAGTGGATATGATCTTCACTGCACGACAGCTTCAAGAAAAATGCAAGGAGCAAAACCACCCTCTGTACATGGCGTTTATTGATCTGACTAAAGCTTTTGATACTGTAAATCGTACTGCTCTCTGGACCATCCTTCTGAAAATCGGATGCCCTGATAAATTTGTGAACATCTTGCGATTACTCCATGACGACATGATGGCAACAATCCTGAATAACAATGGCTCTCAAAGCGATCCATTTAAAGTGGAATCCGGCGTTAAACAGGGATGTGTTATTGCTCCAACCTTATTCGCTATCTTCATCGCTATGATTATGCACCTTGTTGAAGAGAAACTTCCTACTGGTGTAGAAATTATATATCGAACAGATGGAAAGCTTTTTAATCTTAGTAGGCTGAAAGCAAAAAATAAGGTAATTGCAACTTCTGTTATAGAACTTCAATATGCTGATGATAACGTAGTCTGTGCACACTCCGAGGAAGATCTTCAAACTATCCTAAACATCTTTGCAGAAGCATATGAAAAACTCGGCCTCTCGATTAACATTAAAAAAACCAAAGTGCTTTACCAGCAAGTTCGAACCAATCCCTCCGCAGCACCATCAATCCAGCTTAAAGGTGTGTCACTAGAAAATGTCGATCACTTTTCTTATCTCGGCAGCCATCTATCTACAAAAGCCGACATCGACGCTGAAATTCAGCATCGCCTGAGCTCTGCGAGTGTAGCTTTCTCCCGAATGAAGCGTAGAGTGTTTGAGGATCGGGACATTCGCAGGGAGACCAAAATGCTTGTTTACAAAGCCATTGTACTACCAACCCTTCTGTACGCCTGTGAAACATGGACCCTCTACAAACGCCACCTCCAACTTCTTGAAAGATTCCATCAACGCTGCCTCCGAAAAATTCTGCAAATTACTTGGGAAGATAGGCGGACTAATGTTAGCGTATTAGAAGAAGCGAAAACCACCAGCATTGAAACAATGATCATCCAACATCAACTTCGCTGGACCGGTCATGTTGTTCGAATGCCTGACCATCGTCTTCCAAAGCAGCTACTTTACTCCCAACTTAAGAATGGAAAACGGAATATTGGTGGACAGCAAAAGAGATTCAAAGATACTCTCAAAGTTAATTTAAAAAAATGTAATATCAGCATTGAGAACTGGGAAGCCCTAACTCATGAGCGTTTCAATTGGAGGTCAGCCTTTATTAATGGCGCTATGGACTTTGAAGAAACACGAGTACAGGGCGAAAAGGATAAAAGAGCTAAAAGGAAGGCACGTCAGGCAGACCCTCATCATGACCGTCTCCCACCCGGAAACCTATGCCCTCATTGTGGGAGGTTGTGCGGATCCAAAATTGGCCTTTACAGCCACTTACGGATCCACCGTTAAAATTTTACCTTTGGAAGACAATCTTACTCGGCTACGAGTGATCGCCAATGAAAGTCTAGCCCAAATTTTCTCATCCACTCTACAGAAGCTCTTGGGAGATTTTGTCAAATGCTATGCTGAACCCATAACTTGCTGACACATTCATTATATGATTCATAGCTACATGTGCATCAGTTGCTTGAGATGGCGAGAAAATTCCTCCAACACCTTCCAAATTCTAGGATTAAACAAACCAGCAGGAAAAAAGGCCAGTTCTGCCTAGGTGATTGCCATAGTCTTCATGGTTTTCCATCTACCATGACTTTGGTCCTATAAAAACGGTAAGTATGCCCCCAGCTATCAAAGATAACCTGTCCTCAAATTAAAGGATCTAAAGATCTGAAAAGATTTCTTGTTGAAATCCAGAGAAATTATTCATAAAATCTTACGTGCAAGTATTTTCTCCATAGTGGTTTCTTTATCTAGATTTGTATCATACAGCACTGATTCAGGAGGCTTTGAAATGATGAAGATAGAACATTCTACTGCTGTTCAAAGAACAGATGAGCTATGTAGCCTTGTAAAAAATCTTTGGTCCTAGAAAGTAAAAAATTAGAGATCTTTGATAGCAGGCCAGGTAAAAGCCCTGGTTGTGTTCAGGTTTTCTCCGCTGGATTATGTTGGTGATGCATAATCTATGTACCAAGTAGAAAATGTCTTTGAAATTTCAGCACTGAAGACTTGAACAAAAAATCATATCATTCATAGAGCAGTACAATTTTATTTGTTTTACAAATAAAAATACAAAAAAGTTCTAGTCCTTATTTGTTAATATAAATCCTAAGAAACTTGAAAGATGTCACTAGCTGACAAACAAGAGAGGATTAAATCTTTTAAAAGGGCCAAAAGAAAAAAGACTGAAAACTATCAGAAAAACATGTTAAGCATCTAATTGCTGTATTACATAAGTCCAGAATGCTCTACAAAATGTTTATATACATATTGTATAGCAAGTCATATTAATTTATTATGCAGTTAATGACATTCTATACACAAGCTGCTTTATAAAAACTGTCTCTAAAGTTGATAGAAAATAGTTGAAATAATATGATAAAACTCTATAGTAGGGGGACATATATTATATATGTTGGATGCTATCATTATATATACAGATACTTGAGAAAATAGACAGCAATGGAAACAGCATGGATATATTTCAAATATTATTTAAATTAGTATGCTAGTAGGTCACAACCAGGGTTTCAATTGTACTTTGTTGGATTAATCTGTGTTGGATGTATTCACTTTCGAGTTGGAACACCGATTATTCAAATGGGGAGAATAAGGATGTACCAGGTAATTTTAATGCTCTCTATGCTACAGCTGACAAGTGTCATTGGATTTTGAAGTACAGTATCTGTTTACCTAGGGAAGCCAAGGCCTGCCAGAGGTTAGCTGGCAAGAGCGGTGACAGAGTGAAATAGCAAGACTATGGTAACATAGAGTCTCAGGGAGAAGACTTGCAATTTCTGATTATATATACAGTGTGTGTGTGTGTGTGTGTGTGTGTGTGTGTATATATATATATATATATACACACACACACACACACACACACACATACACGTGTGTATATATATATATGTATGTATGTGTATATATATATATATATATATATATATATATGAATTATTATTATTATTATTATTATTATTATTATTATTATTATTTATAAATGGAAGTATACCTCTGGATTTTGGTTCAGGAACAAAATTGGCCCTGGTATGAAAAACTTGAGAAATACTGGAATAAACAACCAGCCACCAAGAGAATATTTTAATGGGCCACTCACTCGGTTTTCATTAGATTTCTACTTTATGAAAGACAAGGAGACTTTGGGGCACTCCATTTCTGTCTGAAAGCAGGGAAGAGACCTGACCTCCAAAATGGGAAGGAGGACCCCAAGCCAGATATATTTTCTTTCTGGAGTGTCTGCAGGCCAGCCACTTTACCCCTTAGGGCAAATGAAAGCAAGGCAAAATGGAGCTCCTTTAACGTCTTTATGTACTTGACAATATCTAAATCTTCTGTAATAAGTAGAGAGACAATTACAAAGAAGGTGAAAAACACAAACGGCTGTTAAGACAATGGAGGGTTTGTAGGATGATGTCCTGAAATGATGTCCATTTTGTAGACTGCCAAGTCATTCACAGAAAGATTACCTCTGTGTAAAATGTGGATGTTATGATTGCTTTCATATTCTTTTTTGTTTATCCATGTCATCTTCCTATGGCACTGATTTTCATTTTTCTTTTTGGGTTTTGACTTTCTTTTCTTTGGATTGACTTTCTTTTCTTTCTATTATTGTATAGAGTCCAAAATTGTGAGTGGGGCGGTTTATACATTTTCAAAATAAACATAATAAATAAGTGTGGGCAAGGGTGGGGAGGATATGGCTCAGGCTGCCTTTGAATTTATACAATTCACCCTTTCTAAATGAATAAAAGTAAAGCCTCCTTCTAGTCCAGCTCAAATCCATGAAATACAATGTAGTTTATGCCAAGAGCATCAAAGAAATGTCTACTATTTTAGCAGATTTTTTTCAATTGCCATATTTGTAAGAAGCCTCAGCAAAACACTACCAATATAACTGGAGACCAGCTAGATCACAGTTAATAGTTAGTTGTGCTATGATGTGCTTGTTGTTGGATTAGTATAATTTATGGATCTAATGTATTGTGGCCTAACATCAAGTGGAAAACAGGCCACTATAGATTGTTAAAAGATTCAGTGTTAAAAAGTAGTTTGTGCATTACATGTGAATGATATTTCATCTCAGAAAGACATAGTCAATTTTCAGGTACGGTAATTAATAGTAAATCATGAGAGAAAGTGACATTTATTCTACTATTTGCGAAGTGTCACGTTGATATAGCTTTACCAAAGATATTCCTACATCTCATCTGCAGAACTTTCTTTGTTGTTTTCAGCAAGACTTCTCCAATACTGTGCCCTCCATATTTTTGGACTACAAATTCCATAATCCTCCAGTTTTGAGACTCATGGAAATCAAAGTCTAAGGTATTTTAGGTAAGGTATCTTAGGGCACCACAGTGGAGAAACTTGTTCTTAGCTCATGAAATTTGGAAAACACCAAGACAAATACAATCCAAAAGTTATCTTTGATGCAGTGGCATCTGAGGTGGAGATCAAAAAGGTCAAGATGGTGGCCATTGTGGCATAATTGAAGCCCTGCCCCTTTAATGTGCATTAACAAAATGCATGCTTTGATCACGCTGCTGCAACCATCTCGACGTTTTTGCTCCCCCCAACACCACCGCTTCAATGGCCCAATAAGCCTATTTTATTTTGTTTTTGCCTGACTGTAGCTGCTAATAATGCTTGGGTTCTCAAACATATCAGAACATGATAGATAGGGAATTTGGTTTAGTGAATTTCCAATTGTTTAGACCTTCTAGACCAGGGCTTTCCAAAGTGCCGCCGCTGGCGACACACCCAGCGGTGGCGGCAGCGGCGGTGACACGCGCGCGCACGGTGACAGCGCAGGGGGGCGTGCGGCGGCGCGCGCGCACGGCAGCAGCACGGGATGGGCGTGCGGTGGCACGGGGGGCGTGCGGCGGCACGGGGGGCATGCGGCGGCGCGCACGTGCATGGCAGCCGCCGTGCACGTGCACGCCGCCGCTTCCGGGTGGTGTGGCGACACACCACGCTGTGTGTGGCGACACACTTTTGTGTCGCTACACACAGTTTGGAAAGCTCTGTTCTAGACCTTTAACTGTGCAGAAGCCTCCAGCTAAACGTATCTGAGTTCAGGCTTATACTGTGAATTCTTTCCACCTTGAATAATGTGGCAGTTACACTTTGTGACAAATTAAAAACTACCTAAAGAGGAGATTCTGATTCTGATTCTAACAGAACAAAACAAAACCAAACCTGGTTCAAACTTCTACTTTATAATACATGTTGTCTGAGTAATTATAAACCTAAATATTTATGGAATGGTCAGATTACCCTTTTCCAAGGTCAGGGATTTAAAAAATATATATATTTCTCATTTGGGTGGAACATATTAACTTTTCAATCAATTGCCCATGTTGCTGTTTTGGGAACGAGAAGCAATTTAACAAAATCTATAATCTCATTTAGTTTATCATTGCAATCCAAAGATTAATTAATTCTATGGACCCAGGAGATTTAAAGAAAAACAAATTTTGAAAAACAAAACAAAATGAAACCAAAGCTTGCTAAAGCTTGGCAGCACTACTCAGAGTAAAAATACTTAAAAATATGGGAAACTGGCAGTAGAATTCCAGCATACCTGATATTCTTGTAATTGGGTGCTTCGTCATGATTGCTGGTTTCAAGCTGAATTTGTATTCCCACTTACCTAGAAGTAAGTCCACTGGATTTATGTTTGCAGTTTTAGGGTGAATGCCTGTTTACCAGTTAGTGGGATGGGGAGGTCCTTACACCAGAGCTTCTACCTGGGAGCCAGACTGCCACTGGGGCAAACTGAAGCTGAATGAAAACAGTCCAGGCAGAAATTTGGTTTTCCAGTGGATTTGCAAGGGGGAGGAGCCTGAGGGTGGTCAGCAACCTTCAGGGCTCCAATTGGCCACTCCAGAATCAACCCTTCCCTCCTGCCACATGGTGCCCTGGCTCTGTGGCCATTTCTCCTTTGGCTGCCAGAGAGAATAGAATCTTGCCTGGCAACTAAAGTTTTATTTTTGCTTTGATAGGAATCCCAACCATGTTGGAAGCATTTGATGAATGTAATATTCCTACTATTAACTTCTACTTCTTCCCACTTCAACGATCCCTGCCCTTACCTCTGCATTCCATGATGGGAAATGGCAAGGGACTCACAACAGGAAGAGAGGCAGGCAAAGAAGCCCTTCCCTTCTCCTCTGACAGCAACTGTAGCAACTGCTGCCTTCCATTGTGTGAAGGTAGCAACTTTTCTGGCCTTGTTTTCAAGGCACGACAAAAGGACCACTTGTCCTGGTTCAGCCTCTGCCCCAGGACTTCAGTGAGGAGTCAGAAGACGAGCTGCCCCTGGTGAACCCCCAGGGGACTGAACCAGACGATGTCCCAGACACAGGCACGGCCCCAGACGAAGACCCAGCACCACAGGGCAGTGGGGAGTTGGCAATACCCCAGGCTACAGGGGAGCAAGCTGGGGATGGTGGTTTGTCCCTACCCTCTAGCCAGCAGCCAATAACCGAGGCTACTGGGGAGCAAGCCGGGGATGGTGGTTTGTCCCCACCCTCTAGCCAGCAGCCAGCTGGATCCCATCAGACTCCCAGCTCACCTGAATCACCCAAGGGGCAGAGACGAAGGCGTGTACGCCTCACCTTAAAGGACAGAAGGAGAAGTGCCCGGTTAGCTGCAAGAGATTTACGCAGAGAAGTGGAGTCTTTGCAGGACCCAGATGACAGCTCCTAAACTCCTAATAAATAACCAGCAGAGCGGTGAGTGGGTTGTGGGAGCAATGTAGCATATTGGCTTCGCGACCACTCTGGTAACCTGGCTTGATTCCTGATTTCCTGACTCGGTTTGGACTACTGTTACTCTGTTTTCTGGACCCCTTGACTTGGCTTTGACTTCTCGCTGACCTACCGGTTACCACCCCTGACCTGGCTTTGGAATATCGGTTGTCTTCTGGATTAACTCTGACTTCGGCAAACGAACTCTGGACTTCTCTCTCAGCTTTTCCCTACAGCATAACTTCTGGCTGTTGGTGAGTGAATTCCTGCCTGCAGCTCACAAGCAGAGACTCTGTGTAAATTGATACTCGAGGCTAGCCAGCACATCACTGGGGTGGGCAGTGGTTTTCCACTTCTCTCCTATCTCAAGGACAGGAAGATAGCATAATGCTGGGGTCTGTGGAAGAGTTCTTAGTCAGATAGGGTTGCAGAGCAATCCTACCTTGATAACAAGCATCCTGGAGGATCGATAGCCATGCTAGCATAAACCCTGCAAAGTGGAAAAGAAGGAAGAGTGGTATTTCTACTTCCCCTGCTTCCTCGGAGGGAGGGAGGGAGGGAATGGATGACCTTCTAGTGAAACCATGTCTAGAACACGTATCAGCACCTTCTGAGGATCAGGAGGCTATGGATCCTGCAGATCCATATCCTACCTAAGCAAATCTTCTGGCCCACTCTCAAGGTGGGTACAGCTCAGCCAAACTAACAAGCCAATATAACAAATACTGGACAAGAATTGTTATAAATATTTTTCTAGTGGCTCAGAGCAGAGATTTGAATTTGGATCTTCAGCTCTGAAGGTCAGCTTTCCCCTCTGTCACTGAAGGAAGAGACTGCATAGGATTGTAGCCTAAAGAATATCAATAAATAAGAATATTGAAAATTCCATTTGCAAATTAAACACAATACTTTGGTTTATTATATTATTTACTGACAAACTATTTAATCAACTATTTTAATATCTAGTTTGGGCCCAATTGCACATTCCCCTGGCTGTTGGTAAGAGATTCGCTGAAAGCCACCAGTGAAGGGAGGCTTCCCCTCCATCTTTTGGGACCCAGAGGCCAAAAGATGAAATCTGAAAAGGTGAGTACTTCTAGTCTACCTCTTTTTTTCTCAGTTCCACCACCACCATCATCACATTTGGACTGGAATTGAGAAAACAAAGAAACCCGTGCTGTTGTATCATCCTGACCTGCAAGGCAAACAAGTATGTGTTGAACAGTAGCAAGGCAAAAGTCCTGTTAGTTTTTGTGTTTTAACTTTTTGATTATGACTTTTTCATTTTATCTTTAGTTGATTATTAGTCATTCAAAGCACCACTTTTTGGTATATTGATGAAGTGAATAAATGTAGTATAAACAAAGTCAGGGGAATACTAGGTGGAAAGAATTCACAGTATAAGCCTAGAGACAAAACAAGAAGTGATCTGTTTTGAATATAACAGTGGCGGTGTGAGCCTAAGAAAAATTCAGATTAAACACTTTACAATGTTGTAAAGTGTGTGTCTATTTAAGGAGCAGTCTCAAGTATAAGGATGCTACTATTTTTGCAATAGTATTCTTAAACGCAGAGGTAAGGGCTGGTTCTTACACACATCATTTGATTTCCCTATGCCTCCTTGTTGTACAGTTGCTGGCAGCTCAGGGCCTATATTCAACAAGAATGCTAATAAAAAGTTTGTGTCTGTGATCGAGCCAGGCCTCCAGAGGATTAGGAGCTCAACTCTCATCAGTTCCAATCAGCATCACCAGTGGTGATGGACTGTGCCTGTTGTTGCCCAAATTGGGACTAGATTTCTCACCGAGTTTTCCTCCGGAATGAGTGGAAAATAATTACAACTGCAAAGAAATATCCAAGTAATAAAGAAACTTTCCATGAACAGACACCATTTCTTCTTCTTCTCTTTCTACAACAATTGTACTGGTGCCCATGGATACTTGCACAGGGAGATGGGAGACAAATGATGTTTGTGATGACATCATCATGCAAATACCATGGCTTACATATTTGTGTCAGATGTTGTGACACAGATATAATGGTGGCCTTTGTGTGATTATATTACCTGTTGTCATTTTGATGTCACTGTAGCTTGTTCCGAATGCTGCCACCACCACTCTATTATATTTTCTCCTCTCTACTCAAAATCTATTGAGAGTAATTCAATATTACCTGCTCACCTGTTCTTTTTTGGATAGCTCCTTTCATTTGCCTAAATCATTTCTGCCCATAAAGCTGACTTAAAGCAGAAACAGATTTTGAACCTACCAAATTGAAAGCCAACCTTGATATTGAATAGCTTAGTAGGTTTGGAACAAGTGAGTATTTGGATGGGAGAGCATGAAGAAATATAGGCTAGATGGAGAAGTAAAAAAAAAAAGTCCTAGAAAAAAAACTATGACAAACTCGTTTTGTATTATTACCAAGAAAACTATAGTTACCAGAAAACAGGCACAGCCTGAGAAAGACTTCATATTTTTTAAACTGAAAGCCAATTAATTGTCTTGTGAGTTTTCTACCCACCACCATGGTCTTTAGGAATACACAGCCAGCTCTTGCTGTCAAGATCACAGTCCATTCCATGTTTATTATTGGCAGGAAAAAAACCATAGCATAGTGATTCACTGGCAAATATTTCTAAATGTTTAAGGTGGGATAACTGACCTTTTCAGAACCCCCATGATGAACTAGCCTCTGTTATCTGTATGACTGGTGTGGAGTGCACTGATGGAACCTCAGTTAGCAATATGTTTAGCTATTTTCAGCGTAAGTATGGACAAGACAGAATCAACAGCAGTTCCCTTGGCTGTGACAGGCTGCTTGTGGTAAGCAGAATAAATCATGGGGAGGCTATATTGGATTACTCGATTTCTCACTTTGGCTTTGGGGTTTTTTAAACAACCACACAGAAGAGGAGTTAGAGAAACCAGAGGGGTAGAAACTTGGCTAGAGCAGGATTCTGGAATAGTTCTGTGCGCCCATATGCTGGTCATTGACTGAAATAAAGCATCTCCCTCGCTTCTACATTTCTTCTTTTCTCTGGATATTTTTTTTAAGTTAGCACTCAGGCATACAACAAATTGGGCAACATTTGTCTCAACCCGCAAAATACAATCAGATCAATTACCCTTTGTCCTCCACTCAGTAAGATTGTTCCCCTTAAGGATTTTACCTCCAAGCCTTAATGATAAATCACAGTGGGCTTAGAAATTTGATTATCCAAATCTACGAGAGCCTACTGTTTAAATGGCAGAAAAGAACTATATACTGTATGAAGCTAAGAGTAAATGCTTTTTTAAACAACAATAACTTTAAATTCATAACAAATGAAAATTATTGCAAGAGAAAGTTTCTTACTATATTTATGTTTATAAGGAATGTTGTACAAAACATAGTGCATCAGCTTTGTCTAAACATTACTTAGGTGCAAATACACAAATATATTTAAAAAAACAAGGTGCATACTTTACAACATAACTTACAGTACTATAAATATAGTTTATATACATGTTAACATATTTTAAATCATGATCTTCATACATACATACATACATACATACATACATACATACATACATTTATATCTATATCTATATAAAGACTATTCAGTGCTTTAACTTTATTATGAATCTGCACTTTACACATAAATATTTGCATTGTTAATCCAATAGCAAATAAATTCCCAGTCCAGAGGCTTTAGTAACCTTTTAATTTTAGGCTAACGGTAGAGGGATTTCTCCTGGATCTTGATCAATGGTGTTGGTGTTCCTTCAATTTAAGACTTGCCCTTTCATTTAAACTGTTCAGCGGGTCCTAAAAGAGCGGCTGCAATGGAATGACAGCAGGGTGTGGGGACAGGAGGGACGGGAACAGAGTGTGCGGCAAAGGAGGAAAAGCCAAATGGCTTGAATGGAGAACCGAAGCTGGAATGACCGGCAACTGGGGTGGCCCAACCATGGCTGTGTGGCCCGTAGGGCAAAGCCTCGGCCCAACTGACAAATGAGGTAAAGGGACTCGTGAAAGAGCTGGGACCTGGGAAAGAAATTGCTGGTGAGGCTGAAGGAACTTAAACGTACTTGCTGTGGCAGCAGCCGCAGCAGCTGCCGCCGCCGCGTGCTGCTGAAGAACAGTGTGGTGGATCATGGTGACAGAGGTAGAACACAGAGGCTGCTGTTGCAAGGGGAGAGGCGGGAGAGGAGCACTGGAAGGTTGGAGTGCAGCTGGAGGAAAGGTCAGCTTCATCTTACTAGCTAACATGTTTTGCTGGATGATCTGGTGGTAGGCCTCAAGCTGCAGATCCTTGAATTTCTCATGGTTTTCGGTGGGCAATAGCAGCGCATGTTCAGGGAAGGTGAATGGGGCGAGGATCTGTTCTGTGGTTAAGAAAGCATGGCTGTTCATGTGGGTTTCCTTCAAGTGCAAAGGAGGCATACTGTTTAATATATCCGGGGCATACCTCAGCCACTCGTTAGCTGGTGGGTTTCGCTTCTCTTGTGGTGTAGTCTCACCAACTTCATCATGACATAGAAAGGCTTTAGTGGGAGGTTGATTTGGATTTCTTTCAAAGGTGGACATTTTAAGGGAAGCCTGAATTTCAGGGTCACTCACATTTTTGTGTTTTTGTCCTTCCAGCATGTCCTTGGATTTCCCTGCTGCTGAAATGCAATGCTCAATAACAGGAGAAGCAGAATATGTGGATTCTTCCAGACAGGGAGTATGCTCTGAGATGGAACAGTTTGAGTCTTGGATATTTTCTGATGAAACTAGATGTTCAGATGGTGAGTCTGTTTGACTTCTGACTGGCTGTACTTTGTTTTCTATGTTTTTTGCATAATCTGTACTGGAATGGGAATTTGTTTGCTCTGGATTTTCTTCAGTTGATTTTTTGGGAGAATCCTCAACCATCACAACTTCTGATGGAGATCTGATACTGATATTCCTTCTTGGTCTGCTCTCTATAAATATATCATGAATCCTTGTTCTTTTTCTCCTTCGTTTCCGTTTAGGCTTACAAGCTACTACTAATTTGCTTAACTGCCTGACATTCTCTTCTGAAAAACAGGTTTGTGCTGCTGAACTTTCATCTGAAGAATAAGAGTGGATATGATATCTTCGCTTTCTGTGGGATCTATCTGGTTCATCAATGACAGAATTGTAGGCTCTCTTTATGGGTTGTGCCTGATTTGTGCATTTTTTATCAGGATAATGGCTTAAATGTTTATAGTCTGGGCTACTGCATTGTCTTCTGGTAGTCCAGTTACAAAATGGTCTAGAGTAAACTGAGTTGCATCTTCCAGAATTAGATCCTGCTTTATTTGATTGTCTATGAGAGATTGGCTTGTTCTTTATCCATAGTTGGTTAGAATTAATGCAACAATCCCTATTGTCATTTGTGGTCCAAACTGTCTGAGGATTTTGGTTCCTCTGGACATGGGTGGTTATAGATATGGTTTCAGGATAGTCATTTTCCTCCTTCTCAAGTATTTTGACTGTTTCCTCTAATTGCTCCAAAACTAAATCTGACTGACTTTCATTTATGCTTTGTTCCAAAGTACTATGAAGCTTCTGATGTTTATCAATATCAGTACAGTTATTTTGCGGTTTAGCTACTGGAGAATTTTCAGCACTGAGCTTGGTAATTTCCTCATAATGGTGACAGCATTGCTTTCTCCTCCTTTTCCTCTTCCTATTCCTATAAAACCATTTTTCGTGTGTCCTTTTGTTCCAACCTTTGTTTTCTTCTTCATTGGCAGATTTGAGAATGTTATATTTTTCTTTTTTTCCAGTTGACTGTGGAAGATCTAAGCATAATTCATCTTGTTTTTTCTGAAGATTACAGCTCTCTGTTGAAGAAATCTGTGCTACAGCTGCATAATCAGTATTCACTGAAAGAGATTCATCTGGATGATCGCAGTCCAAGTCCTGGCTAGATTCAGCCTTAGGGGTTGAATTAGGAATATTTGATGGCTGTTTATTTTTCTCCAGGGACTCACTTGATCTTGATGACCTGAAGTCAAAACATAAAGGATTACAACTGTATGAAATAGATGGCTCTGTGTTTGTGTAAAGTAACATTTCACATGGCCACTGAAGGATGGTGTAACCATGTTTGTTAAGTACAGGAACAAATGGCTCACAAAGCCTTTTTGATGGAATTTCTTTATTAGGCAGAACTCTCACTTCCCCTTCAGAATTGGCTGGAATTGGTCCATCAGATGTGCATTCTTTAATTTCAACTTCAGAAGTGTGTGAATCATTGCTCATGTTTAGATCATTTTCTTCTTGGATATCGTGCTGTGATAAATGTTCTTCATTCACAGGTAGGACTGCACAAGCATTTCCCATGTGCTCACGACCATTGATTTCCACAGGAAGGGCTTGGCTCCCAGAAGCTCCTCTGGTTAGCATTTCATCAGGTAAAGCTACAGAATCTGTCTCAGTGCCACAGCTGTCTGAATCAACAAGCTGTGGCCCTTTTAAATGAGAAAGAGGGTGTCTTAATTCTGGGACCTGCTGTATCCCATTCCCTTCAATGGGTGGTTCATTTGAATCTTGTGCTAGGATTGACTCTACATTGTCAACGCCATGTTTCTCCATCAGTGGAGCAATGGAACTAGGTTTCTCATCAAAACACAAGGTTATTTCTTCTGCTGATGAGACTGGAAGATTGCCAGGTGCAGGAACAAACCGGCTTCTTCGACTAACTCCATGTTCAGCTGATGTTTCATCATTATATTCATAGAAAGCAGCAGCTGATGATTCTAGTTTGATCGATGCTTTCTTTGGAAATGCAAAAGAAAACCCTACTTTATGTCCATGGAGTCCCTGCACTTGATCTCCAAGCTTAATGTCTGGTCCACTGTTAGGTGTAGTTTCGGGCATCAGTGGATCAACAGATGCAACATTGCTAGCAGCCTTTGAACTATGCAACAGTGCAAAGTTGAACTCTTGTTCCTTTTTGGCAGAGTCAATAAGAGCACACTGAGGAATTTCATTAAAATTATCTCGGACCATAACCGTGGTGGATCTGAACATTGGACCACTCCCTGGAGCACTGAAACAAAACAAAACAAAACTTTTATATCAGTGCAAATCATATTGAATTCAAAAGCATGTGAAATGCTCAACTAACAATGCAGCAATAATGTTTTCTTTTGCAATACAAATTGAATAAATAAATAAATGTTTCCTTTTAAAATCAATATAATCCTGACAGTTTAGAGGCAAAAACTATTCATATATTGACATTTCTTGATTTCTAAAGAGAGTGTTGTACCCAAACTTTCCTTAGGCTTTTACAGAGTAGTTACTAGTAATTCGTAACTTCTGTCACCAGCAGTGCTGATTCTTCATACAGTTGAGCACAAATTGCCTTTTAACGTTTGTGGACAGAGAAGCTGGTGACAGAAAAGTGGATAAGAACATAAGAGCAGCCCTGCTGGATCAGGCCAAATCCATTTAGTTCAGAGTTTTGTTTCTCAAAGTGGCTTATCAGATGCCACTGTGTGCTTTCAAGCAGGAGATGGAGACCTACCCCTCTGCCATCATTGTTCCCCTGCACTGTTATTTGGAAGTAAGGTTCTCCTCAGCCCCAAAAATAACATCAAGCCTTCAAGACTAACAACCCAGATGAATCTATCCTCCATGAATTTATCCAATCCCCTTTTAATTATGTGTTAAATTAATTATGTGTCCTGAGAAGATGTGTTTCCTTTTATCTGTTTTCAGTCTCCTTCCACTCTGCTTCATTGGATGGCTCCTGTCCCTAGTGTTTGGAAAGAGGAAGAAAAACTTTTCCTAATCCATTTTTCCCATGCCATGCATGATTCTATCCATGTTAATCATCTCCCTCCTCTGTCACTGTTTTTCCAAGCAAAAGAGTCCCAAACACACTAGCCTTTTCTTATACAAAAAGCACTTGAGTCCTCTCTTCATTTTGGTTGCTCTTTTGTGCACTTTTCCCAATTCTATTATATTTTTTTCAAGTGTGGTAACCAGAACCAAACAAAATACTCCAGCTGCAAATGCACCATAGAATTGTATTAGAGTATTACAGTGTTAGCACTTTTATTTTCAGTTCCTTTCCTATTGGTCCCAAGCATGGAATTTGCCTCTTTCACAGCTGCCACATGCTGTGGTGACATTTTCATTGAGCTGTCCACTGTGACTGAAGTGATGACTAATGCATCACTTGACACTTACTTAAACTATTTGCCATTTTGTTAACAATTCACCCAGTTTAAAAGAGATCCTTCCTGAGCTCTTTATACTCACTGGTGGTTTTTATTACCTTGAGTGGTTTGGTCTTCTCTGCAAGCTTGATCTGCTCATTGCTTACCCCTAAGTCAAGATTATTTATGAAGCAATTAGAAAATACTGAGAGTACACTTTCAGCATCCTCTGTATACTGAAGGTACATAGAAGCTGGAGGAGTGCCTTACCTTCCTCCATTGAGAAAATTATCCAGCTATTCCCTCACTTTGCTTTCTGTTTTTAACTGATTAGTAATCCATAAAAGGACAGACCCTCTTATCCCATGGCTGTACGTTCATGCAAGCAACTTTGTCAAAGGCTTTTTGAAAATTGAAGTATACAGTGTCAACAAGGTCACCTCCATCCATTTGCTGTTAATACGCCAAAAATTCTAAAAGGTTGGGAAAGCAAGCTTTCTCTTTGTGAAATCTATGCTGATTTTTTCCCCCAGCAAGGCTTGTTCTTCTATGTAGTTGGATATAATATCCGTTGGATTCCTTTTTAAAAAATCAGTGTCACATTGGCTACCTGCCAGTCCTGTGACATTGAATTTGATTTGAATGACAAGTTATATAGCTTTGCCTGGAGCTCAGCCTCTTCACAACAGAGTTTTTAAAGAATTCTTCAGTCAATACCATCAGAACCCAGTGATATATTACAATGTATTCTGTCAAGATGTTCCAGAATATCCCTGCTATCAATTTCCCTGTTTGCATGTATGCTAAATGTAACAGCATTCTGGTCACTGCAACAGTTACATCTCACACCAGATCAAAGTCACTACTTAGGATTAAGTCTAGGGTTGCCTCTTCTCCTGTTGGTTCCATGAACACCAGTTATAAGAAACAATTATTTATGTTTTCTGGAAATTTGGTTTCTTTATCATGGCCTGAACATGAAAGAATGAATATACCCTATCTATATGAGGGTAACTGAAGCCCTCTATTGTTACAAAGATTTTTCCTATGCATGTCTCCCTGATTTCTTTCAACTTTAAGATCATCCCCATTATTCTGAACAGGTGGGCATAGCATAGCATGAATTTAATTTACATTAGTGACCAGATATTGCCATTCATAGTAATTTTGTGGAGAAAAACCTGATCTTTCAGTGTTGTCTAATATTTTAGATTTTACATCCTCCTTGATATAAATAACAACTCCTTGATATAAAAACCAGTGTGCTGATACCTTTCCTTTCTATAAAATTTGTATTCAGGAATGACCATATCCCACTGATTATCTCCATATCACCTGGTTTCTGTTATACCCACTATAGCTCATGAGCGTTTCAATTGGAGGTCAGCCTTTATTAAAGGCGCTATGGACTTTGAAGAAGCACGAGTACAGGGCGAAAGGGAGAAAAGAGCTAAAAGGAAGGCACGTCAAGCAAACCCTCATCATGACCGTCTCCCACCCGGAAACCTATGCCCTCATTGTGGGAGGTTGTGCAGATCCAGAATTGGCCTTTACAGCCACTTACGGATCCAATGTTAAAATTTTACCCTTGGAAGACAATCTTACTCGGCTACGAGTGATCACCAATGATGAATGATGATAGCTATGTTCTCTTTCACAGTCAAGAAGTCAGATTCCCCCATCTTGCCTTGGCTTGGTTTGGCACAACCATACACCATATATATTTTTTCAAATGTTGTAGATATGAGCCTTTTTCACAACCTTTTTGTTATGCTTTCATTTCCTGATTGCCATGAACACCCATTAGTCTACTTCCAACTTTGGTTCTTTTACTTAGAGTATTTCCTGAAATATCTATACCCCTTTGAACTGGTTGTTTCCCAGGACCCATTGGTTTTCTCCAAGGATCAGTTTAAAAGCTTTTCTGTCACTTTTTTGATGTTATTTACCAGCAGTCTGGAGTCTGTCTCTCTTGTACTGATCCAGCCCATCCCAAAAGGTTTTCCAGTGCTTAAACCACTCCACCTGATACCACTTCAGCCACACTTTGAGACCACTGAGCAATCCTTGTCTAGCTGGCCCTGCATGTGGAACAGGTAGTGTTTCTAAGGACACTACTTTGGCAGACCTGGACCTCAATATGAATTTGGCTTCCAGAGCTGGCTAACGACATTTTCCAATATCACTGGTGCCAACATAGATTATGTCAACAGTATCTAGCAGCTTGGTGCCAAACACAGTCCTCCCCGACACTATCTGACAGCATAAGTATTTTATAACATTCATATCAGGCAGGCAAGTCACCATGCAATCTACATGCCAGTCACAAACCCACGTGTCTGCAGTTCTAATGATCAAATCACCCACTGCTGCAAGCGCTCCACTGCCTGGAGGAGTATCTTTGGCATGAGAGGACCTGGGCTCATCATCCAAACATGGGGTCCTTCTATGAAGGTTCTCAGTCATCCAGGTGGAATTGTCTGTAGCTTGAATCATGTCAACTGGATTTCTATTTTCTCAGTGGAAATGTTTCGCTCCTTATCCAAGGAGCTTCTTCAGTCTGAGCAGTTTTTAGTCTTTTTCTGAGTCTAGAAACATATTTAGGATTCCCTTACTAACTTTGCTCAGACTGAAGAAGCTCCTTGGATAAGGAGCGAAACGTTTCCACTGAGAAAATAGAAATCCAGTTGACATGGGGTCCTTCCTTATCCTTGAAATGATTTCCCCCTCCCCCCCCCCCTTTACAGCAAGGGAGCTGTCATCTCGGGACTGGGACCAATCTATCACATCCCAGATCCTGACTGCCTGTCTGTCTGCCTTAGTATCCTTAGTTTGGCTACTTTGGAGATAGGAGTTCAAGGGAAAAGATTTGTTCTCTGATAGTCAAGAGCTCATAGCATAAAGTACAAATCCATGATTTATGCACAACAGGCTAATAGTTGTACATTTGACCCTCTATGCAAAAACTAGAAAGCACTCCCTCCCCGGCTGGTGTTCTATGTTTGTACTAGTTATTGTTGATAACTTTGCATACTACTACTTTAGGAACCATTTTACCTAAAAGGTAGTCCCTAAATTATATATTGAGAGTTTGGAGCCCTGGCTTCCTCATCCAGTAGCTGCACTGACTTTGGTACTTAGTGTCTCAAGGTGGATGGTGAGCGTGTTTCCTCCCCTGCTAAACTCCCTTAAAAAAGTCTCCTCAGCTCCTGTTTATCCTGTTAGCTTCCAATTGATCAGTGAATCAGTTGCAATGGTAAGCCCCTCACCCTCAGACCATATGCTTGACAAGCAAGCAAACTCACAACCCATTCACCAAAATTGAAACATACAGCTTCACTCCATTAGCTAAACAACTTTCATTTAATGCAGCTAATCAGTTCCACAGGCTCACCAGCTGCCTCGTAAGATTCCCCTGTTCCTGTTTTACCTCCTGTTCACTTGTTGTGGTTGTGAACTCCCAATCAAGGAATGCTGACTAGGCAGACAATTTCTCCAAGGAAAAGAGTTCCACCAATAATTTTTCAAGGGCATGTATCCCCCTTTCCAATAACAGTGGCACTGCCATTGAGAAAGCCCAATGGGAGGAATTCCCTTATGACATCTTCCCTTGGAAATGACAGAAGGGAGTATGGATGCAACTGTAAAAATGTAAAGATACCATATGCTACCTGTGAGAATTCCATCAATATTTACTGAAATTCTCACTTCTTTTGAAATAATTTCTAAAGCTTTTCTTGTGATGGTGGTGCTTATGGAAATGAATAAGAACTGGAAAAAATAAATGCAGAAGGTGGTTGTTGTGGGTTTTCTGGGCTGTGTGGCTATGTTCTGGCAGATTTGGTTCCTAACGTTTCGCCAGTAGCTGTGGCTGGCATCTTCAGAGGACAGGAGCACAGCTAGAAGATTCTCTCTGTGCCCAAGTGGAGGGTGTGTGTTCCTGCTGCTGTTTATAGCTGCTGAGAGGTCATTTACAAGAGATTGGGAAAGGGTTTTTAGTGGTGATTAGGGGGTGTGGTGCTGTCATGTGTGGGATTAGCACATCTATTGTGTGAGTTTTTTGTATATTTCTGTGGTTGAGTAGAGTTCGTTGACCTTTTGCAAGCATCGGATTCCGGCCGTGAAAGCCTTCGACTATACAAAATGCAGAAGGATTTCTCTGCCCAGAAGTAGTTCCAGAGCCTAGGAGATTCTTGAGCAAGATGTCCTCAATGGCCACCCCTTTCTCTCATTGGGATCACCTCTTCCTCATTTCTATTCCCCCCTTCCATTGATTTGTCCTTTTCCTCTGAGCTCAATATCCATAATTGCCTAATGGGAAAGTTCAGCATTGGTGTTCTGCAAATATATTAAGATAACAACTCACAGTGACTGAGAAATCTTGGAACCATACTCCAAACACACCTAGAGCTCAAAAAGTTGTAGAAAAGCAGGGAGAATGAGAGTGAATGAATGCTTTGCACCTTCCTTTTCTTTCCCTTACTGGTTCCTAGAGACACCAGTCAGCCACAGAAAGTTGAGGAGCTATAATAGTTAAAAGTGTCCCAGTTATAGCCTTCTTGAGCTATGGATCTTGGTAGCTGTCCACTGATGACTGACCCTAATACCCTGATCAACAGCAGAATTTCTGTTAGATAAAACCTGCATATATAAACCATTATCTAACATTTTCTTTCCTCTTGGAAGTTTTAAAATTACTTCTGCATTAAACATTGCCAAAGTTTCTGGAACACAGATCAATGTGTGCAACTGCTTGACATTTTAAGTTAGTTTTAGTAGCACTCTACATTCCTCACAAAGAACCCCTGCTGTTTACTGTGGTGGCTTGAGGGATTTTGATATAAATAATATGCATTAATATTTATTGTGGTAAAGACAATTACAATTTAAAAAAGAAATATAACAACATGGATCTAATAAAACTTTACCATACTGAGAGGTGTGCTGAAAAATATTCAGGTATTCCACTCAGTCTCATTAGTATGTTAGGTCACATTTCTTTCCATGCAAGAGTTTTGTGCCTTGGAAAATTGAGCACATATTTAGTTGCTGAATCTTTCATTTGGTCTAATGTAACCTTCTTTATGGAAAAAGCACTATGATTCCAGTCTACATTTAACTACTAGCTCCCTTCCCTTATATCTGAGCAAACTAACTAGCCAATTATCTGAAAGCCACAAGGACAGAATAACAGCTGAGTTTTCCATAGGCTTTCTCTGTCAGAGAAAGGTAGAATTTGTCTTGAATTTGACTTTTTGATCAGGGATGATACTGCCAAGAGCAATTAGAGGCAGCTTTGAAACCAGAGGAAGGAAGATAAACAACTCATGAGCTCAGATAGTATTCTCATTCATCCTTTCAATCCATGAAAGAGGACTGGAGAGGGAAAGAAGAATATAGCAAATGAATGACTGCCTATCAAAATGGTGCCTATGGAAGGGAATTGGCTTCCAGAATCATGATCAGCATTTTCTGGATGGTAAACTAATATCATGAGTTTATTGCATCTCACAAAGAGTAGAAGTAATGTTTGGTCACAGAATGTGAGATTCTTCAGGATGAAGAATCTCAGGGGCATGGGGTGGAGAAGAAAACTCTAATGCAAGGATGTCCAGCAATGACTTCTGCCATCTTGAAGGAAATGACAGAAACATCAGGAAGAACACTATTCATGAACTTTGCTATCTATGTACTTGTGCTCAAAAATACAAGAGGAGGAGGAGGAGGAGGAGGAGGAGGAGGAGGAGGAGGAGGAGGAGGAGGAGGAGATCAACTTCAACAGGAAAGAAAATATAATTTAATAACATATCTGGAAATATGATTCTCATAATTGGAATACAGCAAATAAAGGATGCAGTTTATCCAAAAAGAACAGAAACAGTTAAAAGGAGGACTGGACTGGCACTGTTTGGTCCTGGACCCAGTGCTCTTCAGCAATTTTACTAATGGGTTTGAGAAAGAGGTGAAGGAAATACTTATTAGATCTGCAGAAGGTTCAAAACTGGATTAGAAAGCTAAAATGTCAGATAGAGAGCTAATACTTCAGAAAATTTTAACTGATCATGATAAGTTAGAGAAATGTAATCAAGTTCACTTAGGGGGGGAAAAATCAAATGTGCAAACATATGATGGAGAATAATATGTGTGAAAGGGATCTTGGTACTCTGGTTGATCACAGTTTGATAAGGCTGCCAAAGGCAAATGTAATTTTAGGCTGCATCAACATAATGTCCAAATCATGGGAAGCAAGAGCTTCACTTTATTCTCTATTGGTCAGACCTCACCACAATGACGATGTCTGATCCTTGACAGCCCACTTTAATCAAGATTCAGATAAACTGGATTCAACTTATAGAAATCCAACTAGGATGGTCAAAGAGTAGAACGTAAATGAAGAATGATTTGAAGGAACAGGTAATGTTTAGCTTTGAGAAGTGTAACAGAGGATACGATAGTGTTCTTAAAATACCTGCAAGGATGTTTCAGAGAAGGTCAAGACCTATTCATTCTGGAATGCAGGATGAGGAATAATGGGTTTAAGGTGCAGGAAGACAAATATAACCAATTACCCAGAGATGTTGTGGGGCCCCCTTCACTGCATATGTTCTAGCAGAGGCTATACAACCAGCTGTCATGGATGTTTAAGTTGGATTTCTGTTCCTAGCAAGGAGTTGGATTTGATGGGGTAAATGGCTCCTTCCAACTCTACAATTCTATGGTGGCAGTGGCTCTCTAGGCCCTCTTAGAAAGAGTCTTGCTGATCATGATGATTTCCCTGGAAGGGATCACAGCTGAATTAGAAGCCTTATATATGCAAAGATGCCCTCTGTTATTAATCTGAAGCCCCCTCTCCAGTGTTTTTAACTACTTTTTTGGAATGCATGGTGTGGTAGTAATTTTAAAATGACCTTTGAACACATCTTATTAGATACAAAAGTTGTTGTGAGAATATGCACATAGAACCTCCTGTAGTCATTTGAAATAGTTACTGTAAGAACCACAGCTACCCTCTACCAGCCAGGCTTGCATTTTCTCTGATGTAGCATGTAGTACTCTTTAACTGCAGTTCTAAAACATTTATAGCAGTGTCTAAATGTATACTATACCCCGGGGATCCAGCTTGCAATTTCAGATATGTATACACATAGGTTGATCCACTGTCCTTCACCCTCTCTGAAGTACCCCCATTAATAAATATACCATTAAGTATAATACAATCATTAGCACAGCATGGGGAGTTGGATATGGCCCTCTAGCTGTGAGTTATTTAAAGGTTACAAAGGCTTGAGAAGCAAGAGAGAAAGGAATAATGTAAAAGCCAGGCTGCAACACACTAAAGCAAAATTCTTGGATTTAAAGTGTTTCAGCTCAGCTGAACTCTATAGAGCTAAATATTTTCTGTGAGCCAGATCCTTGCTGTGTATTAGGTTGAAAGAAGAAACTGAATGTCACCCATTCTAGCTACTTAGGTTCTGTCTATGCAAACATCTCTGATACATTCTTCCACACTGTCTGGTTTGGAGGAAAATAGATCATTTAACACAATCAAAGCGGTACGTAGGAGAAAGAATAAAGTTGATTAAAAGATATTAATTTAACTTAGGTGGAGATCCAGTGATGGAGAATGTGAAAGAAACAAGGGTTATGTTAATGTTAATTAAAACCGCTGACCAAATTGCAACCTGAAGACAAATTCTAGAATTCTGCACTTCTGAAAAGGTTCTTTGCTTCTCGGAAGGCTTGTGATGAGAGACAACATAGTCCTCATCTCGATAGTGGTCAGGGCAAGAGAAGACCCTCCCTAGTTTCTCAGGCTGTAAAGGAGATGGCAGGAGAATTGTACTCTCAGATTTGCAAGATTCTGTTAATGTAGCCTTACAATAAAGTAGAATTAGCTCATCTGGTTGTGTGTCCTGTCTGGTCTACCTGGTAAGGCCAACACACACTGAAGCCCCTTCCACTGGAGCACTGCCTCAACGCTGAACAGCATCCAGGCAATGCTGCTTTTCTGCAAGCCAAGCACTTTGTTTTTACTTGCACAGGCCTTGTAAGGACATTAAAAATTACAAGCTAGTGGGCAGAATTTTAGAAGTGGGCCTAGGAACAAATGAATTCAGGTGCCTGGTCACTGACATATTACCTAAATGGCACAAACAGCATCTATATCAGTGGAAATAAGAGCAACTACTAAAAGAATAAGTAATTCATGGACCCTGCCCCTCACACTTGGCAACCTAGTTTTCATATCTGTTTTGATTTTAGAAAAATGCTACACATAGAAAATCATACTTCTCGGGTTTGTTTTGATCATGGATAAATTGTGAAATGAATTTTCTTTAGAAGTTCACATTGCAATTCTTTCTTGTTAGTGTTCCCTTTGCTGGGGGGATGCTCGTTTTCCAGAGGACTGTAATTCTTCCAGTCTCATTTTTATCACTGTAAACAAAAATAGCCACCAGATTGCGATAGGTTCAGGATTTCCATAACGAGCGCAAGGGCAAAGCCACAGCACCATGGCCTTTCAAAATGACATTAAACGACATTAAAATGGCAGCCAGTCAGTTTAGAAGGTGCTAAGAGGTTATGGTTTATGCTATTAGCAGTTTGAAAGTGTGGATGCACCTCCATAAAGGTTGTAAAACCTGGGAGATCTGGAAGTGTGACATAGATCAGCAATCATAAGGTATGTGTACAGTTTCTACACTACATGAAATGGCTGACTTTGTGGAGGTGTTACTGCTTAATGAAATTAAACATTTGACTGATCATACTTTTTCATAATGGTTCCCAGGTTTTTGAAGATCATCTTGTGTTTATGTAATTCCAGACTGGTAAGCAATTTGGATATTCGAAGACTACCTTTAGGGAATGTACAAGGAGCACTGATAATCAGCAAAGGATGGAGTGAAATTATTTCCATGTTAGAAATGCTAGACATTCCAGTATTACATCAAATTAACTCTTTCTGGGCTTGTAGCAAATGCAATGAGGAGAGAGAGTGTACATGAAAAGGAAACCCATATTTCATTCTGCAATCTGTGGCATGGGGAAGCAGTCCTTAACCCTTTTTGTTTGTGACCTCCAGAATCCCAGAAATCCAGTGCCAAATTTTGACAAACTGTTTAAAAATTGCAGCAGTTTCTCACTGGTGTTTTCATGGGGGAGGGGAAGAAAAACTGGTATATAAACATATATTATGCTTAACACAACAAACATCCAAAAAATACTCTCCAAACCCCCTTGGAAAAAATCCCTAAAAGTTGTGTCTCTGTTTACCTCTGTAATATCATTCTGCCATCTTTGTGACTCTTAGCCACAATTTTTTTTTTTTAAAAAAACTTCAGTAGGTGAAAAGTTATCTGTCCAGTTCTGAAGAAGTCAGATATGACTACTATCACAACTGTTTTTCTTTGCTCTGAAGGTTTTTACACATGTACAAATTCCCTTAAGGAATTTTATCCCTGAAATGGTAGTCATGTCTGTTCTTTACCAGTTTCCCTTAAATTGCATTCAATTATTGTGAATCTGATAGCTTTGATTTTGCTTAGTTTCCTATTTTTTGAATCTCGAGTCATCTCAAGTCATTCATTTTTGTATCACTCCCTTCATTGTTGTATATATTTCTTCTACTATGTGCATTTATATCCATATTTTTTCATGCAATTTGACTAAATATAATGTTTTTGTGTAACTTCTTCATAATATCCTTATTTTTGTATGTATTTTCTCATAATGTACACAGTTTTGTATGTATTTGTTGAGACACAAACTACCTCCCAAAATTCAGAAAAGGTTGGAACAGCTTTGTTCATGTGTAGGTTCAGGAATTATGGTTTGGTTCATGTTGTATTAAAATGCTCCCCATTCCTACTTATTTCTCTGTGACTCTATTATCAGTTAGTAAGTAGTCCTGCTAATGAAAAATAAGTCTTACATTGAGTTTCCCCCGCCCATGAGTTTTTGGATCATTGTGCCCTTAAAATACTCATATGTCTGTTAACATGAGGTTAACAGAAGTATACCATTTGAAAATTACAACTAAAACTTTCTCCCCGCTATCTTTAAGTAGTCCTTCAAATTATGGGATTGCCAGCAACAATATAGGAGAACATTTATGCCCACTTATTTTAATGCATTGCACCGTATTTGCTGACTGGCCAATTTAACAAGGTTCCACATAATGAATAACTTTTGTCCCTGTGGAAACAGACTTAGTCAACTATGTTCTTTTATTCTAAAATTTTTGCAAGAAGCCTAGGAAGAGGCTGATTCTCCCTTTATTAAGAGCTACACCTAAAAGAATGATTGGTAGCTTTCTGTTTAAAGATTATTTTTGTTTACATTGCTGAGAAAATGGCTGAGGTATTATACTCAATGAAAGTTAAGAAAAATTCCTGCTTGATTCTGTTCTTTGTTACGTGCCTTACCATAATGCACTCACCCTCTCTGTGCTAATTCTGTTGAACTATGAAGCAGTAAACTATCACTGTGTTCTATTCTTGGGGGTGGGGGTGATTGCTTTCCATCATTTCTATTATTCATTTTATGCTACACTTTTTCCAAGTTCAGAACATCAGAAATATGATTCTTAGGAACTAGACAGGCCAAGATGAATTAAATTTCTCACATATATTTTGTTCGTAACAGCTCACCCTTTTCCCCAATACAGTCATGGCAAACATGGCACACGTAGGAACTGGAAGGCAGAAAAGGTAAAATATGAGCATGTTTAGCAGACTATATTCAAGCCTTCTGGGGGCCACTGTATTCAGGCTATTTCTTGCTCATATGTGTGTTAATGGGCTGTGCAAGACCATATTTTATGCATAATATCCATGTTATTTGTATAGCAGCATCAGTGTAGATGCTTCTTTACAGAGTAAAACAAAACCTGACACGAGGTTAAATAGTACTTTCCCAAATTATTGCTATGTAACAGAAAGTACCCAAATCAGATCCAATATGTGATCAGGATGAAGCTTATTATCCATATACTGACTTAATTAATAAATGAGGTGTTTAGAATGGGATAGTACCCAAGCTCAGACCAGCATTCTGGTCATTAACGAGTCAGAAGGCTACAGGAAATGATGGAATACCCACTGAAATATGGCAAGCAACAGAAGAAAAATCAGTCAAGGTTCTAACCAAGATATGTCAGCAAATCTGGAGAACAACACTGGCCAAGAGATTTGAAGAGGTCAGTCTACATTCCAATACCAAAAAAAGGAGACTTAACAGAGTGTGCAAACTATTGTACAATATCCTTAATTTCAAATGCTAGTAAAATAAAGTGTGGGATCATCCAAAACATATTAGAGCCCTAAATGGAAAAAAAGATGCCAGATGTTCAAGATGGCTTTAAAAAAGGCTGATGAACACGAGTCATTATTGCTGATGCATGCTGGATAATTGAGAAAGGCAGATAATACCAAAAAGAAGTCACTATGTGCTTCATCGACTGTAGAAAGGCCTTTGATTGTGTTGATAATGTCAAGCTTTGAATGTGCTCAGAAAATTGGGAATCCCAGAACATCTCATTGTCCCCATGAGACACTTATGAAGTTTTATAACTTCAGGAAGCCACAGTATGGACAGAACATGGTGAAACAGACTGGCTCCAGGTTGGCAAAGGAGTGCGACAAGGCTGCATACTCTCCCCTTATTTATTAAACCTATATACTGAATATATATTAAGGGAAGCCAGATTGGAAGAAGATGGGCGTGGCTTTACAATTGGAGGAAGAAACTTCAACAACTTGTGCTATGCTGATGATGCTTCCCTGAAAGCTGAAAATGCAAAGGATCTGCAAGCCCTAGTGGTAAAAGTTAAAGAGCACATGAAAAAATGGGACTAAAATTAAATATAAAGAAGACCAAACTAATGACAAGAGGTAGAACAACCAGCCTTAGAACTGATAATGAACATATCAGAGTGCTGGATAGCTTCTGCCTTATAGGATCAACCATCAACAGTAAAGGAACAAGCAATCAAGAAATATGCCACAGACTAGCACTTGGTGGAGCAAATATGGCCTTGGAAAAGATATTCAAATGCTGTGATGTGTCTATGCCTACAAAGATCAGAATCATGAAAGCCATGGTATTCCCTGTAACACTCTATGGAAGCGAAAGCTGGACTTTAAAGAAGCAGGATAGGAAGAATATTGACGCCTTTGAACGATGGTGTTGGAGAATACTCCTGAGAATACTGTGGACAGCCAAGAAAACAAACTGATGGATCATCAAACAAATCTACCCAAATTCTCACTTGAGGCACAAATGACCAGGCTCAAATTATCCTACTTCGGACACATTATCTGAAGACTCAGCTCTCTGAAAAAGGCTCTAATGCTGGGAAAGGTGGAAGGAAAGAGAAGAGGACGACTAGCAGCAAGGTGGATGGTTACTCAGTTACTCAGTGGCAATGAGTACACTGTTGGAAGACTTGAAAGACCAGGTTAAGGATAGATCATCATTAGTCCAAAGTCACCCAGCCGGCCTAAAGTCACCCAGCCTAAGGAAGGACAAGAACTCATGGCCTCCTGGTTTCTAGACTGAAGCCTTAACCACTAGACCAAACTGGCTCTCTTTTGATCATCCAGAGCATATTTTGAAAAAGAAGAAGAGTATGTGGAAGAATGGGATCACCCATAAAACTCATCTCACCTTCTTCTTTCAGCAGAGAGAGGAGAATCTGGATTCCCTCCAATGGAATTAATTAAGGTTGCAAAGAAGCAACAGCACACCAGTATATTTCTTTCCTTCAAATTAGTTAACCTGTTTGCCATTGAGTTAACTCCTCTGCTTGCCTTTATCAATACAGATATGCACACATACATCCAAACATCCACACATATACATACAAACATGCATACACACACACGCACACACAGAAACAGTGTGTATCTGGGGGGGGAGTAGTCAAACTGGACAAGATGCTGAATGTGTCATCCCAGCCCTGCCGCTACACATTCAAAAGAGATAAGTTTGCATTGAAACGACACTTCTACTGTCCCACAGACACCACTACCTCTGATATATATTTAACTAAAATACTTGTTTAGCTTTATTGAAAATATAATACTTTTAAAATGCTTATTTCTTTGCATTGTGCCAAATCTAATTACCAGGTATAGTTTGTCAGAAAAAAAGGGGGGAAAGTCTTTATGTTGTTCTGGTTTGGGATCACAATATTCAGTTATATTCTTCGTCCCTTTCTTTCCTTCTCTTTTTGCCTTTTAATAACTTCTCACTCACCATGCAGCTTCTTTTCTGAGTTCAGCTAACTTGTGTAAGCGTTGGAGAGCTTTCTCTTGCTTCTTTTCATCCTTTCTTGATTTGGACGCTACATTCCGAGCAAACTCCCTCTGTTTTAGCTCCTTGAGCCTCTGTTAGAAATAATTGGAAGCAAGCAAGAGAAACATTAATGCAAAGAAAGGAACTTCTGTGAAGATAAAACTTTGTAATACCAGAAACTATTATTTGGGTTTCATTACCCTATTTATAAATATTGACAGGAAAAAAAATGAATGTGCCTTGACATTGCTATGATGTACTTTTTTTTTAATTTGTCAAGAAATTTGGGGCTGCTTATATCTTTTATGTAGTAAAATTAATACTGCACCAAAATCTGCCTTGCAATTTCTCAAAAGTTCTCTTTCTGTGTAATTTCTGTGCTCCATTTTCCTATCTTATTCCCAGGCTGCTTAAGAATATATTTCTCATTTCTCTGTGTGGTATTTTTGAGCTTAGTTTATTGATAAATACATTGGAAGTGGCTTCAGTGGTTATTTTTCTTGTTTGTTTCACATTGTTCCATCACTCTGAAGGCTCCAGGGCTATTCACAGTTCCCAAGGTGGAAGCAGCTCAGGGGAGGACTGCTCTGCACTGTTTGCCATTATGATTTAATTGACGCATGGTAAAAAGGTAAAGGTTCCCCCTGCACAGTTGTGCAGTCGTGTCCGACTCTAGGGGCCGGTGCTCATCTCCGTTTGTTAGCCAAAGAGCCAGCGTTGTCCGAAGACGCTTCCACGGTCATGTGGCTGGCATGACGCGGACAGAATGCTGTTACCTTCCCACCGAAGTGGTACCTATTCATCTACTTGCATTTGCATGCTTTCAAATTGCTAGGTTGGCAAGAGGTGGGGCGAGTGCGGGAGCTCACTCTGTCATGCAGGACTAGGGATTCAAACCTCCGAACTTGAGATCTTCCGATCGACAAGCCTGGTGTCTTACCCGCTGAGCCACCACGCCCCCTAAATTGATGCATGAGAAGTTAGCAAATGCAGGCTGCTGGAACAATTATTTTGCAATGAAACATAAGGCACTCTCAAACACAATTTGGCCGTCCCCTAACTAGGTAAGTGCCAGAACACCACATTCTAACTATGAGAATATTACTGAGACTCTCTTCTCCTTGAAATAAATTTCAACAGCCATTCTCTTTCATGAAATCCATTGAGAATTGTTCAAGAAAAAATAAAGATGTTTCCTGCAGAGACTAAGTAAAACGCTTTATTCCTTTATTGTAAAAAGATTAGCTTAAAATGAGTCAGAATTCCTAACATTTTGGGGGATGTGCAGCCCTTGGTATTGTTTATTTCCAAAAGCACTCTACCTTATACTGTAAATCTGCAGTTTCCCTTGAGAACTCCTCCATTCAAAATTAATTGTTTGACTAGAAGATTCCCATTGCAAGGTCTAATATTTAGTCTTTTCTTATTAAATGTCTTTTTAATTGTCTACTGAAAGTATCTCACAGTGCAACCCTATGTATGTCATCAATCAGAAGTTATCTCCACTGAGTTCAATGGGCTTCAATTCCAGCAGGTTTGTGGTCTTATATTATACATAAAAATCAGAGCAAAACAAATACCTGGTCTGCACCTCACAGTAAGTTAAAAAGTGATTGGTTTCTTCTTGACTTAGCATTTTTATGCAGTGAACCATTATGACTACAAACCATTGTTTATGGGTTAACTTATTATACAAACCCAATCAACTGTGGCTTATTATTGAAGAAGAGGTTTTTAAGGAGATAGTGATCTGCCCTCTTCCACAAGAAGCTATTGCTGGATGCAACAAGGTTAGATAATTTCCAACCAAACTCCAACCTTCTCTTTTGGGGAGAAGATTGTGGAAAAGGCGGTCAGGCTGCAGTTTCAAAGGACCCTGGAGGAAGCAGATCATCTGGACCCCTTTCAGTTGATTCAGAGGCACACTGAGCATGCTTGTGGATGAGCTCTGGCAGGACTGGGATGGGGATGATGCAGCCTTCTTGGCCCTTCTCAGTTAATCAGTGGCTTTCAATGCCTATGATAATGGCATACTTCTGGATTGAATCTGAGAGCGGTAGGGGGGAGGCACTGTTTTACAATGGTTCTGCTCCTTTCTCCAGGGCTGATTCCAGTAAGTGTTAGTAGTGGGGAGAGCTCTAGCCCAGGGCCCCTGCTTTGTGGGGTGCCTCAGGAATCATCACTCTCCTTGCTCCTATTTAACATCTACATAAAGCTGCTGTGCTGGGTGAGGTCATGGGATAGCATGGAGTAGTAAGGCATCATTGGTACACCAGCAATGGCAATTATACATCTCCACCCCTAGCCAACTAAGTCATACTGTTAAGATCCTGTTGCAGTGCCTGGAGGCTGTTGGAGATGTCTAATTGCTGTCATTGGACTACTTGCAGTTTCCAAGTAGTCTTTAAGGGCAGCCCAACTGGGTGGTAATGAGGGCATGGGTTACTGTACTTAGGTTCTCCTGCACCAGTTTGGGTCACAATTGGTGCATCAACCAAAGCTGAGCAAAGGTCCCACTGGCCACAGCCTCTACTTGCTGCTCAAGCAAGCGCCATGAGTCTTGAAGAATCCCCAAATTGCAAACTTGCTCCTTCCCAGGGTGTGTCTGCTCATCCAGAAACTACTCTGGCATCAACAGAAAACCCCACTGTACAAACAATAACTCTGTCTTGCTTATGCTCAACTGTCCAACAATTGCCCTGGAAAAGACCCTGATGCTGGGAAAGACTGAAGGCAAAAGGAGAAGGGGATGGCAGAGGATGAGATGGTTAGATAGCATCACCGATGTAACGAACATGAATTTGAGTAAACTCCGGGAGACAGTGGAGGACAGGAAGGCCTGGCGTGCTATGGTCCATGAGGTCACGAAGAGTCGGACATGACTAAACGACTGAACAACAACAACAAAAATTAAGAAGTTAGGAAGATATAGCAGCAGAAGAATTGTCCAGCGTGGGGCTACACTAGCAGTTAGTCCAAAATGAACACCTGGCAAGCCATGGCCAAAGTGTCCTAATTTGGGCAGTATTTTCTTAAAACTATTTTAGAGTCCAGCCCTCATAGACACAGCACAGGAACAGCTTAAGGCTGCAGTGTAGAAGTGCCCATAGTCATTCCATTGAGTTAATCAAACTTTTCAATCTACTGTGTATCCAAACAAGCTCCAAAAATCAAACCCATTATATGTTCAATCTTGGAAGATAAACACATTCCATTAGTGTAATAAAAATGACCAGATGAATCAATCAAACTCTGCACTACTTTATTAAGAGCAATCTTCTAAAACAAATATTTACACTATGGTGAACAGTAGCAGTCCTGTTCTTTTCCTGCAAGGCTGCCCTAAAGCTGCTACCAGCTGCTGCGACAAGCGTTCTTTGGCAAGTTTGAATTCATAAAAGCGAGGCCTGTGATGACAGATATTGGGATAAACAAATTGCAGGAGAAAGGTTTTCAGAGTAACGTGCATACCTGCAAAGAAACAGAATTCAATTTTTGTGGGTTTTTTTTTTCTGGAAAGCAGAATTTCTCAGTGCTTTGCCCTATTGCTTGATTACAAAAAGGCTTGCTCTGATTTTCAAGTATATCTGGAATATATATTTTGTTGTCTATCAGAGCAATGGTATTAATGTAATCACAGATTTTCTTAGTAATAAATTATTATAGAAATAATAGTAATGGGGAGAATATTATTCATTTTGCATTTTAATATGAATTTATCTAATTCTGCACTTTAAAACTAGAACATACACTGAAAGTAAGTAATCCAGTTCTCCAGTAAAAAATATTTTATGGAAAAAATGCATCTAAAATACATCACATTTTGAAAACTGTACAAAATGCTTTTGATTAAAAGAAAATGTTTGTGAAATATGCAGGTATTAGAGAACTATTTAAATTTTGTAAAATACAGAGGCAAAATAGGAATTCACCACATTTAGGATTGGAAAGCTGGAAGAAACCAAAAGCTGACAGATTTGTCCAATCTTAGATGTCATGCCTTTTCCACTTTCCTAGTTTTGCCTGGGTCATGCTGCTTTCTGATGAGGTTTCTGTGTGATAACACAGACCATCTGATCACTCCTGAGGGCTACCTAACTGGTCAAGTGTATTCTTTCTACTTTTTGGCAAAGTCTTCTCCCAAATTCTGTAGATAACCCAAACTGGTTGGCTACTATAGGGCTATAGCATTTCCATTTCCAATCATCTGTGTTCTAGCCCAGAGGTAGGAAGTGTGTACTGTGAATTTACAAGACCTCAGGGTAAAATGTCTTTCTCCTTGTCCAGTCTGTCATTCTCACCATCATTTATTTATTTATGATGATAATGATGGAACAGAACCACTGCACATGAGATAAGAGGCTAACCCTACTCTCAGCTATTTTGCCTGATCTCTGTCTTGATCTCTCTCTTAATCTCTCTCTCATTCTCTTGCCTACAGACACACAGGTGTTGGGTGAAAAGGAACCCACAGAAACCTTCCCTCTCCCCTCCCCCCTCCCCATGCTTCTCCCCCTCCCTCTCCCTCTCCCTCTCTCAAGATTTGTATGGCCACCTATCTTAAAACACAACTCTGGGTGGCTTCCACTCTTGTGCAAAGTGGAGAGGGGGATCCTTTGGAAAGCAAGCAAGTCGGGGTTAGTTTGAACTATATTCCTTCCATAATTACCTCAATCTGGATTAAAATCTGTGCATTTATTTAAGATTAAAAGAAAAATAATAAATTAACAATGAGAAACTTAGTTGCATTCCAAATAATTAATGCAATGTATGTTATTTTTACCCTGAGATTCAAAATAGACACATAGTGTAAAACACTGGATGGGAGTGGGCAGGGTACACCTAAGATTAAAGGACATTTTGGGCTTTCCCCACTGATGAGATGAGTTGAGGCTCTGTCCACCCATCTTTAAGTTGGTTGGGATCTTTAAAAAAAAGTAAAAAAACTTTTTTTTTACTTTACCTGCAGGAAATTTGCTATCCCTATTGCCAATCCCAATCTTGCCTTCATTGCTGCTGTTCTCAAATAGAGCAGTCAACTGATTTCCATCCAAGGTAATCAGTGAGAAAGCCTAATAGTTGTTATACACCTTGAAGTTACTCTGGATATTGTCAGAAGAAAAGGGATAAACATAACTCTAAACCAGTGCAGCTAAGGATGACTTAAGCCTGTCTCTCATGCAAATGGGTAAAGACCTTTATCTTTAAGTAATGCAGCTCAGGAAAAAAAAAGAACCAGAATTAAATCTCAATGAATTATGATCAGTCAGTCTGACATCAATACCTGGGAAGGTTTCAGAGGAAATCATAAAGCAATTGACCTTAAATATCTTGAAAACAATGTGGTGATTCCCAAAGGTTAGCATGGATTTGTTGAAAATAGGTCTTGCCTGACTTCATTTTTGGCTTAGGTAACTTCTCTAGTATGGGGGCACAATGGCTCAGCGGTTAAGATGTCAGGCTTGTTGATCAGAAGGTTGCAAGTTTGGATGTTCGAGCACTCGCCCCAGCATTTGCCAACCTAGCAATTTGAAAGCATTCAAATGCAAGTAGATTAATAGGTACCACTTTGGTGGGAAGGTAACAGCATTCCACACGCGTCATGCCAGCCACATGACCGCAGAAGCGTCTTCGGACAATGCTGGCTCTTCGGCTAACAAACAGAGATGAGCACCGGCCCCTAGAGTCAACACGACTGTGCGGGGGAACCTTTAACTTTACCTTTAACTTCCCTAGTAGATTATGAGAAACCTCTGTCCTCCCTTCTGATTTGCAAGTTAATAAAATATGGGCTGGTTAACATGTCTGTTAGGTGTCCTGGTAACATTTTATTTAATGCAGGAGTGTTACTTAAATTAGGCAACAATCAGTTCCTATGATCATTCATTATAATAAGCACTTCCTTCAGAGCTTATGTTTTGTTTCCCATAGGGATCCTAAAGCACACACACATTTCATTTTTCACCCCCATTACTTGAGGTAAAAGGTAAGTGATTTTAGGGTTTTCTTCCCCCTCCTATCAGATTACCAACATTTTCAAAATATCACATCTAGAGCTCTGGGAGGGAGCCCTTCCCTTCTGTCAACTCCCTGTGTATGCCCTTGGAAACTATTAGCTGCAATCTCTGGGTCTATCTTGGATTAAAATAAATAGAAATAAAGGGAGAGCCAAAATAAGAGAGTTTTAGAGGGAATTTATCCTGACACCGTCCTACTAGCACTGTGGATGATTACCCATGACACTCATCAACCTTTCAGCAGACCAAAACCAGAGCTATACCTGCTTCATTTAGTTCTGTTTCCCTCTTTGAAGAAGCACCACCAGCCTAAATAAGTTCACTGGGAAGTAAGCTCCCATGTTTAATATGGTTTCTCCTAGGTAAGTTTAGATGATCACATGACCCAGATGCAACAGAATTGCAAAATGTGTACTCATTACCTAGGTAGTTCCTGCTGATATCATGAGCCTTGAAACTTTTCCTCTCCCATACTTCTCTCTCTCTCAACCCATGAGTTAAAACAAAGACTAGTGGTTACATCTGTTTCTATCAGCATAACAGATCAGCAGGTCTTCTATCTTGAATAGGCAGTGGTTGGCATCTATTCTTGTGGTTACCTACCACATACGTTCTTTTCCTCCCAGCCTTCAGTGGTTCAAAGCACTGTGTTCCTAGCCTTCTGAGTTTCTCTCAGTCCCAACCAAATATTTCAAGATATGAAATCATAATCTTTCTATCCTCTACTATCTTTTTCTTCCCCTCTACCCCAGTTTCATGAGTTGTGGGCATAAACTGTGTGCTTCCCTTCTCGCTGTGAGAAAAAAATTCATTGACCAAAGTTGAGATGTAACTTAGAAAATATTTAACAACTGATTCATATGAACCAAACCAAACTGCCTAGATAAAACCCCTATATTAATGCCTCAGCTGAAGAAACAGAATGCTTATCACATTGCAGATAACAGAAACCAGGGCGAGATAGCTAGTACTGCAGACAGCAAACATAAAATTCAAAATTATCTGGACAGGTTAGAGAACTGAGCTGAAAATAATAATAATAATAATAATAATAATAATAATAGTAATAGTAATAATAATAATAATATATTAAACCTGTATGCTGCCTAACTCTCAATGAGTCTGTTAAAAAAATCAAGTTTAAACTTCAAGACAAATGCAAAGTTCTTTACTCAGACAGATATCAAATGCACAGGTATAGGATGGAGAATACTATATGTGAAAAATGTCTTGGAATTGTGGCTGATCGCAAGTCAAATATGATTTAGGTTTCAACAATACAGTATAGTCTCCAAACCACAGTGAATAATAGTTCCATTAAATTCAACATTAGTTAGACCCCACGTTAAGTACTATGTCCAGTACTAGACACCACATTTAAGCAAGATTCAGAGAAACTAGACGACTATCGGAGGAGCACTAGTATCCTGTCCCAGCCCAATCATACACAATACACCAGGGAGGCAGTTGTTAAACTTTACTGAGAAACTTGTGAGGTAAACATGTGAGGTAAACTTTGCTGAGAAACTTGTGAGGTAAACTTGTGAGGTAACGAACAGGCAGCAAGGGAGTGTGAGGGCAAAAGCACACTCTCTATAAAAACAAGCCCCCAAAGTCCCACGAGCTTGCCTTAAGGGAGTTTCACATACAAAACACGATTAGTCAAGTGAGTCCAAGAGTCAAGAGTCAGGTCACGAGGTTTTCCAATCAGGAATCCAGGCACATGGAGTCCGGTAAGCAGATGATTGTCCCCAATGAACGGTCTGGGCTTGCAGCTCCCTTTTTATAGAGGCAGACCCGGGTGGAGCTTATTTAGGAGGGCGGGGCTGCTTTCTCGTGTGTAGCCTCACCAACCTCCTCTGTTCCTCTCTCCTTCCCGCTCTCCTTTTTCGAGCACTGGGAGGGGGAGGCAGCTCTGAGTCTTCGTCCTCACTGATCAGTGGCGCCTGTGCCTGCTGCTCGCTGACCAGCCCCGCCTCCTCTGACTGCTCAGGTGGCCATTTATCTAGAGCTGTCTGCTCGCCCTCCAATGCTACGTCAGAGGCTGGCTGCCCATCCTCGTTGTCTGACTCTGACTCTGAGCCCAACCCCCCCCCCCCCCCCATGGACACCGAGCCTGACCCCCCCCATGACAATTAGTGCAATCTTTACAGGGAAAGAATTGTGGTGTGTTTAGCCTTAAAAAAAGATGAATATAATAGCATTCACAAGTATTGAAAGGAATGTTAAGACCTATAGTGAAAACAGTTACTTAGAGAGATGATAGACTTTCCTTCACTGGATGAGCTGAAGCAGAGGCTAGACAGCTAGCTGCTGGGGTTGTTTTCATCTAGACTCCCACAATAACAAGTTGTACTAGATGGCCTAATAGCCCCTTCCAACTCTATGATTTTATGAAATGAAAGTAAAACATTGCATGTGATTTGGGTAGACTCAATTGACAATGAGAGTTATTGTGAAATGGATATCTGGTGGTATGTCAAGTTGTAACCTTGTTGGGTTCATAGGTGGATGTAAGACAATCAAGAGGAACATGGCCCATCTCACAGAGGGGGACAAATTTTACAAGTTCCTTAAACTATAGCAGGAGACAGAAAGGCATACAGAATAACAGAAGCACAATAAATGGAAATGGAAATGGAAATGGAAATGGAAATGGAAATGGAAATGAAAATAATGGAAAAAATGGAAATGGAAATGGAAATGGAAGGCAGAAATTCAAGGAAGGGTTAGAATTAGGGTTCTCTGTTTCTCGGGTGGGGTTGGGTGGGGGGGCTGAAGGCTCTCTGAGTGAGTGGAAACTTTGACATAGGTGGGGAAATCACAGGACCAAGGGCAGATATAAGGATGTCAGTAGGATTGGGAATAAGGGAGTGGGGACACAGACTATAACTGTTCGAAGAATAGTAGTAATATTAGGGAATCCTATTTTTTCCTCCTCTGATTGCTGTATATTTATCTGTTCCAGACAAAATATCCTGACTGTGCTGTTTGAACACATTAAGAGATGATGAACTAGTTTACCTGGCTTTAAAAAAAACTATCAGCAGTGGTCTGTTATTTTTCTTTCCTTTAAATAATGTTCTAGAAGAGCAGACAATGACCCTAATCGGGATCCCTCTAGTGGAGCCCTGGGCAATTTTCTGAGTACACGCCATGATTAATTCAGTCTAGTACTAAAAGGAGTTTAGAATTCAATTACAATCCATTTGGGTCACAGAAGATGTTAGGCCCTTAAGGGTACCAACAGCATGACAACCTCCTTTAGTAAGCAAGAAATTTGGACCACTGAATTTTGGTTTATAATATTTCAGAATCTGGATAATTATTAAAAACAATGGGAGTATATACAGTAGTAGATATTTCCAGTGAACATAGAATTCTTTGATCAGTTCCATGTCAAACCAGGCCACCATTAAATGATTAACCTTTATTTTGGGTAAGGAATCCTTGGTGTTTAAAATACTGACTTGGTAAAGTATCATCTAGGTATTGGGGGGGGGATATCTATCTTCCCCCACATCTGAAGAAGGGTTCTATCTGTCCTGAAACTTTTTTTTTTACTTTATAAACAGTAAAGTGGTAAACCTAGAGGAACTGGGGAGGCAACTAGTCCCAAATTCCTCCTTCCAAAGGCAAAAAAAGAGATATCCAATGGGAACACAGATGCTTCCTCATCTCCCATACTTCTCTGAAAAAGCCTTTGCTTTTCTGATGTTAGGGAAATATGTGTGTGTTCAAGTTAACAGTGTGGTGGCACTGGTGCAGGTGCTGAAATAGCAGCCTTTGAATTGGGGTATAAAATTTACTTTTCATTGATTCCCATGGGAAAGGAAACCAAAAGAATAAAAATGGGAAAGAAGATAAGGTAAAAGATGTTTCTGTCTCCTTTACCAGCATTAGCTCAACTTTACATAAGTGATTCTTTGCCTTCAGATCTTCCTATCTATACTGCTAAGATCAGTAAATGTATTGTTCAAATAGGACAATGAGAGATGATGGAGGAAGGATAAAACCAAGTGCTCTTCAAGTAATAAGCTTTGATTATTGGGTTGATTAAAAATATAATAAATCAAATTAGTTAAATGTACTTATCAGTTCTCTGAGGAAACAGGGCTGGCAGCACTGCTTTATTTATTATTTACATACATACATACATACATACATACATACATACATACATACATACATATTTTTATGGTCACCCATCTACCAAGGCACTCTGGGTGGTGAACATATAAAAACAGAACCCAAATCACAATCCATTACATAAAAAGACCAAGTTTTGGCCCCTAAAAAAATCTCAATAGCAACATGAAAGCTACATCTGCACCTACATCAGAGCTCTGCCTTGCAGAATAGCCAGGACTTCATAGCCTTCTGGAAGGCCAGCAAGGTCAGGAGGGAGGCTGTTCCTTAAGACGGGTATCATCACAGAGAAGGAATGCTTCCTAAGACTACCAGGTGACACTCTTTACTGAGGAGACCCAGAGCATGCCCACTCTGCCCTATCTGGTGGGATGAGCAGAAACTATCAGGGAGAGGCAGTCCTGTAAGAAACCTGGCCCTGCTGTGTAGGGCTTTAAAGGTGACCCTGAATTGTGACCCTGAATTGTACCTGGAAGTCTACTGGGAGCCAATGCAGCTCACATAGAATTATTCTTACATGGGTGAATGATTGAGCACCCAATACTGCACATGCTGCTACATTTTGGGCCAGCTGAGCTTCCAATGATGTTCAAGGACAGCCCCATGTAGAGTGTGTTGCAATAATCCAAATGGGTGGTGACTAAGGCATGAGTGTCCATGAGCAGTGCCTCCTGATCTAGGAATGGGTGCAACTGGTGCACAAGTTGTAATTGTGCAAAGGCTTTCTTGGCCACAGCTGCAGGAGCCATAAGTCCAAGAGAACCCCCAAATTGCACACCAACTCTGCTTGGGAGAGTGTTCTTCCAGGCTAAATTATGGAAGACCACTAGATGCAGGGTGCCATAAAACCCACAGGCACTCAGTCTTTTCAGGGCTGATCCATAGCTGATTCTTCCCTACCCAGACTGGGAAAGATGAAGAACTGAGTATCATCAGCATATTGATATTTAACCCCCTACTGATGGATGAGAGATCAAGGGAGGCCAGGAGGGATACACTGTCCCCATCCCAGGGCCGCCAGAGGTCATCCACAGGTGTGATCAGTGGGGTCTTGGTACTATATCCCAGCTTGAAACTCAACTGAAATAGGCCCAGATAATCTACTTCCTCCAGAGCTGCAAGCCTGTTAAGATCTTCTTAATATGTCGATTAAGGTTCTCAGTCATCCAGGTGGAACAGTCTGTAGCTTGAATCATGTCAACTGGATTTCTATTTTCTCAGTGGAAACGTTTCGCTCCTTATCCAAGAAGCTTCTTCAGTCTGAGCAAAGTTAGTAAGGGAATCCTTAAATATGTTTCTAGGGTGGCTGTGTGACCTTGCACCTGGGGCTAGGTCATGGTTATTTGAGATGTTTATTTCTAAGTCCCTTTATCATCCAAAGGAGGATCGTTAAGATTACCATGCTGCTGTTGAGCTTGTGAAATGGTCTTAATCTTCCTAGGCACAGAAGACAAAGCAGGAAGGAAAATAGGGGAAAGATTGTGCCTGAGGCCCCCACCTCTATTCAAGGAAGGATTTTCCAAGTTGGCATAAATGGACTCATTGACCCCTCTCTCAAACCACCTATCTTCTCTGTCTAAAATGTGAACATTAATGTCCTCAAATGAGTGTCCTTTTTCCTTTAGATGAAGATAAACTGCTGACTCTGGTCCTGTGGTGTTACTTCTCCTGTGTTGGGCCATCCTCCTGTACAAAGGTTGTTTGGTTTCTCCAATGTAGAGTTCAGAGCACTCCTCACTGCACTGGATTGCATACACTACATTGCTTTTCTTGTGTTTTGGAGTTTGATCTTTGGGGTGTACAAGCCTCTGTCTCAGTGTGTTGGTGGGTTTGAAATATGCAGGTATGTGGTGTTTGCCAAATATCCATTTTATCTTTTCAGACACGCCAGCCATGTAAGGAATGACCAGGTTCTTCCGTTTACTCTGAGTCTCAGTCCTATCTGTTGCTGTTTTAGGTCTGGTAGACTTAGATTTAGTGAAGGCCCAATTTGGATATCCACAGGCCTTCAGAGCTGTTCTCAGGTGCTGATTTTCATTCTTTTTGGAATCCATGGAGGTGGGGATGGTTTCTGCTCTGTGTGACAATGTCCTGGAAACTGGATGGAAATTGTCCAGTACTGCTGGGTCCAAGGATGACCTTTTGAGGATGTACAAGACCACTTCTTTTATGGTTTTTCCCCCCTTACAAATGGACATTTAGCAAAATTATTGCTGTACCTATCTAAAATAAGACTTTTTCAGTGAATGAAAAAAAAGCTATTAACATTGCTTTTGCTCTTTAGTTAGGAAACATGCATCTTTGCTACTGATCATTGAACATGGTATACCTAGGGTTTTATATACTCCAATGCTCAGCAATGATGCATTCTAAAGCCATCACCCAAATGCTTTAAGGAAATATTTTAAACATGGTATCTGATAGGTTTTTTGAGTCAAACATTTACTGTTTCCAATTCATTTAGAATGCATGCCTGTTAAAATGCACAGCATTTCCATCTTAGAAACAATTCATTCAGTGAAATTGTTCTTTCCTGAAAGACTGAAAACTGTGGTATGAAGGACCAGATTCAACCCATAGTTATGGAATGTGTAAGTCTATACAAGCCTATCACAAAAATAAGTGTCTCTCTGCTCATGTTGCTTCGATTGGTCCTGATTATTCCCTGTACAGTCCTTTTCTAGTTTGTAAATGGTCAGCTACCTAATTCAAGGACTTCAGCACTTGCAACATAAAGCAACATGCTTTTTAAAATGTAGAACTATAAATTAATAAAAATGTATTATGCATTTATATTCCCTGATGACTCAGGAAAATCGGTAGTTTGTATCCATACTCACTACATTACTTTTTATTAAGGGCACCAATAAATAAATAACTGGATATTCTGAAAAACTGTAACAAATTAATTAAGTACTACATGTGTAATATACTTAGGAAGACTTTATCTTTCAAACTATTTTTTAATGAAAGAGTCTCAGATATTTGATGAAAGTGACATGAGGGTATCATTTAATTAAAGCAATTTTTTTTTAAAAGGTTCTGTTATGAAAAGCTTCAGAATTCTATTGTTTGATTGTTTATTCAAATGACTTAGAGTTCCATAGTGTAAAAGCAGTGCAGAATTTGGGGTTCTCCAAGACTTTCATTTCCTCTCTCCAATATTGTTTTGTATGGCCCTTTGGCACCTAAAAGGTTGTCTACCACTCCCCCTGTAATGCTTGACAAAAGTCACCGCTGTGTTGGGTTCGGTATCGATGAAGAAAGGGATTGGAAAGGGCTCCCCTCCCTTCCACTCTTTGTCCTGCCCTGGCAGCTATTACTAATCAGCATACAATCATTGCTTAACATAGAAAGAATTCCTCTGAAATATAGTAAGACTGAGATGCATCATAAAGTGCAATAGGACCAGGTGATTTCATTCATCTTTTTCACTTCATTCTTCCTATCCAGTTTTGGGTATGAGAGATAAATTTGGGTGCATAAATTATAAACTATCACAAGTTCGGGACACTGCACTTCATTATTGTGAGGCACATCCCATAAGGCAACCTACTTAGCTTCCAATTCATTGTTCTGTGGGGGTGAAGTCAACATGAGATTGCTTTGGAATTAACTCAGGATATTTTTTAAGCCACTAAATGCATTTGGTGACAGAAGGGGATTCAATATGACTATATTGAATCTATTGAAAAAAGTTATTGCTTATTTTGTGGGACTTAACTGAACTTTCTACTGCTTTTTTCCCCATTTATATTGACCTAACAGTACTTTAAGCAGCTTCAGACAGTTGTCTTAAAGCACACCAATACACACATTACATCTACAGGAAGACAGAAGGTTTTTTAATGCTTTTCTACAAACCCACACACAATGTTCTCCATTTTATAATTAGATTGCACCCATCTGATTTTTGTTATAGCCAGAGGCTTGTGGCAGCTTTCCTCTTAATATAATGTTGTATCAGTGTCAGTCAGTTCTAGAAATGGCATCATAAAGTAAACACAGCCCTGCCTAGCAGTTGCCAAATTTAGAGATTAATGTTAATAAAACTTGGGGACATCAATCTAGAATGACTCATTACATTTTGTCCAAATCTGGCAAGTGGAGAAACAAATCTTGCTTTCAAAGAATTGGGAGGGAGGGACAGGGAGGGAAAGGGAGAGAACATGCTGTAACTCTAACAATAAGCAGAGATTAGAGGGTATATTAAAAGAAAGGTAGAAGTTATAACAGAGAGAGATAAATACTTCATAAAAATCCATTACTGGCCATACGGCTTCAAGCAAGAATGAATAGCAGTATCTTATTCCATTGTGGACAATAATAACTTTGAAGTTATATTGAGTGAATTTAAATTAAAAGATAAGTTCCTCAAACAAATCAATCATATGCATTTTCAGTGTTTCTGATAATTTGTTACTGAAATTGTCCCTTTCATAATAATGTTAGGATTTCAAATACATATATAGTTCCTCAGAGCTGACTCCTGTTAGAATCATTTTGATATGCAACAGGCAGATAGGTAAGTAGCTAGGTATGTAGGTCAGTCAGTTAGTAGACAGATAGAAAGATAGCACTGTATAGGAAAACTTACCTGTTGTCTGAGAACTATCTGCCGGGTCCCAGTACTGATTCCATCTTTCAGTTGGTTGTTCTAATATCATGGAATGTTCATAAATATTCTAGTGCTGATGGATTCTCTGCATAGATTTTATCTAGTCTGTTTCAGTTAGGTTTCAGGCCATGATTTAGTACAGATTTAGCATGGACAGCCTTGTTCACACTTGTGGATGACCTGGGGCAGAGCCTGGGTGGACCTGGTTCACCCATCCTTACACTCCTTGACCTCTCAGCACTTTCAATACTGTTAACCATGGTATCCTTCGGGACGAGCTTCAGGGGTTGGGTTGGGAATAGGGGGCACCATTTTATGGTTGTTCTCTTCCTTCCTTCAGGGACAGTTCCAGTCAGTGTTAGTTGAGGGGCAGAGGTCATTCCCTAGGCCCCTCCTTTGTGGGGTGCTGTGGGGTTCTATTCTCTCTCCCTTTTAACATCTACATGAAACCACTGGGTGTTTGGAATTTGGTATTATCAGTATGCTGATATACCCAATTATATATTTCAACCCTGGGCTGGCCAAGTGAGGCTGTCAAGTCCTGTCCCAGCACCTGAAAGATGTGTGGAAGAACTGACTCTGACTCAATCCTACCAAAACAGAGTGACTGTGGGTTTTGGCACCACCTGGTTCCAGGGATATTCCAACTTTGGCCTTACACTTCACCATTCAAGGGTAATATGCAATCTGGGGGTATTCATGGACTCACAGCTCCTGCTCGATGAGCAGGTGGCAGCTGTGGCCAGGAAGGCCTTTGTAGAGCTTCATCTGGTGCACCAGTTGCACGCTTTACTGGATCAGGAGGCCATTCAGATAGTCACTCATGCCCTAGTCTCCTCATGGCTGGACCATTGCAATGGGGCTGCCCTTGAAAACCACTCAGAAACTTCAACTGGTCCAGAATGCAGTGGCATAGGCAGTTATGGACATGCCTTGGTAAGCCCATGTGACATCTCTACTTAGCAAGCTGCACTGGTTGCTAGTTTGCTTCTGGATGCAATTCAAGGTGCTGGTTATTAGTTATGAAGCCATACATGGCATAGGGCCAGTGGTGTGCTGATAAATACAGTGGGGCAAAAAAGTATTTAGTCAGCCACCAATTGTGCAAGTTCTCCCACTTAAAAAGATGAGAGAGGCCTGTAGTTGACATCATAGGTAGACCTCAACTATGAGAGACAAAATGAGAAAACAAATCCAGACAATCACATTGTCGGATTTGGAAAGAATTTATTTGCAAATTATGGTGGAAAATAAGTATTTGGTCACCTACAAACAAGCAAGATTTCTGGCTCTCACAGACCTGTAACTTCTTCTTTAAGAGGCTCCTCTGTCCTCCACTCATTACCTGTAGTAATGGCACCTGTTTGAACTTGTTATCAGTATAAAAGACACCTGTCCACAACCTCAAACAGTCACACTCCAAACTCCACTATGGTGAAGACCAAAGAGCTGTCGAAGGACACCAGAAACAAAATTGTAGACCTGCACCAGGCTGGGAAGACTGAATCTGCAATAGGCAAGCAGCTTGGTGTGAAGAAATCAACTGTGGGAGCAATAATTAGAAAATGGAAGACATACAAGACCACTGATAATCTCCCTCGATCTGGGGCTCCACGCAAGATTTCACCCCGTGGGGTCAAAATGATCACAAGAACGGTGAGCAAAAATCCCAGAACCACACGGGGGGACCTAGTGAATGACCTGCAGAGAGCTGGAACCAACGTAACAAAGGCTACCATCAGTAACACACTACGCCGCCAGGGACTCAGATCCTGCAGTGCCAGACGTGTCCCCCTGCTTAAGCCAGTACATGTCCGGGCCCGTCTGAAGTTTGCTAGAGAGCATTTGGATGATCCAGGAGAGGATTGGGAGAATGTCATATGGTCAGATGAAACCAAAGTAGAACTGTTTGGTAGAAACACAACTCGTCGTGTTTGGAGGAGAGAGAATGCTGAGTTGCATCCAAAGAACACCATACCTACTGTGAAGCATGGGGGTGGCAACATCATGCTTTGGGGCTGTTTCTCTGCAAAGGGACCAGGACGACTGTTCCGTGTACAGGAAAGAATGAATGGGGCCATGTATCGTGAGATTTTGAGTGCAAACCTCCTTCCATCAGCAAGGGCATTGGAGATGAAACATGGCTGGGTCTTTCAGCATGACAATGATCCCAAACACACCGCCCGGGCAACGAAGGAGTGGCTTCGTAAGCAGCATTTCAAGGTCCTGGAGTGGCCTAGCCAGTCTCCAGATCTCAACCCCATAGAAAACCTTTGGAGGGAGTTGAAAGTCCGTGTTGCCCAGCGACAGCCCCAAAACATCACTGCTCTAGAGGAGATCTGCATGGAGGAATGGGCCAACATACCAGCAACAGTGTGTGCCAACCTTGTGAAGACTTACAGAAAACGTTTGACCTCTGTCATTGCCAACAAAGATATATAACAAAGTATTGAGATGAACTTTTGATATTGACCAAATACTTATTTTCCACCATAATTTGCAAATAAATTCTTTCCGAATCAGACAATGTGATTGTCTGGATTTGTTTTCTCATTTTGTCTCTCGTAGTTGAGGTCTACCTATGATGTCAATTACAGGCCTCTCTCATCTTTTTAAGTGGGAGAACTTGCACAATTGGTGGCTGACTAAATACTTTTTTGCCCCACTGTATGTATAACAACCAGCTGTGCCAGCTCCATTGTTGCCGCCATGCCACAAACCGCCAAACAGCTGATCAGCATGCTAGGTGTTGTGGCCCAGTTCTGCTCTCAACCAGCTTGCAAAATTCCTGAAAATTAAATAATCAGCTCTTGTGAGCTGGTACAAGCTGACTCTAGCCCACCACTGCATACAGCCCAGTTATATCAGGGACTCACCTATCTCCCATGGCACCTGCCTGGCCAATTTGAGCTGACAGGGTTGGCACACTCTGGGTTCTTTCAATTAAACAGTGTCACCTCTCAGGATCCAGGAAGTGCGCCTTCTCAGTTGCATGAAGGAATGAAGTTCCCCCTGTTGGTGTCCTAGAGGGTCTTAAAGACCTGGCTGTTCTCCCAGGCCTTGGGCAAGGGTGGTTGGTGCCCCCTTTGTTGGATGCTAATTGTTGGTGCGATGTTTTGGGGTTTGCCGGGATCACCATCTTGCTCTTTTTTTTTTTTTTGCCCAAGTCTGGTTCTGCTTTGTTTGCTTCTGTTATATTGTTTTAACATTGTTTTGGTAGATTGTTAGCTGCACAGAGTCATTTGGAGTTGGGCAGCATCAAATCGAGTAAATAAATAAACTCTGCACATTCAGCATGCATGCTGCTCTGAGCATTTTCAGGGACAGGCTTGGGCATCATGCCCATGTATCCTTTTCATGGGTCCCACTGAAAGAACACATACCATACGCAGCTGTCAGTGTTTACGATTTGCATGTGCACCCTGTGTGGGCTGTCTTTTGCATTATATTATACTGCTTACAATAAATGTGTATACATTTGTATCCACTCATGGTTCTAATTATTTTTGTTGTTCAGTCGTTTAGTCGTGTCCAACTCTTCGTGACCTCATGGACCATAGCAGGCCAGGCCTTCCTGTCCTCCACTGTCACCCGGAGTTTACTCAAATTCATGTTCGTTACATCGGTGATGCTATCTAACCATCTCATCCTCTGCCGTCCCCTTCTCCTTTTGCCTTCAGTCTTTCCCAGCATCAGGGTCTTTTCCAGTGAGTCCTCTCTTCGCATTAGGTGGCCAAAGTATTTGAGCTTCAGCTTCAGTATCTGTCCTTCCAATGAGCAGTCAGGGTTGATTTCCTTTAGGATTGACTGATTTGACCTCCTTGCAGTCCAAGGGACTCTTAAGAGTCTTCTCCAGCACCACAGTTCGAAAGCATCAATTCTTTAGCGCTCAACCTTCCTTATGGTCCAACTCTCACAGCCATACATTACTACTGGAAAAACCATAGCTTTAACTATATGGACCTTTGTCGGCAAGGTGATGTCTCTGCTTTTTAATATGCTGTCTAGGTTTGCCATAGCTTTCCTCCCAAGGAGCAAGCGTCTTTTAATTTCGTGTTCTAATTATATCTGCAGTTAAACGTGAGGAGATGGGGATAAGGACCATTGATGATCTTATGCTTTTTCTTCTCTCCCTGTCACGATTTCTAAGTTCTCTGCATGCAAGTGTTAGCAAACAGAACATGGATTAAAGGCAATGTTTCTGTAAAGAATTAAAGTTCAGTTAGAGGAAAGAAAAATATTAATTGACTTACTTTTTGAAGCATGGTCAGAAAAGGGTTAACAGAATAATTAATAGGGCATATATCCTTCAGAGGCAGGGTGTTGAAGAAACAAAATGGAAGGAGAAAAGAGCATTTGAATAACAAGGATACAGGAAGTTAATTTATTTAAAGAGGAAGAGGTAATGGCCATTCAGAGATGGTCTGAATAGAGACTGTCCATACATACAGTACTGCGGATGCGCAGATGACTTGCTATTCCTTAATATTGTTCAAAGAACCATTCACACATGTGTGTTCCAAGCACTGGTGCAGACTAGTGCTGTACAGTCAGGTTTTCAGTTGCTTTTGTTAAGGTTTCTAAGAGGCCTCGAAAAGGTTAATGTAACAAATGGATTATTTTAAATGCAAGATTACAATGAGCAATTTCTATGCTGTTCTTGCGTTGCTCCAATGTATGCCTACTGCAATTAGCAACAATCATACATTCATATATTGCATATTAGTTTGGGCTGATTAACATAACTCAATTTTTTAAAGCTAATCAGTTCAAATTGCATATTGAAATATTATTTAATGCCATGCTCAGATACTGTAATAATGGATATGATACAAAAACCTGAATGGAATTTTATGAGAGTACAAATGAATGTTGTACACAATTAATCTACCATATTAATTTTGCATTTGATAGTAATTATACCTATATACTAACCTAGCAGAGAATTTAGAGCATTACTAAATATGTTCAAGAAACATAGAGATATAGAATAACAGAGCAATTTTATTTATGCCTACCCCAATATTTCTGGTTTCTAGAGAACTTATTACATCTTAAGTTTATAGTATTATAAACTTAAGTTTATAACATTTTCATCATCATCAGTAGTAGTTGCAATCTTGAAAAAGTAGTAGTAGTAGTTGCAATCTTGAAAAAGTAGGCCTAAAAATATTCTTGAAAATGTCTTGATCTTCAAAATTATCTTTTACTGCTTAAATCCTTGAAAATACTTCAAAAGTAGAAATTAGCCTACTTCATTTTTCTTTCACCACATTGTGAGTTAAGATGGGCATGTTTTCACATACAGTACTACAATAAAGCAATTGCCTGGTATCTGTGGTGAGTAAAAATTATGATTGAGTGGATAGAAATAAACCTTTTACTCAGACTGTGCAGATGTAGCAGCTATCGCATGTTAGCATGCCATCTGCTTTTGAATTCCCGGCCGTCTTCTCTAGGAAAGGAGAAAAGTCCCCCAAATTGACAATAACCAAGCCTATGCCACTTCGGTTCAGCCTTCTAGCTATAAGCCAGAAAAAGGGGATTCTATAGCAGGTGTTGCATTTCCCTAGCTCAGCAGTATAGCTTCTGGTTTCTGGTCTCCATTCTGTCCTTCATCTTTTGCTTCAATAGATGAAGGCAGGAAGGGAATTTTTAGAGCATTTCCTCTTGCATTATTATGTTTACAGGGTAGCTTTCAGCAGCCTACCCTAGATCAATGTCTATACAGCAGGGCTTTCCAAAGTTTTTCCCATGGCGACACACTAACTGCCGTTGGTGTGTCACCGCAGGAAAACCCGGAAGTGTGGCAGCACGCAAAAACCCGGAAGCGCTGCTGCTGCTTTCGGGTTTTGCGTGCTGCAGTTGGTGTGTCACCGTGGGAAAACCCGGAAGCGCTGATGATGATCAGCGCTTCCGGGTTGTGTGGCGACACACCAGACTGTGTGTGGCGACACACTTTTGCGTCGCGACACACAGTTTGGAAAGCTCTGCTATACAGTATTGTAACTCTGAAGCCCAGAACTATTGGAAGACTGTTGGAAAGGGCCAGCTGGATGCTGCACTATCTTTACAGTGGACTACCAAGAGAGCTGCTGCTTCAAATTTTTTCCTTAGTTATAGGTAATGTAAAGAAGGAGACAGGTGGGGGGCATGTCTCATACCATGTGTGGATTCTACAGCAAAACCTTCCACAAATTTTGTAGGAATGTGCATCACATTATACGAAAGATCTGAGAATCACCAAGAGGGCAAACATCATGCCTTTGCTCACTTCATACTTTCTTCATGTGTGCTGCCTCTATATTCCACTCTCAAACAAAGATTGCATTTTATCAGTTGTTCAAGAAAACATGGAAAACAGAAAAGATCCATAGGTTAGGAATGATACCTAATTCACACATATGAAATAGTACCAGTGCCTTGGAGCCTTGCTATGTTATATCTGATGACTGAATTAATTGCATTTCAGTCTCAGGTTCTTGGTAGGGCAGCAATTTATCTGTTTTAAAGGGAGATAAAACTAAGTATTGTTCTCAGTCAGTCAGGGCTACAAATCTGGGCGGCAAAACTATAGACAACCACTAGATAGCAGCAAAGAGATATTGAAAACTCTTATGGTTTGTCACCATCTAATGGTCATCCAGATTTGGTAGTCCTATTATTGTATTCCTGCACTTACTCAGGAAACTAAACTCATAAAACTTTGGTTAAGAGCTCTGAAGGCATTAAATTGTAACCCATGGGAAAACAGAAAAACTTTGTTATCTCAAAAGTTTTGTTCAATTACTAATTACTAACAATTACTTGGTTTGATTTTTATTTTTCTTTCACGAAAGAGAAAAGAAGGAGCTGAGAAAAGGAGAAGAGACCAATCACACCCTCTCATTCAAGCCTGACCTCTGCTCCTAACTTAGCTGATCTCATTCTGTAGCACAAGTGAACTTCTAGAGCAGTGTTGGTAGCTTGAAGATGTGTGGACTTCAACTCCCAGAATCCCCTAGCCAGCATGCTGGCTGGGGAATTCTGGAAGTTGAAGTCCACACATCTTCAAGTTGCTAAGGTTGAGAAACACTGCTCTAGATGTTGCTGAACTGAAACTCCCCAGTCCTAGTCATCATGGCCCATAGTGAGATAAACGCTTTGTAGAAAGCCATGCTTACTACAACCCCTGTTACAACAGAGCTGTTGCTAAAAAGGAGAGGCATTCCAACATGGAATATCCAATATCTCTATATCCCTAGTTACTATCTAATTATTATCACCTAGTTATTATTATAACCCTAGTTATTATCACTACTGCTCTTTCTCTCTCTTTTTTTTTACTTTGGATCAGGAAGTCAACAATTGTTTTAAGGATTTCTTTTATATTAATTGTGTAGGTCACCCTGAACAGTAATAATTGTAATAATAGTCTTCTCATGGTTTCCTTTAGTTAGGATTACCAGATTTAGGCTGACAAAAACTGATGACCCCTAGAGGCAGCAAAGAGATGCAGCAATCTGTAACTGCTTTAATCTAATAGTCCTCCGAGTTGTGCAGCCCAGATCTGGCAGCCTACTTCATTGAAATACTGCTCTTAAAGAAAACTAATCTTAGAATCTGGGCCTGAGGAAACCCCAATGGTTAATTGAATGAAAAGTTTGGATTCCAGACAATCCCCACACTTCCAGATGTTCTAGCCACCTCATGAAACATGAGGCACAGTGCATCTAAATGTTTATCTAAAGGTGAGCAAATGGCAATGGTTTCTCAGCTTTTTAAATTAAGAAAATTGCTGAGGACAGTATGTTGAATATTTTACCACTATCGCAGGTAAAGTTGCCCTGTGCAGAAAAGCAGGGTGGACAACATGCAGAGCTTTAGGATATTTTTGTTAGCTTCAGCAAAAATCTCAAGAGTATCTCATAAATATTGCCATAGAGGAGGCCGCTGTAAGACTGGAATTAGCTTCCTGCTTTTCAAATGAATTTAAATGCATAATCAAACAATCACAAAATTGAAACCATTTGTATAGTGGCAAAATGGTAACATGTGTCACTGCTATGACCTTGGAAGGCAATAATTTTTTAATGATTTTTTGGAAGCTCCATTCTGCCTTTACTGAAGTTGATGGCAAAATACTCACAGACTTCAGTAGGGATGGTAGAAACTTTCTAATTATAAAGATAAATTTGCTGTAATACCTTCAAGAGCTTTCCTCAACCAGGGAAATTAAAGACACGTTAGAGTCCTTTTTCTTTCTTTACTTTAAATTTCACTTGACATTTCAATTCCGTTTCTGTATCACATTGGCCTACCATTTCAAATTTTATCCAGTAGCAAATATATGAGGATTCTTCTTCCTTTTTTTTTTCCTGAGCATACCCAGGATAGATATATGATTACCTTCTGGCACAAGCAGTATTTAATGTACCAAAATGGCTAATACAGCTGCCTTCCGAGCCACATCAGAACAGCCATCCGGTAGCTAGGAGTCTACTGGTGGTAATAAAAAGGCATGCGGCAGATAGGCAACTGTTTCAGAACCTTAGTAGCCCGATTCTCTCTTTCTCTCTCTCAAGCACATGTACACAACCTAATGCCAGATGTGGAGCTCTTGAAAACATAAGAATCTTCTTAGTAAATCAAAGCAAAAATCTTTATCTTCTATCTTTCATCTTCCACTATGGCCACCACCAATACCTTCTCCTGCAGAGCAAGCTGATGTAGCTGGTATCCTATCTCTGGATGTAGAGCTTCTGGATTTGACTCTTACAACATCATCCATCTCTTTTATAAGCTAGATGGCACTGCGTGTTGGTAATAGCTTTTGGCCCACTGCAGCTCAAGTAGTTTTGAAGGACTGTAGCTGTTGGACAGAGTATTTCCAACAGTGTTAACATTTTGTTTGTAAAGAATAGTTGTTCTTGGGTCTCTTTGTATTACTTCCATTCTTTCTACTATGATGCAGCATTACTGGCATTGAGGTTGGAATTGATTGAGAACTGAAGACCAGCAGGAAGGCAGCTTGGTATTCAAGTGCTCTAGTAAGCAGTCAGAAATAACCACTAACTGGAAACCTCAGCAGATTATTTTTGAAAAAATGGCTTGTCTTGGAAACACTTGAGTTGGTATTGGTCAACTACTTCATATGCAGAGACCCTTTCTTTTTATCATGAAGCAAACAAGATAAATCACCCTGAACAAAAATGAACTATCCTTTTGACTGTCTGTGGGGCCCAGACATTTGCTGTAATAAGAGCCTTTGGTATTCCTGCTTTGCCAAAACCTAAAACATTTGATTAACTTGTGAAATTACTGAAGGATCATTTCTTAGCTGCACCATCGGTCATTATACCAACATTTAAATTTCACAAGCAAGTTCAACAAGCTAGGGAAGGCATTGCTGCTTATATCACAGAGTGGTGTAATGTATCTCAGCACTGCAATTTTAGAGACTTTTTAAAAGAGATGCCGAGTGATTGACTTCTGTGTGGAAAAGTGCTGTGTGTGCAGATTCAGTGACGTGGACTGCAGGTTTTGTAAGAAACAGGGCCACACTGTGAAAATACGCTACTCAGGGTCTACCAGTATGAAATCAAGGAATTATTCTAAGAAGTCACATATCCTAGTTTCACATGCACTTGATTGTTCAGGGGCTAATGAAGCTCAGCAGCTGTACCACCTTCAGAATGTTTGTAACAAGGACCCTCAAAATGATGCAGTGCTTGTGACAGGGTCAGGAGTGCACGTTGGAAATGGACTTTGAGGCGATCTATGACCAGCAAGAATACATTCTTGCCCCTATCTTCTTAGGAGCCTCCTCCCAAGTTGTTGAGGCCACTATGCTTTCTCCATGACTACAACAAACAAGAAGGCTGATCTTGTAGGAAGCTACCATGCAGATGTGCAGTAACAATCTTTCCAAGGGGCATTTCCAATCATTGTTACAGAAAGGAATTAAAAACATTTTAGGAAGGAATCGGCTCTTACCACTAGGAATCACTCTCTGCGGGGTGCAGACCACTATCACTAATAGGCTAACCGAAATAATAGATTTCCAGAAGTCTTCTCTGAGGAACTGGGAACATATAACAGGAAGCCATTGTCATCCCATTTGGATACATCTACTAAAACAACACGAAAGGCAGAAATGTGTTTTTTGCCATACTAGGAGAAATTGAAGAAGTGCTTGAAGATCTTATCAAACAAGTAGTTCTTGAATCAGTTACAGAGACCCAGTGGGCTACACCAATTGGGCCAGTATTAATACCTAATTGAAATGTGAGGCTGTTTAATGATTATAAATGCACTGTTAATGAGGCATTTATACAGTTGACTGCCTACAGCCAATCAACTACTTTCTTTTTTTGCAGAGGGGGTAGGGGTGGGGAAGCCTTTGCAAAACTTGATCTAGGCCAAGGATACTATCAACTAGCTGTTGATAATGCTACAGCAGATGTCCAATCTATCATCACCCATCACGATATTTCCTTCCTTCATACCTATTTTGCAGGTATGTATTTCCCTCAGTGGTTGGGAGGAAAATGGCTCAGCTCATTTCATAACTCTATTACATCTCCAATCTGTTGTCTATTTTTTCCTTTGGTCATCTCCAAATCCAAAAATAACAGGAACTTGACCCAATTACATGTATTTTACTTATTATGTGTTTCTACCAACAACATCTAAAACTATCTCTCATAATTAGAGAAATCAGCCCAATAATAGAATTAAATGCCAGATCCTGGTCTCCCTGGGGCAAACACACACACACACACACACACACACACACACACTAACCTTTTGCTATTCTTGCTATATTTCATCCCCAGACCCTCCCACCTCACTTCAAAGTTCATCTCAGGTAAAGTCAGCAATCTGAAGTGCAGAACTTTGCAAAAACATTGAAGAATTTATCAAAATACTGCCTATATTTTCAGGCTAATCAAACATAACAAACAAACCAATAATCCCAAAATGAATCTGTGGCATCTTAAATATTTTAAATCTCAAAGGTGTCACAATACATGAAGAACAGTTCTTCCTTGTTAATAATAAAAATAAATGTTGATTTGGGTAGATTTGCTGATACTGACACTGACACTGATGCTGACACTGTCAGGCCAATTAACTCTTCTACAATCTTTTTCCCTCTCCCATTTTCAGCTCTTTGGAAGCTGTGCCATGTTCTTGAGAAAACCAGAAGGCAATATAGCAGCAACTATAGTCAGCAGAATGGACCTAATTTAAGGGAACATTGCCTCTGCAAGGTGGTACATGACTTAAAATGCCCCTTGAGATGCCTGAAATGGGCTTTCTTTCCTCCTCTCCATGCAATAGTGTATGAGTAAGACAGGCTGCCTTTGGTAGAGGCTAAATAGCAGTCTTCCCCAATCTGGTAATCTTCATTCTGTTGGAACTACTACTCCCAGAACTCCCAACCAGCATGGTGTTTGGAGCATTGTAAACTCAGCACTTTCAGAAAGCACTAATTTGGGGAAGGTTTTATAGGGGTGCAAAAAAGTTGCACAGAGACCTACTTTTAAAAAATGTATAGAAAGCTTTCTCCTAATCTAAGGAACTTTACCTCATTGTTTCTTAGCAAGATGAGACCACAATCTAGTCTAATTTTCTAAATGGGAGCTCATAGAGTTCCTCTTCTATAAAGGAGATGAAACTTACTACCATAATTTTGCATGAAGCTGTCTAGACACATCTTTTCACCACACACTAAATTTCCTGAAGCTTCACAGCTTCTCTCCTATCCCAACTTTCATGTAGTGACCAAGGATAATTATAAAAGAAACGCTAATTCTGGAATTCAGTACGTAACTCTATATAAATATCACTGTGTTTAATATAGTTTACTCCACAGTAAGCTCATGTATAATACAAAATGCAAATAGACAAATATGGAATCCTAGGAATGTCTTCTCAAAAATCCACCCTTTTATGTTAATGAATGTTTTATTTGTTTGTTTGTTTGTTTATTTAATTTTAATCCCACCTTTATTATTTTTATAAATAACTCAAGGCGGCAAACATACCTAATACTCCTTCCTCTTCCTGTTTTCCCCACAACAACAACCCTGTGAGGTGAGTTGGGCTGAGAGTGTGACTGGCCCAAGGTCACCCAGCCGGCTTTCATGCCTAAGGCAGGACTAGAACTCACAGTCTCCTGGTTTCTAGCCCGTTGCCTTAACCACTAGACCAAATGGCCAGTCAGGCATGTATGCAATCTGAGACTTGACTGCCTTTTTTCCCCTGCATTAAAAAAATCCTAAACTTTATTTCCTGGATTATTATTACTCACAGTTCTGAATCCATATGTGAACTTATTTCCACTGTATACTTGCACCATGTATTTCCACCCAATCTCATTGCCATTTTTTGGCCCAGTAAAATCCCATTTGGAGATATACTTTTTGAGCACCTGGGTGTGTATTCACCATCCGTAAACCCTACTTCATAATTTATACATTATACATTAAGCAAATGCTGAGAAGCAGCTGTTGATCTGGAAAAGTGTTACTAGTAGCTCAAGTAAAAGTTTGCATTATTGTAGTCTGTTTTCTTTCACAGAATGCCAGTTGCTCATTTGCTGCATAACAAAATTGTACCAATCATCTCAAAGATTTGTTAGATGAAGAAATTTTGCAGAAAAGACAAAAGAAGATTAGAACTGGCAATGTTATCTAATGAATATTTGGGGGATGTAAAAGATGCTCGGGAAGGAGGAGAGAGCTGAAAGAATTTCCAAAGCATTACCAAAGCTTTCCTTTTACTTTCAAAGCTTACAATCCTATGCACACTTACATAAGATGACTGGCTGAATTCACTGAGACTCTCTTTGGGTAGACATGCATAGAACTATGGCACCATTGTTGGAGATTCTAGCAAATCCAGCATGCCTCATCAGCATATGGGTGGCTGCTCTAGGATGCAAGCTCTCCATGCTTTTTTGAGGAAGCTGTTTCTGGCCACTTCCTCTCCCCCCCCCCCCCCCCTCTCTCTCTCTCTCTCTCTCTCCTTGGACCGGGAGCGAGCACATGGCTGTGTGCTGCTCCATTCTAGGCCATGGATGGGCTTAGGAGATTTTTCCTCCTTTCTACATGCAGCCTCTTGCAGCAAGCAGGGCAAGAGGTATTAAGTTTAGGGAAACAGAAAGAAGAAATGGAACATCATTTATTTACCAAAAATGCTGTACCTGGAATGAATAAACGTAAGGACTCTTTTGTACTTACTTTTCATACCTGCCATGTCTAAGTGTGTGTTTCTTTATGCTTGGGTGGGCTAAAGGTGTAAGATTAACCCGGATCTCTCTAATATGCTCATGGACTCTGTTTTTAAACAATATTCTTTTTCTGTACACATGTTTTGCAGCTCTGCTCCATTTCAGTAGTTGTAACAGACTGCTGAATGGGATTCAACCATAACCCTATACCAGGGAATGCCAATATGATACCCTCTATATGTTGACAATAGTTCCCATTATTCTTTTCCATTAGACATGCTGGTTGAGGCTGGTGCTATTCAGCTGAAAAATATCTAGATGGCACCAGGTCCGACCCTTTATTCATATACCTGGAATAAAGATGTCTACTTGCAAATCATCACATTTAGGATTGCGCTGTTAAGAGGCTGAATAGGTTGAACTTATTAATAACTAGAAATAAAAATGACAGTTCTTACTTGTACAGTTAATAATTGTAACACATCCACAGTTGCATACAAAGGTTTAGATCAAATACTAAGTTTCAATGAATAGTGAGCAGAAACTGACACAACTTCTACATGGTACAAATTTGAAATCATCTTTCTGCAAATCTGAATTTTGTTGTTGTTCAGTCGTTTAGTCATGTCCAACTCTTAGTGACCTCATGGACCATAGCACGCCAGGCCTTCCTGTCCTCCACTCTCTCCTGGAGTTTACTCAAATAAATCTGAATACATACTTACATACGAAATACACAAATCTGAATACATACTTACAATTTATATGGATTGTTCCCACAATCAAAATTGTTCACATATTCAAAATAGGAGAACAGTGACTATGGCAGGTGCAGAAATTTTGACACTCTTTCAATCAGTAGTTTGAAACATCTCCTTTGGCAGAAATAACAGCTTCCAAACATTTCCAGCAGCCAGTCAAAAGACTTTCTATTCTTTTTTTTATTCTTTTTTTCCCTCATTCTTCTTTGCAGAACTCTTCTAGCTCAGAAATATTTTTAGGTCTCCTTGCATGCATTGCTTGTTTGAGATCCCTCCACATATTTTTAATAATAGTCAAGTCTGAGGACTGCAAAGACTATTCTAAAAACTTCATTTTTCTTTTCTGTATGTACTTTATGGTTGATTTGGCCTTGGGGCTGTAATAAACTTGATGTGATGTGATTTGATTTGCAAATCAATCACTGCACAATATTTCCTGTACCCCTGGCTACCACACAACTTCAAATAGAGCTACCCCTCTGCTTCATTCTTGGCAAGGTGTTCTTTTCTCCAAATGCTTCACCCTTTTCAATTTTTCTTTCATCCAAAGCACTTGGTTCCAGAATGTTTCAGGCTTATCAAGATTTTCTTTTGCAAACTTAAGACAAAGACTTTTGTGATGAGATCAGAGAAGAGATTTCTTCCTGACAACTCTCTCATGTAGATAATTTTTATTTATCTATCTATCTATCTATCTATCTATCTATCTATCTATCTATCTATCTATCTATCAAATTTATCACCGCCCATCTCTACCACGGTAGACTCTGGGCGGTTTACAACAAATGGCATAACAAATATATCATTGCTGTAAAAGAGAGCCAGTTTGGTCTAGTGGTTAAGGCACCAGGCCAGAAACCAGGAGACAGAGAGTTCTAGTCCCACCTTAGGCATGAAAGCCGGCTGGGTGACCTTGGCCCATTCACTCTCTCTCAGCCCAACCTACCTCACAGGGTTGTTGTTGTGGGGAAAATAGGAGGAGGAAGGAGTATTAGGTATGTTCGCCGCCTTGAGTTATTTATAAAAATAATAAATATATATATATATATACACACACACACACACACATACACACACATACACACACACACACACACACACACACACACATACTGTGGACTTCTGGACATATACTTCAGTGTCATCCAAACATTTCAGGTGGTAATTTGCAGTGATCTGTGGGTTCTGTTTTGTAGATAGAGCAATTTTCAGAAAGATCTAGTGGAGAACTTCTTCGGTTTTCCAGATCTTGCCTTGACTTCAGCAGTTTTATGTAACCTCAATTCCTTGACAATGCTTCTCACAGTTGAAATTGCTAGCTGTGAACATTCAGACATTTTAATAGCCTTCCCCTATTTGTAAGAGTGAATTATCTTCATCTTCAAATGCTCAGACAACTGCTTAAGAGGAGCCCATGACTGTTGAAAGGAGACTGAACAAAAATCACAGCCTGAGAGGTTAGAATGGTTGGAGAATTTGTTCACTAGTTTTACCTGGCTGATTAGACTGTAGGGCTAATAAGTCAATCACCTTTTACAGCCTTATTAACAACTTTATGGTACTGCTAAAAACAGCACCACCACAGAACCAATGGAAAGGGTGTTGACCCTGTTGCATCTACCATACTCACTGTTTTCTTGTTTGAATCTGTAAACAGCTGCAATTTATGGTACATATCTATTCAAATTGCAGAAAGATCTCATGTTTAACTTTGTACCATGTAGAGGTTGTATTAGCTTCTTTTCACTTTCACATTCAATGAAAATACACTTTAGCCAGGGGTAGATAGATAGATAAATAGAAAGAAAGAAAATAAGATGAATCTGTCAGTTTCTTTTGGGAAGCTTCAAAAACAGACATATCCCAGGGGATCCTGAAAATGAGAAAAGTGAGGAAATGTGTCTTATTTTTGGCCATTCACACAATTTAACTGGAAAATGCTGTTTCCTCATGTTTATGCCAGTAGTCATGAGAACACCGTTTATAAAGTCAAGATAGTAGTTTAGTATTTTGACATTATTGTTTTTTAAAGTTCATTTTGTTGATTTAAACAGCAATGATCTGTTTAGATTTTTAAGTCAAATCCTTAGAACTGGTCCTTAAACAATGTTTTTGTGCTACAGCAACACAAGTATTACATCCTCATTCCAAAAGATAATTTTGAGTCATCATCATGGTGCCAGGATACCCTCTCAGGTGTTCTATGCAATGATATACCATGCAAGTGGAAGGTGGACATTACCAGAGGAAGAAAAGGGGTAATTTCTTTTACAACTTGACATCCTGCACGATTCAGACAAAGGGAAGTAAAAGAGGACACTGTAATCAGTAGGCACAACAGGAGGGAAATTAGTCAACAGGATATTTAATTACCTGACTTAGAAGTTGGAGAGTGAGGATTGACACCCCTGTATTAAAAGGAGTGTTGTGGGAGTTTAATTATCACAAGCCATTAGGGGATAGCTTTATGTCTTTAAAAAAGGGGATGGGGCAACAGCTGCACAGGGACACATTTGGTTTAGTATGGATTCATGGACAGCCGTAGCTAATCTTCTAAGGGATCAGCACTTCTTAAGAAGAGTTGACTTTCTGTCCCCAAGCTGTTCAGAAGCCACTTCATATCAAAGGGATGTCCTACTTGGCTGGGCTTCCTAGACAAGCCTAAATCCATTCCTAAAAACAAATGCCTACACTAAAGTCTGTATGTGTTTATATTTGTTTATTTATTTTGCCCATTCCACAGGATCCAAGTAATAATGAGAAAAAGAGACAAAACCAACCAGAATGCTATGGTTAGAACAACAAGTATGGTCATTAACCTTATTGGCTTTGAGTCCTTCCCTATCATGCAGCCTAACCTATCTCATAGGATTTATTGTGTGGATAAATGGGGGAGGGTTGGGTCACCTTGAGCATTTTGGAGGGAAAGTGGGATAGTAATGAAATAGATCAATAAATAATTGCCATATTACAGATATGTGGCCCAGGAATATCCTTACCCATTGTTCTAAATTTGAGAACAGATATGGGTTTTCTCAGGGTTCTGCAGGCAGAAATGCATAACTGGGGGGGGGGGGGGGAGGCTTACCTTTTTGCTCTACTGAGATCCTGCTGAAATTGCCCCCCTCCCAACTGCTACTAAACTCAGATGGGAAGCTATCAGTAGTACTAATGGGATATTAAATGAGTGATGGGGCATCTGTCAGGGCAATCCAGAGTTCCCCGTTGGGAGAGATGGGCGGTCATATAAATTGAATAAATAAATCCTGCCCTTCCCCAGAAGTTTCTTCAGGTAAGGCTTACTGTAGATTCTGCCTTTAAAATGGAAAGTGTGAAGGATCTTAAGACTTACCTTTCCGCATGTAAAATTTTAACACCCCAAAGAGAGGGCACCATACTCCAAAGCACCCAGCTTGAAAAAAACTGACAAGGACTGTCAAGATTTCAGGAAACAAGGAAAAACCCACATAATTAAGCTAGCATATAATGCATTCTTCTGAACAGAAAACTGTGGTGAAATTGTTTTGGGACAATTGTATTTAATAAATAGATGTGTCACTTACTGTGTGGTTACTTTCTAAAGCACCCCATTAAAGCACACGAAAGGCCAGAACCTCTTGTACTCCCTGTCACATTAAGTACCAGCTGCCATTATTTCATATTTCAGGCAATTTTATTGTCAGTGATAGCACTTCAAATGGGGAAATAAAATGGGCTTCTCAGCAGTGTGCCAAGCCACTTTCACTGCAAACATCAGAACTGCCCACTCACAAAGATAGCCAGTATTTTATATTTTTTCCTATTTCTCTTACAAAACTCATATACACAATAGAAAATTGATTGAAACTGCTGACTTCACAATCCACTCACCTTCCTTTATGTTGCAGAACTGCTGTATTGTTTCTTTTCTTTCTCAAGAAAGTCTAAACTCTTTTCTGCTTCTTTATTTTTCTCATAGTAACTTGGTTGTTATATTCATTCCATCTTTTTTGTTAAACTGGGTTATCCTTGTGATTAGAGCAGAGGATTACAACTGGGAGAGACAGATTCAAGGCCCATTTAGACATGAAGATCATTAGACACTTCTGGGCCAATTATTATCTCAAAGACATGACCTCAAAGTATTAATCTATGAATAAAACTGGAGTGGGGAGGAAGTGGTAGGACCATGCACACTGCCTTGAGCTCTGGGAGGAAGGCAAGATATAAATGCATCAGATAAATCGATTTAGGAATGCTGAATTTAGTAATCCTGATTCTTGACACTAAAAGTTCTGAACTTACAAACATAGGTTTACTACAATCTATAAACTTACTGAGTTTCAATTTAGGAAATACAGTGAACAGATAGGATTTGCTGGTCAGATGTACTAATGGGCATTCATAGTCTCAAAGTGACAAAAGTGGCATTGCACAATTACACCACAAGCTCTGTCCCTTTTGGACATGCATGAAGTGTCCACATATATAAAACAGGTGGGGCTTTCAGGTTGATTGTGCAATGCTGCTTTAATCAGATTGACCTGTTTGATCATCCCTGTGACCACTGCTGTTTGTACTATTTGTCCCAAATGTAGAGACAAGGATATTCAAATTAGTGTTAGACTATGGAAGGACAGATGCTGAAGCTGAAGCTCAAATACTTTGGCCACCTAATGCAAAGAGAGGACTCACTGGAAAAGACCCTGATGCTGGGAAAGACTGAAGGCAAAAGGAGAAGGGGACGGCAGAGGATGAGATGGTTAGATAGCATCACCGATGTAATGAACATGAATTTGAGTAAACTCCGAGAGACAGTGGAGGACAGGAAGGCCTGGCGTGCTATGGTCCATGAGGTCACGAAGAGTCGGACACGACTAAACGACTGAACAACAACAACAAAAATAGAGTAATAAGTAACCATTCAGGCTGCATTTCAGTTCTGCCAATGCTGTGAACAAAGTACTCCCACTCCTTCAAATATTGAAATATTGAGATTGAGTCATGTCCTTCCAAAGGCCTGGCACAGCCATTTGGAGGGCTTACCCCAGGTGGTCTATGCATGCATGTAAATGTGCAGAAGTTGCCTGCTTAAGTTGCTGCTTAAGTGAAGTGGCACCTGCTTTGCTTCACTTCCAGTTCCAGCAGAAATGTCTTCTATGCATGCACATTCATGCACAGTCCATGTGGAAAGGCCCTCAAAGCTACCAAAGTTTGCTCCATCCTCAATTATAATGTTGACAATATAGCAGGGGTCGGCAATCTTTTTCCGATCAGGGACCACCTCTGCCGGAAATTTTTTTCCAAGGGCTTGGGGGCAGGGTTTGCGGGCGGCAGCCAATGGGACAGATGGGGGTGGGGTTTGCAGGCCTGCCACTCCATGCGCGGAACTGAGGGCATTTTCAGGGTCCCTAGAGGCTGCCCTTTCAAAGCGGCACCCCAATGGGGCGCGGGGTGGACTTCCCCCCCACACTTTTGCTTCCCATGTTTTTTTTGGCCCCTACGGGTATCTTGGCACCCCCGCTTCCCCACCGCACAGCTGATCGTCACAGAGATTTTCCACCCTGTGGCGCCCCCCCGCGCTGATCAGCTGTGCGGTGGGGAAGCAGAGGCGGGCTGAGCTGAGTAGGGGCTGAAAAAACCGCAGGAAGCAAAAGTGTTGGGGGGAGGAAAGGTCCGCCCCGCACCCCACCGGGGTGCCCCTTTGAAAGGGCAGGGTCCGGGGACCCTGGAAATATCCTCGGTTCCGGCAGGGAGGCAAAAAGCCTCCCTGCACACATGCACACACTGCCGCCGCTGCGAGGGGAGGCTGATTGGCCAGATGTCCAGTGTCTCCTGGTCAAGCCAAAAAAGACCTGGAAGTCCAGCAACTTGGGGGAGGGGGCATATACTTACAGTAGCCCAAAGTGGCCAATAAGAGCATGGGAAATCCCAACTCCTGACCACATCATCAACCACATTATCAGTGAAGCATGCTAGATTGTGTCCATGTGAAAAGAGGGAAAATGCTACTTTAAAACTGAAATAACTAAACCTTAAGCTGCTTCAGCAGTGGCCTATGGATGAGACAAAGGAAGCCTCATGAGGGTATGATGTATAAAAAGTTAGACAGGCATGGTCCTGCTCTGGTTAAGGAGATGTGAGGACAAGTCCATATGGTATCATTCTGGGGATTTTAAGTGCAAGCTACTTTAGGAGCCAGTGTTGGGAGAAAATTAGGGGAGAAAATAAAGATTTCCTTCCTTCCTTCCTTCCTTCCTTCCTTCCTTCCTTCCTTCCTTCCTTCCTTCCTTCCTTCCATCCATCCATCCATCCATCCATCCATCCATCCATCCATCCGTTTTGACTCCTGGCAACTGCCTGGACTAGTCCCTGCAGCTTTCTTGGCAAGATTTCAGAAGTGGTTTGCCAAGTGGTTCTTCCTAGGGCTGAGAAAGAGTGACTGGCCCAAGGTCACGCAGCTGGCTTCATGCCTAAGGTGGGACTAGAACTCATGGTCTCCCAGTTTCTAGCCTGGTGCCTTAACCACTACACAAAAATAGGAGGAGGAAGGAGTATTAGGTATATTCCACACCTTGAGTTATTTATAAAAATAATAATGGCGAGATAAAAAATCTAAAAAAAACCCTATTTTTGTTAATAACTTTCCCGGGCATACGAAGCTTTTGTTTACAACTTCCCCTAATGGAGCTTTTAACACAAATTCCCTGAAGTCCCATTTTTAGTTCTAATTTTTCTGATGTCATTTTTATTATACAGGTTTCCCAAATATAACATGATCTTAAAAAGATCTTAACTCTCCTTTTCACCCTAACTTTCAGAATAGTGGTTTTTCATATATGTGTATATTTCATAAATAGTTGCTCTGAGACAAGTTTTGGCTTAAAAAAGCTGCTAGCAGATTCTGTTCAGTGCTGCTTTCTATGCCATTTTGGATGACCTTGCACAGCAATCATCATCATCATCATCATCATCATCATCATCATCATCATCATCAAGACCAATTGCCAAAAATAATAACTGATTCCAAAAAATGGGATTGGAGATTCTGTTGAGGATGATGTCCTTCATTTCCTTTCACATCTATATATTACCTCAGCTTTTAGCAGTGGCAATGCTGGGTTTATATATACTATGCCAGGATTGTAGAGAAGCTGTTGGCCAGCAAACACTGAAAGATGAATCAGAGTGGCCATTGTACTGCTGCTGGGCATTTTAACATAGTTGTATTAATCCTTAACAAACTAGAATTAATATTATTATTTGTTATTCATTATTTGTTATGCAAAGTACCTAGGAGGCCCAGTCAGATCCAATCAAAGCTGAGTGAACAAGGGGCTGGTATAACACAGAAGTAGAAGAAATCAAGAGATAATAAAATCAGGAAGCCATGTCAATTTGTATTATCTATAAGAAAAGAGGTTGCAGGACTTGGCTCAGGATTTTTTATAAACTGGAGTTTAACGGGAAAGTTCAAGTTTTCATATTACTGAGGAAATAATTCATAATCCAGAGCTGACTGCTACAATCTGGAGCCCTATTATTCTTTGACCAAGGAGTTCTGGAATTGTGGGATAATGGCTGTGTTCCCCCAGCAATTTGGTTCATTTGCACCCTGATTTCAGAAGGCCCTACCCCGGAAACCATTTTCAGGCATCAGGCATTGTAAGAAAAGAATGCTGTAAAACATAAGCAGAGGGTTGGGTGTTGGGGCAACAAAGAAAACAATGTGCAGCAAAACAGATGAGATGAAAAAGGAACACTGATTTATAGGGCTGTGCATACTTTAAAAATGATTCAGTGAAAGTTCTTTGCAACTTTACATGAGGAAGTTGCTTGAAGGAGTTGCAGTACTGTAAAGACGCAACAGCTTTAAGGACTCATTTCCATAAAGGAGCTGTGTCCTTTTCCAGGCTTTTACAAAAGCTTTGTGAGATGACATCTTTTATAATTTGCATATATAATAAACAAGAATGCATTGTCATTTTCATAATCATCTCCTTACATCTCTCAACCATACAAATAGCACTTTTAAGCAGTATGATGACAGCGGATATTCTTATCTTTGCTTGAAATCCTTTCTTACTTCAATCCTCAGGTAAGATACAGCCTGATCCCCCCCACAACTCTCAATCAAACTGCTGTATGGAGAAAGCAGTATTGGTCCCATCAAGTCTTTCTATCAATTTATTTCCTTTACCCTCACAACAATCAATTTCAGGGTATCTAGTTAGGGAATCTTTCCTTTGGAAGTATTAAGGATGAGCAATATTTCAGTTGGGTGTTCATAACTCCTATGAAAGTCTGGAGGGGGGGCTGCAGAAGTTGGCCAGAACATGGACACATAGTCATGTGCACTTGTCCATTGAAATCAATGCTCCAATCCAAATGACATCTATTCTTGCGAGCATTTCCTGGAACGGTGATATGATCATTCCAAGAAATGCTTCCCTGTATTGCTGTGAGCATGAAGGGCCTTTTTATTATTTTACAAAATTGGGCATGGAGGGTGGGGGGTGGGAGCAAGAGCCTTAGTCACCTCTGTGTTTGCAAATAGGAAAAAAAAAAATTAGATAAACTTGAAGGCTGGGTAGAATTAGCATTTTTCTCACCATGAATCTACTGGGTGCAAACAAGAGCAACAAATTGGCTCCCAGCAGGATCACTGGTGGAATTCTTTACATTTCTGTCTATAAAACACTGTAATGATTAATCAAGAATACAAACACTCTGGAAGCCTCCAGATGAAAAATTGTGCATATCAGTCCCAAACATGTACTTGGGAAAGTTGTGCCTGCTGGAAAAATACTTTCTTAGAAATTTTTGATGAGAATGTAGTACAACTATATGTCTGTGTTTCTGCTTCTGGGAAAAAAAAGTATTGTTGGCCTGCAATGTGCCTAGATATACTTTGTCATAAAGCATCACTTCTGTGGCCCAACAGAGTCCCCAAGATGACATCCTTTACTGCAATCCCATGCAACATAATGGATGCCCCTTATTTCCACTTGTCCTATTTCCATGAAATATAATAGCTGTCCCTATATCAGCATTATAGTTTTGAGAGTCCTCGTTTTTGAAACATCAATCTGCCAACTTTGATTCAGTGTCATAACCGATTACTGTTTCTTCACAAAAGCATTGTTTCCTTACAGTATACAAGACCCTCAATTTGGAGATTAAGCAAAGTCAATGCAGCACTTTCTGGCATCAAAGTCAGCTGTGGGCTCAAAATATTTTTGGATTGTGGAGTCCTTGGTGCTCTCTGAACTTGGTTGTTTACTTGCAGACATTTCATTACCCAACTAGGTAACATCATCAGTGTAAGTATGGAGTTTGCTCCCTATTTATATACAGTAGCTTTCCCTGCCAGTGTTGGTGGGGGTGTGGTTTTCTCCTTGATAGTTCCTTGATTAGGGTATTGTTTTCTGCTTGTTTGCCTGGTGTTGATCCTTGCTTATCTGGGTGTTGGATGTTGGAGAGGATGTGTTCTGGTCTTTTTGTTTCCTTCTTAACTTTTTTATTGTTTCTTTTGAATGATGTAAATACAGTTTATTTCTATGTGTCATAGGAATTACCTAGTCATTACCTAATTGGGTAATGAAACATCTGCAAGCAAACAACCAAGCTCAGAGAGCACCAAGGACTCCACAGTTCAAACCGGAGCTACATATATTCTCTTATATTTTTTGGATTTTCTTCTTTTCTTCCTTCTTGCCATTGTAAACTACTGCTTAAGAAGTGACTTGGTTGCCATCCACATACTTGTCAAGCCTTTCATAGCCAGCAAACTTATAAAAACCATGTGGATTTCTGAAAATATCCTTATTGTCAGTAGAGTGCTATAACAGAATTTTCAAAGCCTGTCAAAACAATTCTCCAAGTCAACTTATACCTAGTGTAATTAATGCAGTTACAGTTCTTGGATTCTCTTTCTCATGCTTCCCCTCCTCTTCGGGGCCAAGGTGTCTCTTTTGCAATGGTTCTGTTTCCTCTACCATGTTCCCAGGGCCTGCTAAACATTCCATCACACTAATGATGTTCCAACAAAATTTTGTGCCATGAAAATTACATTGGATGCTTTTGTTCTGCAACTTTTTTTTTGCAGGGGAAGTAACATCCAATATTGGTCAATGATATGCCTATTCCCAACATAACGGTATTTTGGAAGGAAGGGGGACCTCCTAAATCAGGGCTGTGCAGCCCCTTTTTAGTCCAAAGGCTGCATTTCGACTTTGAGTGGTATCCCAGAACATTCCAAAAAACTGGGTGGGGACAGGCTAAAAAAAAGTTTTTTTTAACTTTAAATTGAACTAAAATGGAAAAGAATGAATTAAATATAAAATTCTCCAAATTTCCTTCTTGTGATTATTGGCTATGCATCCCTGTCGTAAACGATGTTTAAAAAATTACTGAAAAGTATAGGACAGGTGTGTATATGGGGTATATAAAAGTATATGGGGGCGTGGTGGCTCAGCGGGTAAGATGCCAGGCTTGTCGATTGGAAGATCGCAAGTTTGGAGGTTCAAATCCCTAGCCCTGCGTGACGGAGTGAGCTCCCGCACTCGCCCCAGCTCTTGCCAGCCTAGCAATTTGAAAGCATGTGAATGTACTCCAGGCTTGGCTGCCAGCTCGACCAGTCAGATTTCTCAGAGAAGCTGAGAACTGACTGAATTTCCCTTGCTTGCAGTGGATTGCAGAAGTTGTGGTCCACTGAAGTTTTTTTTCCCCTGGAGAGGGGGAGACCAGAAGATTACTCGTGGGGCCATTGGGATTGCCTACCCTTGTTTTTTCTGTAGTTTTCCACCGCGGAAAGAACAGGGTAAGTGCAAGGCAATGGCCGAGATATATCAGGCTCTCGCAGGGGAAACAAGTCTCTTTGAAGAGACACAAGAGCGCCCAGCCGCTTTTAGATCACTTTAGGAATGTTTTTTTTAGATTAAAATATTTTTGAAATCTAAGATCTATCTTTTGGACTTTGTTGAAAATGTTGGCTAACTTTGTGCTTTCTTTGCTATAACTGATTCTGGTGGAAGTTTGATGGACTCTATATTTGCAACATAATGAAACGTCTGCATTTTTTTTTTTTACTTCTCTTTTGTATTAGAGGGATTTAAGAGACTCTGTTTGTAATTCTTCGCTTGATAAACTAAATGACTATTCATTTTTTGAGAAACTCTTTGTTTGGGTTAAGCAGCTTGCAGCTTGAAGAACGAAAGCTCGCAGTTTGAAGAATAAAAACACAGGGTAACGTGTTTTTTTCCTTGTCTTCTTTTTCTACATCCTCCCTGGTTGGATTTTGCTTCATTTGGAATATATTTTTTATTTCTCCTTCTATAAACTGTTTAAAATATTATTCTCTCCTGTATTTTGGATTATTGGAACTTTCTTTTTTCTTTTGACTTTAAAAAAAAAACACAACAACAACGACGTTCTGCTTAATAGATTCTGCTGGTAGTATTCCATGGACAGATTACATGATTATTGTTTTGACTAGAAGGGTTGTTGTTTTAATTTGAAGGACACAGGAAAGATGGCTTTCCAACTTGTACCTGAGGAGCTCAGAAGAGAGATTACTGAGGCTTTTTCAAATATTCAAAGGTCGTTGGAATTACTGTTCGTAACTCTGCAAAATAGAGAGAAAGAACAGAGAACAGAAACGGAGACAGAAAGGAAAAATGTTTTTCAAGTGGAGGAGAAACAGAAGGAGGAAATTTTGAGTATATTAGTTCAGAAGAACATTCTGAAGGCTTTACACTACAATCTTGGTATAGATATGTTGTGGCAGTGGAGACAGAGTGAAAATATGGGTGCACAGTTGGATGGATGTTGTGAAATATGTGGAAAGGGAGAGAAGGTTGCTCTGATATTCTATATGAGATATAGAAAAGAGCAGGCTGTATATTGCGAATCTGCCACAGTGTATTGTGATTTTGGCATAACCTAAACAGAAGATATGAGAAACTGTATGGATATAAAGGCTAATGAAAATATGGACTTGAATTGTTATGAGAAATTGTATGGATATATAAAAAGTGATATTCTAAATGTAAGATGCTAAATACAAACACAAGTTGATATTATAGAATATTGTTTTCCTTAGAGATATATTTATGAGAAGATAATGATATGATGGAATTAGAATGATGGTTACTACAGGATGATATATATCAATATGTATTGTATGAATATTATAAGAATTGATATATTAGCTATTAGGTTAAGTGATATGATAGATTATGCACTTAGTTTAAATGGACACTACTACAAGGAATGGAAATTACAGATGGATAATTGAGATTCAAGAATTCCTTTTTTATGGAGATATATATATATATATATATATATATTAGAATTAAATTATAGAAATATATATGTATGAACACTATAAGAATTGCTAAATTATGTATTAAGTTACATAACATGTTAGGTTATGAGTCATAATATGAATAGAATATATTGTAGTTTATTAGAAGTAAATAAGGCTTTTATTTGTTATACTAATTGGTCTTTATTGAAGATATAAATATGTAGTAATGAACATTCAACATTTAACTACTACTTCAAGGAGTGGAAGCCAAAGATGGATTATTGGGAGACAGTAAGATGAAGGTTAGAAGATTGGATTAAAGAAATCAAAAGGCATATGACAAAGAAAAGTTCCTGTATACTGTATGAAGAACTAACATTTAAAATCAATTGTTGTACTTTAAGTTCAAAGATAGATTGGAGGACATCTATTTTCTATATTTTCTTTGCTTATTATTTCTTGACTTCACTTTTTCTTTATCTTTTTCTTATTTTGTATTTCTGTTTCTATTTCTTTTTTCTACTTTAAATTTTATTATGTATTGTAAAACTTAATAAAATTTAATAAAAAAAAAAAAAAGAAAGCATGTGAATGTGAGTAGATTAATAAGTACCACTTCGGTGGGATGGTAACAGCGTTCCACGCGCATCATGCCGGCCATATGACCGTGGAAGCGTATTCGGACAATGTTGGCTCTTCGGCTAACAAACAGAGATGAGCACCGGCCCCTAGAGTCGGACACAACTGCACAAATGTGCGGGGGGAACCCTTACCTTTACATTTTTATAGGACAGGCAATGATATTTATTTTGTGACTTACTAGGAAGTATTGAAATTTAAAGGGAAGGGTTTTTTTTTAAGATTACCTTGATTTTTCAATCAGCCTGAAGACATAAAAACATCAATATGAGAATTAATAACTGTAAATCTTCCTTTTCCATGAAGAAATTTTCAATAATGTTTGTAAAATGGGCTTCATGAAATTATCATGGGGTTAATCTGTATTTGACATGGTATCATACAACTGTAAAAATAGAGTTTGATATTTTACAAAGTCTGGCATTTCACTAGTGATCTACATGTAAGAGATAATTTCTTCTAATTAAATTACTTTCAGGGTTTCAGAGTTTGTTGCAACTGCTATGTGAATAGAGATGGGTGAATCGTTTCCTTCTTAACTTTTTTATTGTTTCTTTTGAATGATGTAAATACAGTTTATTTCTATGTGTCATAGGAATTACCTAGTCATTACCTAGTTGGACTTGTTAAAGTTTCATTTCATTCTTTTATTTATTTTAGCAAAATTGTCCTTCTTCCTCATCAATCTGTAATTTTTGTTTGTGGACATTTCTTCCAATGTGCACATTTTTTGTACATTTCTCCTTTGTATTCAGTACTTTGTACTTTTTACTTCTTTGGAATCAGTTTTCTATTTGTTTTAAAAACTGTGAACTGTAAGTATCAATGCATGTTTTCCAGTTTGCCTGTAGATTTTGGAAATGCAGACTCCATCAGGAAGCAGTGAAGTGCAAACTGAATGAATTTGTGGGATGCATTGGATCTGTATTAACAGAGCTAAAAAATAACCAAACAATTTTGGGCATATTTAGTAATGGATGTTTTCATATTAAATGCACAATGAGTGGATGTGTTAATGATCCCCCCTCCCCCATTTCATTGAGTTGCTGGTTAGTTAGCATGTGCTATATATAATGTATGAAAGAATCTATCAGGCATTGTGCCAAATCTGTACATATTGCATTCCTTAATTAATTTGATTAGGTAATGAATATTGTTGCCTTGGCCACAGAACAAATATCTGTTAAAAATTATACTGGAAGGCAATATAAAAGTTATTACTGTTCAATTTAATGTTTCATTTTTAAGCAGGGTTATCCATAAGTGCATTTAGATTATTGCTTTTTCTAACTGGAAAAAGGTAAGGCTAGAAAAACATTCTACAGTATTAGTTGTAAAAGATGTCACTTTTATCATAGTATCAACAAAATTGTTCACACTACTTTTTCCTATTGATACAGTAGAAGTTTTTTCATTACCATGATCTTGCAAAGCAAAACAAAAATAGCTGATTCTCAGATAACAATAGCCAGGTATGACTTGATGCAATCCCAGATGGAGTAATGTTAGCTGCCTCACTGAGCATGAAGCCAGAAAAAGACAAATATTCTGATTTGTTAACTCATGTAATAATAGTACTTTTCCAAAATGTTCGGAGCACTCCATGTTGATGATCCAGTCATTCTCAATCTTGCTTGGAGAATACTGAAATGTGGTTTTAATTTCAATCCATTTCCAGCCAAATAAAACAAAAAGCTGTTCCCATGAAGAAGAGGCAGCTTTCAACAACTAATTTTTGTAGTTAATTGCCTGAAATAATGAGATGCTGTCTAGGAAAAGTGATTAATAGCAACATGGATCCAATTAACTGATAAAAAGCTAAGGTCATGGTAACAGGGAAAAGCTGGAATCAGAAACTACTTTTTATTTGCAATCCTATCCCAAAGGGAGAGAGGTGATAAACCCTCTATTCTGCATGAATTCAGACTTAATCTAATGCTATTCACTTAAGAATTTTATGCATCACATTATAACCATGCTCACAGATGGCTTACTACAGCAGTAGGAAGCTTTCAATCAGCCTGAAGACCAAACTGATTTGGCCTTGGGGCCACATGCCAGCAGTGGACAAATAGCTATTACACTGCAGATATGATTATTATTTTTATAATTTGTATCTTTCTTTTCTGCTTATACATATTCTCAAGGCAGCTTACAATTTAAAAAGTGTATAAAATATTAAACAAGAATAAAATTGAACTAGGTGAAATAACTAACAATTAAAAACATGTAAAAAAAGATGTATGTTTGCTATTTTGCATAGACAACATAGCTCTTTTTTAGGTTAGCTCTTGCCAACCTAGCAATTTGAAAGCAAGCAAATGCAAGTAGATGAATAGGTACCACTTCAGTGGGTAGGTAACAGCGTTCCGCGCATGTCATGCCAGCCACATGACCGCGGAAGCGTCTTCAGACAGTGCTGGCTCTTCAGCTAACAAACGGAGATGAGCACCGGCCCCTAGAGTCGGACACGACTGTGCAGGGGAAACCTTTATCTTTTATAGACAACATGCTGGGATAGTGGGGACCACATGTATCTTCCTGAACAGAGCAAATTCCATGCTATAGCCTTGGGGCCAAACACATGAAGGACAGTTCTTATACTGTATACCAAATAACCAACATTCTTGCATTGGGGCCCTCTCCTAAGCAACTAAGTAACTGAGCAGGTTCATAATGGGATAGGCACTTCTTCAGACCCTAAGCATTTAGTTTCAAAGGTCAATGCCAACACCTTAAATTGTGCCTGGTATGCAATTGGCAGACAACTGGCAGTAAATACTTCCTGAAATCCCTTGCAGGAAGATACCAGCCCCAACTTTCTCCCAGTCCTCAATTGTGAAAATAAAGAGTGGCCCACCCAAGATCTTCCGGTAGTAAAGGAAGGAGCAAATCCTTTGTGGTTGGCTATCAAAGTCCCTTCCAACTGCACCGCCGAATTTAAATTTCCTAATATTTAAAATAGGGTTAACAGTGCCCTTGGTCAAAATTGACAATCCTCTCAACCAAAAGAGAATAAAAAGCATACATCTGTATATTTCTGGCAACTACTTCATTTTGTCAAATATTTATACAGGATGCTGACAAGCAAAACAAAGTAAAATAATTTATCCTCCTTAAATATCCTGTTTGCCTGTCTCCAATGAGATGCTCCATTCTCCATGCTTCTGTATGAATCATAATCATGAACCACTTAAAGGTTAAGAGGCTAATTTGCATGCAAACAGATTACTGTTTACTTTAGTTAACAGGCCATATGACAGGAAGAAGCCTTTGGCCTCATGAAATGTTTCTGAGAAAAAAATGGAGGGAGAAAAAAACACTTCACTGGAGGGTAAATAGGAATGAGTGAAAATGTTCCCTATAAAATTTATTCTCCGTCTCCATTCTTAGTCATTTATGTCATTTATGCTGAAATAGGTTCCATTGAGTTCAGTGGGGAGTACTTTCCAATAAATGTGTTTAAATTCTAGATTAAAAACATTTGGAACACATACATATATGTCTGTGAGTATGCGCATACATATAAGCAAACAAATGTGGCTCTCCTAAAAGGGAATATCTTATTTTGTGTCTTTTAAGTTTATACTTATATTCAATTCTTTTTTAAAAAAAAATATTAAAAGTTTTTAAAAGAAAGATAAAAACTAATACAAACTAATATAAAGTATGAAGAAGAAAAGAAAAAGAAAGTAATCAGAAAGAAAGCTAAAAGTGCAAGAATGGGGGGGAAGTAAAAGAAAAATAATAAAGGAAAAAATACAAAGAAGTGACTTCTTCTTTAGAGCAGTTATAAGTACAATTATAAATTTACCTCTAACTCTAAGGTTACACTGACTCTCTTCTTTCTATAATCTATCCTGTCTAATCATCATAAATCATAATAATAAACCATAACTCATAAATTCATTTTTTCTGTTTTACACAAAAAGTCCATAAGGGGTTTCCAGTCAGCAATAAATGTAGATATTGTCTTTTCTCTGATCAAAGAAGTCAATTTGGCCATCTCAGTAAGTACCAATCGAAGAGAATCTCAGTAAGTTCCATCATCTTCACCATCCATTCCTCCTTTGTGGGTAATGCCGAATCTTTCCATCTTTGTGCATACAATAATCTTGCTGCAGTTATCATGTACAAAAACAAAGTTCCATGACTTTTTTCCAACTGTTTGTCCATCAATCCCAAAAGAAAGACCTCTGGTCTCAATTGTATATTAATCTTTAAAATCCTCTGAATCAGGGAACATATCTGAATCCAAAATTTTCTATAGTTTTCTATTATAGTTTTGATTTATATACAAAACAACTTCATTTCTTTCTTTCTTTTTTTGTTCCTGCTGAAATAAATTCTTCACCCAAATTTTTATGAATCAAATATTTTATGTCCTTTTTTCTAATATATGTCTCTTGTAGGCAAATTATATCTTGTTTTAATTTTTTCAAATAATTGTTTTTTTTTCTCTTTTGAGGAGCATTTTCTCCATTTATATTCCACATTAAGCATTTGTAATGCATAATCAAGCCAAAAATTTAGAAAAGTCGATACCTGTAGCACCTAGTTCAGTATCATCCCTTTCAGTTTCCTGTTGCACCTGTTGAAGTTTTTGTGTAGTCTCATCTGACACCTTCCAGTTTGTCCAATCGAAATGGAATCCTTTTCTGTTTTATTCTATCAGTCAAAACATCTTCACCAGAATCCTCTGGGGTTACTCTAAATCTCAAACAAAATTCCTTCTCTCTTAATTCGAACACAGCCAAATTATCTAGTTCTCTTTCCAACTCTCTGTTTATAACTTCTGTCTTACTCTCCAGAATTTCCACTTTGTCATTAATACTTTCGTCTCAAATGGCATTCCATAGTTACAGTCAGTATCATAGTCTGGCTCATATTACCTTTATCTTTTGTTTGGTAAAGTTCACCAATTATCTGCACCCTTTAATAATAGTAAACAGAAAACATTCCCATAAAGGTCCGGTTCATTTATCTATTTTAATTCTAATTTGTTCAAAAGCACTTTCACCAAAAAATAATCTTTCAAAATAACTATACCCTTTGTCTGTTTTAAACTTTCTTACATCCACTCCTTGTTAAGCTTTTTGCCAAAGGATTTTAAAAAATGAAACCCTTTTTGAAACCCTTTTTCTTTTTTCCCTTTTTAATCCAGAAAGGATGTTGACTTACCAGGTAGAATTCTCTTATCTGCCACTCAGAAAATCTCTCTTTAGCTGTAAATTAATTACATCCAAAAGTTTAAGAAATGAGGTTGTGTGAACCTTCTATCCATATATGCTGCATTATGGCTGTGAGCTTGGTTGAAATCCCTCAACTTCCAGCCACTCAACTCATGAGCCAACCACAAAAACCTCAGTTCCTGCAGTCCACTCAAAAGTAGCAGCTGTCTAGAGTGCAAATGGGCAATCTCATGATCTCTCCTCTATCCGGAAAGGCTGTGCTGGCCAGAATTCACAACCTGGCCATCAATCTTCACCACCTTCAGGGACATCTAGTTCACCATAAGTCCTCACTGGATGCCCTCCTATACGCTTCAATTCAGAGGTAAATGTTATGGTGGACTTTCCCAAACTAATCTCCCTTTAAATGTGTGGACTTCACTTCCCAGAATTCTCAGCTATGGAAATACTGGTTGGGGAATTTTTAGAGCTGAAATCTACATAACCCAAAGGTGCCCAAGTTGGTGAAGTCAATGCAAAGCAATTCAAAAGCATTTCCTTCCCCAGTAAATATATAGAGGATGGAAACCTTATGGCAACAATACTCTGTAACAGGTATGTATAAAAAATCAGGGCCTTATTCTGCAGCATAGTGGGTACAACCCACTAAACAAATTATAACTTAGTGCTTAATGGAATATGAGCTTGCACATGCATACATAAATAATGTGGTGGGGTTGCCCTTCTGTCTCCTTCCAGCTAAGATTTTCTTCCACAATCCTTCCTGTGGTACCCTCCTACAATGGGAGGGGGAATCTCTTTGGTTGCTGCTATTATCCACTTTTTACAGAGAAAATTCCTCTGTGAAAGGAGGAAGCGAGCAGAAAACCTCTGCTCTCAGATTTCCTGCCTTTCTGTAGCTAGCAGAATGGGCAAAATGCTTGATAGGTTAAATGCCTTGTAGGAATAGGATTTCAGAAGAAGATACAACAATCCTAATCACATCTAGCTTCATATTTTTATAGATGGCTATTTACTTCTTCAGACTGGAGCACATTTCTTACCTGGCTGAAGTCAGTTGCAGAAGAAATGCTTTTTCCTCCCAGGATGGAAGGTAAAGTAATAAAAATAAAACGGAGCTGCCATTTTCAAAAGCTCATCTGAGAGAGACAGAAGCCTTGCAGCTCCTAAGTGCACTGAGTGTGAATTCCCCAGGATTCACTGGTCTATGTCTACAATCTAGATTCTCCCCTTTTCTAAAAGTGCATTGTGTGCACCCAGCCATTCTGCTTTATAAACCACCATGTTTGGAGCTTAGTGGGATGCACAAAACCAGCTAATATGTAATTGATAATAATTCAAATCAAGGAGTATTGAGGATGCAGTTATTCAATAGATAAATGACATAATGTAAATGCTATTAATAAAGCAATACTTTTTATTGGTAAGATTAGTTAAGTAGACACTTGCTAGCATTTTAGAACTACTTTGAGTCTAGTGCATCAGTATGCTCATAAATTTTAATTTTTACATTGAAAGTTCCTTTTTTTTTAACAGAAGGATTTTCATGACCCTGGTATGAATATTTTTTATTACCCAAGTATTAAATAGTTTTCTCTAAACTTCATCCAAGCCTTAGGACAAAAAAAGTGGGCAGAAAAAAGTGTCCATAATATTAAAGAGATCTTTGCTCTTTGTGTCTTATTAGCAGTAAATACATATGCATTGCTCACCTGTTTATGAGCGTGGTCGTAGGAGTTAATGTGATTGTCAAATTCTTGATGTTTGTAATACTGTTTGTCACAAAGTTCACAATAAAAGTTAGCTTTAAGGTCTTCCAGAGCCTTGGCTATCGTATTCTCCTTTTCAGCATAATCCTATGGAGAGGAGATGGAGAGAATAATTGTTATTTTGATACTACAAAGTAGAGGCTCTTGTGCTTTGTAATTTAATCCAATTTGTCAACACATATAACTAAAAGCCTGCACATACTAATTTTATCAGCAGCAAGAAAGATATATTTTTTGTACTCTTCAATTTGCACTCTAATTGACAGCTAACTTTAGGGTTTTTAGGAGATAGGTAAAGGTAAAGGTAAAGGTTCCCCCCACACATTTGTGCAGTCGTGTCCGACTCTAGGGGCTGGTGCTCATCTCCGTTTGTTAGCCGAAGAGCCAGCGTTGTCCGAAGACGCTTCCATGGTCATGTGGCCACATGACGCACGTGGAACACTGTTACCTACCCACCGAAGTGGTACCTATTCATCTACTTGCATTTGCATGCTTTCGAATTGCTAGGTTGGCAAGAGCTGGAGCTAGTGCGGGAGCTCACTCCGCACGCAGGGCTAGGTATTCGAACCTCCGAACTTGCAATCTTCTGATCGACAAGCCTGGCGTCTTACCTGCTGAGCCACCACGCCCCTTTTTAGGAGATACAAGGCTTAAAAATATTTTTAATCTTATGAAAATGTAAATAAATAAAGTATGTATTTTGCTTAAGGTTATATTAATGTTAGGGGCGTGGTGGCTCAGCGGGTACGACGCCAGGCTTGTCGATCAGAAGATGCGTGCCTTTACCTATATTAATGTTAATTTCCAGGAGATAAACACACACAGACACACAGACTCACAGACATACATCAACGGTCAAAGCTTTCACTGAATAAATATGTTTTAACAGAACACATATGGAGATTAAAATACTCATTTAATTTCATTATAAGGCTGCTTTCACTAAACAATAATAAACAATTTACTGCACAAATATGGGAAAAGAGATAATTAAGGTAGGATTGAATAATTATTTATTTCAAGATTCAAAAATTTACCTGCCATATGCTCAATGTCTTGGTTTCAATTGACAGTGACAAGAGATAAATACTCAACTATTGGGCCTTCAATACCAATGGAAGTATTTAAAATATGCTTGCCCTTTATCTCATGCCATACCATATCTGATATTTCCTACTGTAGTTGGCATCAAGTCAGGCTCAACTCCTAGCTCCTAGCAACTACAAGGAAAATTGTTCTTATCTTGACTTGTCTCCAGCAATCATCCATAGCTCTGGGAGTTCTCTGATCATAAAGAAAGTTTCTTTCTTCTAACTCCTCAACCTTGCCAAGCACTCTCATTATTTCCTAATCTATCACTGCTCACAACATGTCTGAAGTATATGATGTTTTGTTTGCTGATCATTGCCTCAAGGAAGTATTCAATCTTTATTTTTTCTGGGACTGATTAATTGGTTCATCGTATACAGTATTCCATGGTACACTTAGTAACGTTCTCCAGATCAACAATTTGAAGGCACCTACTTTATTTTTCTTGCTGTTTCTCAATGTCCAGCTTTCAGAGCTGAACATTAACAATGGAAAAAATGCTTTAACAATTTTGATGTTTGTTATAATAGAAATATCCTTATTATAATCCTCCTCATGAGGATACTTTTTTTTCCTCCAGCACACTGACCATCTGAACCCAAGAAAACAGCCTACCAACCATGTTCACTTCTTTACAATCAACAGTAAGTTCAATAAGCATGTTAATTAACACTATCCTTGTCTTTTTAATATTTAGCAGTAACCCACATTTTCATTTTTCACTTTCATTATGAAATCCTCTAAGTCTTCCTAATCTTTTGGCTAACGAAAACATCCTCTACAGAACTTAGATGTTAATACTTCTGCCTCCTATTTTGATTCCACAAATCATCACTTCCAATCCTGCTATTTATTATGATATATCCATTGCACCAGCTAAAGAGATATGAGGACAATATGCATCTTTGTCTCATTCACTTCCATATGCTAAACCACATTGTTTCTCCAGGCACAGTTCATACAATAGCTTCTTGTTCAGTGTAATGGTTTCTCAGAAGAATAATCTGGTTTCTTAGGCTTAATATATTAGGCATGACCTATACGAATCCAAGGCTGGAGTTAAAATCGCTGGAAGAAACATTAACAATCTCAGATATGCAGATGATACCATTTTGATGGCTGAAAGCGAGGAGGAGCTGAGGAGTCTTATGATGAAGGTGAAAGAACTGGCAAATAGAGGAAGAAAACGTGGAGGCAATGACAGACTTTGTATTTCTAGGTGCAAAGATTACTGCAGATGCTGACTACAGCCAGGAAATCAGAAGACGTCTACTTCTTGGGAGGAGAGCAATGACAAATCTTGATAAAATAGTTAAAAGCAGAGACATCACACTGACAACAAAGGTCCGCATAGTTAAAGCAATGGTATTCCCCATAGTAACCTATGGTTGCGAGAGATGGACCATAAGGAAGGCTGAGCAAAGGAAGAACAATGCTTTTGAACTGTGGTGTTGGAGGAAAATTCTGAGAGTGCCTTGGACTGCAAGAAGATCAAACCAGTCCATACTCCAGGAAATAAAGCCAGACTGCTCACTTGAGGGAATGATATTAAAGGCAAAACTGAAGTACTTTGGCCACATAATGAGAAGACAGGATACCCTGGAGAAGATACTGATGCTAGGGAAGGTGGAAGGCAAAAGGAAGAGGGGCTGACCAAGGGCAAGATGGATGGATGATATTCTGGAGGTGATGGACTCAACTGTGAGGGAGCTGGGGATGGCGACGGCCGACAGGAAGCTCTGCCATGGGCTGGTCCATGAAGTCACAAAGAGTTGGAAACAACTGAACGAATAAACAACAAATGACCTATACAGTCAGTGGCCTTTCTATAGTCAATAAAGGAAGAGTAAATCCTCTTCTTAAGCTCTCCATTATCTATCTACTGTTAGCCATTTTGTCCCATATCCCTCTGCCTTTTTGTAACCTGAATGTTCATTTTTCATTTCTTTTTCCATGCATGGCCTTATTCTGTTTTATAAGGACTTCAGCAAGATTTGCTTGCATGAGGGATTAGTGCACTGGTTTGGCAATTTGCTCATTCCATTCTATATTTTGCCCTTTCATTTGCCATTTCTCTTTAGATGTATATAACAGCTACTGTGATATATGCAGTTGTTGACTGAACACCAACTGATATGTGTGATATGTATACAGGCTCTACAGAACAAAAAAGGAAATAATTCTAGTGTTCTATTATAAACTACATGGGTACTCAAAATAATCCTCCTCAATCCTATAGCGATAAAACCAGATAGAATCAGAGGTCATGATGCTTTCTACCACCTTATCTATGTTCAAAAGAATGGTCAAGGAGTGATTTTTTAAAAATGTATACATTTTTAAAAATTACCACAAAAAACAATAGGAGTAGTAACACATTTAGCCTACCTACATTATCAGCCACAAAGAAGAAATCATAGCATGATTCAGCCCATAAACCACAGCAAAACAAAATGAAAAACCACTTCCACAATGCTTTCCGTGCTATTGCTTGACCTTCTATCTTCTCCTAATGTGTAAGTACAATACACACTTCTGCATTTTATAACCTGCCAACAGCATCAAACAAAAGTAAAACTGTATACTATTTTCATTAATAACATCCGTAAAATCTCAATAGCATTATTAGGAATTATCATGAAATACATAAGAACGTTTGCATTTGTGTAAAGGCTATAGCTTTTAAAGGAAAGCAAAACACAAAATGTAAGAGCACACACAAAAAGCAACTAATAAACTGTGTATTACTCATAGCAAAGAATAAAAAAGTAGCAGCTGAGACAAATCTTCATTGATCCTTAAGGTTGCCATTGGCCATTAAGAATTGTCTCAAAATTCAGATGTGGTGCTCTGTTTGACCCAGCAAGCAGCAGCAGATCCTGTCTCTGACATGCTTTGCTTTTTCTTCTCATTCCTTCTTCACTCATCTGGTAAGTGCATGGATAAATCCACTCCTTCCTACTTTACTAGTTCTGCTGGAAGTTTAAAGGGAAAAAAAAACAATTGTAATATAGTAGGTCTCCTAGACCCCTTCATGGATCACTGCCTTGTCGTGGCGAAGGGGCTTGCGTAACTCAATGAAGTCAGGTCAAGAAGAACAGGTCATGATGGAGAGTTCTGACAAAACGTGGTCCACTGGAGGAGGGAATGGCAAACCACTCCAGTATCCTTGCCAAGAAAACCCATGGACAGTATCAAAAGGCTAAAAGATATGACGCCGGAAGATGAGCCCCTCAGGTCGGAAGGTGTCCAAAATGCTACTGGGGAAGAGCGGAGGGCAATTCCGAGTAGCTCCAGAAAGTGTGAAACGGCTGGGCCAAAGCCGAAAGGACGCTCAGTTGTGGATGTGTCTGGAAGTGGAAGGAAAGTCCGATGCTGTAAAGAACAATATTGCATAGGAACCTGGAATGTAAGATCTATGAATCAAGGTAAGCTGGATGTGGTCAAACATGAGATGACAAGATTGAACATCGACATCTTGGGAATCAGCGAACTAAAATGGACAGGAATGGGCAAATTTAATTCAGGAGACCATTATATATACTACTGTGGGCAAGAATCCCTTAGAAGAAATGGAGTAGCTCTCATAGTCAATAAAAGAGTGGGAAAGGCAGTACTGGGGTACAACCTCAAAAACGACAGAATGCTTTCAGTTCGAATCCAAGGCAAACCATTCAACATCACAGTGATCCAAGTCTATGCCCCAACCACTGATGCCAAAGAAGCTGAAGTTGACCGGTTCTATGAAGATCTACAACACCTTCTAGAACTAACACCAAAAAAAGATGTCCTTTTCATCATAGGGGACTGGAATGCTAAGGTAGGAAGTCAAAAAATAACCGGAATAACGGGCAAGTTCAGCCTCGGAGTACAAAATGAAGCAGGGCAAAGGCTAATAGAGTTTTGTCAAGAGAACACGCTGGTCATAGCAAACACTCTTTTCCAACAACACAAGAGACGACTCTACACATGGACATCACCAGATGGTCAATACCGAAATCAGATTGATTATATACTTTGCAGCCAAAGATGGAGAAGCTCTATACAATCAGCAAAAACAAGACCTGGAGCTGACTGTGGCTCAGATCATGAGCTTCTTATCGCAAAATTTAGGCTTAAATTGAAGAACGTAGAGAAAACCACTAGACCACTCAGGTATGACCTAAATCATATCCCTTATGAATATACAGCGGAGGTGAGGAATAGATTTAAAGGATTAGATCTGGTAGACAGAGTGCCTGAAGAACTATGGATGGAGGTTCGTAACATTGTACAGGAGGCAGCAACTAAAACCATCCCAAAGAAAAAGAAATGCAAGAAAGCAAAGTGGCTGACTGATGAGGCTTTACAAATAGCTGAGGAAAGAAGGGAAGCAAAAGGCAAGGGAGAAAGGGAAAGATATAAACAACTGAATGCAGAATTCCAGAGAATAGCAAGGAGAGATAAGAAGGCCTTCTTAAATGAACAATGCAAAGAAATCGAGGAAAACAATAGAATGGGGAAGACTAGAGATCTCTTCAAGAAAATCGGAGATATCAAGGGAACGTTTTGTGCAAAGATGGGCATGATAAAGGACAAAAAAGGCAGGGACCTAACAGAAGCAGAAGAGATTAAGAAGAGGTGGCAAGAATAAACAGAAGAACTATACAAGAAAGATCTTAATATCCCTGATAAATATGATGGTGTGGTCACTGAGCTTGAGCCGGACATCCTAGAGAGTGAAGTCAAGTGGGCCTTAGGAAGCATTACTAACAACAAAGCTAGCGGAGAAGACAGTATCCCAGCTGAGCTATTTAAAATCCTAAAAGATGATGCTGTTAAAGTGCTGCACTCAATATGCCAACAAATTTGGAAAACTCAACAGTGGCCACAGGATTGGAAAAGGTCAGTTTACGTTCCAATTCCAAAGAAAGGCAATGCCAAAGAATGTTCAAACTACCGTACAATTGCGCTCATTTCACATGCCAGCAAGGTTATGCTCAAAATCCTACAAGCTAGGCTTCAGCAGCATGTGAACCGAGAACTACCAGAAGTGCAAGCTGGGTTTCGAAGAGGCAGAGGAACTAGAGATCAGATTGCCAACATTCGCTGGATCATGGAAAAAGCAAGAGAGTTCCAGAAAAACATCTACTTCTGCTTCATTGACTACGCTAAAGCCTTTGATTGTGTGGATCACAACAAACTGTGGCAAATTCTTAAAGAGATGGGAGTACCAGACCACCTTACCTGTCTCCTGAGAAACCTGTATGTGGGTCAAGAAGCAACAGTTAGAACCGGACATGGAACAACCGACTGGTTCAAAATTGGGAAAGGAGTACGACAAGGCTGTATATTATCACCCTGCTTATTTAACTTATATGCAGAGTACATCATGAGAAATGCCGGGCTGGATGAATCACAAGCCGGAGTTAAGATTGCCGGGAAAAATATCAACAACCTCAGATATGCAGACGATACCACCCTAATGGCAGAAAGTGAAGAGGAACTAAAGAGCCTCTTGATGAGGGTGAAAGAGGAGAGTGCAAAAGCTGGCTTGAAACTCAACATTAAAAAAACCCAGATCATGGCATCTGGTCCCATCACTTCCTGGCAAACAGAAGGGGAAGAAATGGAAGCAGTGACAGATTTTATTTTCTTGGGCTCCAAGATCACCGCAGACGGTGACTGCAGCCATGAAATTAAAAGACGCTTGCTCCTTGGAAGGAAAGCTATGGCAAACCTAGGCAGCATATTAAAAAGCAGAGACATCACCATGCCGACAAAGGTCCGTATAGTTAAAGCTATGGTTTTTCCAGTAGCAATGTATGGCTGTGAGAGTTGGACCATAAGGAAGGCTGAGCGCCGAAGAATTGATGCTTTCGAACTGTGGTGCTGGAGAAGACTCTTGAGAGTCCCTTGGACTGCAAGGAGGTCAAACCAGTCAATCCTAAAGGAAATCAACCCTGACTGCTCATTGGAAGGACAGATGCTGAAGCTGAAGCTCAAATACTTTGGCCACCTAATGCGAAGAGAGGACTCACTGGAAAAGACCCTGATGCTGGGAAAGACTGAGGGCAAAAGGAGAAGGGGACGGCAGAGGATGAGATGGTTAGATAGCATCACCGATGTAATGAACATGAATTTGAGTAAACTCCGAGAGACAGTGGAGGACAGGAAGGCCTGGCGTACTATGGTCCATGAGGTCACGAAGAGTCGGACACGACTAAACGACTGAACAACAACAACAAAAGGTCTCCTAGAGCTGGGTTGCAAAATTCCAGATGACTACTCAATGGCAGTATATTTCTTTACTTCCATTGAATGGTCATCTGAATTTTTGCAACCCAGATCTGGTAGTCTTAAATTTGCAATAAGCTAATCACAGGTCTGGAACCTTTGAAAGAACATTGTTAGAAACTACTCCATTTTTGTCTGAAGCTTGGAATAAAATGAGCTTACATGGGTGGGGGGGGGAGAGATAAGCAGGTGAGGGGAGAGGCAGAGGAGGCAGTCCCTTACTTTACTGAGGTGCTCTGGGCTGGGAGGGACCAAGCCGGGCATGGCTTGGATAGGGGTGGATCCTTGGCTAACAACCGGGTGGGATTCAATTAATGATGGTAACTGGGACTGCCATCGCTAAGCGATGCAGTCATGTGATGTTACACTTTATGACTGCATTGCTTAGTGACAGAAATTCCAGTCCCAGTTACCGTCATTAACCAAGAACTATCTGTATATGGAATGGGGGAGGACAGCTCTGGATGTACTGCAGACCTCCATATCCTTGGTTATCTCCAGTTGCTGTTAGAAAAGAGTTGGTATATGTACTGTAAGTGTCAATCACAGCTCAAAACCAGCATTTTTCTATAGCTATTTTTATTATATTCCTACTCGAGAGACAAATGACCACACTCAAATTATCCTACTTCAGAGAAACCAGAGTGATTAAGATGAATGTTTTGCCCAGGATGTTGTTTCTTTTTCAGACTTTACCAATTTTGTCGACCGATTTACCATTTAAAGAATGGCAGAGAGATATTTCAAAATTCATTTGAAAACTTAAAACAAGGGAAATGTTAGAGTTGGAGGGTTTTATATGTCATTGGTTCACCTATGTACAATTGTCAGAATGTTTTAAAGTGGATAAAAAGAATTATAAATTTGTTAATGAAATAATTCAGTTTGAAATGGAACTTTGTACAAATGATGAACATGTTATTACTACGATGTACAAAATTTTGTTACAGATGAATTTGGAAGATGAACAGGTTAAAGAATGTATGATTAAATGGGCTAAGAACTTTGGATATAATATTAAGTTGGAGCAATGGGAAAATATGTGGAATAAAGGTTTGAAATTCACTTTGAATTACAACTTAAAAGAGAATTTTTACAAGATGATGTATCAGTGTTTAACTCCCGATAAGTTGTCAAAAATATATAATGTTGTAACTAATGTTTGTTGGATATGTTTACAGGGTGAAGGAACCTTTTATCATCTCTGGCGGACTTGTGAGAAGGCTAAAAATTCTGGGATCAAAAATTAAAGTTAATATACAAAAAAAAACCCAGATCTGTTTCTTCTGTGTTTGATGGAGAAGGAGTTAAAGAATCAACATGGAGTTTTGCTATTATACATGATTACAGGTGCAAGACTTTTATATGCACAACAATGGAAAGATCCACAAATACCTATGGTTGAAGATTGGATTGTTAAATTAATGGATTTGGCTCAATTGGCTAAACTAACAGCACTAATAAGAGAACACTCTATTTCTGGATTCATATATATTTGGCAACCAGTTTCAGAGTACTTGCTTGTGGTAGAAAAAAATGAAGTTTTGTTCTTCGGTTTTAGTGATTAAATTGTTTGTTTTAATAGAAATAATGTTCCTATGGTTTAACTAATGGTAAGAGATTATATTTGTAAATTTATCTATATCTGTATTGGAGAAAGTCGGAAGTCACTTTCCGTTTCTGTTTTCTGTCTATTTGCACTCTTATAGATTTTTTCTTTTTTTCTTTAGTTCTATGCTCTAGCTTTTCTATACTTTTTATTTTGTATTTTAACTATACTTTGAAAAACAATAAAGTTCTTTAAAAAAATTATCCTAGTTCAGCCACATTACGAGAAGACCTAGCTTTCTGGAGAAGGCTCTAATGCTGGGAAAGGTGGAAAGAAGGAAAGAGAAGAGGATTACCAGTAGCAAGGTAGATGGTTACAGCAGCTATGGATGCACTGTTGGAAGATCTGAAGGACCAGGTTGGGGACAATCTTCATGGAGAAAATCTATTTGGTTGCTAAGAGTTGACACTGACTTGATGGCACATAATCAATCAATTTTTATTATGGCTAGAAAGCATTTTTAGATTGCGTGCATCTCACTGAAATTCTGCTATTGATAACAGCAAAAAATTTTTTTTATACTGAATAATGTAATTAAATAGTCAAATTAATTATCACAATGCATTGAACTGTATATTAAGTTTGATCCTGTCAACGTTCTCAGGGCAATGTACATCAATGTCCTAATTAAATGTGTTTATTAAATTACCTGTGGAGTGTAGCAAGTCTTACAACACCAAAACAAAAAACTAACCCAGAAATAAAAATAAAACAAAAACCATCCCTGTTCAATACTATTTATGCCATTTCCAAATAAACTGCATGTGAATTTTGAAAAGGTGAAAAATGACTGATGTATGCTTTATTCTTGAAGTGAAGACCTGTACAAAATTCTTATTGGCACTCCCTGAGAATGATTCTTAAAAAAGTATTTGAGAAATAAAAACCCTGAAACCAACCAACCATAGTATTAACAATGATTTAAAAAGCCAATTCAATCTTTTTATAAAAACAATTCTTACTAAAGTTTCCATTGTGGTGGGCCAAGGAAAAATGATTATCATATGCTGGTTATCAAGCACATATGGTATAATCATGGTGCATCACCTGTGGCCCACACAAAGCCTTAAATGAGACCTTTAGAATATTTCCAAAAATTAATCTTACAGGAAGGGAAATTATTAACTACATAGGGAATAACCATATAAAAAGCATACAGTTAAGGTAATACAAGTTTACCTGAAGTCAATTCAGTCAAATTTAACTTTACTTCTTCCATGCTGTTGGCCTAGAATTCCACTCAAAGGCCTTGAGTGGCTGTCAGCCCCAAAAAGATTGGATAGTCCTAGTCTATTAAGGACCACAAAGGTCTTTAGTTTTGTTTTTTCTTGTAACAGAATAATATTTGAACAATGTTCATGGCAGACCTGATTAAGGAAAACTAATGCTACTCTTCCACCAGTGTGGAAGACAAATATGGTTTTAAATACTAGAGTGTTATGCTAATAAAATGGATCTGCTAACCCAGCGCTTTCCAAACTTTTCATGTTGGTGACACACTTTTTAGACATGCATCATCTCACAACACACTCTTACAGCAGAGCACAAGGCAGGCACTAGGACCTGCGTGGAATCACAGCAGGTTTGGAGGCAGCAAGGCACAAGGCAGGCACTAGGACCTGCGCAGAATCCTGGCAGGGCAGGTTTGGAGGCAGCCAGGCACAAGGCAGGCACTAGGACCTGCGCGGAATCACAGCAGGTTTGGAGGCAGCAAGGCACAAGGCAGGCACTAGGACCTGCGTGGAATCCTGGCAGGGCTCGGGGGCAGCAGCAGCCACGACACACCCAGACACTGCAGCCAACACACTAACGTGTCCCGACACAGAGTTTGGAAAGCTCTGTGCAAACCAATTGTGCTAATAAAACCAATCGTGCTAATAAAATGTGTCTTTTCTGATGGCTTCTCTGCTTCCTCTTATCTGTCCTCAAAAATATTATAATTGCACACCTATCCTTGTTTCCAGCTTAAGGTTCTATGTTACTCTGAGACAAATATAATCTACTAACAGGACCTAGGTTTCATGAAAGTCACCCCTAGGCCTATTCAGATAATATGCAGACAAAAATTTCAGCTTCAATTGCAGGTTTGGTACTACCCACAATGGAGGAATGGTTAGTGAAGATGATGGAACTTGCAGAAATGGCTAAATTAACTTCTTTGATTAGAAAAAAGACAATATCTACATTTATGGCTGACTGAAAATCCCTTATAGACTTTTTGCATGAAACAAAAAAAATGTGCTTGTGACTTGTGGTTTTGATTATTAGGAAAAAAAATGGATAATAGAAAAAAGTGAGCTTTAATCATACTTGTATTTGCTGCAAAGGAAATCGGAAGCTTCTTTCTATTTCTATTTCTTTTTATACTTTTTTTTTGCACTTTTTTCTTTCTCTCTTTGTTCTTTTTATTGTGTATTAGTTTGTGTTAGTTTTTATGTTCTCTTTATAACTTTAAACTTTAAAATTTATACAAAAAAAATCAGCTTCAATTGCAAAGTCTGCATTGTTAAAATCCTGTTTCCAGCACACCGCCTTACTCAGAGAACCCCAAAGCCATCCATCCATCCATCCATCCATCCATCCATCCATCCATCCATCCATCCATCCATCCATATTATTTGCACGCTGTTTATTTGAATGACTTCATGCATCTTAGAACAGTGCTTTCAAAACATCCATAAAATCACAAGTATAAAAAAATTAAATCTTAAAATCTTAAAGAACCTGCTTCTGTATTCCATATCACTCACTCCCCAAAAGTCCTGCTGAAGAAGGTCTTCAACTGCTTCTTAAAGAATAGAAGGTTGGGTCCACCTTAACCAAAAAGAGTGAGTTGTTCTAAAATGAAGGGCTGCCAGAGAGAATTCCATTTTCCAGGTTCCCATGCCTCTGATCTCTCTCTAGGGGCAACTGCCCACTGTCTCTCCTTCCAGCCAGATTGTGCTGGACAGCAGGTTCTGCCCAGATAATATATGGCTTTATATATAACAACCAGCAATGCAAACTCACAAAATAGGTGTTATTCTGCTGCACCGGCTAATGCCACTCAGCAGGTGAGCAGCTACATTTTTTGCCAACTGCAGCTTCTGAGTCATCTTCAAGGGCAGCCCAATGTAGAGTAAATTGCAGTAGTCTGACTCAAAAACATGTGTCACAGCTTGCAGACCTGCTGAATCTGGGCAAAGATTCTTCTGGCTGCAGCTGCATATGCTGTTCCAACACGAACTGTGAGTCCTGGAGAACCTAGAGATTGCACATTAAATCCTCAGAGGAATGCAATCCCGTGCACAGCAATAGATTGAAATCCCATGGAATCAGGTGCTTCAGTATCAAGAGTAATTCATTTTGGTGGGATTCAATCACTGCTTGTTTTGCCCTATCTAGCCCCTCACAGTCTCCAAGCACTGGGTCAAGACTGAGTCAAGACTTCCACTGCATTTCCTGTTTGACCTGGGCTTGAGATGTAAACTTGGATGTCAGTAGCATTAGCACCACCCAGAGTCCCATTTCTAGGGGGAGATGGGTGGTGGCAAAATTTGAAAAATAAATAAATAAATAAGTAAGTAAGTAAGTAAGTAAGTAAGTAAGTAAATATTGATGATATCTGTGATGGAATGTGAGGGCGACCTTGGAGAACAGAGGGAAGAGATGCTGCCTAGGGAACGATCAGATAAAAGGAAAGGGAGTCTGAGAGAGGGTAACTGTCTAAAGAAGAAAATTAGGAAAGACCCACCCTGACCACTCAAGCGATAAATACAGAGGGTGGGAGATTTGTATTTTCTGACTTGCAAGATTGTTGTCAGCCCTTCCAGGTAAGCCAGACAGGAAACATGACTAGATGAACTAATTCTACTTTATTGGAAGGCTACATTAACAGAATCTTGCAAGTCTGAAAGTACAAATCCCTGCCCTCCCTATTTATCGCTTGAGTGGTTAGGGTGCATCTTTCCTAAGTTTCTTTTTTAGACCGTTACCCTCTCTCAGACTCCCTTTCATCTGATGATTCCTTAGGCAGCATCTCTTCCCTTTGTTCTCCAAGGTCGCCCTCACATTCCATCACAATACCAGACCCCCATACCAACAGATGACTTCTTCCTCTCCCAGCAGTTTCATGTAGATCAGAGCTTTCCAAACTTTTCATGTTGGTGACACACTTTTTAGACATGTATCATTTCGCGACACACTCTTACAGCAGGCCATCATTTTGCGACACGCTGTTACAGCATGGCACAAAGCAGGCACTAGGACCTGCACGGAATCCTGGCAGGGCAGGTTTGGAGGCAGCAGGGCACAAGTCAGGCACTAGGACCTGCATGGAATCCTGGCATGGCAGGTTTGGAGGCAGCAAGGCACAAGGCAGGCACTAGGACCTGTGCAGAATCCTGGCAGGGCAGGTTTGGAGGCAGCAGGGCACAAGGCAGGCACTAGGACCTGTGTGGAATCCTGGCAGGGCTTGGAGGCAGCAGCAGCCGCGACAAACCCAGACACTGCAACCGACACACTAATGTGTCCCGACACACAGTTTGGAAAGCTCTGAGGTAGATGTTAGATAAGATGGAGGAAAGGGCCAAGACATGGCCCCTCCCACTAGAATGCCCAAGTGTTCAACCTCTCCTCCCCTACAACGCTGACTGGAACTGCCCACTCAGGAAGAACACTGTACAACACTGCCTCTAATCCCCAACCCTCACAGATAGTCAAAAAATATAACCTGGTCAATGGTATTGAATGCTGCTAAGAATTTAAATCACTTAAATTCTAGTGATTTAACAGAGTGCACCAGCTCCTTCCAAGTCCCACTGCAGGTCATCCACAAGAGCAACCAATGCAGTCTCAATCCAATTCCAACTGAAAAAGATTGATATAATCCATTTGCGGAGTAACAACACCTTCTCAATAACCTAATCCATAAGTAGCAGGTTGGAGACTGGTTGATAGTTAGCTAAAATAGATACAGTATATCCAGGATGGCTTTTTAAGGAGAGGACACATTAATGCCTCCTTCATGGCCGGTGACATTGCCTATTCACTTACAGACACATTTACTAGCTCCTGGATCCAAGCTGTTGCACCCTCTCTGGCCACCTGTATTATCCAAGAAAGGCAAGGATCTAATTTATGGATGGTTCCAATCATTAGAGGTTGAACACAGTGTGGGATGCCCCAGGGGTCAGCCCATTGTCCTATTTTATTTAACATTTACATAAACCAGCTGGGAAGTCATTCATCAGGATTAGTTTTTATATTGTTATAGCAATGCCAGTTCTGTGGTCTTTCTTTTATGCTTATTAGCATGCTTGTTTAAATTAACATGGAATTCTGTTATTTCCTTATTTTAGCCTTTTAAGTTATTATTGGTTAGTAATTATTGGAAACAGCATATTGGAAACAGAGAGCCAGTTTGGTCTAGTGGTTAAGGCAATGGGCTAGAAACCAGGAGACTGAGAGTTCTAGTCCCGCCTTAGGCATGAAAGCTGGCTGGGTGACTTTGGGCCAGTCACTCTCTCTCAGCCCAACTCACCTCACAGGGTTGCTGTTGTGGGGAAAATAGGAGGAGGAAGGAGTATTAGGTATGTTCGCCGCCTTGAGTTATTTATAAAAATAATAAAGGCGGGATAAAAATTAATTAAATAAATAAATAGAAGTGGTTGTCTGCTATTCTACAGAATGCTTTAATCCAATTCAACCTTATTTTGATTTATCTGTTAAAGTTTATTTAAAATGTTTGTTATTGAACACCCACTTTATTATTAAAGCTCTGTTTTTATCTGATTATTTAAATGAATAATCTATTTCATATGCTGATATCACTGAAATTTGGTTAAGCCCAGATGACACTGTGCCTGTTGTGATTTCCAATTAATATAGGCTTTTAAACTTTTGGTACAGGACTTGAAACTTGGCCTTACTATTTAACCAAGTTTGCAAATGTTTGTATTTGCCTTCACAAGTTACCAACATTTCTTTTAAATTCTTAGTTTCTGAGTTGACATTTTACTGCTTAATTGCAGTAATATATGGATTAATTGACTCTAATTGTCATTTTATCAAGGAATTTTCATTGTGGCTTTTGTACTGTTTGTATCAGTACTGCTGCTTGAGGATTTTAATATCCTTTATACTTCTTTCAGTCATCGTCATCATCATCGTCTATTAAACGTGCATGCTGCCCAACTCTCAACAACTCTAGGCATCTCTCAATTATCAAATAAATTACAATAAATCTCTTCAATTGGTAAATTACAATAAAATCAATAAAAGATAAAAGATAAAGATAAAAGATGGCAAGCGCAATGAAGCGAGGGGTCTTGCTCTCCCTTGCTAAAGGCCTGGGTGAAGAGCCAGGTCTTCATGGCTCTTCTAAACAACAGCAGAGTGGGAGTCCTCCGGATCTCAGGGGGAACCTTGTTCCCAAGGGCAGAGAGAAGGCATGATTCCAGGGTCCCGATAGATAACATTGTTTAATCAAAGGAACTCAGTGCACGCCAAGCTTGTAGGATTGAATCAGAAGAGCAGGTGCTATGGGGGACGGGTGGTCCCTCAAGTAACCAGACCTTATGCCGAGCCATGCCAATCACTTCCCAAGCCTCTGCATTCTGGACCAGTTGGAGCTTCTGGGTGGTCTTCAAGGACAGCTCCATGTAGATCATTGCAAAAGTCAAGCCATGAGGTGACTAGGACATGACTGTCTGTCTGAAGGGATCCCTAGGAAGGCAGTCCTTCCTGATTTAGGAAAGGGTGCAACTGCTGCACCAGATGGAGTTGTGCAAAGTTCTTCCTAGCCACAGCTGTCACCTGGTCTTCAAGCAGGCGCTATGAGTCCATGAAGACCCCCAGATTGCATACCAGCCTTGAAGGGGAAAGTGCAACCGCATCCAAAGTCAAAGATGGAATATCTCCATATTTGGGCGGTTCAAATATCCAAAGCCACTTGGTCTTGGTAGGATTGAGTTGGAGACAGTTCTTCACCATCCAAATCCATACAGCCTCCAGGCACTGGGACAAAACCTTGACAGCCTCACTTGGCTGGCCCAGGGTTGAAAGATACAAAGATATCAAGGGTATTGAGGTAAGGATGTTTATACATTGCAAACTTCCTTTGTCCTAAGAAACACTCTCCAATTCACACATACAAAAACATTTTATGATAACACCCTCAATTTAATTTGGACTAAGGATTTGTACCAGTTACTAAAGAAGTACTAGCTTAAACAGTCTCAGAAGTTCATTATACAATCTGTCTCTCAGGCCCTTTCCCTCCTCTCCTCTATGCATCTATTATTTCCTTCTATTCTGATGTTCTTGACTAGGTTGGTTAATTATTCTTTGGTATCAGATTCTCTAAAACATTATTATCTTCAGCTCCTTAAAAAAAAAAAAGAAAATCCTTTGGATGCTTCAGTTTGTTCTAATTATTGCTGAGTGTCTTCTCTTTTACCTTTGTCCAAGATCACTGAACAAGTTGTTCTCAGCCAATTTTCCTTCTTTGTCAGCAAATAATTTTATTGACCCATTTTAATCAGGATTTCATGTGAGTCATTCTACTTGAGTCAGCATTAGCTCCAGTTCTTAACAATTTGCTGGTGGCTCAGGCAAATCACTGATCATCAGTATTAGTATTGCTGGATTTGTCTGCAGCATCTGACAACCTTGATCATAAAGTTCTGTTATCATCTCTGAATTCACTCAGCATCAATGATACATTGGTTTCAGCCTTACACTTCCCATCATACGTTTTCAGTGAAGTGCAAGGGTCTCTACTCTAGGCATTTCTGGATATTTCTGATCATCCCTCAGGGTTCAGTTTGAAGTCCACTCTTGTTTACTTGGTACACATTATCATTAGTTTTTTATTAGTTTTTATTCCTTTCATTTTAACTGTCAAATCTTCACCAATAATATTCAGGTTTATCCTTCTGCCTCAGTCTTCTCTCTCTAACTGGGATTTCCAGTTGGATGAGTTCCCACCACCTGCAATTCAATCAGGAAAATACTGAACTAATTATTTTTCACCCAGATCATTCCTTTCTTACACCTTCTCTTGTTTCATGTGTTCTTTAAGATTCTCAGTTACAGGCATAATCTTATTGCAGATAGACCTGCCATTAATCAGAACCAATCCAAGGCCTCTAGCAATTGGACACCCAGGACCCTCTCCCCATTCCCCTGTAGCAACGTATTTCCTGCCTCCTGTCACATTTCCCTGTGCCCATCACAACCACTATCCTTCATTCCAACCCCCCAATCATCCTAATTGCTCCGTTCTATCTGGTCATTATTCCTCTCCATCTGCAGTGCTCTCCAATGGTGACTCCAAATTTACCTGCTATCTAGCTAGAGCTACTACAGCTGGTGAAACTGGGCCAGGGTGTCTCAACCAAACTCCCCAGGTCTTTTCTCATTTCTGAAGATGGCACAATCACATCCTCCAGCCCCTGAAGCTCCTATCCCCCTAACTCACTTCCCTGGTTGGTGCACCCTACCTCTACCTACATCTCACAAATGAAGAGGAATGTTCACTGATCCAGTTGTTCTAATTTCTGTTTTGCTTGGACATCTACAATTTTAAAAGATGGAATAGCTTTCACTATTTTTGTTTAAACTTTGGGGTTTCCCCCCAAATTTAAAGGAAGCCAGAACTATTACATGATATTCACAAGAGGTCAAGTTACATACTTTGATGAACATGGGCTATTTTATTCTATTTTTAAAAGGTTGTGTGTGGGGAGCCACTGCTTGCCAGTAGACCATAGGGTTGCAAGCTTTCTTCTTGAGCCACTTCCTGGTCATTCAGATATGGCCTCTATTGATTCCACACACTATTCTGCTGGACCAGGTGTGGTAGAAGGTGACTGTCCATTGCCACTACTGGTGTGAGATTCCACGGGATACCATCTTAACTTCATCTCAGGCAGCAAAATGTCTTCAGATAGGTTGTCTAATGCCCTATCTTAAAAGGGTAAGGGAGCAGGTGACGGAAAGTGAACTGCGGCCAGACAGAGAAAGTTTGATGGGAAAAGTCTGATATGATATATAGTAAGTTTCTGTTTCTAAAAGATTACTCTCACTGCTGAACTCTTTCATCTCCCATTAATATTAATCCCCTCCACTTTCTTCTAAAATGTGTTTCATTTTTTTAAAAAAGTTCTCATTACCCTCACAACCCTATGTCATAATTCTGCAGCTAAGCAGGTCAGTCATTCTAGATCAGTGTTTCTCAACCTTGGCAACTTTAAGCATGGCTGGCTGGGGAGTTCTGGGAGTTGAAGTCCACCCATCTTAAAGTTGCTGAGGTGGAAAAACACTGTTCTAGATAGAGGCATTACCTTTAGAAGGTTCAGATAAGATATTGAAGCCAAAGTAGGGGAAAACTTAAGACTCAGCTAAATTCTACCAAAATAGTGGTGCAACCTAGCTGCTTTTCTGCATTCTAAATACAGCACTTGCAACTGTGAAATTTACCTCTTTTTTTCAAAACAAGGGCAATTATAAAATAGCTTCAGCTTCTAAATGTTAGAAAAGCAGTTGTCTATTATTTATAATATTCTTCTCATACTTTAAAATGGGGACATTTGTTTTCTTTATTTTAAGTTGTAGTTTTGCAAGAAGAAGTTCATGCTGTGAGCTATAGGCAGCACTGTGGTCTCATTTTTGCTGACTAAATAGAGCTTCTCCATCTTTGTTTTCAGAGTATATGGTCAATTTGATTTTGTTGCTACTTGTCCAGTGATGTCCATGTGTAGTATCTTTCAGGTTGTTGGAAAGAGATAGTTGCTATAAACATTGTATTTTCTTGGCAGAAGTCTATTATTAGCCTATCTCCTGTTTTCTTTCATCCAATGAGGTAAAATTTTCCCATTATTCCTTGTGCTATTTTATTTCGAAGTTTAGTATTTCAGACTCTTATGATGCATATGAAATCTTCTCTTTTTGGTTTAGTTTTAGCAAGGTGTTGCAAGTTGCTGTAGAACTCTGCACGTTCCACTTCCTCTGCAACTGTGCTTGGAGCATAGACTTCGATCATCAGAATATTGATTAGTTTGTCTTGAACTTGAACTGTGATCATTTATCTTTTGGATTGTATCCACAGATTTGAAACTCTTTTGTTAATCATGGTTACTAAATTGATTTTATGATTTTCTTGTCCTCAGTAGAACTGATACTGCTCTAACATGTAGATTTCAGTTCACTGATCCATACAGAGTATCAGTGTTAAATTTTGACATTTTTGCTCTGATTTCAGGTTTGCCTTGGTTCATGGTTATCTGTGATCCCATAGTAATGCACTAACTCCTTCACAACTGCAAGACTAGTTGATTGTTAAATCTGCACAAAATGAACCAATTGTCCCAGACAAAACTCTATATCATCTGATTCTTGTGCAGGAATTCTAGAGCAGACAAGTTGGACATAGAAAGATTCTCTGTAAAGAGAAAGTTTTAAATCAACCACCATACTCTGCATATTTCCTCACAAAGGTACAAGCTGTACATTCTTACATACAAACACTATCCTTACCCCAACTCCCAAAATCCTAAGGCAACATGGCATTTGAGCAAAGATCAAGGCATTATGGGAACTGAAATACAACATACTTTAAGGGTACCAGGTTGGAGAAGGCTGTCTTAAAGCATCACTATGAGCTATACAGGGATAGAATAATACTGTCACTAAAATGGAAACAAAGAGCAATCAGCTTCTATGTTCCAATCCAGGATATCTATCAAGTTCAGTTAGGGCCATTTGTCAGCAGAGTAAGACTCAAGCATGCAGCAGTTAATAAACATGCAAAGGCTGCTTGGAGCTATAGTCATTAGTGTGGAGACCTTGGTGTTCTCTCAGCCTTATTGTTTTCTTGCAGATGTCTCATTGCCAGACTAGGCAACATCTTCAGTGCGAAAAGGGAGTGGGACTTGCTCTCTGTTTATATACCATGGCTTGTCCTGCTTGTGTTGATGGAGGTGTTGTTCACTCCTTGGGATTTCCTTGATTGGGCTGTTGTTTGCTGTTTGGTTGTTAGGTTGATTGACTAAGTTAATAGTTCCTTGATTAAGGTATAATGTACTGTTTGATTGTTCATCTGGTGTTAATCTTGGTGTTAATCTTTGCATATCTGGGTGTTGATTGCTGGCAAGGAAGTGTTCTGGTCTTTTGGCTTTTCTATTGTCTCTTTTGAATGGTATGTAAATGTTGTTTACCTCTATGTGTCTGTTGATGGCTGCTTTGTCTGAGTGCCAAGCTTCCAGGAATTCTCTAGCGTTTTTGGATTTGGCTTGGTTTAGGATGCTCACAATTTCCCACTTGGAAGTATGGTTGAGTCTGTTCATGTGTTGTGAGATTGAGGAGTTTTCATCATGTCTTCTGACTGCTAGTTGGTGTTTCCAGGATTTAATTCCTGGTCAGTCCCGGCAGTGAAACACAAGACTAAAGGAAGGGCATCGGGAGGATTGTCGATACTTGCCAAGGCTGAGTTGGGTTGGCAAGGCCAGGAACTGGTGTTTGGTTTTGATTCTCCTTTCTATTTGGTGGTTAAATTTTCGTATGAAGCAGTTGTAGTAGTACTAGTGAACATTTATCTGCCACCATATTCATCTCCATACTTTTCTCCCAACATTTGGGTAAATTTAGAAAATTTACTGTTGAAGATAAACCTTAATTACCCCAATGCTATTGTAATTTTAGCGGGAGATTTTAATGCCAGAGTGGGGGCTTCTTTATTTGATTTTGTACGACTGGGTGTTATTCCTGAGGACTACCTTATTAACAACCCACCCTGGCGTTCTAGAGATTCCAAAAGGAACATGGCGGGTTCTCAGTTGGTCTCACTAATTTATAAATGTAACCTTCATATTTTAGGAGGCAAAGAATCTGATTTTATATATCCGTTTACATTTCATACAGGAAACTCTAGTAGTGTCCTAGATTATATTTGTGTTTCTCGAAATAAGTCTGGGTTATTTTCAGATATTCAAGCCCATGTGAGAGAAGACAGCGATCATCAGCCGATTACAGTTTATTTTGCAGCCAGATCAGATATTAGATCATTTATGACTTATGATAAGAGGTTACTAGCCAATATTGAAATTAGGCAAAACAGAAGACTTAGGTGGCACAAGGTAGATACAAAGGCAATAACAACCTATCTAAACTCAGAGCAGGTTCAGTCTTGGAGAAATTCTATTTCAACTCCTTTTCAATGCCCAGACAAGATCTTGACACAATATGCTCTTTTGTCTAGCTCGTTGAGGAAATTTTTGATAGATAAAGTTCCTGCTAGAAATCATTCTCAAAACAGTATGAACTGGTTTGATTCTGATTGTCTACATACTAGGAAACATTTAAGGGCAGCAATGCGTATGGCCCAGAGTTATCCTAGTATAAAAAATCAATCCAAAATGCTACAAATCAGGAGGGAATATAAGAAACTTATTGTGTCCAAAAAAGCTCTTTATACAGCTAAAATATGGGCAGACTTGGAATTATCAGCAAAAGGAACTAATTCAATATTTTTTTGGAATTCCGTCTCGGGTTTATTGAAGGAACGCAATTTTCAACTTGACATTCCTATACCTGCCTCAGTCTGGGAGGATTTCTATACAAGTTTATTTACTGAGTCAAACCAAAGACCCTTGCAGGAAAGTATAATTGATCCTACTTATTTTGAAAACCTCCCTCTTTGGCCCTCAGTGTCAGTGGCAGAAGTCAAATCTATCATCCATTCCTTGAAACCCAACAAGGCTCCAGGAGAGGACTTTTTACCACCAGAACTTTTTAAAACCCATACTGACTGGTGGGCCCCATTACTTGCAGGTTTGTTTTCTTATATAAACAACACAGGATTCATTCCAGTAGGATGGGAAGTAGCAATTGTTGTCCCTATATTTAAAAAAGGAAATAGGACTGAGCCACAAAATTATAGACCAATCAGTCTTATAGGAATTGCTGCAAAAATGTATGCCAAACACCTCTTGGGCAAAATAGAGGACTGGGTAATTAGGACAAACCTCCTTGTAGAGGAACAAACTGGTTTTAGACCAGATCGCTCCACAATAGATAATTGTTTCACATTACATCATCTTATTTCAAAACAATTGGCAAATGGTAAAAAAGTGTTCGCTGCTTTTATAGATTTTACCGCAGCTTTTGATTCCATAGATAGAAACATTTTATGGAAGAAATTAATTAATTTAAATATGGAGCCCAGACTTTTATTCCTGGTAAAGGCCCTCTATTCAAATACTTATTTAAAAGTAAGAACTGGTGTAAATGGCTCTTTAACCAAAAGTATTCCTACTCATAGAGGTGTCAGGCAGGGTTGTATCTTAGCTCCAATGCTCTTCAATCTTTATATTAATGATATTCCAGGGTTTATGCGTACCGTAGATACTCACATGTTAAAAATTCATGGCATATTTGTGAATGTCCTATTATATGCAGATGATATGATTTTGATGGCACATTCACAAGTTGGCCTGAGAAGACTCCTGAAAAAGTTGAATGTCTATTGTGTTCATAACTCTTTAACTATAAATAAGTCTAAATCTAAAGTGATGGTTTTTGGTAAAAGAAAAAGGATGAAATATAAATGGCAAATAAATGGGGAGCCTATAGAACAAGTGAATTCTTTCACTTACCTAGGAGTGGTTTTTACTGATACTGGAGCCTGGGACAATCATTTCAGAAGGACCGCAGGGAGGGCTGAGGTCTGTGCCAAAAGGCTATCTAAACTGTATAATTATAAATATCCCGGCACTTTGACCCCTATTCTGAAAGTATTTAGAGCAAAAATTGTCCCAATGTTGACTTATGGTGCGGAAGTGTGGGGTCTTACAAATTCTGCTGCACTTGAATATGTTCAAACCCGCTTTTTAAGAAGTATACTGGGAGTTGATAAAAATACGTCAGCACCCGCAATTAGAGCAGAAACAGGTATCCACTCTATACATAGCCAGACAGTATCAAAGGTCTTTTCTTACTGGCAGAAGGTCCATTCAATGGACCATGATAGGCTTCCCAAATTATGCCTACTTGAACAAATGAGTTTGGATTTTACCACATCCTGGTTAAAACATCTCACTAAAGTTATTACACAATATGGATTTTCCATTCAACAGGTACTCATAACTGCACCACAGGCAAAAGATATTTTTAAACAGCGAGCCCTGGATATCAGTGCCCAATTGGACATGGAGACATTGGCAAAAAATGGTTCATTAAAATGGTTAGCTAAGAATAAAACTATTTTTAAATTTGAAAAATACCTGTCGATGAGTCTAACACAAAATCTGAGAAGGGCCTATTCCAGGGCTAGGTTTGAATTGTTGGACTCTATGGTTAAATATGGACGTTTTCATCATTTGCCATATGATGAGAGGACTTGTGTATGTGGGGACCCAGCCATAGAAGATATTGCCCATGTTTTGTTCGACTGCAAATTATATGATTCACTTAGGATTAAATTCCTGTCTCCTTTGTTAGAAAGAACAGCACACTGGGATTCTAATCACAGATTATCTTATTTTCTTTCGGGCTCAAATACTTTTATTGTGAATAGGACTGCCAAGTTTGTAGACAAGGCAGTTCACCAGAGAGCCCATTATATGGAAAAGATTGGAGTGCCATGTAGGGGTGATGAACTCATTTGAATTCTGATTAGATATACATGTATTGTATTTATTATTATTTCAGGTTATTCAATTATCTTATTTCCTATTTTGGTGTATTTTTATCAATTTTATCAGTTAAATTGAATTGTATTGTATTCTTGTTATCTTATTTTATCTTTGATATGGTCGTAAGACTAATCAATAAAGTTGTTGCTTGCTTGCTTGCTTGCTTGCTTGCTAGTTGGTGTTCATGGATGCACTCTGCTAGTCTTCTGCCTGTCTGTCCTACATAGTGGCTGTTACAGTCCTTACACTGTATGTTGTAGATAACTCCTGTTTTTTCTTCTTGGGCTACTGGATCTTTTGGGTTACTTAAGATGTTTTGAAGGGTTTTGGTTGGTTTATGTGCTACGGCGATGCCTTGTGGTTGTAATGGTCTATTAGTAGTTTCTGAGATGTTTCTGGAGTATGGCAGTGTAATCCTTTTCATAGCTTCTGTTGGTTTTGCTCTGGTGGGTTGATTGGTCAGGCACTTTTTGATAAAGTTGCGTGGGTATCCATTTTGCTGGAAGATGCTATGTAAGTGGTCTGTTTCTTTTTCTGGTGTTCTGGGTTGCTGCAGTGCGTTTGTGCTCGTCTGAATAGTGTTCTTACACAGCTCCTCTTGTGGGAGGTTGGGTTGTTGCTTTGGTAATGGAGCACTTGGTTAGTGTGGGTAGATTTCCGGTAGACTTGTGTTTCTAGCTTGCCATCATTTCATCTACTGATTAAGATGTCCAAGAAGGGTAGCGTGTTCTTGTTTTCTCCTTCTATTGTGAATTTTATTCCATTAAATATGTTGTTGATGGTTTTATGTTTTTCCTCTAGTTGTTCCTTTTTTTTATTATGATGATGAAGGTGTCATCTATGTACTGGATCCAAACTTTGGGTTGTATATGTGGGAGTGCTATCATTTCTAGACGCTGCATTACAATCTCTGCTATGAGTCCTGAGATTGGTGATCCCATGGGTGTTCATTTGATTTGTTGGTATATTTGTTCATCAAACTGAAAGTAGGTAGTGAAGCAGAAGTCGATGAGGCCCATGATTATGGGTATTTCTATCTTGGTGTATTTGACACTTGGTGCATTTGGATGTGTTGCGTAGAACTGCTGCCATGGATTCTTTTGTTAGTGCTGGGTCTATGGATATAAATAGTGCTGTGACATCAAATGACGCCATAATTTTATCTTCTTCTATTTGTACATCTTTGATTTTCTGGAGGCACTGTAGTGGAGAGTTGATTGAGTATTCACTCTCCTCTGTGAGATGTCCAAGTTTTTTTGTAAGCTCTTTAGCTATGTTTTATGTGGGAATCCCTGGAAATAATACAGTTGGTCAAAGCGGTATGCCAGGCTTGTGTATTTTGGGGCGTCCATAGAAGTATGGGAGGATAGGTCCATTGCTTTTCATCTGCCTCTGTTCTTCTGTGATTTGAACTTTCTTGGTAAGGTTGTTTATTTATTTATTATTTAAATTTATCCCCACCCATCTCCCCGAATAGGGGACTTGTTAACAGTTCTTTTGACCTGGTTGTCCAGTTTCTGTATAGGATTGGTGTTTACTGGGGTGTAGGTTTCTTTGTCCACAAGTAATACTTTGTCCTTTTGTATATATTGCAATCTGTCCATAATGACGGTGGTGTGGCCTTTGTCTGCTGGGAGGATGATGATAGTTTGGTCCATCTTTAGGTTTTTGAGGGCTGCTCTGTCCTCTGCTTTCAGCTGGTTCTGTTTCCAAGTTCTTCTGGTTTGTGGTATGACTATGTGTCTTTATTTATTTTATTTTTATTTATTTGTCTTATTTATACCCCGCCTATCCCCTCCCTACTGGAGGACTCTAGGCGGCTTACAACATTCAATTACATATCAATAATACATCATTACAATTACAATTTTTACCGCGCGATAGGGAGAGGGGAAGGGAACCGGCTCTTCAGCTGCAGGCATCGGACTACATGTCCCAGAATGCCTCGCTCCGCGCCGGCTGCTGACGTCCAGGAAGCTGTTATTTCCGGATCCGTCGTCCTCCACCGCCATCACCGTTCTCCAGGTCTTTCTTGGATCGAGGACGACCCTCCGATGGACGCCCGCAAATTGCCCCACGTGAGTGGTACCCATTTATCTACTTGCTATATTAGCTTTCGAATCGCTGGGTTGGCAGAGAGCTAGGGCTAGTGACGAGAGCTCACCTCGCCATGCGGTTTCGAACTGCCAACCTTGTGGTCGGCAGTCTAACGGCTCAGTGGTTTAACCCGCTGAGCCACCGCGCCCCTATTACGCGCCGCGTCTTACGTTTTCTTGGGTTTCTGTGGTAAGTCCTGTAGTTTTAAATGCTGCTTCTAAAACTGCAAAATTTGTTCACATCCTCTGTGTTGTAATTGAGGCCTCTCTGTGAATAGTGTGTTCTGCAGTGGATAGTGGGCGGCTGGACATGTTTACCAGCCATTCTGGTTCTGGTACCTCTTTGTTTCTGGGGTTTAACTTGAATAGTTTGGTTTGGAGTTTAGTTTTCCTTTTTTCTGCTTGTCCCATTGATGTGGTCTTGATGGTAGTAGTTAGCACATTAGTATGTTCAGGGGTCATAGTTTGTTCTAGTTGTTCCTTGAGGTTGTCTATGGTGTGTTGGTATTTGTTTAATCTGAGATGGGCATCCATGATCATTAGCCATATCATTTTTTGCCCACTTTGTTGTGCTATTTTCCATCCAGTTGTGCAGTTAATTGGAGGTTTGTATCTAACAACCAAACAGCAAACAACAGCCCAATCGAGGAACTCCCAAGGAGTGAACAACACCTCCACCAACACAAGCAGGACAAGCCACGATATATAAACAGAAAGGAAGTCCCACTCCCTTTTCACACTGAAGTTGTTGCCTAGTCTGGCAATGAAACATCTACAAGAAAACAACAAGGCTCAGAGAACACCAAGGACTCCACAGTTCAATCCTGAGCTACAAATATTCTTTTTGATTGGTAGTCATTAGTGTCTCAAGAATTTCTGTTCTGTTTGGAGGACAAAAATTTTAACAGATGGAAGGCTTTAGTGTGGGATGTGTGGCAGCTGCCCAATTACTCTTGACTATTCAACTTGCTTTGAGTACTGAACATGGAAGCCATAGGATAGGGAAGAGACAGCATTCATTTCTTTTTCCAATGTATACATTTCAGAGGTGGAGATATGTCATATTTTGATTTGGACAATGGCATACAATATTGTTCAAAGTGTTTTTAAATGCCGTAAGCAATGGGAATGTGTGGATCAATTTAAGTCCAATCCATGCCAGTTTGGCATACATTCAAGCATTAGTCTGTCAAATTTCTGTTAATTTATTTGAAAATGTCTGCTGAAATCCACATATGCATTTTCTGTGAAATGCATGTTTGAATGTTACTAGTCTTAATAAGACAGACTGTCTTAATAGACAGACTGGCAGAAGACTAGCAGTACGCATCCATGAACACCAACTAGCAGCCAGAAGACACGAGGAAAACTCCTTAATCGCACAACACATGGACAGACTTAACCATACTTTCAACTGGGAAACTGTGAGCATCCTAGACCAAGCCAAATCCAAAATCACTAGAGAATTCCTGGAAGCTTGGCACTCAGACAAAGCAGCCATCAACAGACACATAGAGGTAAACAACATTTACATACCATTCATAAGAAACAATAGAAAAGCCAGAAGACCAGAACACCTCCTTGCCAGCAATCAACACCCAGATAGGCAAAGATTAACACCAAGATTAGCACCAGAGGAGCAATCAAACAACACAATAGACAGTAATCAAGGAACTATTAACTCAGTCAATCAACCAAGCAGGAAACAACAGCCCAATCAAGGAACTACCAAGGAGAGTACAACACCCCCGCCAACACAAGCAGGACAAGCCAGGGTATATAAACAGAGAGCAAGTCCCACTCCCTTTTTGCACTGAAGATGTTGCCTAGTCTGGCACTGAAACATCTGCAAGAAAACAACTAGGCTCAGAGAGCACCAAGGACTCCACAGTCTTAATAATACTAGTCAGACTAAAGTGGAAAACAAAGCCCACCAGTGTCCATAATATCAAAAGTCTTGATTAACAAAATCTTAATAATTAGATACCTATTGGGAAATATAGGAAGATACTGTACTACTGTATCCCACAGAGGAAATATGAACTCTCTGAGGCAAATCAGAACATTAGTCCATCTCACTGAACACTACCTACACCGTCTGGAAGAGACAACCCAGAATTTCATTAAACTTCTCCAGCCCTGGTTAGAAAAGCCAAAGACGTATGGCACATATTGTATGTGCTGGGCCAGTGAGCTAGAACCCTTCTCTAAAGTCTCAGCAAAAAAGAAAAACAAAATACACAGCAGAACTTTCCAAACTTTTCATGTTGGTGACACACTTTTTAGACATGCATCATTTCGCGACACACTCTTACAGCAGGGCACAAGGCAGGAACTAGGACCTGCATGGAATCACAGCAGGTTTGGAGGCAGCAAGGCACAAGACAGGCACTAGGATCTGCGCGGAATCCTGGCAGGGCTCGGAGGCAGCAGCAGCCGCGACACACCCAGACACTGCAGCCAACACACTAACATGTCCCGACACACAGTTTGGAAAGCTCTGTTATACAGGTTCAGTGTATGAAAAGGGCCAACCTAATCATGAACAATGCAAGAGTATATGGACTATCATTTTCAGTTCTAACACCCTGGTTCTATATTAATGATGAAACTAGGGAAAACAGACTTTCCTATTCAAATTGATACTTCAAGAATTGTTCACAGATAAAAGCAGTATTAACATACCAAATAAGCATTATACTGTATAAGTCAACTTTCACCCTACTTCATGCTCCATCAAGCCATATTAGCATTTTGATGTGTCACTAATTTAAGTATAGAAAGCTTTGGGCTTTTAAAGTTGCTTTAAAGAAGCCATCTTTCCTTTAACCTATTCTTTGTTTCTTTTTTTTCTCTCTCTCTCTTTTTACTTTTTTTTTTTGCAATTAAGACTTAAAAAGGAGCCTGTCAAATATTAGCTATACTTGTCATTTACATTATTTCTCATTCTCCTTGGGCTTTATTATAATTAATGGACTGACTTCCTTTCAAATAAATATCTTTAACATTACTTTTAATTAAATACACATCAGTGACTATGGAGAATGCATCTTACTCATTCAACCTTTTGAGGTGATCCAAAAATGTATCCTGAGTGAAATAAAATATATCTTATGCACAAAGCACTTTAAAATTTAAAATTGTATGTATTCAAACATATCCTGGATGGAATCCAAGGAGAAGTATTGATTTTTCTTTACAGATATTTCTCTCTGCCCAACTCCCACACCTCTGTTTCCATTTTACAATGTCTTTTCAATCCATTAAGGAAATTTACCATATTTCTTCTGTCCTTTTGTAGCTTTAAGAGTCTGTCTTCTTTGTAATTTTACTTAATGTGTCATGAAGTTATACAGCATAAATAAATGATCATGTCATTTAAAAAAAGCTCCCAACTGGGCAGATTGCTTAGGGACTAGCCTGTATCTGTGTATCTTCCTATCTTAAAGAGGGATACTTGAATATTGCCCCCAAAGTCCTTGTATTCTATATTATTTGTCATGAAAAAAAGGAACAATTCTCTGCTTATACTCTTATTCAATGGAAACCAAGTTTAAACTGAATTTTAAGTTAATTGACTGCTACACATTAAGCAGAATCCGAACAGCAACTTGGGTGCAAATGTAAGCCTGATGTGTTGGGTGTATGTTTGTGTGTGGTGTGTATGAGTGCTTTCCAACTATTACTTCTTGTGTAGTACTTTCTGCCACTTATCAGGCACAGAGGAAATCTGTTTTAATGTCTTCAAAAACCCACTCAAGCATATAAAAGCAATACATGTGTTTCTTTAGATCAGGGCTTTACAAAGTGCCGCCGCTGGTGACACACTGGTGGTGGCGGCAGCGCGGCGGTGGTGCGTGCGCGCACGGTGGCAGCGTGGGACGTGTGGCGGCACGCGCGGGCACGGCGGCGGCACGGGGGGGCGTGCGGCGGCGCGCGCGTGCATGACGGCGGTGGGTGCGGCAGCGGCGGCAGCGGCAGCCTCCGCTAAAACGCGGAAGCACTGATCCCGCGCCGCTGCCACTGCCACCGTGCATGCGCGTGCCACCGCTTCCGGGTGGTGTGGCGACACACCACGCTGTGTGTGGCAACACACTTTTGTGTTGCGACACACAGTTTGGAAAGCTCTGCTTTAGATCATCTCTTAATTAATCCAAATATTTGAACACAAATTCCAAACTCCAATACTAAAATCCTACAGATATGTGAAATTCACTTCTCTCAAAATGTTTGATGCTTACAAAAGTTCTCAAAAGTATAAACTGAGAACTGATAAACCCATAATTTTCCTGTCTCAATTTTGACTTGCATTTCATTTTAATCATCAAATCATCCTATCATCCTGTTTGTTCTGTTTTCCATCCTATATTTCCCATGTACCTGTTGATGGTTAGACTTCATTGGAATTCCCATGAGCTTTCTCCTTGGACTTGCATTCCAAACACTCTTGGACCCTGAAGCAGGGAACTCTTATAATCATCTTATTTATAAATGACTTACATATATTTATTATGGTTGGTCACACAGTCAACCAGATGTTTAGACTGGATTTGGCATTTTTGTCCACCTATCGAGTCCTTCCCAAGGACCTGGGATAAGCATCATCATCATCATCATCATCATCATCATCATCATCATCATCATCATCTTGTAGGATTAAGAGACAATCTGAAAATTTATCAAGTCAGCTTCCTTTCAACATGACGTTCATCAAAGATGTTTACGCTCATCACAGGTAATCCTTTGAGATGCCACAGCTACAGGAGTGTCAGGGAGGATTGAAAAAGACAAGATGGTGAGTGTAACCACACGATTGAAGCCCTACCTCATGCAAGTAAACAGGTTTCAATTGTGCAGTTAAGTCTGCCATCTTGAACTTTTTGACTCCCCTGTGGATGCCCTGCAGAGCTAGTATCTAGGATCTTGTATAGTACTGATCTTTACTCAGAAGAGAGAGAAAGATGGGAATGCAAAGCCGGAGTAATAACATAGGGCCTTCCCCCATTCCCAAGGTTAAAGCACTCTCCAGCTATCCTTGAGTCAGCAGAAAACTACACTGGCATAAAAATGATTGTCCCCATGGCCAATCACTATTTGACTCATTGCCTCTGCTCTAATTGCTCCATGAATGGTGAACAGCATATTAAACAAAGTAAGCAGGGGATTCCTGGGCTTTGTTTCCCCTCTACTTTCCAATGCTGCCAGCCAGCAGGCAACAGCCACCAAGCCCAATAGTGCAGCAGGGATGGGGTGGCACTTCTGTCCCAATCATGACATAAACATGCCCTAGTAATCATTTTTAGATGCCACGTCCTCATGATATTGGCTTTGTCTTATCCCCCATCCACAACAGAATCAGTTTAAAGTGATCTTTACTTGCTCTATTTTATCTCATATCCCAATACAATTTTTGCCAAGGACAAATCTTTGCTGATGATGTGGCTGATGACCCAATCATGTTCAGCTGACAGAGGCATGTGGACCCCTCTCCAATCCTGGTGAATTGCTTTCCATGACCATTTTGGCTTGGGCTGTAGGTAAGACTGGACAACTGGCTTCTGCAGAAATATATGTCTGTGTAATGCCTGATCAATGTTTTCTAAAGTGCTTTTCAGGTCTTATATGGGGTCCTTATATACATGGGCATAGTCCTTTTCTGAAAGAGCAACTGCTCCCTCCACTGCCACCTTCCTGCCAAAACATCTAAGCACAGAGTCTACCAGGATCATCTGAAATTCTGTATCCTTCCTCTCATTGGCTTTCCACCCACACCCTGATTTTCCTATCACCTTCCCTCCCCCCTCTCTTCCCAGCTATCACCACCAGTGTCCCAGCATGGTGTATCCCACCAGCTGCTCTGCCTCCAGATCTTCTCGGCACCTTCCTTCTCTCCTTCTCTTCCTCTCCTACCTTCACACAGCCAGTGCTGCTACCAGTGTCCCATCTTGGCATATCTCACAGGCCAGCAGGAAAGCACAGGTTCTCAGGGTGGCATGTCCCACTGAGCCCCTATCTTCCCAGAGCATTTCCTTCCATGCTCCTTTCATAGTCACTGGGATTGATGCCCTTGTTTTTCCTCCCACAAACAGCACAATTTCATTCCACATATTGGCCTAACCATCAAAGCACATGCGCTTTGGTTCAGGCACAGACCACACAAAGCCAGCTATTCCATGCATAGAACAATTCATGCACAAAGCATTTTGCACATACCTATCAGGCATCTATTTTTCCCGTTTTAACATGAGTTCCCTTCTACCATTGCAAAAATATTCACACCTTGCCTTTTTCTTCAAGCAGTTTTAAAGCTTTTTCAGTGGGTGGTAAGCCCAGGCTTGCTGAAGTGCAGAATATATGAAAGAGGACTAAACCCACTTCTCTTGAGAGCATGCCACAGAATGGCAGTGATTATTATTTAGATACAGTGGTATTTAACAGTACCGACTAGAGATTAAACGCTCTAATATATAGATAACTTAAACCTGTAAGATAGAGAAAAAGAAGACGTTTATATCAGTGTTAACTATGATTTGAAATGTTGATTTTAATAAGCATAAGGTTGTTTAAATTATATATCCAAAGCTAAATATAGCATTAATAAACAACTGCAAATTACATCAAAATACTTGTTGTACAATAAAGGTTTCTGTCTTAAGCTGAATACTTAATGCTAAGGTCTCCACTGTATTGTTACTCATTATTGTTTATACATGTAAAAAAAAACAAAATAAACAACAACGAAAAGAAAAAAGAAGGGAAAGAAGGAAAAGAAAAAAGAAAGGGAAAAAAAGTCTATATAGTTTCTAGCTTCCCCCTCTTTGTGCCTTTATTAATTTGTGGTGCTTATAAACATTTAAGCCCCCTTAGAAGCCAAACGGTAAGTGTTTATATTTGCTGTGCTGCATAATATATAGTATGTATGGGAACCATTCTTTCTTAAATTTGGTTAAACTTCTGTTGTGAATATATACTGTTAATTTTGCCATTGCTGTATATTCTCCAAGTTTAAGTTCCCAATCAGATATTGTTGGAATTGTATCTTTCTTCCAGTGTTGAGCAAAATTTATTTTCACTATTGTGAGCATGTATCTCAGTAAATTACAATATTTCTTGTTGACATTTTCTGAGATTATACCTAGTTATTTCCTTTCCTTTGGTGAGTTCATTGAAACAGATTAATTGGCAATACTTTGTGGCAAGATTGATTGTATTTCTAATTAAAAACTAAAGGTGGCAAGATCTCTCATTAACCCTTGGTCTCAAGATGAATCTATGCAATGAGTTTAATGGAGCTTACTTTATAGGATTGCCACCATCCTCTGTAAATTTAATGTTGAAATTTTTATGAATGTCTCATTTGTTTACTTCGGCTTTGCTGGGCCAGGAAGGTAGTCGAAGGGAACAGCATTGACAAGATATTAATTCCTTGATCAACAATAAACAGATCTAGAGGTGTAATGATATCCATTTAAACCAGGGTTTTTCAACCAGGGTACCATGGAACCCTAGGATTCTGTGAGAGGTCACTAGGGGTTCCCTGGGAGATCACGATTTATTTAAAAAATTATTTCAAATTTGGGCAACTTCACATTAAAGAGGTAAGCTTCATTCTTTATTTTTAGTTTAAGAACACTGATAATGCATATATTTTCTACACATGCCTACACATGAAACGAATATAATAATTTTGTAACTTATGGCCTATCTTTGAGCCTGAATGTGCAGAGGTTCCCCAAGGCCTGAAAAAATATTTCAAGGGCTCCTCCAGGGTCAAAAAGTTGAGAAAGGCTGATTTAAACTTTCTTAGAAAACATGTAAAATATCTATAAAAATAGTATTTGAATGAGAACATCTGAAAAGTTCCAATATATGCAAATTTCTAAAAAGTGATCCAGAAAATGCTGGTTAGCCTAATGTCTGTTCTGTATTGGAGCTGAACTGAGACTTTTTTTTATTTCTTCATACTTATCTAACATTATGGAAGGCACACTCATTTGTTCACCTTACAATTTTATGCTGCTAAAAACACTTTAACACTATCAACCAAATTACTTTCTCTCTTTCTCTCTCAGTAGTTTCTTTAAAAGGATCAGTGAATTCAAAATTTAATTCAGATAAAATGTATTAATCCCTCAGTCTAGATATGGCTGAAGACCACTTTGTATAAAAATATTATTTCCAAAGGTCACTTCATGTGAATACTAAGACATAGTTCAAATGAGCAGATCAGGCTTGGAGTATGGTGATTTGATGACAGAGGATAAGATTTCAAATGTGGATTATGCTTTGTGGATCCATTGGTGCAACCATATAGATTCTGTATGTTCTGAAAATGCTTGGAAAAGGGACATTACCTTCACAAGTTTTTCCCTCTGTACAATGATATGTACAAGAGGAGCTATGGAAGATTTGCCCTCACTAGTTTCTGAGCTCATACTGAAAAATCAAAATAACAGATGCCCTCACATGTTTGCCAAAAAGAGGAATGAAACGCATGATGATTTTCTGCATGATCTATTGTCAGCCCTTTGAGGTCCAGGCCAAAAACAGGCATGGTAAGGATTCCAAGAATTCTCTTTATTGTAATAAGGTAGAATAACAGAATCTTGAAAACCTGTTTCTCTCTCTCCCATCTTATACTAAATAAAATCAAGGTCAGGTTATTTTGAGTTTCTTTTTCACATTTCCATCTATCTCAGGACAGTTTAATGTCTTTTCCAAGCCCCCCTTAATGGCTTGCTCCTTCCTTTTCCTCTTAATAGCAATCTTACACCTTCCCCAAGATCAGCTATACATTCTGTTACACCTATGTGGAAAATATTACCCGGGACATTATTTAATCATACAAGCATCAACAGGGAGCTGTTGAAAACTGATGTCAGGTTGTATGTACTGTATATGAGTGTATGCATAGTAGTAGCAGCTAGATAAAATTAATTGTATGCTGTTTTCTACTGAATTGATATCCAAAGGTGTGATCCCAAGTAATTGTCTTTATATCTGGGTTGGTTTCACTCATACATATTTCCCTTATGTATGTAGTTATACTATAAAAGAAGAGATTCTTTCAGTGAAAAGGTAAGGGAAATTGTACTTTAAAGATTTCCTTTTCATGGCTGCCTCTGTGAAGCTATGATCAATTTATGTTACAGTTTAAAGTCTCTGATAACCCAGGTCGGTCAGGAGTGTCTGCAGAGTATGGTAAAAAAAATGTCAAGATGGTTGGCCGTGGGGATGTGATTGAAGCTCTGCCTGCTTTTTTATGTGCATCACACACATGACACACATAAAAAGCAAATGAAGCTTTGATCACATCCTCGTGGCAACCATCTTGACTTTTTTGACCACACCCTGTGGACACACCTGAAGTTAGCCCATTCAGAAATAGGACTGAGCTCAGTAATCAGTATTTAGTCTTCAGAAACTGGTGAATCAGCTGAAATCCAATTTCTGAGCACACTATACCTAAACAACAATTATCCCACAGCAAAATCTTATGTCTTAGTATGGCCAAAATTTGGTTGTAATAGGTTGTATTTTGAAAATATGTATCTGAAATCAAAATGGAAAAAAAATTCACATGAACCAAACTGAAACCGAATGAATTATCAGTAAAATTATCATAGGTTTAATGATTATCTCTTTCATTAAGATAGTATTTTCTTGATTGGCTACTGATCCCACTCCATGTTTGTCTGTGCTCCTTGCCACAGTTATAAGAAGAAACATGATTACCATGAGTGATTTCTATTAGCACCGACTCAGCCTTCATCCTGCAGTGGGTTTAATTTGTTACAGAATAAATCTTTTTATAAACAGCAGCAAGAACCAAAGGTCAGTCAGAAAATCAATGCTGGGATCTGTTGCCGCACAGAACCTTGTTTTTGCATTTGCTTAACTTTTTTTTTTCCAGTACTCAGTTAATATCACAAGTATGTTATTTAGTAGCCGATGAAATACAGCCATGCAGATCTGTCATTACTTCTAATTTCACGGACCAGGAAGAAATTAGAAAACGGGGTCTCATGAGTATATATGTGAAGGCAAGTGTATATGAAAAAAGCCAGAATATAACAGAACTTCATGGAAATGATGCATTTGAGTCCCAACTCTGCTGAAATTTTTTAAATGAATGGATAAAACTTAAACCTTCAGCAGGAATGCTAGTATCAGGCCAGACTACCAAATACCACCGTCATAGGCAACAGTTGTGAGGAATAGCCCTAGACATAGATATAGATTATATAGATATAGTATTTAGACTTCCTCAATTATATGCAATTTGGGGAAGATCCAAACATGCAGGTTTTACATACAATTTCATATAATCAGTGCAGTACAACTTTAAGTAAAGGTAAAGGTTTCCCCTCCACAGTCGTGTCTGACTCTAGGGGCCAGTGCTCATCTCCGTTTGCTAGCTGAAGAGCCACCGCTGTCCGAAGATGCTTCCGCGGTCATGTGGCCGGAATGACTCATGCGGAACGTTGTTACCTACCCACCGAAGTGGTACCTATTTATCTACTTGCATTTACATGCTTTCGAATTGATAGGTTGGCAAGAGCTGGGGCGAGTGCCAACCTAACTTTACTTAAATATTTTTAATTAAATAAATTAAATAATTTAACTTTACTTAAATATTAATTGCATAAACCACAACCATAACAAAGTTGTTATGATAAATTAGCTTTCCCTTCACCACCACCACCACTGTAATATTGTATAATTGTGGAAAAGCAGAAGACAAAACAGACAGTATTCCTTTTTTCTGATCTGGATTCCCAGACTGATTTATAATAGAATTCTAGAGCCCAGTGCAGCCTATCCCATTCATTTCCATGTATACATGGGTCTGCACAAGTATTCCTTCATATGCAGGTACATCCTGATCAATTGACATGAATGGAAACACTTGGGTTCACAATGGAGCAAAACATTTCTAGATTAAGTTTATTAATTGGTTAGTACTAGGTGCAAAACAAGTATGGATCTTCAGAAAATAAGGTGTGAAAAAAATGACTCTCATACTTTCCACTATAAGTCCATAAATCAGGGGTGGGCAACGTCAGGCCCTTGGGCCATATAAGGCCCATGGGGCTCCCGCCTAAGGCCCGTGGGGCTCCCACCCACAAACCCCACCCCTTCCATGCAATTCGCTCCTGCCCACAAACCCCGCCCCCCAGTTCTTGTGATTGGCTCCCACCCGCAAAGTCCGACTCCCGGTCCGCGGAAATCCCAGAAACCCCAACCCCAACCCCCCCGGTCCCCGGTTATCAATATCCAAATGGCCCTTGGCAGAAAAAAGGTTCCCCACCCCTGCCATAAATGGTCATGAAACATTTGCTATATCATATTATTTTGCAATGTAGGACCATAAAATAAAATGTCCTAACATGTTTCCAATAGGAAGACTTGGATATACTCAGAAGCCATCAAAAGAATTAATCAGTTAGTCCTACATGCACAGCTTTGTTCATCTCTAGTATGAACACATGATTACATGTTGGTATTATAGTTCTGTTTCTCTGAAACTGCAAGAGCTAGATCCAAGGTATAGGACCTATGGCTCTCTAGGATACTGCTGAATTTATTTGTTTGCTTGCTTGTTTGTTTGTTTATGTATCAAATGTATACCATGCTAAAAACCTATACAAATTCTTAGCAGCTCTCAACATAAAGACAATAATAATAAAAATTAAAATACAAAAACCAGCAGTCAAAAATGAGCCAACCTACATTCCAAATAGCATCCGGTGTTAGTCCCCCACTGCCCTCTGGCACAGCTCCATTTGGAGAAGCTTCTGGAGGGCGACTAGAGTTGGGTTGAAATGCATTTCTCATGGGAGGCCATTTTAGAGGGCCAACCCGATGACAGAAAATTGCCTCTGTGCCTTTGCCTCCCAGATCTCCTAAATGGGGGATAAACAGCTGCTTCTCCCAGCATGATCAAAGTGATCAGGCTGATTCCAGTGAAGAAATGTGGCCCTGAAGATAATCCAGTAACCTATAAATGACTTTATAAGATAAAACCAGGACTTTAAATTGCACTTGGAAGCAGATAGGGAGCCAAATCAGAACCCACAAAACAGATGTAATATGTGCCCACTGGCAAGTACCTGGGAGCACCCAAGACACTGCATTTTCACCAATTGAAGCTTCTGGGTGGTTTTTAAAGGCAGCCCCATGTAGAGCACATTGCAATAATGTATTCAGGTGTTGATAAGGGGTGAGCCACCTTAGTCAGGTCCTCCTGCTCCAAGTAAGCCGCAACTAATGCAGCAGCAGTAGCTGGGCAAAAGTCCTCCATTCCCAGCAGCCTTAATCCAAGGAACTGGTTCCATGTAAGTTGTGGATAGGCAAATCTTTGATGGCCAGGGGGTGCACTGAATGTTTGGGAGGAGGGAAGGGCCATATTTGTCCCGGCAATGACATTAAGTGAGGGCATACAAGGTTAAGTATTTCTGGGAGTTTGTGATATTTTGGGGCGGGGGGACTTTCTAAAAAGCAAAACAGATTTTAACTCTCCAGTCTTGGTATGTTTTCAAAATAAAAAAGCAGAAAGCCCAACCATAAAGTTGAAGGGGATTCCAGAGGTTAGAAAAGATGGGTTCAGGGACTACTAGATACCTGCCAGTTACAAGCAAAAGGATAGAATGAATGTGCCCATTTGGGACTGGAAAAAGAAAATGCATCTGTATAATCATGGCCATGAAAATTCCATTTAATATTGTAAAAGAAAATGTGTATGTAGTTGATGGTTCTCACAGTCCTTTATTGCAGGTTAATGCTTGTCTTTATTTTCAATTATATCTGATATACAATATTTACCAAATATGAGTCTACCGCTACTGACCTTCCACAAAATTAGATAATCGTTTTCGAGGCTTTTTCTGTAAAAAATTATTTCCTAAATTAGTTAAATATTTGCAAGCAGGCACATTCTACCTTTTCCAATAAACAGAAACTTTTTTTTCCGAGGCAGCTTCATTTTTGGTTCTAATCAATTTGTTTATGGCATCATAAAAATTCCCCCACTCCCCAACATAAACTCTTACACACATTTATAGGAATAAAAAATATTCTTTGGCATTATGATTATTCCATAAACTCTAAAGAAATTCCAAATTAAATTTAGAGATGAAATAACATTAGGGTAAAGAGATGTAAATTGTTTTAATATGCATTTAAACAATTGTTTGAAGCTACAAATCAGTTCCCATGAAACTGCTATAATATTATAAGATGTTAGAAGTAATATGCATATACTGTGGAAAAAATAGAGTTGAAATGTGAAAATAGTATCTGTTAATAAAAAATATTCAACTACATCTGCACAAGTATAATCTATACTGTCTTCCCCTTAAATCAACGTGCACAAAGAACTCTTTGTACTCAAGAATGTATCAAAATAAGTTTTTCCATGTAATGAGATAATTTCTCTAGAATTAGCCTGGAGAATGGAGAAACCTATTTTGCTTTCTTATAACATTTTATTATTCTATGTTCTGTTACACCCCTATATCACTTTGTGATTATTTTTTTAAGGTTTGTGTTATACATACAAAGATTCTAATGCAGTTCGCTAATATAAGATTTAGTATACATTCATTTCCTGATGTACACATTTGAACTGTACTGCAAAATTTGCAGACATGTGAAAACTGAAGGATAGTTTTATTAGAGTCTTCCAGGTTGGACAGCTGTCCTGTATGCTGCAGGCCACCTCGTCACACAACTGAAACTCTTCTAGGCTGCAATACATCTGCTGCAGGTCAGAGGGGTTCCATGTCGTGAAGCTCTGGCAAATGCAGGCAGCCTAGAGCCCCCTCAGTAAGCACTGAGGTTGCACAGCCCAGAAACACTTTGGCCAGTGCTGGGGGGAACCCTAAGAGGAGGCTTCTCCCACAGTACTTGTTTGAAGAAGGTTGAGGGCATTTGAACTACTTCATCAAGGTGAATCAGATGGCCTTTCCACTTCAGCAAAGCATGGCACCTCCATGACATGAACGAAGTGAATCTCTATTGCTTTGCTCAGGCCTAGTACTTATCTGAATGACACAAGCACACATACATGGGGGCAGCGGGTTGGTGGCTGGGAGACAGAGAATAGCTGGAATGACACTTGTTCCTGCTAGTGTTTATAACTGTCATGTCTTCTGGCTGCACAGTGTAGGTTGGCCTATCCCTACATTATACCCATCAATGCACTGGATTCCAATGCCCTATATATGAAGAATGGGCAGTATAAAATGCTGGTTCTATGGGCAGTTTCACCCCTAACCCCCCTTTTTTATTTTACTCCCAGAGGAATTTGAACATTTTCTCTCGTGTTTTGTTTGAAACAACAAAGCCTGTAATGCAAGGCCTAAAAGAGGCTTAACACTTTAAAAAGTAAAGATAGAACCCAAACCCCCTCTAAAACAACAGCAGAAAATTGTGGCCCTGCCTACTTTACATCATTGCCCCACCCACAACTGCCCCTGGACACCTGAAAAATGTGACACTACTTATCAAAATTGTGCCCACTCCTGCAATATATGGATGGAGGAACAACCTAAACCCTTTTTATCCCATCCAATGCTGATCTGCACATGAAAGCAGATAAATCTAATTTCAGCATGTAGTTTGTCAAAGGTTTTAAAAAATGCATATGTAAAAGTTATCCGTGCTTACAGGGCTATACTTTATTCATTTTTTAAAGCTTAAAGAACATTGTTGTAACTAGAAAATCTGCCTTGTGGCACCTACTAGATGAGGCTTGAGAGAACTCCATGGTGTGGTCATTCTTTATGGTATTTTTCGGTAGGTCCATAGAAATTATGTAGATATGCTTGGAATATTTTATAGAAAAATTATGCCAAATTTATGCCCTTAAAAAGCAGCCATATTTTTTCCTATTTAATATTTCAGTAAGTATCATATTGTATCATTTTGCATCTTTTTCAGAATTTATGTCATACTTCCTAGTTTTCCAAAAAACATTACAAAAACAAGATGAAAATGTAATAAGCAATTATGCAGAAAAAAATATAACATGTAATGAGCATTGATGATGTTCAGTGGGCTTGAATATAGATGGGAGAAACTGTCAGTAAAATGAAGTTGAGGTTGTCAATTTCTATTTTTCTCAGTCTCTCATTTTTCCTGTCTTAAGTGAAATTCAGCCCATTTCAACATCGTTTTTTTTAAGTTGCAACATTTATGCAGTTTTGTCTACATTTTCTTTATTCATTTTATATGCAATTTTGCCTGTTACATGTTTTGTAAACAATTATGTGGCACATCTCTACATACTACATATATCAATACATACACTTTTTCTTGTACAATTTTCTTCAGGAGGAAGAACACTATAAAAAGAAAATAAATAATATTTTTGTCTACATTTTTTTTACTGGAATACTGCATCAAAAAAATTCTGAACGTTAATGATGAACTGAGTTGTGATCCCTCCAGTAGTTTTAAGCTAAAATGTAAACCAAGTAGGTCTATTTCCCTATCACCATATAATTTGCCAGTTTTAATGCTTTGCTTTTCCAACTTTAGAACAGAATGTTTAGAATTTGGTACAAAAAGTCTATACACTATACACCAAAGACTCTCTATACACTATGGAATGAACATGCCAACCAAAACGTTTTCTTTCTATCTGGAGTCAATTACTTCCATATATTTTTTGCTTGCTTCTTTGTATACATGTAAAATAAGCATTTTAAACTATCTGAATGTTAATCTTTATCTGTTCTACTTCCTTATGATTGACTGAGAATGTGAATATACATTTGAGCATATCTTTTCTATATTAGATAGTCAGACATAGCTATTGTCTATATAATGAAACCAGTAGTATGTATGCCACACCTCAGTTAAATTATTCTTTAGATCCACTCTTAGCCATGATCAGAAATACTTAAATAAGCATATCATGTGAGGTTGAAAGCCCTCCAGTATTTAATCTTTGCAGCCAGGCTAAGTTATCAGCACTGTAGGTTGTTTTGAAAAATCTATCACAATCTGTGATTTTTCATAATCAGCAAAGGGCATGATGGTCATATCTGTCATGTCTTTGTTGAACTTTATTTTTTCCCCCATGATTAGTATGTGTTGGCATTTCATTTTTTAAAAAATTGCATCAACTATGTACAAATTGCAGAGTACCATTGCATAAAAATAATATCCTTTCCTGACTTGTAAAATTAGAGGGAAGAAAAGAGGCATGAACAAACTGAAGTCTTTCACATTCGTCATAGAGTAACTTTCATACTGTGTAACATCACATCAAAATCCCAAGTCATGCTTAATTAAATACGTGGACAATCATTTATATTTACCAATCTGATGGATGGATGGATGGATGGATGGATGGATGGATGGATGGATGGATGGATGGAAGGAAGGAAGGAAGGAAGGAAGGAAGGAAGGAAGGAAGGAAGGAAGGAAATTTCATTATTATAGATGGGTTGAATGTTTGATTCTTTGTTTTGCCATATAAAGCCCTGGTTTCCAAACTGAGATTGGAAATACTATTACTGTAAAGCAAAGGATCTTTGCTTTAACTAAGATTAGTTGCTCTTATTTGCATCCAACAAGGAACAAATGTGGTTAAATCAATCAATGAAACAAATAAATGCTGTTTTCACATGTCAACAACCAATTACAACACTCAGAATCCTTGGACTAGGTTCAGGACTGTTTGGCTAATATCCATTCTGCCCAGGCCTTCCACAGATCAGGTTAGACTAACCTTTGCAACTATTACCAATATCTACATAAATATAAATACAAACATACCTACATTGTATAGACCAATGAGAATGTGTTCCTCCATATAAACATTTGTGCATATATTATATAATACTTTACTAGTCATAGCAATAATACCTTTCAAATATTTGTACTATCTATTCATTATTTTACATTTCCTAGAAAGCAGTATCCTGGCTACTACCCCACAGTATTGCATTCTGTGAAATTTGAAGTGCATAATTTTCCATAATGATAGAAATTAGGTGAATGCAAAAGCTACACTATGAGCACACCTCGCAAATGGAGCAATTCTAGAGGTGTATCTCCATTGTTGAAGAGCATTGTGTTTGTGAGAGAATGTGAAGTAATATGAAAGTTCTACCTGTGATACTTCATCTATGACTGTGCCATCCCACACATGTGTATCGATGTTCTATGCTGCTATCATCAAGGAATGAATAGAACATGCCAGTGTGAAGATGCCTAATAAAGGTGAAATGGGAATATAAGAAATTGTTCTTCTTCAAATAAGGAATATGTGAAAATCATGGAATCCATAGGGTTAGACAAAAATTCTATCCAAGCAGGACTTTTAGGTAAATGTCCAGTGATCCAACTTAGCAGAACAGGAAGTAAGGGTTTCTGAAATGCTCAGGATTAGCTAACCAGAGTATGAAGTACAATATGTGATTATGCATCTATATTATAAAATTCTATATTCATCTATATAAAAAGATAAAACCATTATGTTTGGAGTTTAAAATTCCCTACTGCATCACTGAGAGTAGGGAACTGAGTAGAAAACATGAGATCCTACCACAGATGAACCTTCCATTATTACATGAGGCCCAACCAGCAAATCATATTAAGAAACCACTCCTTATAAAACAGTTTCTATAGCTATTTGAATTTGTTGTGGCATATACAGTTTATTTTATGAAAAGACCAAGTACTAGTACAACTACTACTATTATACTATTAGGTATGGAGGAGTACTAATTCATTTTCCATTTCCTACATTTAGAATGCAGACAATTGTATTCATACATCTTACTTCCCCAAGGTGAATATGCCATTAATGTCATTATTCAAATCACAGAGCCATGTCAGTTTATATTTGCATGTCAGAAGTTCTCAGAAATCCCTATCTTTATGATTCAATTGCACAATTTATATTAGTTCTATTCAACTGCTCTTGCTACTTTTTTTGATATTTGTGTATTGAGGTGGGGGTTGGGGTTGGGGGCAGGGAGCCTTTGCAAACATACAGCTTTCTCCTTCTCTCATCTTTCTTTTTTCTTTCCCCCTCCCCCTGCCTGACAAGTGGTGAGCAATTAAATCAGGTTGCTATCTTTGGAATATCTAAACTTCATTACTTGATGGCATAATGATTTTAATAACTACTTTCAATATAACATGTTGACAAGTTGACACCTCAGGTTTGTGTCCTGCAATTTCTTTTCCTTTCTTTTATTTTTTTAAGCATTCTATTGTTATACTAGGAGAATGGTAATATGGTTAGGAATGTTTTTAAAAGTAATGCCTTGTTCCTTCTTTTTATATATATTACTAAGTGTATTACTCAGTAATTTCCTCCCTTTCACTTGACACTCAAAAGTGGTATGAGGAGCATAAAGCCCCATCTTTGGCACTAATATTGCGGTTGTTGTTTCCCCACCCTCAAGTTCTCGGAATGTTCTTGGAATTATAGATTTGATCCCATGGGAATATGTACAGTATGTAAGCCTCCGTGCAATGAGAACCCAGCTCCATAAGGCTTCCCAGTAGAAACTTTAAAATACATTAACTTGAATACAAGTATAACTGCTTTCGTGTATCAAAGGTGAAACAAGGGAGACTGTAAGCTTTGAGGTAAGGATGGTATAAAAAGTAAAGGTTTCCCCTGCACAGTTGTGTCCAACTCTAGGGGCTGGTGCTCATCTCCGTTTGTTAGCTGAAGAGCCAGCGTTGTCCGAAGACGCTTCCACAGTCATGTGACCGGCGTGACGCACGTGGAATGCTGTTACCTTCCCACCAAAGTGGTACCTATTTATCTACTTGCATTTGCATGCTTTCGAATTGCTAGGTAGGCAAGAGCTGGGGCAAGTGCGGGAGCTCACTCCGTCATGTGGGGCTAGGGATTCGAACTTCCGAACTTGCAAACTTCCGATCAACAAGCCTGGCATCTTACCCGCTGAGCCACCATGCTCATCATCACAAGGATGGCATACTTGCATTAAAACCCCCAGCCTTGAAAACAGGCAAGATTCTTCCATATAAAAAATGCCTCTGTAATAATAGGTGGTTGTTGCTAAGTCTGAGCAGTGTCTGTGGGCTAATAGTCATAATTGTGCTGAAGAACAACTATAAAAGAATCTTGGATCTGTTGAACTTCTTGATGGTCAATTAAATGAAAGAGAGATGTCACAGAATGACAACGTGGTGGTTGAGGGGGAAAAGCACTCATTAGCATCTGAAAGCAACAATAAATATTACCAAAATCCAAGGTATGAATGAAACCTCAGATAGTCAGTAAAGCTGCATTTCATCTGAATAAGTAATCTAGCTACAGCACTTTGAAGTAATTGCATTCCATTTACACCAACCTGTTTCAGTTCAATAGCAAGACTCGTAATTAAGACTATATCATTTATCAGTGTCTGTAAATGGTTTCAAACATATCAAGCTTAGTTCTGCAAACAGCTTAGTGTTAAAAATCAATGAGATTGCTCCTATGAATAGCATTACTTAAGAGTTAGAATGTTTGAAAGATCAGGTTTGCAGTTAAGTTCCAAGCTAACAGGTGAGTGCATGTTTCCCTTTACAACATAACAGATTGCAGCTCATTATTATTGCAAATTGTTATTACACCAATATGCATAATTTGTGCTATATGAGGAAGGAAATGCTGCCGATTTTAAAACACTGAAAGAAAATGCTGCTTCAGTCACTGCCTAGTCTACGGGATCATTAAGAAAACAGCAAAGCTACTTTATACCGATTTAAAAAGCAAGCAAAAAGAACAAACACTGTATAACAAGCAACTTCACAAATTAATATGTATCCATCAATGAAAATTGCATAACTGGATTAAATCTGAGAGAACAATGGCAAGCAGCCTCCTAAACTTCATAATCATTGTGAGAGCTACAGTAAATGTCATGAACCACTCAGTTGGTTTTAACTTAAATTTATAGAATTTGCTCCAGTTGCTAGTTGGAGGCATTTCTTTTATAGGAAAAGGCTACAGTATTTACTTTTAGTATGTAACCCATGAGTTAACCCTACAACATATTCTTATCTCTTAAAGTAATTCAAATTACATCAACAAAATGTTGCCTACAGTAACATTTTGAGATGGACTTGAAAGTGTCTAATTTTGCCCAGATGAAGCATCAGAAGAACCAAGGCAAGGAAGAGGAGTTTTCCCAAGCAGATATTATTTGGAATCATTCAAATGAAGAATGCCCTTCCCACAATTCACCTGGTTCTTACGTTAATATCGTTTTGGCTTCAGGCAAAAGATTGTTTTAAATTCTTTGAGTCCTTTTCTAATAACTGAATGTAATAGTTTTAAATCATTGCATTATGTTATGAGTGTTGGGTGGTTGTGTGATTTTTACATACATGATTTTTCTGATTCTTGGTGTTAGGTGGATGTTACTGAAATTGTGTTGATCTCTTTCTTGTTACTGGTGTGTGTGTGTGTGTGTGTGTGTGTGTGCGTGCATGATTTTATATGCTATTGTTTTTATATTTCCCAGAACTTTTTTTTATAAATAAGTGGTACTTATAAAGCATATTCTTTTTTTTTTAGTTTATGATCACAAAGGAAATTTAATTAATAATAATTACAGTAGGACTCTAGCCTTGGTACAGGTCCTATGGAGATACCAGGGATGCAGTCTTGCCCTGTTATATGGGATGAGTTTGATCCTGTTGGGCCCGATGAAGCTGACATTGTCCTCATGACTATGAGTTCAGCCACCTGCCTGTTAGATCATGTTCCTCCTGGTTGGCGAAGGCCTCCTGGAGGGTGACACATGGCTAGGTTCTGGCAGTGGTGAACTCCTCCTCGAGAGAGGGGGGGTGGCCCTCCACCCCTTAAGGAGGCACTGGTTCACCCCCTTCTCAAGAAGCCATCACTAAACCCAACTATACTGGACAATTTTCATCCAGTATCCAACCTTTCCTTTTTAGGGAAGGTTGTTAAGAAAGTGGTTGCAGGACAGGACCAGGAAGAGCCATTTCTGTTTTGGTGCCCGCCCTTTGGAACATAATCCCCCCCAGAATTTAGATTGGCACCTATCCTTCTGGCCTTTAGGAAGGGCCTGAAGACTTGGCTGTGCCATTGTGCCTGGGGGTCCAGCAGTGGTGAGCCCCCCCACTGCTATATTTTATGGATGTTTGATTTATATTCACTGGCTGACTGTGATTATGTTTTAATAAATTTCTCATCATGGTTTTAGGAGAGTTGTACACTGTTGTGTTTATTTTTTACTATTTTTGTTGCTGTTTTAATTGTTGTAAGCTGCCCATACTCACACTTGTGAGATGGGTGGCTATATAAATTTAATAAATAAATAAATGGAAATGATCCAACTATAATCTATTACAAATAAAAGCTGGGTTTACAAATCTCACTGTAGGTTGTTTCACACTTTTCATGATGTGTGAATTCATCCATAGCTTCTCAGAATTATTTGTACACCAGCATTACTATTCTACCTTACCTTTCCAACCCTAGCATGCTCAGATTAATTAACAAACACATAAAGTATAAAAATAATGACATTACAATTAAGTTAAAATACATAAAAAGAAACTATACCAGCATTATTCCAACTCAGAAAATCTAGGTAAAGAGGAACATTTTGACTCCTTTCCTAAAGTTGGAGAACACAGTGGATGCATGCAGCTCCCAAAGATTGTATTACATAGCTTGTGAGAGACACAGAAGATTTTAATGGACAATGGTGAAAGAGTAATCCTTTTCTCTTGAGCACTGCCTTGTTATGGTATTATATTCAAATTTGGTCACTGTCTATAATAAAGGTTGCTGTCATTATTGTTAGTATTGTTATTATCCTTCATGTGGGATGGGGAAAAGAGGGACACATTGTGACAGATGCTCAGAATGGCAGGTTTAACCACCTGTCCAGTTGCCCAGCCATCCATTGGCAGATACTAAGGAAGCTCTCCCAATATTCCTCGCAATCTGTTTTCCATGCCTGTTACAAATCTGCTGGGCTTCACTTAAACACAGGTTTAGCATTCTTCTAACAAGTAGAAGGCACAGAGTGGGGTACAGGGTGAAGCAGAAGAGAAAGATAATTTATTAAGTAGCTCCATCCCTAACTAGTGCTGCAAGGGAATGGCAGTGCTCGCTACAAGTGACCAAGGAGACCAGTTTTGACCTTGAGTCCAGCAACACCCAGAGGTATTCACTGGATAGTCATGGGAAATATGCAATTGCGATAGGACTATACATAATACCAACAGTCATCACCAGGTTGTGTAGCACCACCATAGCCAGAATGGAGTAGGCAAAGTGGCACTGCCCTTCACCAAGGGAGCTATCATTTTCTGTGATTTGTTGCACAAACAGGAACTGCAGTGCATGATACTGTTCCCAGGAGCACTGGCTGGTCACGGGCAACAGATGTATTGCTTAAGGAAGACTCCTCAGAAATAATAAAAGTAGAAAAAACACTGTAACACCCTTAAAAGCAAAAAATACAGCCACAGAAAACCCCTTGTCAGCAGAAGCAACAGAAAACTTGAAATGTACCCAACTATCAATTTACAATTGGTAGAACCCAGCTCTGCCAGCCTAGCATTCTTTCAAAAGAGTGCTAAACCCACATTTATAAGGCACTTCTTAGGGCCAATCAAGCATTATGCAGTCAGATGCCTCTACAGAAGTCATGTATGGTCTCTCCCAACAACTCAAGCCAAAATGGCCATAGAGGACTATAGTCAGCAGCAAGAGGGGAGAAGAGGGGGAGGGCAGGTTAGGTCATGTGCCTGCAGCAGCTTAACAGGGCCAAGAAGAGTTAGATGGATCCTAGCCCTGACTATGCCATCAACCCAATGAAGTCAGTGAAGCATTGACTTCAGCCAAATTGCATCCACAGTGATAAAAAGAGGGAAAGCATTATTTTAAGGAAAATTTTAAACAGCATCAATTAAGGACTGGGGGACAAAGATAATGTCATGAGGTTATGGGTGAAAAAAGGACAGGTTCATGCCATGCTTAGAGAAAGTAAGGAAGTACTTTCTCTTTGAACCTACGTAATTCAGCTGCAGTGTTTATTAGTCAGCAGTCTAGTTTAAAGTTAGAGTTAAAATAATCAACCCTAGATATATTTTAACTTATTAAGAAATCATACTTTAACAGCAGGCTTCAAGGAAGAATGCTACCTGGAAGGATTTCCATTTTATTTTGTGTCCCGTTAAATGCCACAGATAACACTGGTGGTCTAAAGATATAATCAATTTGAACACTTTTAAATGACAATGTTTAAATTGCTTCCTCTGTATCGATCCCGTTCATGATTGAGGCCAATCTAAACTAGTTCAGCATTTCTTCTTCAAGTCCAGAAAAACTGTTTCAATATTCTGGAATTATTTTTTCTCAACAACGAGTAAATGCAAGTATCAAATAAATGGGATGAATCAATACTTTTAGTACAAAAAAAAAATGACTCCAGGCAAAGCAGCAGTTTTTCGAGTAGAAGTAGTTCAATGGGAGAAGTACTTAATGGAAGACTGAGAAGAGCTGCAATAGAGAATTTAGCAAGCTCCAGAACAATCCCCTGGAGAAGCAGTGAAGTGTGGTAGGACATTAGTGCACATAGAATAATAGATATCTCCAAGTGTCAGTTGATACTGGTGCTATGTTAGCACAGTGATGATGCTACTACTATAACTTTTATTATCCTCATACAGGATCTTGACTTTGCCTCTACTGGTTGGACGTTCCTTAAGCAAAATTCTGCTTTGGGAAGTTTGGAAACTCTCATGGTTTTCTTCTTCAAAGGCTGGGACACTTCTGAAGACCTGGGGAATCAGGAAACTGCCTTTCTTCCCCCAGTAAGATTGTTTGCTAGACCATGGTCTTCATTCATTCATTCATTCATTCATTCATTCATTCATTCATTCATTCATTCCCAATTCATAACAATTATAATGATGATGGTGTAGCAGTAATAACACTTTCAAAACAGGGATTTGAAGTACCATGACAGGAGGAAATAACAATGTGAATGGCTAGTGGCATAGGACTTACAGTATTTCTTTGCTTTATGGAGTTCAAAAACTCCTAAAAGTTTAATTCTCTGCTTTCAAAACTTTGAAAATGAAGGACAAAAATAATTAAACACAAATAGATGACAACAAAAATATACAGCTGAAGAATGTAAGTCTCCTCCTATAAAAGAACAAGAATGTGTATAGTGAGAAGATTCCAGGGGAGTGTAATGGCTATAAGATCTAATGGTTGCTACAGCTATTTGGAAATTTTCTTCTTCCATCCTTTGACATTACCAACCTTTTATCTGGTAATACTCCACTTGATCTTTGACTTAAAGCAGCAAAAGGAAATGAAACAGTTTCAGGAAGAGCATGAGCAATGTATGATGAACTGAGAAAATGGGTTAGTGGGTGGCTCTGATTTAAAGATGAAGAGAACTCTCCATAGGCAGTCACAATGCCTGTCAAAACCACTAATCGCCACAGCCACCAATCAGCTTCTTGTCAGGTGGAATACTATTTACAAACACTTATTAATTTGGGCTCTAAGAATGCCATAAATGAATTAATGCAGTGGTTTATTATAACCCCTTTCAGTGAAATTTTCCCAGTTTTTAATCTACATTATTTTCCAACCTAGTGATACGAAGCAGATTCTTACTGAATTTTTTTACTCAATTAGGAGAAAAAAGAGCAGGGAGGGAAACAATAAGTGCCACCTTGTGTTTGTATTATTACCTGAAGAATAATTTTCCAATTTTAGACCTGAATCAGTTCAATGCTTTCATTCTTTCATGAAGGTGAAGCAACAAATAGAAAAAAAATGCATTTATTGCAATTAGACAGAGGCATCTTATTTCCCTGTGGATAAATAGAAAGTTTTTATGATCATTTGCTTCACAATCTCAAAATACTACCACTTGGATTAAAAGAGCTGGAAGGAATTAGCCACTAGAGGGAGAGATCACCGCAAATATTTGCTTAGTTCTGCTAACTTCCAGATGGCGGCAGTGGTGCATATATAGAAACCAGAAACTAATGCAGCAGTGGAGAATTTTAATGATCCCCCAAAGTTGCTTGGGACAGATTAAGCAAGATTTCAAATGCAACACTAGGTTGCTCACACCAATAACTAAAATAAAGAGAAGGTTTCACTGTTAATTACAAAAGTTGATTTGGAGATTGGGAGAGAGACATTTGAAGCTGGTGGGCTGGAAAGACTGATTATCAAGAAGCCACTGTTTGCAAACTAATGCTGTCTTTAGCTTCCATGTGTCTTTAGTTTATTACTGCTATTCAACAATAAAATAATCTTAGCTGCTATACAACAAGTTTATGTAATAAGAAACAAATAATCTCAGTACTGAACTTTGTTTCTCTACTGCTGTGTGCTCACCAAAAATAGTGGGGAAAACAATTAAATTTGATTTGATTTCAAATTTAAATTAAATTAATGATATCCTCCAGTCATTTCATAATTATCTACTCCCATCGTATTAAGATTACAATTAGGTAACAACGTTGGAGGTATCTGGTGACCGCACCTAAGGCTTTTGGGGGCTGCATTAGCCCTGGAACATCAGGTTGTATCTTAATTTACTAATTGATTTTGTTGAATATAATGTAATAAAATTTCAAACTTTTTTGTCCCCTGCCATTTTGTAGCTGACTGGTCATTTGCCTAGGCAAACACACATAACTTTTAGTTCAATCCTTAATTTAAGCAATTAAATCACAATTTGCTGTAGTTGGCATCCAACTGGCCATGGGTTTCCATTTGTGTGTGTGTTTGTGTCAAAAGCTGCAAGATGGCAGGTGCAGTGCTGCAACTGAAGCTCTGCCCCCTTTTGATTTGCATACAACATCACTGCATGTATGAGAGGGATGGCGCTTCAACCACAATGCTGCACCTGCCATCTTACAGATTTTGGCACACGTAGGCACCACAGTAGCTTGTCTTGCATCCCGAGTTTAAGAAAACCAAAGCTTCAAACATTCATTAATAAAGGAAATCCTGAAATATAAGAAATCAACAGAACGGGATGAAATTTGCAAGCACAGTACAGCTCTCTGTGGATTAAATCTGCTTGGTTTCAGAAAAACGGAAGGGATTAGAAATAATCTCTTTGAGATTCTTGTTAAATTTTATTTCCTTTATAGGAATAGTCATCCCTTTTTGGAAATAAAACCTGCCAGATGTCTATCTGACCCATGAGGAGGGCGCACATAGGTAGTACTGTATTCATATCAAAGTGAAATCATACCTGGTACACATTGCAGGGAAGCGATGAAGCCAAAATCTTATTTGATCATGGCCCTCATTTGAATTGTCCCTATTATCTTTTTATTAGCCTTTTATTTTAAGCCAAGGAGTACTCAGCACCTACCACTTGAAATTGTGTCTAATTTAGCATCTAGATGCGGATCTCATTCCTAGATTGGTGTTTGTTCAGCATTTCCTTTGGCAACTGCTTTTTAAATCTGCAAGGATATGATCTGTTGATGGTTGGCAAAGTGTTTTATTTTGGATACTTCTGGGGACTTTCTGAAATTATGAAGTATTTATATTATCTTTTATAAGATCATCCTGTTGTGTTATTGCAATACATAAGCCAAAAAGAAACAAAGGCAACCCATATCTGAACTGACTATCAGATAATGTCATCTTGGTGGCACACTTTCATTTCACCACAGCTAACAACATTCAATTTTGAAATGTCTAAAAAAATATCCCTGAGTTGTCTCAAAGGCTGGGGAATTCATTTAAAAACAAACATATGAAGAGCTTACTGAATTTAGCAAATATCTGATTACTTGCCATAAGCAATTCCAGTTCTTCTTGTCCTGATTTTTAAATCCTTATTTTAAGTTGTTGAATAAACCCCTGATTTTTGTACACAGTTTCTCAAACACTATTTGTTAAATAGACCCTGGATTTGAATGTTGCATTTCTTCCTCCAGCAGATAGAAGAAGGTAATGATTAAACTACAAAGTAAACTAAAGCAATTAGAAACAAAGGTCTTCCACTTAGACTGTTTTTATGTTAGAAATAATGAGTAGGGTGCCACACATTGCTGGATTCATACATTTCATTCATTCATTCATTCTACAAATTTATGTGGTCATCTATCTTAGTCAAATAATTCTGGGCAACTAAAAAGGTATAAAAACAAAAACATACATATAAAAACAGTAAAAACAACAATAAAAGATGCAATTTTAATAACTCCTCAATCAGTGCAAGACAAAACAGACAGACTGGGCTCCACTAACATCCTAACCCTAAAGCCAGAGGGAGGACCCAAATTTTTAATGCTTTTTACTTTAATTTATACTTTATTTCAGCATTATTTTCATTATTTTGAACAAAATAATTGTTGGACAACATCAATTCCTGGTTAGCTAATGTCACTAGAAGTATATGAGTGGATATGGATAGAAAGGTTGTTCTCTTTCTGTTTTGGTTTTTCAGTAGCTATTTATTTGATTGGTCTATATATTGTATAAGGAAATGAATCTGCTGTACCTTAAAACATACTATATGAATTAAAATACTGCAACTTAATATAAAATGGATAGAGAACCACTAGTTTATACATAATAATAGAGGCTAAAGATTGCTACCAAGCATCAGTGACATCTTGACATTTTTTAGGGTCAAGGAAGGTAATCTTTATTGGAGAAAGTTACAGAACAAGTGGCAGGCAAGGAACATGCTCTCTAATAGAGAAGAATATCTTTATTTTATCTCTTCTATTAGGTTGTTAGGTTATGATGCAGAAGCATGAAAATTTGTACATTTTCATTATGCTTTCAGTGATATGTTCATCATATCACAAGCAATACACATACAATTTTCCTGCCTCCTATAGAGCAGATATTGTTTAAAAGTTATAGGGAAAATAGGCTGACCATATTTCCTTGAGACAAAAATGGGACATTGGGATGGCAAAAATGGGACAGGGTTAAACTTATGTAATATTCTGTATTCATGAAAAAGTAAGACGATAAAAAGTGTTTTAAAGAGTTTTTAAGATCCATTTGCTGGTCCTTAAACAGATTACTGTATATATAAAAATATTTTTGTTTTCATTAAAATGAAAAAGTTTTATTACATGAACATATTTTGCTAACAATTATTCTTCAGTGACAGAACTCATACCAAAATTTAGGTAGACGTAGAGGGGGACTGTATTTGACAGGAGGCAAATGGGGAAAGCACAGCTCACGGGCTTTGTAACATCATGGATCATAGGAAGGAGGGGAGGGGGGAGGGAAGAGAGGCAGGGAAGGGAGGATTCAAAAACTCCATGCCCGGCGAGGCTTCTCTTCCTTCTTCCTTCCCTCCTCCTCCTCCTCCTCCTCCTTTTTTTCTCCCTCTTTCTCTCTCTCCCACAATCCCAAACGAAAGACTCTCTCTTGCTGAGCTGGAGAAATAATCAGTTTCACTGTTGAAAAAAGGGGGCAGGATCACATCCCGAATGCATTTTAATAAAACAAACAGAGAGCAGAGAGTGACCAGCTAAGAGCAGAGCAGAGCAGAGGTGGTGGCAAAGTTCTCTCTCTCCATCTCTCTCTCTGTCTCCCTCTCTCTCTCTCTCTTTCCGCCTTCCTTGCCCCTCTCTAGTCTCACCCAACATCCGGCACCTCAATCAAGCACTTTTTAAATGATAATTGCATCTTGGCTGAATCAATCTTGCCATGCCTGACATTTTGCCAATTTTTAAAAAAAAGACGGGGCAAAATTGACATTTATATTAAAACGACGGGATGGTCGGGAAATGTGGAAAAAAAATGGTACTGTCCCATTTAAAACGGTACGTATGGTCAGCCTAAGGGAAAACCACACCATGTTACAACATGCAGGAGCAATTATAAAACATTGTCCATCAGTATAAACAGTATTAAGGCATAAACATTTAGAGTTCCCACCCCTGTACAGAATAATCACTTAGGCTAGCATAAGAATGAGCCCTTAAATAATTCCTCATAGGAAATTATTCTTTTTAACAGAAAGCCAAGCATGGGGCAACTTGATCTTGCCTCTGTATTCACATAAATGATCCTTGCCCAAACAACTCTATTTTCCGCTCCAACAGAAAGTGTTGTCATTATCCACTTGTTCTAACTATGGTCTGTCCTACACATTTACTGATGAAATTTATGAAATGTTTAAGGACTATCAGTAGTACATAAAGAACCATGGTAACAAAACCAATGTAAACAATAAAATGCATACAGGTACAATAGAATCTAACAATACTATGACATTATATTAACAATTACACATATGGCATCAACAACTTAACAGCTCAGCAGTTAAGATGCCAGGCTTGTCAATCAGAAGGTCACATGTTTGGAGGTTTGAGACCCTAACCCCGCATGACGGAGTGAGCTCCTGCACTCGCCCCAGCTCTTGCCAACCTAGCAATTTGAAAGCATGCAAATGCAAGTAGATAAATAGGTACCACTTTGGTGGGAAGGTAACAGCATTTTGCATGCGTCATGCCGGCCACATGACTGCAGAAGCATCTTCGGACAGCGCTGGCTCTTCGGCTAACAAACAGGGATGAGCACCGGCCCCTGGAGTCGGACACGACTGTGCGGGGGAACCTTTACCTTTACTATCAACAACTTTGCGCCAGACTTGGCTGGCCATCCCAAATAGTCAAGTTTTAAAAAGATTCTGGAAGACCATCAGACTGTGAGCCACCCTATCTTGAGGGGGTAAGTTATTCAAAAGGAACAGAACCCTTGCCTAGAATGCCTGCTTTTGGGCCTTCTCCCACTGTAACGTCTTAGTAAGCAAGGATCTTCAGTAGGTCTTCTCTGCTTGGTATAGGTGGTCTCATAGATATCCAAGTCCTAAGCCATAAAGGGCTTCATAGATGATAACCATGACCTTAAATTGCAGGCAGTCAATGCAACTCCCACAGTAGGCTTGTTATGTGGCATCAGCAAGAGTGTCCTGTAAGTCTGGAACTGGTGAACCAATCAAAGCTGGACAACAACACTGCTGGCCACAGCCTTCACCTGCTTATCCAGCAGGACCCATGAGAAAGCCTAATTGTGAGCCTGCCAAGAGTGAAAGATGACAGAATTCCAGATTCAGAAGACTTCTAAATGGCCACTGCTTCTTGTTTGGGTTAAACCTGAGCTTCTTTCTTCCCACGGACAGCCTCCAGGTAGTGGGTAGGACTTCTCAGGCATCTCCCATTTGGCTCAGAGTCAATTTAATTATTTACGTCCCTCAAAGTCATCCGTCCTTAAGTATTCCCAGTGCTATTTAGGGCTCTACTTCTTTTATGATAGCATAGTCCAGGTGGGATTCCTTTACAGTTTTTAGTTATTGAAAATAGCAATTTAATATTAAGACTATTTATCTACTCTTGATACTTGCATGTCATACTCTAGAAAAGATAAAAAAGGTTGATTCATTTTACATAGTTAACATGTATATGATAATGCATAGTAACTGTTCTATTCTTATCTGTGAAAGACATTTGTAGCAGCTGTGAAAAGGTGTGCCTAGTGCTGGATTAAATTTGGATTACACTAATCAGGTGTTGGATCACTCTTTTTTTAAGAAACAGAAACTTGTGGTTTAGAAGGCAAAGATTGTATCTGCCTAAATAGTTTTTTTTAGTAACTATAGAACTGTAGTTATGGTATGCAAAAGAAAAAGAAGTACAGACTTATGCAATATAGGCATAAATGAAATTCCAGAAGGTGCTGAACTTTTGTCAGCAGCATTTGCCAAGCATATACTTATTCTATATTTTCATAATATATTAATAGTTTTCAAACGTTTTTTTATTAATGATATGAAGATTTTTAAAAAATGTTTATAAATCCAGTGGGAAAGCTTAAATAAGAAAACTGCATATTTGATTTGAAAATGGCTTCAAAAATATTCTAAACAAATCATACCAAACTAGCCTTTTCCAGATCACTTTGGTCTGTGGGTAGATAGAAGAATCCTTTCCACCTATAATGTCACATTGTATAAATATCTATAGCATGTTCCACGTTGCCTGCTAATATTGATTTATCATTAAAAAACAGAGTCTAATAATCTACAGCAGATGTTCCATGTTCCTTCAGTAATCTCACCTGATGCATGAATTGTTACTCAAAAAGGGAAGGAAGGAAGGAAGGAAGGAAGGAAGGGAGCATCATGCTAACAAGGCCTGGTCCAGAAAGGGGGAAATGCGTAGCATTCCACAATGCTATCAGTGTTGTAAACAGTGGAGAAATGTTTTATGTGCCAGCCTTCCCCAGATACAGTTGAGGTACAACTCTCAGAATCCCCAGAATGGAATGAAACATTGCTCCTTGTTTGCTGTTTTTCTCTGCATCAGCAAGAGACATTTGGGGTTATTGCATCTTACTACATAGTGCAGAAGCTGCTGTAGTAGGGGCCCTACCAACAAGGCATAGGTACTGTTAGGATATTGGTTTACTGTACCTAAGAGGAAGACATTTAGTGGCTTTTCTGCACATCAGTTTATATTGTCTCCCAGAAACAAATGGTGTGGGAAAAGGCCACATCATGAATCCCTCATCCATGTGGCTGAAGAATTTTGATTTTGTATAAATGTGCCAGATGGTAAAATTCTTCAAAATCTCATAGCATGTATGTATCGCTTTAAATTCTTCAATTACTCCAAGGATGAGCAAGGGAAGAGATGCTGGATCCATTCCTAAATATACAGAGCTGGATCGATATGGCTTATTTCTATATTTGTGTTTGCTTGTTTGTTTATATTGCAAATGTCTAGGCCAGGGGTCGGCAAACTTTTTTTGCCGGGAGCCATTTTGACATGCTCGTGCACATTTTGAAGTGCTCGAGAGCCAGGGGGCGGGGTTTGCGGGCAGGGGCCAATCGCGTGGAAGGGGGCGGGGTTTGCGGGCGGGAGCCAATCGCGTGGAAGGGGGCTCCGGGGACCCCGAAAATGCCCTCAGTTTAGGCAGGGAGGCTGCGCGCAAGCTGCGCTCAGCTGTTCTGCGGGGAGAATTTCCACCCCAGGGCAGCGTGTGCATGTGGGGAGGGGAGGTTTCTGCCTCCCTGCCAGAACCGAGGGCATTTTCGGGGTCCCCGGAGCCCGAAATTCTCCCCGCAGAACAGCTGAGCGCCGCTTGTGCGCAGCCTCCCTGCCTAAACTGAGGGCATTTTCGGGGTCCCCGGAGCCTGCCCTTTCGAAGGGGCAGCACTGCTGCTGCTGCTGCCGCTGCCCCTTCGAAAGGGCAGGCTCCGGGGACCCCGAAAATGCCCTCGGTTCCGTCAGGGAGGCAAAAATCGCGCGTGCAGGCTGCCGGGCTTCCCGACGCACAGCTGATTGGCGCGGAGAATTTCCACTCGCTTCAGCGCTTCCGGCTTGTCACGCGACACACAGTTTGGAAAGCCCTGCCCGTCGTCAAGATGGCTGCCGGAGACGGCTGCCAGGTTGCCAGGGGTATGCCCACAGCAACGCACACCATGCCCGCTGCCGCGCCTGCCCCGCCACACTCGCTGCCGCGCCACGCCCACCACGCCTGCCTGCGGAAGAGCCACACTCAAGGGGCCAAAGAGCCGCATTTGGCTCGCGAGCCGCCATTTCCGACCCTTGGTCTAGGCCACCCAACTCCAATGAAGCTAAGCAGCTCAACATATCAAAACGGTAAAAATTCCAAAGGAAACCCAAAGAAAATATCATCCCCAGAGAACAATTCTCTCCTTTACCGATGGAGATAAAAACTGCATGCAGTTTCTCCCCCACTTATGGAGATAAAAACAGACACTCCACCCACCACCACCCTAATCTAGTGTTTCTCAACCTCAGTACTTTAAGATGTCTGGACTTCAACTCCCAGAAATCTTAAAGTACTGAGGTTGAGAAACACTACCCTATTCCAAGGCCTGGGCAAACAGCCATGTTTTTACTGCCCTTTTTAAAAGATGGGATATGATGGCAGCCATGCAAATATCTGAGGGGATGCAGTTCCAAAGGGCAGGTGCCACAACAGGAAAGGCCCATCTCCTGGTTATTTGTATATAGAGAAGAAAAAAAAATTAAGAAAAAAAAAGTCAAGGCTGGGGAACTAATTTTTGTAGAAACTAAACTGTAAAATGTATTGCATGTGATGCCAAAGTTAAAAAACAAACAAACTGGAAGTAGCACTCTTCCTTCCCCCCCACTCTTTTTACTTCCTTGCTCCAATCCAATCGCATTCTATTCCATCCTTCCTCTCTTTCTTTTTCTCCCTAGTGGGAAGCTCCCCCTTGCCTGAAGTCTGAACTGAATACCGGCAGCTGATTTTTAAAATTAGGCAAACACCTTCATCCTACCTTATAGCTGCAGATTACCCCCATTTAACAGTTAATGATGATGAAAGCAATAACTAGGTTATTCTTTATATAACTATGAAAACATTCAAACTTTGTGACTTCTGATACAAGCTAATCTGAACCACATCTCCATAACAAATACACAGATAGGAACTTTGTTATCCACTGGCTTCCATGCTTTCCAAATATTATTATGGCTCAAATAATGTATCAGAATCCTTCCAAAGAATGTATTTTGTGAGAAAATACTTTTAAAAATCAGTGTATCATAGCTCTCCCACTTTCTTTCTCTGTCCCTCATATGCGTACATAATACTCCACCCAGCCTGATTGTAAGTATCTGTAGATTTCTTCTACAGAATAACTCATTATGACTGCTCATTTAGTTTAAAGAAACAACTATCAGATCTAGATAGTATTCTCAGTAATGCTTAGTTTAATGTTATAATCAGCTTCATTGCAATTCATGTCATTCTGGACACCCACAGAAATATTACCCCATTCTTTTTTTTCTCTTGTTCATTTGTAAATTATTATTGATAATTGATCAGTTTTATTTTGTTAACATGTATTTAATAATCTTAGAGTACATTATGGTCTCAATGGCATTGTCAGAAGGCATTCTGCATCTGTGGCATTGTCAAAATAGCAGGAGAAGAAGCTTCTTTTAGGGGGTGAGAGTCTTCAGTGAATCCAGTAAGAGTTTTCTAAGTAGATCAGTGGGCTGTAGTGTAGCTAGCTATGTGCTGGACAGTACCCTGACACTGAAACATTTGGGAGAGTTGTATGGAAGGCAAAGAGGCATGTAATCAAATGCAAATATAACCAACAACAGCCAATTAAACAGGAAAGAACAGTGACATCAAATGTACAGTTTCTGCTTAATTATGTTCTGGTTGTTGGACCAGTGTCAACACGCCTGACCAACAGCCCTTTGGGCATTCTGGTATTTCAAGCAGTATCTGGCCGGCATCCACTTTTCTATTGGTCTGGGGCTTGACATTCTGGGAAAGTGAATGATTAAGGAAAATTATTCCAAGAAGCAAGGCAGCTCTTTGGGTATTAACTGTCCTTGCTAGCCTGTGGCTATGGTTAGCCATACAAAGTGAAATGGAAGATTTGAAATCAACTGAACTGCAACTATCATGACCTTGCTCCTTCTCCACTCCCGTTCTTCCTTAGAAGGTGGCTGACACTAAAGGCCATCCCAGCAAGCACCCGGAGACTGCTAGTTTTTACAGTTCCAAAAGTTGGAACTGTAAAAGTTGTTTGAAAGTTGTTTGAACTGTTGAAAGTTGGAAGTCACCTTTGTATGTAATCTTTAAAATTCTTTTTTCTTGTGTTTTACACTTTTTAGTTTCTTTTTCTTTTTGTTTGTAGTTTTTTTTTCTAGTTTTTATCTTTTTTTTCAAGTATAATAAAAAAAAATAGATTAAAAAAGTCAAAATATAGAAACTAGAAAGTATAATAGTATGTCATATTCATGCTTGAAAGTTGTTCCTTCAAGTCATTTTTTACTTATGGTAGCTGCCCCCTGCAGTTTTCTAATCAACATTTTTCAGAAGTGATTTGCCAGTTTCTTCTTCCTAGGGATGAGAGAAGTGATTAGCCCGAAGTCACCCAGCTAGTTTGGTGCCTAATGTGGGGCTAGAACTCACAGACTCCCAGTTTCTAGCCTGATGCCCTAACCACTACACTACACTGGGTCCACACATACAGTACATGCTTAGAGATTATAAAATAAACTTGCTAGTCACTGGGCAACGGTGATGTCACCGGCAAATCCTTTCACTACAAAAGCGCCTTGGTGCTTCTGACACACACACACAAAAATTGCAAACAATATTTTGTAAGCATTTAAAATTCTTTCTTTCTTGGAATTTGATATTGTAATGAAAGAAAAATTTGAAAAAAAAAGAAAAATGTAAGAAAAGCATTATACAAAAAGCATTTAGATAAACCCCTCTCTTTCACCACCACCCTATCTTATCCTTCTCTGGATGTATGCTGTACTTATTTAAACTTCAGTTATTATTAATTTTAAAATTAATTTTTTATAGTTAATGATCATGGACTTTGTGCAGCCCCAAACCCCTTTTGGAGGGAGGAGGAGGAAATTAAATATTTTGGGGAGAGAGGAGGAACACGAATTAAACCTTTTTGGGAGGGAGGCACTCCTTTGTGCGCTGGAGGCTCCCACTGCCAGGCTGGGAAAGGACTGCCTGCCTGCTGTCCTGGGCAAAAGACATAAGCTTGCCACCTCAGCAGGAACTCCTGCCACATGGTGCTCTCGCTCAGTCCATGCCATGTCAGTGCCAAGCTGCAGTTGAACTGAGGCAGTGAGCTTGTGCAGGACTTGTCACAAGCCTGGAGTTTTACATGGCTAAATTTATTATTATTTAATCTTAAAAGTGTGAGTGCTCTACCTTTTACTGTGCATGGGTTTCATGAGTAGTGTGTACACACACACACACACACCTTAGAGGGAACATAGGTCCTAACCTCACCCTCTTGAATCTCTAGCAATCTAGCTTTACACTTTCTCTAGTCCACCCAGCTCAGCTTTGACTTTCACCCTGCTTCTATTGACCCTTCAGGTCACAAACGTAGCTAACCTCAGGCACACATTACAAATGAAAGTAGTGGGTTCTGGAGGGCAACTAAAACATCCAATGACTGTAATGGGGAGACATGAAGGCAAGGCCAGTCAAAGAATATGACACTCCCTAATACAATTTATCCTTTATTGTCTTGTCATCTGTAGAGAAGATGTTAATCTTTTCTCCCAAACAGAGCCAACCGCTTTTTAAAATGAACTGAAGTTGGATACTTAGCATAGATTAGCACCACCCTGTCTGGACTGCCAAAATCTTCTAACTTTAATGGCCCAGATATGAAAGCTCTACATAGATAAGAAAGAGGTGAAGAACCTAAACTCAAGAGGCAATACTTTCAGGACCAGATGTAGTGACACATGATAATAATATAAACTAGCTGCTGGAACTGAAGAATTAAAAGAGACATTAATTCCTTAATTCCTATTAAAACAGGATGAATCTCCTTTTTTTTCTTTTAAAGTACTGAAGGTTTTCTTTTAGGAGGCTTTGCCATACATGCCTCCCTATGGACTGTGTGTGACCTTTGCCCCAACAAGTTGCTGCTGAATTGAAATCCTTAATATTCCATACAGCCTTTATCCTGATGACAGCCACTTTTTGAAGTACAGCCTCCTTATACCCCCTTTAAAAAAAAAAAAACCTGTAGAGGAAGATTGCTTTGGATCAGCAGTACAAAAGATGGAGAAGTTCATAACTTCTCCCCCCATTTCTACTTATTAAAAAATTGTCATCCTCCCAGCTTGGTTATAAAGGTTAGGGGGGAAAAAGATTCAACTACCAATGAGGTTTTAAAATCTCTCATATATTTGCACTGTGGCCAAGTGGCAGGGAAGTTATTTTGCCCTCCTGCTCCTGTGATTTCAAAAACGATTCCTTATTGTTCCTTACATTTCAAAAAACAAAAAATAGAGGTGTAGTTCCATTGTCAATAAGAAATACTTCACAAGAAACACTTCCACTGGGTTTGAAGAGTAACAGGGGAAAAGACCTCAATTATTTGATTTGTAAATTAAGGCTGCAGTCCTATGCATGATTATCCAAGTGTAAGTTCCACTGAATTCAAATGAGATTTCTTCTGACCATCGTTGTATAGCATTGCATTTCACAAGTGAGACAAGGAATAGACTGATGACTTGAGGAAAATAATTTCCTATGAATTTCCCACTCTTTAAAAACTGCCATTATATAAGTCCAAAAATCCCCCTTTGGTACGTATTAAACCTTTGTCCCCCTGAAAGACTTTTCTTGTAGCCATGATGAAAAACAACATAGATTTTTTTCTTGGCTTCATTTTACCCTGCCCAGAGACAAATGTGATTCAATGATAATGCCTATCATTTTAATACAGGAAGTAACCAGGGTCCATCTCTGGTACCTTAAGATAAAAAGGCTGTTGGGTTGCAGGCCTGGAAAAATTTCTCTTTGGCAAGAGTAGGACCGTAAGCAAAGCTAGGATAAAAGGATCATGTGGAAGAGATTATGCTTCATGCAGCATAAAGTCAACTTCAAGGTGTTTTATTTTTCACCTTCCACTGGATCGTATTGCCTTAACCAGGAAATCATTACGGTTGTGAAAATTGTATATCCTCATTTCTGTGCAGATTTGTTCTCACTGTGGCTTAAATGGTTGTGTCTGCCCTTGCATCAAAGGGTCATAGAGTTGGAACCAGCAATCTGGGGCATCAAGTGCAACCCTCTGCTCAGTGCAGAATCTAAAACCATCACCGAGGTTGGCTGCCCAGCCTATGGTTGAGCACATCCATGATAATCCACTGCTGAACAGCTCTTACACATGACTGCTAAGATGTGACCGGTAATGCCCTGTTATATGTGAACAGATGCTAGATAACAGATGCAGTATTATTGTCCCTTAATTCTCCCTTAAATATGAGTATGTGTTAGTTAAATAGCTGTAGTATTTTTTTTAATTTTATTTTTTCTTAATTTTTCTTCTCTTGATTGTATAATTTATTATTGAGAGCTCCTTGCACCAAAGTCATATTTCTTGTATGTTTAGTCATACTTGGCCAATAAAGTATTCTATTCTATTAAAAATAAATCCCCCCCCCCGCAACATTCAATAGGAATTTGTTTCCTATAACTAGGAACATTATTCCATTTTCTGCACCATAGGATGATCAAGAAGAGATCATGGCCTTTTTCCTTGTGATACTCCTTCAGATATTTGAAAAGTGCTCTCATACTGCTCTCTGTTTTGGTTTCTCAAAGCTTCATAAATGGAATTCTCTCAATCTCTCTTTTTAAGACTGTTTTCCAGCATCTTAATATTCCTCACTGCTCATCTTTGTACAATTTCTCTGAATATTTCTTGTAGTGTTTTACTGAGAATTGGATACAGTACTAAAGTGTTCCCTTTTCCTCATGTTTCCTCATATTTCTACCAATGGATATCAAGTTATTTATGGACATTTTTGGCTTTCAGAACAAATGCCTAGTGTGCAGAGTGTTGTACTTATTGACATGAATTTCCTTATAGCATTCTGAACAATGTCTCCACAGCATAGCTTTTAATTTACATGCTGACTAGCTGGTATTCTGAGAACAACCTGACCTCACCAGAACTTGACATGCAAGGAGTCAATTATTGGGAAAGAAAAGCAACACAGCTAGAACCTATTTCAACCAAACAAAATTTTGATTTTTTTTCAAAATCTAGCCAAGAAAGTCAAGTATGCCTCAGGAGATATGCTTTTGAATTAAAAATAAATGAATCAATACATCTCTAGCATTTATTTCTTCAGAGACAAGGGAGATTTGATACAAAGAAACCATGTATAAACATCAAAATAGTCTAATTATTTATTTATAAATTTTGCAACTTACTTTTCATTGATAAAACAATTCAGTACTTGCTTTAACATGAAGTGTTAAATGAAAAGGATGTTGAAATGTTCTTGAATAGACTGACATTTTTTAACTGACATTGTTGTTGGTTGCACAGCAAGGTTAATTTTAAAATTCCATGTTCCACTCTATACATAAAGGAAAGCATCCTTGTGGGATATTAATTCTTTAGCAATCAATTGATTGCATACAGTTGCTGTTTTTGCAGGTAAAAGCCACTTTAAGTTGATTGCAAAATAAGAAAATAATACCTTTTATACATACACATTATGTGTGTTTGCAAGGCAACACTGATGTTGGGACAGCTTGGTCCTTAATTTGGATCTGAAGTGAATAAAAGAGCCCCAGAAGAACTCGGGATTACTTTTTGTATCTTAAATAATCCTCACAAGTTACAATACTACTCATTTGTTTACATATAATTGTCAGAGAGAATCCTAGAAACAGACATCACCATTAAAACTGACTAGTTTTGCTTGCTTGCTTGCTTGCTTGCTTGCTTGCTTGCTTGCTTGCTTGCTTATTTATTTATTTATTTATTTATTTATTTATTTATTTATTTATTTGAGCAACATAGTCCACCAATCATTTATCTGACCATAGGAAAAGAAGGGATTTTATTTCATTTCATTTTTAAACCACTGCAATCATGCAATTTTGATGGTGTACAAGGGAAAACATCCATAGGACAATATTATAAAGGTAATAAAAATAAACAATTCTATGGTGGTATCTTAACTAGATAAAAAAAGCCCTCTGGAAAAACTCAATTTAACTTGTTTCCAAAATGGCAAGAGGATCAGAGCAAACCGCATCTCTGGTGGTAAACTATTCCACAAGGGGGCCATAACAGAGAAGCATCTTCCCCTAGTCTTGCCCCTCTAACCTCCTGGTAGTTGAGACTACCAAGCTACTCACAACAGACAGGTCGATTCTGGTTCAGGAGGGGGTCCTGCTAGTACCTCAGCACCAAGCCATATATCAAGTCGCTGTTGATACAATGTGCCCTCCATGCTGCAAATAGCAAAGTGAAGCAGCCATTGTTCTCCACCCCTATTCTGAAGCCTTAACCAGTATTGCAGTAGCTGGGCTAGGCTACAAAGCAAAATAAAATGTCTTGAAAAGGCAGGCTGCATCACCTCTTGCCTTGAGAAGAAGCACATTTCCTCCACTGCACAGCAAGCTTCATCAAAGCGAAGCCAAGCTGGACTCATAGATTTGGCTTAGAGGTTTATAAATGGTGCAGACTTGAAATGGGCTAAAATCAATTTGCCAAACACCCTCTCCTAGGCATGAACATAAGCAAATGTCAAATTAGAAAGGGTGAGGGAAAAGGAGCAGCACTCCCCTGAAATGCTTTTGTCTGAGGCACCAGTTGCTGAACTAGGCAGGTTGAAAGCTGATTGTGCTGACCACAGGAACATTTACAGGCCTTTCTGGACTTATACCTACAGTTATAATGAATCAGGTTCCATGATAAATTAATCTCTGTTCCTATGGCAGAGGTAAGCAATATTTTTGGGCTGGTGGGATTTTGAGAACATGTTGCGGGCACTCTTTAATGTAGCTGCCATGAGATTGATTTGACTGATTATGTGCCATTAAGTTGGTGTTGACTCTTAGCAACCACACAGATTTTTTCCATAATGATCTGTCCCTAACCTGGTCTTTCAGGTCTTCCAATGGTGTACCCATCACCACTGTAACTGAGTCCATCCACCTTACTGTTGGTCATCCTCTTCTTCCCTCTTCTTCTCTTTCCTTCCACCTTTCCCATCATTAGACCCTTCTCCAGAGAGCTGTCTTCTCATCATGTGTCCAAAATAAGATAATTTGAGCCTGGTCATTTGTGCTTTGAGTGAGAACTCTGGGTTGGCTGCCATGTAGGGTCTGCCTATTTATAAAATAGTGCCACAGAAGGCATGTTTAGTCACAAAACACCTACTTAGCAGAAGCCAAATTGGAATAGTTGCTTCCCAATAGGGCTACCATATATAGCAGTAAAAATCTGGATGAACACCAGATGGCAGCAAAAGCTCTTAATCCCCACTACCCTTTTTAGTTCTGCAAGTTGCTGTCTACCATTGTTGTCTAGATAAAAGAGCAGATTTTTAAGTGTGCTAAGCTAGAACCACTCCAGATTTTTATTATCTAAGAATGCATATGTGAGGCTCAGAGACATTCTTGCAAATAAAATACATGTTAGAGGCTTCTGCTTTACTTGCAACAAGCTTGCTACCCATTAATGTTTTAAAATTAAAGTTACGCAAAAGAAAAACAAAATGAAACAGGTATGTTTGAGAGCCCACTAGATACCAACAGAGGTATCTAAAGGGACCATGCTGCTTACCTTTGCCATAGAAAAACAAGCCAGTGGTAAATCCACTTACAGTATCAGTTGCAAAGTATTTGTGTTTCTAGAGAAATAATTCCCCATGTACACAGAAGAGCAGCCCAAATTATTTTTACGAAGTCCATCACAACTTTAATCTATTTATTTCAACATGTTTATGCTATGTTTTGGGAGAAAAACTTTCTCATGGAAATACTGTAACAGTAATTAAAAACAGAAAACACATACATAGAAAACTTTGCCAGTTTCAAGATGTGTTTAGACAATTGAAGCCAGATTTCTCAGCCAACCATGCTGCCTAGGAATTCTAGGAGTTACAGCACAAATGCATCTGGAAAGATACCAGGTAGGAAAAGGCTGGTTTAAGAGATTAGTACCACTTACACAATTGGTATTACTGTAAAGTATTTAATATACTATAATTTGAATTTAGAGGGGACTATATGTCATTCTGACAAATATAAGCAAGAACAGAGTGGGAACCACACTGATTCCCAAGTTAATTGGAACAATTTTCTATTTAAAATAAAAGCCAAGTCCATCCAACGTTCATCTGACTTCCATGGAAGACTGATCAGGAGTGGGAAAAAAAGCAATTGGAGAATATGTGAAATAAAGGCTTGAAATTCACTCTCAACTATAATTTGAAAGAGAACTTTTATAAAATGATGTATCGCTGGTAATTAACACTTGATAAGTTGTCAAAAATGTTTAATGGGATATCAAATGTGTGTTGAAAATGCTCCCAGGGTGAAGGAACTTTTTACCATCTTTGGTGGACTTGTGAGAAAAAACATTTTGGGAGCGAATATGTTTTATTATTCAAAAGATTCTTAAAGTGGATATACAATTGAAACCAGAACTGTTCCTTTTGGGCTTGATGGTCCAACAGCTCAAAAGAAAACATGGGACTTTGTTTTTGTATATGATAACAACAGCAAGACTTTTGTATGCACAAAGATGGAAAGATGCACAAATTCCCACACTGGAAGAATGGATGATGAAACTTATGGAGTTGGCTCAGATGGCAAGATTGACAGCACTTATAAAAGACCACAACGTGATGGGATTTGTTTCTACTTGGAAATTGCTTTTGGACTATTTGCTTGTAACTGAAAAAAAGGACGTATTGATTTTGGGTTTTGATGATTGTTTTTATAGAAATAATGTTGATTAAGGTTTAATTAAGAGTAATAGATTAAGATAGTTTAATAAGTACTCATAGCAGTGTTGGAGAAGGTCGGAAGTCACCTTTTCCTTAATTTCTCTGCTATTCTTTCACTTTTTAATGTTTTCTTTGTCTTTTTTCTTTAGCTCTGTACTCTAGCTTTTCTGTATTTTGTATTTTAACTTTTTCCAAAACTTTAATAAAGTTCTTATATTAAAAAAAGGAGTGGAAAAAAGGGTAAAATGAAATAAACTTAATGAGCAGTTAACTTAATGAGCAGTTAACCAGCAGCAGCTGGTATTTTTTGGAAATGATACCTCAGCTTGGTCTTTCCCAGCTTGGCACTCTCCAGGTGTGGTTGAACTTCAACCCTCATCACTCCAGCATACCCAGCTGGTTAGTGATGGGAGTTATTTTCCAAGTCCTTTAATGACAGATTGAGGAAAGTCACCCTCATAGAAGTATATACAAGACTTAAACGTGTACTGATGCTGACAAGATATACATCAGCAATATAGTGCCATTGGAAACAAAAGTTAACTTTGTCTGTAGTAAAAAATATTTAAACACTGAAAGATATACAGTTCAGTATCCCACTTATAAAGAAAGCATTATAATTCTAGACATTGTTTGGTTCTTTTGAAGAACTGAAGAAAACCAGCCTTTTCCATCCATATTTTGTTTTAGTATACAAAAAGAATCCTTAGTTGATGAGAATTTCTGATAGGAATAATATAATTACTTCTGAGCCACTGCAACTCCTCCTTTTTTATTAAACAATGATGGACATGAAGTAAAACCCACTAGCTTTGTTTTTAATTGCAAGTACCTACATATGTGAGTAGCTGTCATCTAACTACAAATAAAATTCAAAGCTGGTAAATATTTTGCAGACGTTTACCTTGCGGGTATGATAGCAGTGATGCAGGGCCTATTTTCAGAACACTAGACACTTTTCATAGTGTTTTATTTATGCTGCATTATATGAGTCCCAAGGGTGGGCGGGGAACAGAATGGGCCACAATATCCAGGGACAACCAGTTGTCTTGAATTCTAGTTCTAATTCTGAGTTATCTTATTTTGCAGTTTTAAAGTAGAAGTCTGCAGGGTACAGTAGATTACTGGTAGAAGGTACAGGTAGTATTCACTTACCGACCGAAATTGGGACCGGCAACTCCATTGCTAAGTGGACACAACGTCACATTACTGTGCCGACTTACAATGACATTTCCGGCTGCGGTCATTAAGCAAATCATCACAGCTCATTAAGCACGACATCATGTGACCACAACTTACAACTTCCTGCCCGTTTCCCCTTTGACTTTGCTGGTTGGAAGCAGATTTATTTATTTATTTATTTATTTATTTATTTATTTACGTGTTTATTTATGTGTTTGTTTATTTATTTATTTATTTATGTATTTATGTATTTATTTATGTATTTATCAATCAATCAATCAATCAATCAAATTTCTTGGCTGCCCATCTCGTACACAATGACTGGGAGGCTTACAGAGAATAAAATAACATTCATTAAAACACTACAATAAAAACTCTCTCTCTATAGATATAGATAGATATAGATATAGATATAGATATAGATATAGATATAGATATAGATATAGATATAGATATAGATATAGATATAGATATAGATATAGATATAGATATATACGCACGCACACACACAAATATTAGTCTAAAAATACAATGATATAAAATATAAAAATTCAAGATGAGTATCTGGTATTATTCTTGGCACGGTTATGGAGCCAGCCACCCCCATGAATGGCTATCCCCCCTCCCCTCCCAAGCGAGGTGGCATAACCATGTCTTCACCCTCTTCCGGAAGGCCAGGAGAGTGGTGGCCTGTCTTACCTCCAGGGGTAAGTTGTTCCAAAGGGAGGGTGCCATGGCAGAGAAGGCTCTCCTCCTGGACCCTGCCAATCGGCAATCCTTCAGATATTTAAATCTCAGAAAATATGGCAAACTTGCACTATTTTGGCTGATTTAGGAAGAAAGGGTCAATGTCATTATGCAAGGACATATAATGGCGCCTGAAAGCCAGGTATACTATCCTAATCATACTCATCCTGATCTGCGTGTTACCTACATTGATATTGTCCAGGTTTCTATTCATGGTCAATTATATCATATTATTTCTAACATTCTCTCTCTCAAGTCTCAATTAATAGACTCTCAATACTTGAAGTAGCTAACTCAACTTGAAGTACTCAAATGCAGGAGAACAACCAAGTTTAGGTCACTGTGCTTACAGTTGTAAACTGTCAGTAGAATTTGACTTATTAATACAATTTTAAAATAAATGAATGTTAAAATAAATAAAGAAAAACTAGAGGTCGGGCAGGGTTTATCATTGTCAGATATTCTCTTATTGGGCCCTTAGTTTCCTATTTTTCCAAGGTTAAGTTTGTTTATGTTTTGAACATACTTTCCCTTAGTATAATCATTTCTGCTCATGTTTAGATCTTGATTAAAAATCTCTTACATTTTGAAAAGAATTCCAGCAGTTCTCATAAAGAACTCAGCCAGAATTGTCCCCTATGTTTGAATTGCTATAAATAATAAGGATTTATGTTATAACTTGAATAAAAAAGCCATTTGCCAAAGAGGTATATCAATGGAACAGTTGTATGCATAGCTAATGTGATTACATTATTTCAACTGCAGTAATTCTTATATCTTCATTTAAATTGAAGCAAACCTACCTATTCCTAAATGTACCCATTACAATATTATGGCCAGCTGCATTTCTTGACATGCTTAACCTACATAATTCAGTTCAATTTTAATTCCCTTTAAAGAGAATTGAGGTTATACAGTAAAACTGTTTGAGGGTCAGAGCGAAACCTGTTCTACTGAACAATTCACTAAGAATGTCTAGAGTGGACTACTGCATCATGTTTTCATGGTGTTATCCTAAAATTTTAGCTGTTACAGAACATTGTTGCCAGGATGCTGGCAAGGCTGAGAAGATCAGACCAAATAACAAAAGTACTGCACATATGCCTGTTAAAGTTATTTGTTAAAGTTATTCTATGTAGAGTTTAAACGAATGGATTCCTACACTGTAAATGCCTGTTAATTGGGATTTTTCCATTTCCCTGCTGTAAGCAGTTTTCCCATAACAAAAAGCAGTAAACAACAGATGTGCTTTTCTCTAGTCAAAACAATATGATACCAGTCCTTTTCCCATGAGAACAGCGTCTCGAGGGAAAGCCAATATGCAACACCGCCATCCCATGGCGGTTTATAGTAAGTACAACTGTTACTAAAATGTTAAGCTGAAAAATGGCCTAGCCAATCAATTTTCCTTTTTGCAATAATGCACCATACATCCATTATTGCCTTATGCTATCAATAAAGATATTGTTAGCCTTAAAACACGTTGTTTGGATTACTCTGCGCCTGGAACCCCAATAGCCAGCAACACCCCACAGGTTATGGAATGCCCAGTCTGGATGGTGTGCTGCGCTGGACCTGGCTGTAACAAAGGGGTTTGTTTTTGAGGCTGCATTTTGGAGTAAACATGTTTTTCTTGAGTGGTCAGCATGGCTGCTGCAGGGCTAACTAGTCTGCCTTTTGAGCGTTTGAATGGCACGAACTATCGGACCTGGTGTGTGAAGATCTTCCTAAAAGAAGGTTTGTGGAAGTATGTGAAAGACGCACCTGCAGCTGGTCCCGTTACTGATGAAGTGCAGTTGTGTTTGGATCGTGCTTATGGCAATTTGATTCTGGGACTGGAATCATCGCAGCTACTGCATATCAGCAATCTAGACACTGCACATGCATGTTGGGAGTCTCTCAAAGCCCTTTATTCCAAGCAAACATCTGCTGCCATTGTTGGTCTATCACGTCAGCTTTACAACCTGAAGCTGCAGCCCGGTGGAAACGTGATCACCCACCTCCATAAACTCAAGACTTTGTTTCTTGAACTTGAGGAGCGGGATGTTGTGATCCCTGATACCCAGAGAGCTTGTGTCATCCTGTCAAGCCTGGACAAGAGCTTTGACATGCTCATCGAGGCAACTCAGATGTTGAGACCCCAAGACCTAACTGTGGATTATCTTACAAATCGGCTGCAAGAAATCCAGCAAGCTCGTGACCTGGAGAAGATGCAGGGTAAGCCATCTGTTGCTGTTCCTGAGACTTCTGCACAGCGTTTTCCAGCTGGAACAGAGGCTGCATGTGCTGTAAGAAGATGCTTTCTGTGCAACTCGAGTCAACACTTCATGAGAGATTGTCCCCAGCCACCTCGCCCAGCCGGTAATGCCAGTGGAAAGAGGTTCGTGCGAAAGAAGGGGAAACAACCGCCTAGACAACGTACCCAAGTGTCTGCTTTGCTCACGGCTGTGAGTAGACATTCCCCAGAGACTTGGCTTTTGGACTCAGCTTGTAGCCAAATCATTGTAAACAATGAACAGTTGCTATTAACAAAGAACAGGCCTAAAATCCAACAAGTTGCTCTAGCTGATGGATCCATGGCTGATGTGTCTTTTCAGGGTGAAGTATACATTCCTTGTTTGGGGATAAGTGTACAAAATGTGTTGTGTGTTCCTACACTTGACTTTTCCCTCCTTAGCGTTCCAGCCCTGGCGAAATCTGGATATACTGTTGTGTTCAAGGGTACTGGATGTTCTATTGAAAAAGATGGAATTGAATGTGCTAGGGGGAAGTTAGTGAATCAATTGTATGAAATGCTTCCTAAACAGGGGATTGTGTCAGGAAATTGTATTTCCAATGTTCCCCCACATAACAAATGCATTCACTATTATCACAGAGTTCTGGGACATCCCGGGTGGGGAAGTTTGTCACAAATGGCCAAGGTGTATCCTGAACTAGGATCTAAAAAGTGTGATGACTTTCTTGATTGTACTGTGTGCAAACAATCTAAAATTAAGGCTGCGCCTGTTGCTAGGAAAAGTGGCAGGGTGTCAACTAGGCCTTTTCAGTTGGTTCATGGAGACTTAGCCGGCCCCAATGCTCCTAGTGAAGGGGGGGCACGTTTCATGTTTCTTTTGGTGGATGACCATACTCGCTTTATGTTTTTTTATTTGCTCAAATCTAAAGCGGAAGCCTTTGCTCGCTTTAAGGAATTTGTTGCAATGGTGGAGAGAAAATATGGCTATCAAGTAGGTCAGTTTCAATCGGATTGTGGAGGAGAGTTCCTAAGTCATGAGTTCCAGAATTGGCTTCGTAGGAAAGGAATCTCCCATAGACTTGCCAATGTTGGTGTTCCTGCTGAGAATGGAATAGCTGAAAGGAAGATTGGTGTTGTTAATACCATTAGAAATAGCCTGATGTTAGATGCCCAGGTGCCAGCCCGTTTCTGGGATGAGGCTACCATGACTGCAGTGTATCTAACCAACAGGGTGTGGAATTCAGCTGTAAATGATGTTCCTTACTTCCTTTTGTTTGGCAAGCGCCCTTCGCTGAAGCATCTGCGTGTTTTTGGAACATTTGCGTATGTTCACATCCCTAAGTCTCAGCGAAGGAAGAACCAGCCAAAAGCACAACGCTTAAGGTTTGTTGGTTACTCCTCTAGATCTAAGGGTTACCGTTTTTCTGCAGGCTATGGTCGTGTGGTAGTCCCCAGAAGTGCTAATTTTGAGCACCCTACTGGTTGGGATAGGTTGAATGCTAGTTCAGAGGTATTGTTGCAATCTAGTGCACAGCCAACTGTCCATGCTCCTGTGGCTGGACAACAACCAGTTCAGCTGCCTTCTGGTTCCCAGTCTCCTAGTGTGGTGAGAGGGTCCCCTCAGGTGAAGGAAGAGGAAATTTCACCTGAGCAGGTTCAGGACCTGAAGGGGGAATCAGGTAGTGAAAAGACAGAGGACAGTGATGAGGAAGAGGCAGTGGTAATTCCTCGTAGGTCTGCACGTTCCACAAAGGGTGTGAAGCCTGACAGGTTTGTGATTCAGCAGGTGAGAGTGTGTCAGATTACCTGTGAACCTCAGTCTTTCCAGGAGGTGTTGCTTCTGCCTGTTGAAGAGCAGGAGAAGTGGAACACAGCGATGGATAAGGATTTTGAGGCATTAGTGAGTCAAAAGGTGTTTGAAGTCACTGACTTGCCCCCATCCCAGAAAGCTGTTGGTTCCAGATGGGTTTTCAGAAAGAAGCTTCTTCCTGATAATACAGTGCAGTACAAAGCCAGGCTTGTTGCTCAGGGGTTTTCACAAGAGAGGTTTTTGAACTATGATCTCACATATGCACCCACAGCTAGACCAGAGTCTTTACCTATGGTACTTTCTCTGGCTGCACAGCGTGAACTTGTTGTCCATCATTTTGATGTTGACACAGCATATCTGAATGCAGAGCTCCCTGAAACAGTGTACATGAAGCAGGCTCCTGGCTATGCTTGTGGCAATTCCCAGAAGGTGTACAGGCTGCGCAAGGCGCTTTATGGATTAAAGCAGCCTGGTCACTGTTGGCATCAGTGTTTAGATAAGGCTTTGATGGAGCTAAAATTTAAAAAGTCAATTGCTGATCCTTGTGTGTACGTAAGAGGGTCTGGAAGTAGCTACACAGTGTTGCTAACGTATGTTGATTATTTTTGCCTAGCAACTGGTTCTTTGCACCTTTTACAAGAGTTTGCAACACAATTAAGACAGTACTTTCAGTTAAAAGACCTAGGTGAACTGAAATACTATCTAGGTGTTGAAGTCACTAGAGCTCAGAGTGGTGAATTCTATCTGAGTCAGAAGAGAAAAATTGATCAATTGTTAAGTCAACTTGAAATGTCAAATGCAAAACCTACCAGAACACCAATGACTCTTGATTTCCTAAAGGGTGACACATGTGAGGAACCTTGTCCTCAACCTGAATTGTATCACTCTGCTGTAGGAAGCTTGCTACACCTAACACAATGGACACGTCCTGACTTAGCTTACTCAGTTGGAATACTCAGTCGTAAGGTTGCCAAACCATCCATGCGAGATTGGTAAGGGTTAAAAAGGGTCCTACGTTACCTTAAAGGCACAGCTGATTTTTGTCTTAAAGTATCAGCTACTAAAGCCGAAATGCCTGTGATTTATGTTGACAGCTCTTTTGCAGAAGAGGGAGACAGGAAGTCAGTGAGCGGTTTTATTTGCTTATTTGCCAATACAGCCATCGCCTGGCGGGCGAGAAAGCAAAGTTCAATTGCCGTTTCAACCTGTGAGGCAGAGTACAGCGCCCTCAGTGAGGCAATAAATGAGTTACACTGGTGTAAACAACTATTTGGAGATCTTTCCGTAGATATAACCTCACCAATTACAGTGTATGAAGACTCACAATCATGCATTTCGCTTGCTCTCTCTGAAAATGTCAGAGGCCGGACAAAATATGTCGATGTAAAATTCAAAAATGTAAGACATGCAATTCAGGAAGGGTTTATCCAGTTAGAATATTGTCCTTCTGAACTGAATGTGGCTGATATCTTCACGAAAGCTCTACCTCTTGAGAAACGTGCTACCATGGTTACCAAGTTGGGACTAGAGCAAATGTGTTTGAAATAAAATCATTTGTGTCTCTGTGTGCTTGTAAAATGACAGTTTTCCCCCAAAGCATTTCGAAATCCATCTGGAAGGGGTGTTAAAGTTATTTGTTAAAGTTATTCTATGTAGAGTTTAAACGAATGGATTCCTACACTGTAAATGCCTGTTAATTGGGTTTTTTCCATTTCCCTGCTGTAACCAGTTTTCCCATAACAAAAAGCAGTAAACAACAGATGTGCTTTTCTCTAGTCAAAACAATATGATACCAGTCCTTTTCCCATGAGAACAGCGTCTCGAGGGAAAGCCAATATGCAACACCGCCATCCCATGGCGGTTTATAGTAAGTACAACTGTTACTAAAATGTTAAGCTGAAAAATGGCCTAGCCAATCAGAATGTTGAACCATGGGTATAATTCAACTATGAATTATGGGTACTCATCTCACTCATGCATTTTCTATGCTTCTTTTGACTGCTATCTACATGTACTTTGTATCTGAACTGTAACTACGCCTGGTCTTTGCACAGACCATGATTTTTTCTTTCCTCACTTCTGTTGATGGAACTCTGCGTATGCTTTGTTTTTTCCTTTTTGCAATAATGCACCATACATCCATTATTGCCTTATGCTATCAATAAAGATATTGTTAGCCTTAAAACACATTGTTTGGATTACTCTGCGCCTGGAACCCCAATAGCCAGCAACACCCCACAATGCCAGCACATTTACTGAACCGAGTGCTAGCTGTATCTGTTCTTGGATGTTCATATTTGAAACTGACTTAGGACTTTGGTTTGAAGCTACTGGTTCTTTTAAATTATTAGCTGTGTTCCAAAATTTTATTTTAATGACACTTTCTTGGTTATGAGAAGTTGCCCTAACAGGTTTTTGAGTAGCAGGTTGTATTTTAAAAAACAAACAGACCAATGTTTTAACTTAAGCCAGTGGTATTGCCAAAAGGAGTTCAACCATATAGACAAGATCAGGCTGGGAGGAGCGGTGGGAAGTCAAGGGGCCAGAGCCTGGAGACTTTGTTTCTCCATCATTGGGCTGGCCCTTTGGAATGGCCTCCTGTGAAAAGTGTGTTTGGCCCCAATTCTAGCCACCTTCCAGAAGCTTCTGAAAATGGAGCTTTTCTGGAAGGTGCTTGGGGGCTGATGCCAGATGCTATCTGGAATGTATGTCTGTGCCTTTTTGGCTGTAGATTTTGTATCTTTAATGTCTATTGTTATTTATTGTTTTTCATGTTGTTAGCCGCTGAGAGTCTGCATACAATTGCGGCAGGATCAGAGGTAGATATGTAGGTAGGTATTTATTCAGTCAATTGTCAGCAAATTTAAAAGAACAATAACACAGTATTGCGGCAGGATATAAATGTGATATATATCTTCCAATCGACAAGCCTGGCGTCTTGTATAGGAGGTGTGAATTAAGTTTGTTAATATCAGAATTCACAATATTGAATTCCTTAGGTATCCCAAGAGTTTGAAGAAGTATATACTTGCATTTCTACCTACCTGCAGGAGACAGACTGCATCGCAATGTTACCACATTATATATGTTTATATGATTTTATGTTAATAATATGATAGGACTGGGTAATAAAACGAGGCAAATACTCAGTGTTCTACATCAAGTCAGATTGATTTGGAATGTCAAATCTCTGTCTAAGTATGTACAGAAGTGGGCTTTATAAGTGTTTGAAGTGTTTCTTACTTACTTCTGTATAAATATTCACAAATGATTTCCAAGTGAAGCTGTTGGCTTTGGCCACACCTTTATTATTTTGGCCTCTCCTGCTATTAGAATGAAGTCCTTGAGACTTTTCCCAAAACAGAGTTTGACCTTCAGGTTAAGAAAGAGTAACCCCATGTGAAATCTAAAAGGGGTATTTCACTTGGATCAAACCTTCAGAGAAAGACCCCTTCAATGCAGCATTGTGAAGTGAAGCAGTAATCTGCATCTAGACATTGCATCAGAGATGCAGCGTTGTGCCAAATCTGCTGCCTTGCTGACCTTTGAGAGTTTTTCACAGGAAGGAGCTACCTGTGAAAGAGGTGGAAGGACAAGCAGTTTTATGAGGACAAGAAGTTGAAAGAGTGAGCTTATAGCTCTAGCCCTCTCCCTCCACCTATGTCTTCTCCTGGCATTTACCAGTATGTTTGTTTTTAATATAGTGAGTAGAATCTTATCTTAGTCCTACGCAATGTAGGCAGAGAACAAAAGAAAAGATGACCAAGGCAAGCATATTTGTTATGCAAATATCAGATTCCTGAAAATGTGCTAACCAACTTGGAACAAGCAGAATGAACCAATCAGAAGAAAAAGATGGCCTGCATCAACAGAGCATGACAATTATGTAATAATTTAGCATGAAGAAGGTGGTTCCTTCAAAGAGATTCTATAGCAGAAAAGATAATTGGGATATCTCTGCCTCTCATCCAATATTTTGCACATGCACGCTGTTTGTCCAGAGCTTGAAAGATCATCAGTGACGCCTCCCATCCTCATCATGGTTTGTTTTCTTTGTTACCCTCTGGGAAGAGGTTCCACTGTATCCGATGTAGAACAGCCAGATTGGGAAACAGCTTTGTCCCCCAGGCTATTGGATTCTTGAATGCTTAAATAAGTTCTTTTAGGTGAAATGTTGGATATGTAAAGAATGTATATTTTATAGTAATTATGGATTTTTTTATTAGTATTTTAGTGTTTGACTGAAATTGTGAGCTAAAGAATTTATATTTTATAGTAACTATGGTTTTTTTATTATTATTACTAGTATTTTATTGTTTGATTGAAATTGTGAGCCAACAAAATTTCATTCTATTGTGCACTTGGTGTATAGTGTATAGTGGGATGACAATAAAGTTATTATTCTATTTTATTCTATAAGTGATACGACAGGCCTATAAAAGCTCATCTGTGAGCATGGGATAGTTCATGCACAAGATCATCCTCTCTGATCTGTCCTATACTATTTATGCTTATTACCAAAGTGTAATGAATGAACATGATTGACTGAATAGGAATTAATATTTAGGATTATTTAGTTCAATAAGAAATACTTCCCAAATTTGTCCCATCTCTCTCAAATGCCTCTGTACATGCTTTGTACGTTTAACAATTAAAACATATGACAAGTGAATAAACACAGAAAAGTGATCGTTTGGATTATTCAGTACCCTATCTCTCTCTTGATCTCTATTGATCCTGCAGTGCAGAGTTGATCATACTCTCTTGTATAGGAATGCAACAAAATTTTATTTAATCCCATATCATCTGGTACAACCCTGAGGAATTCAGGTACTATTTTCTTTAAATAAAAACAGTGCAACCCTCAAATACAACAAGACTTCACACTTTTACTATGTGCCATCACAGTGACCAAATAATTCTGTTGCAACTTCTACATCAGGAGTGATTGACATACACATTTGCTTTTAAAGGTATATACTGTAAGTAGAATAGTACTTCACTATCAGAGGAAAGTGACAGATATATCTATCAAATTTACTGCCACAAGAGTATTCTTGTCCAGTCAAGTGAGTATTCTTCTGAACACCACCAAAGTGAGGTTGGGGGTAGGATGTTAATTCTTAGATGCCATTGAGAATGGGTCTACTATTGAATTATTATTTCTATTTCTATTTTGAATTATTTCTATTTCATGGAATAGCTGTTTTGGCTAGAGACATAAGTGAATTATCTATACCTGAGATGTATTGGGCCTACATATGGACTAGCTTAAAATGTACTTACAATCATAGAATCCTAGGGTTGGAAGGGACCTTGGAGGTCTTCTAGTCCAACCCCCTGCCCAAGGCAAGAATCCTCATACCATCTCGGACAAATGGTTGTCCAATCTTTTCTTGAAAACCTCCAGTGATGGAGCACCCACAACTCCAGGAGACAAGTGGTTCCACTGCTTAATAGTTCTCACTGCCAGGAAATTCCTCCTTGTTTCCAGGTTGGATCTCCCTCTGATGAGCTTCCACCCATTACTTCTCGTCCTACCCTCAAATACTTATATTTGAACACTTTACCTTTCCGTTTTACTGTTCATCCCTATATGGTACTGACATGGTAACAGTGATTGACAGGCATGGTCTAATTATTGTTATAACTGAAAACTGCTACACTTCCAGGGGCCATTAGGTGTTTTGGTATTGTTATATTAACCTTAGAAACTGTTCCATTATATTTCAATTTAAATGTTTATTTCTATTTCATGGAATAGCTGTTTTTGCTAGAGACAAATGAATTGTTGCAAAAACTGCTGTTGGATTTTTTAAAAAGAATATTGACCTTCTTACATTGCATAAAACACAAATGTATTGGAATGTTATATCTCTGGAAGAAAGAACTGATCAAAGCTGGAGATTGGAAAATGTCAACAAGAGGGTAATGGGGCAGCAATGGAGAAAATGAGAGTAGTACAGACTTCACAAATCACAGGTGTCAGGTGACAGTTCATCATAAGAGACCCAGAGTTGGAAAGTGGCCCTGAAGAGTACAGTTCTAAGTGCTCAGATGTTAAGAGATCCAATTCAAACCACCATGGAGCCAAAAGTGGAATGGGTATATTCAGTGGGAATAAGAATCTTTAAAGCAATTAAGACTTTGAGGAAATTTATATTTATTTCCCAATATTTCTATTCTGCTCTGATTCTAATAAACTCTGAGTAAGAAGCTAAAATATCCAATACTATTTTTTAATAAAAGTAAAAATAAAATAATAAAATAAAATAATAAAATAATAATAAAATAAAATAATAATAAAATAAAATAAAATAAAATAAAATAAAATAAAATAAAAAAATAAAAAAATAAAATAAAATAAAATAAAATAAAATAAAATAAAATAAAATAAAATAATAAAATAAAATAAAATAAAATAAAATAAAATAAAATAAAATAAAATAAAATAAAATTAAAATAATAAAATAAAATAAAATAAAATAAAATAAAATAAAATAAAATAATAAAATAAAATAAAATAAAATAAAATAAAATAAAATAAAATAAAATAATAAAATAAAATAAAATAAAATAAAATAAAATAAAATAAAATAAAATAAAATAAAATAAAATAAATAAGGCACCAAGAAACAACTACGGGGCAAAAGAAAAACTTTTGATTGCTTTTTACCTACTTGGCAGAAGGGACTTTACTACCTACTTCCTGACATATGTCCTGCCCTTTCAACTGGACTTCAGCTTTTTCCTCCCATTCTCCAGCTAATATCTAACTCAAGTTCCCTTAATTATTTTAACCAAGGTGGACAGATCATCTGATGCAATGTGTATTGGCCATCCTGCTCTGCAGTTGCCTTTGAAGGCCGTCTGCTGGACGCTAGTGAGTTTCCCTGTGCAGATGGTTGACTACTGTGAGAGCAGACTGCTGGACTAAATGGAACTGGGCTCTGATCTAGCAGGTCTTTAAAGAGAGAGATGCTTCATTTGAAGTGTGCGCATGTATAAGTGAGTGTGTTGGAGAAGGTGAGATTTATGAACCAGAGACAGCAGAATGAGCCCTGAACCATAGGAATCAAATGTTAGACAAAAATTGGAAATAATAAGCTGTTTACACTAGCCTGCTGTTTGCCATGTGCTCTATGTTTATTGCAATTCTCTTCAGATATCTACTGGTGACTTGCTCACTTTCGAACTCTGCACTGTAATAAAACAAGGGGAAGAGGCTTGTCTAAAATCCCATCCTTCCAGTGGCAAATTGCACTGATGGTAATATGAACATAGTGTAAAGTGGGGCAGTTGAGGAAGTGGTATATAATAAAGGTATTATGCTTGCTTGAATGGCCTGGAAGTAAACTGGGAAACCTCTCAGACTTACAGAATACAAGAAACAAAGCAAGCAACCTGATATCAAACCCTAAGAATATTTTGACCAGTTTTTCATATAGAAGCCTTTTCTAGCCATAACAAAATAAGCCATGGACTGAACCCGAGACATTTTTTTTAAGGTTAGACAAATAGTGTAGAAGAATGTATAGACATTTAAAATACATTTTTTACATTTAAGTATTTTTATATATGTTGTTTTAATTAATATATAGATTTTCTATAGGGAGAGAGAGAGAATTTATCCCTCTTTAATGCATTTTTACATTGGAGAACGATAGCACAAACTCAGAGATGGTTTTGAACAATAACTCTCTTTCTGGTTCACATAGAGGTTCAAGTGACATTTAGGGGGTTACTAAAGATCATTTTATTTCACTGAGCTTGCAACCCTAGTTAAATGTTACTAGTGCCCATCTTGGAGAAGGGTTGGTTTATTATTGGTGTTGTTTTTAAAACTTTTAATGTGTTGTAACCCACATGTGTTTTTTTGATTTTCTTGGATGTGTTATAAAAACTGCTAAATAAATAAATATGCAAAATAAATTGAATTAAAATATAAAACAAGCAATTGTCTCTCATCTAATTTTCCTCATTCACTATCCATGAATTTCATCTGTAGTTATAGGCAAGCTACAACTCTTTATTCCTACATAATCTAAAGTAAATGATTGAGAGATTAAAAGGAAAATGTGACTGTGACATCAAATGCGTGGGAAACAATGGTCCATTCTGTCACACTTATAGGGTCAAAATATAGCATATTATTGCTCAGCAGCTGATTCATTGAGTAACACAAATACATAGTTCATCCATTTCTATGAGAAAAAAATATGTTGACTACATTAGCAAACATAGAGAACTGGGAATCTGGCATTTTCATTTTTATACCATGGGGGATGGAAACTGGATGACAGTTTATATATCCAGTTTCTTGACAACTTTCAGATTTTTATGTCTAGGAAGTTTAGTCATCCTGTCAATAAAACCTTATTTTCCTATTACCACTTTTTCTACTCCACATGTGTATGCGTGAGTGTGTGTGTCCATTGAGCCCCCCCCAAAAAAGAAACAAAATTCCAAAATAAAAGAAGAAAAATGCACCTGGATGCAAAGTCCTTTAATACAAAAGAGATCTTAATAGACTTCTCTGAAAATCTCTTTATTCTACTTATGAGCTAGATTGTATTTGGTTAAAAAAAATGAAATAATCAAACATGTATTTCAGTCCTTAAGGTTCTTTTATTTATAAATTCACTCATTCTGCCTCTGTATTCATAGAATGCAAGGTTTGGAATGTTCCTCAGAAGTCATCTAGTCCAATCACTTGTCCAGTGTATGAATCTACTACACCATCTGCAACAGATGATCATTTGGCCTCTGTTTAAGCACCTGCATTGAACAAGAGTCCACCATCTCTCAAGCAGGCTGTTCCATTCTTGAACAGCTGTTACCATTAAGAAATTTCTCCTGATGTCTACCCAAAATGTATCTCCTTGTAATATAATCCCAATTCTGCTATGAATTCTACATCATATCCTTTCACAAATATGAAAATGACTATCATGCCTCCATTCATTCTTCTCTTCTCCAGGCTAAACATATCCAACACCTCTTTGTAAGATTTTCCCTCCAAGACTCTTATCACCTCGTTTGTTCTCCTCTGGAAAACTCCAGTTTGTCAATGTCCTTCCTAAATTGCAGTGCCTGGAACAGAATGCAATATACTAGGCATGGTCTGATCAATAGCAAATAGAGAAGCAGCATGATTTCTTTTGATAATAATTTCTGGTCATGCTACCCAGTGAGGTCCCTCTTTGATCATGCATGCCTTTGATTTTTTTTTCCAACCCAAATGTAGGATTTCACATTTGTCCCTGTTGAAATTCATCTTGCTGGTTTCTGCCTATTGAACCAGCTTGTCAAGATCCTCCTGAATCTCAATACTCTTCTACTATGCTCATATCTTTCTGTCATTTGCAGATTTGATAACATTCTTATAAAAAAAGAAAATATGTTTACATTTCAAGCAAAGATAAAAGCTACAGAAAAACAAAAAACTACAAAGAAAAAAAAGAAAAACTAAAAAAGGGTAGAAACACAAGATAATTTTTTTCAAAATTACAAAAAGAGGTGACTTCTGACTTTTAACAGCAAGGATATATAACAATTTTCCATAATCAATCCCTTACTCTATATTAAACCAAAATCACATTATTTCTATAAATCATTCCATTGGCATATTATAAAAATCACTAAATACAGTTGCTCCCTCCCCTTATATTAAAACAAAAGAAAAAAAATATAAACCTCCTAATCAACTTCCCCCCCAAAGATAACACTTAATTATTTCCTTCCTACTACTATTCTATACAGTCCTGTCTACTATAATAAAGATCAAACTAAAAAAACATATAAATTGTCAGCCATTGTACTTGATAATACAACAATTTTGATAATCTTAATTATAGTAAACCCAAAACCAGACATTTATTATTTTTTTATTATACCTTAATAATCTTAATCCAAATGGTTAAAGAGAAATGAAATCAGCCAAACCCTAAACTGGCTCTTCAGCTAACAAACGGAGATGAGCACCGGCCCCTAGAGTCGGACACAACTGCACAAATGTGTGTGGGGAACCTTTACCTTTTTAAAAGCAATCCAGATAAATATTCTTAAACCCTTATCCCACTTCAAAATAAACCAGAGCATTTACATATCCCCACAATGCGCACAGAGCTTTTTTCTTAAAAAAATCGAACAGCCCAACTGCCCCCCTCAAAAACTCCGACTTCAGGAGACCTCCCATACATAATAGCCCCTTCTTTTCCATGTCGTTCCATCAGACGATCAATTTCACTTATGGCTTGCAACTCGATCTCTCCCTTTAATTTCTTCAACTCGACTATCTGATCTTCATCCAGCATTTCAACAGAAGTCCTGATCTCACTCTTAGAAGAGATATTTCTGCTGCTGTTAAATTTCTCAGTTTCATCCATGACATCCCCAACCAGATCACACATTTTAGACCTCATGTTTTCCACAATGTCCTGAATGCCTTGCATAAAAACTTGGTAGGAATCAGAAAGAATCTGTTTGAAATATTGTTGGAACTCAGAGAAACTCTGATTAAAATCCTCCATGTCTCAAACAGTAGATTATGGCACCTCCTAGGAGCTTAACCAGCAAAAGTCAAAGATATGAAAGAATTCCAGAATGTGTTTACATAAGCGAAAGTGAGATATGTAGATAATTCCCCAGGGAAAGTAGAAGCAGAAAACTGAAAGTTCAAAACAGCCAATTCAACGTGTTGGAAAATATGAGTATCTTCAAATTTAGTACAAAAATAATAACAGGGAGACAATTATTTACTCTCAATCCTCCTTAATATTTGGATGGAAAACAAAGTCTAAAACTTAACAAGAATTTTTTAAAAAAAATTGATCCCAAAAATAAGGATAATCACCAAGAGAAACCGCTTCTCCTTGCTGTAGAAAATCTCTCTTAGGGTACGCGTACTTAAAAGAAATATAAATTGGGTGATTTAGAAATGGGGTGGCTGGTCTTAGTGTCCCTTTAAGGCTACAGCGCAGCTTGGAAATGGTGACGTCCCAGCCTCCTGGCTGCTTTTACCAGTTGAGCGCGAATGCTGTTTGTGATCTTCTAGCTGCAAGCAGCCATCCGGAGGACAGATGAGGTGATTCCAGGTGTTTTCCTTTTTCCGGAAAAACACTCCTGGGCTTCAAGAAAAACCTGCCTGAGCCCGAAAAACCTGTCGTGTTGTCAGTTCTTCCCACTGAGCCCACGCGCACCGCTGTTCAGTCTGCCATGTCCCCACCGGAAGTCGATAAACATATTTTCTAACCCCTCATCCAAGTCATTTATCAATATGTTGAGCAGCACAGATCCCAGCACAGAGCCATGCAGTATGCTTTTCAACACTTCCTTCCAGCTTGATGCAGGCTGTTGATGTACACTCATTGGGTACAATTGTTCTGGCAGCTCTATATCCATCTAATGGTAACAAAGTCGAGCATATAGCAACAATGCCTGCCCTTCTTCAACCGTCTAGCATTATGCCCTACCTTCATGATTTCTGAAAGATCAAAGAAAAGGGCTCTAAGTTAACATCCACAAGATGCTTCTCGACTCTTGGATGCAATTGAACTAGTCCTGGAGACAATCTTGTTCAAGGTAGCCAAGTGCTCTCTAAACATCTCTTCACTTCCTTTCACTTCTTTCTGTGTTCTGCTTAGTTCATTTGAACATAGTTCTCCTTTGGGGAGAAGATCAAATCAAAGTAAATGTTGGGAAAAACTAGTCTCTCTCCATAACTTATTATCCTATCAAATTCTCTTAGCAGTGGGCTCACTCTTTTTGTTCTTTTACTTCTGACCTAGCCTGAAAAGCTATTTTTGTTGCTTTTAGTTTCCCTTGCAAGCCTAAGTATCTTTTGCACTTTGCCTTTCTAGCTTTCTAAATTATTTGCATGAATATGGATTATAAATGTTTAACATGGAATATAAATGGAGAAATGGTCCTCCAAAAGGAAAAAAAAAAGCTGTTTTATTATTTGAGAAAATTAAAACAAGATATAATTTGTTTACAAGAGATTCATATTAGAAAAAAAGGACATAAAATATTTGACCTCTAGAATTTGGGAGAAGAATTTATTTCAGCAGGTTCTAAAAAGTCCAACGGAGTTGTTTTGTATATTAATTCACAATTAAAGCCAAAACTGATATTGATGGATGATCATGGCAGATTTGTTGGAGTGGAAGTTGAAATGCAGGGAGTCAAATCTATAGTTTTGGGACTCTATGCTCCAAATGAAGATAAAGGGAATTTTCTCTTATGGATCAACTGATAAGCCTTTCATATGAAAATTGGTGTTTGATGGGAGATTGGAATGGAGTGGTCTCCCCACAATTAGACAGAACATCAGAGAAGAAAATTAAAAATGCTCAAGGTAAACTACCAACAATTTTTTTGAGTTGATGGATAACTTAGTTTTAGTGGATATATGGAGATAGAAAAATGGTAATTCCAAAAAATATACTTATTTTTCAGAAAGGCATAGATCATTTTCAAGAATAGATATGGTTTGGATTTTGAAGAATTTGGCTACTAAGATTTCCAAAGTTGAGATTTTACCAAAGACTTTTTCTGGCCATAATTCAATTGGCTTGACTCTTAAAAGAACATCTACTTCCTTCAGATGGAGATTAAATGAAATGCTACTACAAAAAGAGTTGATAGTGAAAGACTGTAAAAAGATGCTAACTGAATTTTTATAATAATTTAAATAAAATTACTGACTTAAGAATGGGTTTGGACATAAGCTTTCATGAGAGGGTATTTTATTCAGCACAATATTGAATTGAAAAAGAAAACCCAAGAGCAGATGCAAACTATTCTGGATGAAATAAAAAGAAAAGACGAAGAATTAAAGAATTAAAGAAAAGACCAGAAAAGTTAAGCATCTCACATCAAATTAATCTTTTACAGCAACTGCTATCTATGTTAACAGTGAGTCTCCAGAACTGGAGACTAAGATGAACTATGCTAAGCAAAAGAACTTTGAATTTGCAAATAAACCAGGGAAATGGTTAGCATATAAATTAAGAAAGGAGAAAGAAAAAAAATATTATCTTGAAACTTCAGGAGGGCGATACTGTATTAACAGACAATGTGATTATACAAAAAACCTTGCATCAGTACTATTCTAATTTGTATAAAGGACAGGATATTTCCCTGGGAAAATTTGATGATTATTTAAAAAAAAAATTCAACCATCTATTTCCTGTTGATTAGGATCAAAACTAGAAGACCCAGTCCCTGAGTCACTTCTTCAACTTTCTGAAAAACGAAACAGTCTGTAAGAGCACTGAAGAATTTTGGAGACCTTTCAGACAGTTTTCCAAGTGAAGTCCAGATAATTACAAATGGACATATGAATGGTGACAGGTACCATTTCTATTACTCTTATACCTACCTTCAACTCCCAGAATTCCCCAGCCAGCCAGAATTCTGGGAGCTGAAGTCCACATATCTTAAAGTTGCTAAGGTGGAGAAACACTGGTTTAGACACTTGTGAATAGCTCACATACAGGATGAATTAAGGGCTTGATCAAATTTTAAGAGGACGCCTTCCTACATGCAGCTATTATCCCTCACATTTTCAGTCTGATGTTTTACTAATAAGCTGTTTTACCTTTGTACACCAGAACTATTGATTGATAAAGGGTGGCATAGGAAGACTATAAAATCAATAAATATGAATATATACAGCTGCACAAAGGAGGAAACTGTGTGCATTATTCACAAATATGATATAAATTCTTGCCTGCTGTTTACTCCTCTAAACTCCATTGTTCACTTGTCCCTAGAGCAGAGCTTTCCAAACTGTGTGTCGGGACACGTTAGTGTGTCGGCTGCAGTGTCTGGGTGTGTCGCGGCTGCTGCTGCCTCCTGGCTTCCACGCAGGTCCTAGTGCCTGCCTTGTGCCCTGCTGTAAGTGTGTGTCACGAAATGATGCATGTTTTAAAAGTGTGTCACCAACATGAAAAGTATGGAAAGCTCTGGAGCAGGGCTTTCCAAAGTGCCGCCGCTGGCGACACACTCGGCGGCGGCAGCGGCGGCGACACGCGCGCGCACGGCGGCGGCGCGGGGGGGCGTGCGGCGGCGCGCGCGCGCACGGCGGCGGCGCGGGGGGCGTGCGGCGGCACGGGGGCGTGCGGCGGCGCGCGCAGACAGCGGCGCGGGAGGGGTGTGCGGCGGCGCGCGCGCACGGCGGCGGCGCGGGAGGGGCGTGCGGCGGCACGCGCGTGCATGGCGGCCGCCGTGCACGCGCGCGCCGCCACTTCCGGGTGGTGTGGCGACACACCACGCTGTGTGTGGCGACACACTTTTGTGTCGCCACACACAGTTTGGAAAGCTCTGCTCTGGAGAGAAAAAGAGTAAAGCAGCATTGCATTTACTTGTGCATAAATGTACCATAATAGCCCATCTATCTATACAGATCATTAAAATCTGTATGTTATTGAAGAGTCATGGCAAAATAACTTATCCTAGGTTCACAGCAGTGAAACTCTTATAAGTGTATATTTAAGGTGAAAGTGCTTGACATTTCTCTATCCAAAGACTTCATGCAATCTCACCCTCTGGCTGGTGAATTATTCCCTGGCATCTCTGATAGAAAGGTAAGTTGTTACACTGTCAGAAATCACCCAGGTAGCTTGTGGATTAGAAGCTGCATCATTACCTTCACCACACAGTTAATAATGTTGGGATACATCATCCTCGTCTACCAAATTGTTTCTTTCATGATGCAGAAAAGTGGAGGGATCACTTGGTGTCTTACTTTCCATCTCTATTTTGCTACTGTTTTGTACATAAAAGGGTTAAAACTGGAATAAACAAATGTCACTCTCTTTGTGGCTGTCCATGTTAATTACCCACAGTATTGTTTCCAGTAGCTCTGGAAAATTCTGTTCCTTTTGATATATAGATAATGTACAGTATCGATATTAAGTTCTCTGCCCTTTTTTCTCCTGCCTGTTCATCTCTCTCGCTTTCTCTCCCTGTTTTTGACTGCCTTTTGTCCCATTTTGCCAGTTAACTTTTTTTTTAAATCTTTACTGATGTTTACTAAGTAAGCATCAAGCTATATTTTTGCCAGCTGAAGTGAGTGGTGCGTGTGCTTGCTCTGATTTGGATATCGGGACTGACCCAATATATGGAGTGTATTGGGTACAAACTAAACTGGAAATTACCCATAGTAATTTTCCAATAAATAGGAGGCAAGCCCTGTATTCCCTTTCCTGCCAATGATCCAATGTAGTAAACCAACTCTGCCCTGCAAAATTGTATTTCATACTTCTCCTACTAGATCTATATTATGCCAGCTGCTCTCCTCACAGTAATAGGCTCTGGAGGTAGATGATTGGTTTAATAACCTAGCCGGCACTGCAGTTTTGAGTGGCTGGGCACTGCTATTGAAGCTAAAACTGCCTTAAAAGAAAATGCTATTTATATTGAAAACAATAAACGGGACTCTGTGACTGCCTCTGGTGCCAGAGGTGAAATAGAGAGATCATTTCAGATTTGTTCTGAAGATAGAAATGAACAATAGGGGTCACTCATAAAAATATTATTATAACTTAAAGAGATCACCTATAAATGTTTGTCTTTAAAGCCTACATTAGCCTATGATGGATGGAACCATTTAAACTTTATGATAAAATGTACAAATAAAAACCACTGAGAGTTTGCACTTAGTGCCCTTTATGCACCATTTGTTTAGATCAAAACACAGTTATTTAAAGCTTACAAGGTCCCCACCACCACACAGGAATGGCACTAGATTCACAAAGACATTTTTGCTCTGCCATTTTCAGCACTTTGCTAAGGACTAATTCTCATTATATTCAAATGAATTCACTCCTGACTAAGCAATATATAATGACTGCAATTTGTTTCTCTCAAAATCTCATCTTTTTAACAGGAACCTCCATTTTCAAAGGGACAATACTCAGAATTGAAGAAAAAGAAACTCCCCTGTATTTGGCTAACTTTATCAATTATTTGATAAGCATTTTCCATTAGCATTTCTTGAATGCATTCCATGAGGCTTAAAATCTTCTCTTAAATTCCAGTACCAAAATTCCAAAATTCAATGCCAACTGCATTTTCTTCCCCAAACTCATACAGCCATCAGTTCTAGAATCTGGGTTTTGTGTTTGTGTGTATGTGTGTGTGTACATGCACACAGGCATGTGATAGGGGAATATAGCAGGAAACTTGCAGAACAAAAAGTACATTCTCCAAAATCATAAACATGTTTGGCTCTATGGTGAGGATGTAATACAACCCATCCAAATGTATTCCATTCAGCTGGCTGGAACTTTTTTTTACACTTGATTGTGCCAGAATGCTATAATGAGGAGATTACTAGTTTTTATTCTTTTGTTCCCTGCACAGCCAAACAGTTAATTTTGTCTAGCTATAATAATCCTCCCTCCTTTCCTCTTATGCAAATTGTTCCAATTTCCTTCCTTAGCTGTAATTATGAAATTGGTTTTCAGGATGGTCAGGCAGGGGCAGAATGCAAGTTTTTCAACTGTGGCATTCTACTTTCTTCAGAGAAATGTACTATAATCAGCATTATCATTTTTTAAAGAGCTACCTCAACATAGGAGAATAGCTCATTCTGGGAGGAACAATGCTGCAGAAAAGCTGAGCCACCCAGCCTAAGAATTAAGGAACTTATATGCACCCTTCAGGCATTCTCCCAGGCTTTTGAGCAAAGGAAATGTAGAGAGATACAACCTCGCATATGCGTATTTGGTCTTGGCCCTTCAGTCAACAGTTCTGCACATTAAAACACTGAAGTTCATCTGTGTTTGCTTGAATGTAAGAAGGGTTCTTACGACAATCCGGGACCTCGCTTTATTATAATATGGGGTGCTACAGACTACTCTATTTGCAATCATTAATGATTCAATTGTATAACCAGAATTATGTAAAGATTACAGTGAATGGTTGGGTAATAAGGGGGTTCAATGAAAGTAGAAACACTTAAGCAGGATGGTCTACTATTATACCACTATTCCTGTTTTCAGTTTTATGTTGGCAAATAAAATCTGGTTGAATGATAATATTCAGAGGATTACAATTAAAAATTAGCAAGAAAACAGGCTTATTTGCTGATGATATACTTTTTCCCCTTGCAAACAGAGAGAAATCTCTAATACTCCTTCCTCCTCCTATTTTCCCCACAACAACAGCCCTGTTTGGTGAGTTGGGCTGAGAGAGTGTGACTGGCCCGAGGTCACCCAGCCGGCTTTCATACCTAAGGCGGGACTAGAACTCTCAGTCTCCTGGTTTGCCATTGGCTCCTTCCTAGGGCTGAGAGAGTGAGTGACTGGCCCAAGGTCACCCAGCCAGCTTTCATACCTAAGGCGGGACTGGAACTCTCAGTCTCCTGGTTTCTAGCTCATTGCCTTAACCACTAGACCAATTAAGGAAGTTAACCTTAAAACAATTCAGAAGTGATATCTGATCTCCATCAGAATGTAGTATATTGCTAAAGGAAGAGTAATATATCTTGGAGGAGAAAAATTGGAGAGATTGGTACCTATTATCATATATAGTGGCAATACTCAACCATAAAAAACTTTCTGGATTACAATTGTTAAGGTGTGCAGTAGAATTATTCAAAAAGAGGCAACCTGGAGTCTTATATTAGCCTTATTATCAGTTCCTGATGATTTCCATATAGAGTAATCAGATAAAGAGTTACTAATTTTGCCACCCATCAAGTTATAGCCCACTTATGGAAGAATTAAGTAGGATACTTAATCAGTGATGTAAAAAGGTATGGAATCCGGATTTGGCTGCACATTTAACTGGGTGAAGGTGAGTAGAAATGTTAATTATACTGACAGAATTTCTTTAATATGGTCAACGTTTTTAGTGTTTTTTTTATAATAGAGGTCTAGAGCATCTAATCCTTTATGATCTATGGTGATTTATGGGCAGATTTGTCTAAGGGAGAAATTTTTGTTAACTGTAATTATTAGTAGTTTTTATATGGTTTCTAATATGGTAATATATTTTCCACTTTTGTTAAGATTATAAATGTTGTGCTATTGTATTTTCTACTTGTTTTTATTGTTTGAGTGTGAACTGTATTTACTATGACGTTAATTATATCTGTTTATAATACACATTATTTAAAAAAGAACTTTAAACAATGCAGTCTATCTGTTCCAATCCTGGTGCAGTATGAATACATCCTTGAGCTCCTGAACAAAAGGCAGGGCATAAATCTAACAAATAAATAAATAAAACATTATAATTCTGATGGGGTGGGGCCACAATTGTTCCAGGATATTTCAGCAGGGCCATCCAAGATATTAGAAATGGTATCTATAACCTTTTCCCCTCATACTAACAGATCTGTCTCTGAAATAAGATTTGTGTAGCAGTTCCTAATGGGAATTATGTTAACAAGTATTTCGGCAGAAGAATACTCATGTATGAAACAAAAATTAGATTCATATCAATAGGATGTAATTTTTAATTTTTAATTAGATGCATAACTATAGGATGTAATGATACACAGGAAATATATCTTTCAATTGTCATTGTTTGCAAACTGAATATGAGCCAACAGTGTGATATAGCTGCAAAGAAGGCAAAAGTAAAAGACATGTTTAACCTTGAAAAAAGATGACTGAGGGATACAATATCTGGGGGGAAAAAATTACAAAGAAGTAAGTTTAGACCTGTTTCTTCTCATTCCACAGTGCCAGACATGGAATAATTCTATGAATACAGCCTACATTAGTATCAGAGACCTCTCTGTATGTGTATCTATATGCGGTGTGTATACAGTCATGCATACAGTATGCATACAGTACATAGACATAGAAACAGAAGAAACATGCAAACATAAAGAAGTATTGGTCCCTCATTTATCCTCCCCCCTCCTCCATTTCATATTTTCCTTAGTAAGCTTTGGAAATCCTTGTCATCCAACTTTTTTGTTTCATCTAAGCCATTTTGGGATGAAAAAAATAGCCTGGGAAGTAATGATCTGGCCAACATTTATAACATAATCCAAGACTACAAACACCGGGAGACATATAACCATAGAATGTAAAGGCTCAAAGGGAGCATATCTTAAATACCTGCTTTATAGAGAAGGTGTTGATTTGTAATAGCTTTAATATTATTCTTGCTGGAGTGTAAAAGAGCTCAAGAATAACAATATCAGGGTTTCTGTTTCAAAAATTTGTATTTCTGCAAAGATGTCTGAATAATATTAATAGACTGTTAACTGTACCTAACAAAGAATTGCCTTTTATTTTATTTGGATTTACCAAGGAAGGGGTTAGAAACTGACCCGTCAGACCCCCAAGCTTTGAAGGAGTCATGAAATACATAAAGGCTGGGGAGAGTCCATGTAGGAGTCTTGGGAAGGGAAGGGAAGCAAAGGGGCTCTTGAACTCAGGATTAACATCAACTTTAAGTCTCTACTATCTTCTCATAGAAACGAGTGTCTCCTTTTTTCCCTTTTCAACTGACAAAGCCCAAAAAACTGTTTTTGTTGCTTTTAGCTTCCATTCCATTTTTCCTCTTGTGCTTTAGCTTTCTTTTCTTTCTGCAGATATTATCTATTTGCTGTACACCTCCTTGGTTACTGGTTATTACACCCATCTTCCATTTCTTATACGCATCCCTTTTAACTCTCAGCTCATTTTAAAACTTCCTATACATCCAAAGAGGTTTCTAAGTTGTCTCATATACTATGGCTTCTACACGAAAACAGTGGACACTCTTACTAAAGTGATGTGGAAACACTCCTTTCATCTCCAATCCAGTAAGTTTGTGAATTGGTAACGGCAAATAAATTCCTTTTAATCAATCCCTTGGAACTGACTTCTAAATGGTGCTGGATCATTTTTTTTTCACTGGAATCATCTGCTCACTAAAGATGCATTACATGTAAACTGGGATTACCACATTTATTCTGTGATTGATATATCAGAATAAAAAGAAGGAGAAAAGCTAGTGTAGCCATAAGATATCAGCTCACATATCAGTTAACTCATGGAAAAGATTATTCCAATGAGAAAAAAAGGGAGGAATTGTCTGTCCCTGGAGGTCGGATCTTGACTAAATTATGCTTAGAGAAATCTCACTGAAATCAATGAGACTTAAATTAGACATGGATCTACTATTAAGTCATATCTGGCCAATTTTAATATTTGTGGGGCAATTGAATATAGCCAATTTTTCCTGGATTGCACCACATGTGGTATTCTGACAATAATTATCCTGACATTAATGAAGAGTACATGGTTGACTTAAAGATGTTCATTAGACAACATGAAGTTATGATTATTGGCTTAGATGATTATTAATATAGCATAGCTGCTAACAGTAGGAGCCAGATTAGGCAAAGATGTCCTAGTTAATTAATTATTGAATCCTTTGCTGAAATAAAGTAACATTATGTAAAATTAATTGAAAATGAAGGATATCCTAGACAAGGAATGAGTCAATATAGCACAGTTGTTAAGGCATTGGTGTAGAATCAGGAGAACCCTGGTTCAGCTCCACCCTCAGATAGGAAAGGTGATGCTGGAGCAGTCACAATCTGTCAGCCCAACCTCCTTGATAGAGCTTTATGATGAAAACAACAAAAAGAAAGGAGAAAGGAGGACATGCTATATATCTTGTCTGGAGTCTCTGGAGAAATGGTAGGACACCTATCTAAAAATAGCAGACATGCTAAATTTTATGTATGTATGTATGTATGTATGTATGTATGTATGTATGATCCCACCGTTATTATTTTTATAAATAACTCAAGGTGGCGAACATACCTAATACTCCTTCCTCCTCCTATTTTCCCCACAACAACAACCCTGTGAGGTGAGTTGGGCTGAGAGAGAGTGACTGGCCCAAGGTCACCCAGCCAGCTAAATATTATTACATTCTGTTGATTTCATTATTAATCTGTGGTCTTCCATGAAATGTGCATGGCTAACATTTTCTGGTTTCTTTTATGCCAGCTAGAAAGACTTGAGACATCCCTTTCTTGAATCTTGAGTCCAGGGGTTGCTTTAATTCTTACAAACAGTAAACATTAAGAGTATAAAACAACACTTGAAATTACTTCATTTGCACATCATATCTACTGTATGTTCATACCTCCCCAGTTTGCTTTCACTCTGTCCAGTACTCTGCATGTGCTCTTTCATTTACACTAATCAACACTTCTAGCTATTTCTGGCCAGCTACTTAATTTTGAAATTTATTTTGTCCTTTCCCCATCATTATACGACTGTGGAAATGTTCAACTTGTTTTCATTTTTTGTTTGATAAGTTATATATCAAATATACAAAAAAGTTGATTGGAAAGTAAGCAATAAAAAACATTTTAGTAATAACTGGGACATGGATAAAATTAAACATTTGAGACAAACAATAGAACAAGAGGGCCTAGTTTAGTTAATATAAGAATGCAGTATATTGGATAATTAATTAATATGGGGTTACATTTATATTTTAATCTTATTGAGGGAATATGAAGCAATAATACAAATAGTACCCTATGCAGCCTCATGACACAATGAAAGAGTAAGTGTCAAGCCAAAATGTGCAACATAAACACCAAAGTGATTTATGACTTAGATGGAAGCTACTCTGGCACTGAACATGTATGTGTCAGAACACAGGTTTAACATGATACTAGCAATGCAAAGCCTTGGCATCACATTTGAATTTAGTTTTAAATCTCCCAATGATGTATAGCAGGATTTTGCTTTTAATTCAGTAAGGCATCCAATGCTTAAACATTTACTAGCTAACAGACACAACAGATGAAATAAAGCTTTAACACAATACAAGAAGAGAGTTTTGCCCAACTACCTGTGCTGCAGGCTGCTATACTGTGCTAGGAAAATGGGAAGTATCCATCTGACCTTGGGACCCTGAGTCAGAATTTCACCAAATAGAGCATTGTGAGATTTTTCTTTTTCTTTTCAGCCCAGAAAAAGAGACCACATTGCAGAATTTTCTCCAACTTTTGCCTTTGTGAGCTACCATTTTCTACCACAATGCTCCAAAACAGTGATAGATTGAGAGCACTGTGAAGAATGCATAATGATGGCCAGGCTACTAATATACAATAGTTGCTACTGTTGTTACTTGCAGATAGAAAAGGTTGAAAGGGAAGAAGAGAGACAGAGAGAAGGAAAAGAAGCTGCAAATAGTGTACAATTCAAGAATCATACCTTGAGGATTTTTTTTTTTAAAAAAATGGTCCCTCAAAGAGGGTGAAATTTTTTTTTTGAGAAGAAATCTGCCCACAGTGCTACGAGGCAATACTATATTTCAGTAACCTGTTAAGCTTCCTTTCTCCTATTATGTGAACAGATACCAATAAAGCACACTAAAAATAAATTTGGGGGTGGTTCTGAGTTTGCATAAGCATTTTATTTCTGCAGCTCAAAACTGAGCTAATCTAGCATCTTAGATCAACTTTAAACCTAAAGATAGGGTTACTTAACTCTAAAAATAACTCTGAAAAAGCACATGGCTTGGGAATGAATTCTTCCCCCAGTTTCATTTGCATTCAACATCCTAATCAACAGTTGTTACTTCAAATAATTGTCTGAACAATCAGCTTGTCTGTTCTCATCCCCCTTCACACTATAAATCCCTGAGGATTGTCAGTCTTCATTGACTATGATTTAATTACTCTGAATTAGGTGTTGCAAACATATGTATAGATATTGCTGCCATTAACAGATTTAACTCTCTGCATGCTGTGGTTAAATTAAAATTATGTTAAGGAAGATGCTGAATATGTAACTGCCTATTCATATAAAGGGATTTTGAAAGATTGGGGCCTACCATAGCTCAATGTGGGAACACCTGCTTTGCCATAAAGAAGGTCCCATACTGAAGCCCTGCATAATACAGCAGTTGATGTAAAAGACAACTAACCTCAGAGTAGAGAAATTTAGATAAGACAAGCAAAGAGATTTACTTGATGAAATCAATTGCTTCTGTTCCTATGGCTGTTAGTTTTTTAGCTACCCTGCTGAGGACATGCAATTTGCTCATGAGCAAAGCAGGGAAGCTACATGTTGAAAAAAATCTGCTGTCATGGACCAAAGTCAGAACTGAGGTTTTAAGAGCAGCTGCTCTCAGTATGAAGGATCTGAGTTGCTTGGCATTAAGGTAATGAATCTGTAGCCCACTAGAAGTTTCTGAACTATCAGCAACCCTAGAAAATAGTGGAGATACATGTTGCAAAATTGACTTTTATCTGGGACATTTGATTTTATGTCATCTCACTGTGCAGGGGTACAAAACCATCATCATGATCAGTCAAGATCTTGAGCAAAAACCAATCTACCTTAAGCTTTATTCTTGGTGAAGTAAACATAGAGGTCTTCTGAGGAACAAATAATAAGCAAGCAGACAAATTTATTGATAATGTATAGAAGATCTGAATTGAGATACTCTTATATCTGACCTGGACTTTGGTTAGAATTGATGCAAACAAAAAGGGATTGTGAAGAATTTAAGAATGATCTGTCTAAATTGGATGAATGAAAATGGTAACTGCAATCCAGGCAAGCAAGATGTGTGTGTGGCGCAGTGGCTCAGTGGTTAAGATGCCAGGCTTGTCGATCAGAAGGTCGTAAGTTTGGAGGTTCGAGACCCTAGCCCCGCGTGACAGAGTGAGCTCCCGCACTCACCCCAGCTCTTGCCAACCTAGCAATTCAAAAGCATGCAAATGCAAGTAGATAAATAGGTACCACTTCGGTGGGAAGGTAACAGTGTTCCGCACGCATCATGCTGGCCACATGACCACGGAAGCGTCTTCGGACAATGCTGGCTCTTTGGCTAACAAACGGAGATGAGCACCAGCCCCTAGAGTCGGACACGACTGTGTGGGGGAACCTTTACCGTGTGTGTGTGTGTTTGTGTGTTTGTGTGTATACTGTATGTGTATATATTAGAATTTTTATCCCGTCTTTATTATTTTTATAAATTATCTAAGGCGGGACTAGAACTCACAGACTCCTGGTTTCTAGCCCAGCACCTTAACCACTAGACCAAACTGATGGGCAAATTAGTTTATTCCCTAGTTTGTGTTTTATTATTATATTCCTATTTCCACATTACCCTATATTTGAAAAAAAAATGATTACCATGAAAATTCCACTGGGATATGCAGATTGCTGGCAATCCACCTCCATGAGGTAGAGTAGTTCACCTTGTGAAGTCATGTCATACTGTTTTGCTCAAGTAAAGTGCCTCACCGAGGCATATCACACACAGCCTGACCTTCCTTGATAGGCTGCTCTATAGGATGCTTTGCTTGATTCACCATCCAAGTAAAGATTTTTTTCCCCGAAGATCTGCATACATCTTTCTTCAGCTGATAAATGTACGCATGCTGAAACATTTGTGAAATGAGCAACAAATAATTAAGTTCCTATCTGCACATTAATCTCCATGCTGTGTATCAGGCCTGGGTGTACTGGGACTTGCAAAAATAAAATACTCAAGATCCATAGTTCATAGGTAGTATCCCATGATTTATGGCTCCCTTCTGCAGCCTAAAGCTAAACATATTTTAAAAATAATAATTGAAAGCAGTGATACTGCCAGGTTGTTATCAAAGATATTGCTGCAGGAATAAACAAAAAATGCAATCACTAAGGTTTTAATAATTCTGCATACACTTCAGAACAACAATTGTATGCTTATTTCTTTCTTTTCATTGGTAATCTGAGGCCTTTTCTTATTTTTTCTCTCCATTCCTTTAAAAAAAACAACTAAATTTGAAGATGCTAGAAAATTCAAGAAAAGGGAAAGGGAAGTGACAGATTTGATTTATTTTTAGAATTTTTATCCCGCCTTTATTATTTTTTTAAATAACTCAAGGTGGGGAACATACCTAAATACTCCTTCCTCCTCCTATTTTCCCCACAACAACAACCCTGATTTGCATTCTAGTCACTTGAGTTTGTAAAAAAACTCATTTCTAGCATCTTCAACCAGCAAGTTAACTACGAATAAATGATAACAGAACACAGATGTCCAGGGAAGATCTGTGGAGATACAATGCAAACTACATCAGGACCCAAGTTTGAAAGGCCAGAGTTTGCATGTTGGTGTACATTTTGTCATGTTTGTGTAATTGCAATTCATACCAGACACCAATTTAGCAGAAGAAATGGGCAAAGTTCAGTTTGATGGCTGTTGTGGGTCTTCCGGGCTGTGTGGCCGTGTTCTGGAAGTTGTGGTTCCTAACGTTTCGCCAGCATCTGTGGCCGGCATCTTCAGAGGGTAGGAGCACAGACAGAAGTGATCTCTCTATGCAGAGAGATCACTTCTGTCTGTGCTCCTGCCCTCTGAAGATGCCGGCCACAGATGCTGGCGAAACGTTAGGAACCACAACTTCCAGAACACGGCCACACAGCCCGGAAGACCCACAACAGCCATCGAACTCCGGCCGTGAAAGCCTTCGACAATACAAAGTTCAGTTTGTAAGACTGTATACACCCACACACATGCATTTATATATTTTTTCCGCAAAACTGAAGAAATACGAGTGATAAGTTCTTTGAAAGCCTTATGTTGACAGAACGTGGCAGAGCACCTGGTACTGTTAGCCCATTAATATATTTTTACTGGCACTTGGAAGAACATTTGCTCTAGGGCAAATTTCATTCTAGCAGAATGATTTCAAGAGATATCCTGTGAAGAAAATCATGTTAACAGCAACCTAGTCCCATTACTTTAGGGCAGCTACTGGCATTTTTTCCCAAAATAAAAGTACTCACCCCTGTTTGGTGTATCATATGATTATTAGGTAGAGGCAGATGGAATGCTACAACTCAGTTTGATAAAGAAGAAATGTTTTATAGTATTAAAAAACAGTTAGGAAAAGCATGCAGGGCTTAACTTCTGGAATTCTTTTCAACCCCTTAATAGCCACACTGCTCAGGGTCATGTGACCAGGAGGAAAGACTGAAAGTTTAGTTTCTAAAGTTGAGGAAAAGTTGACTGAAAGAGTCAGCAACATTCTGAACCGCTGCCCCACTACTTCTCCCACAAGGATGCATTATTGGTGGAATTTTTTTCGGGGGGGGGACTTTTTTTCTCCACGTCTCCCAGACAAATGCAGCCAATTGCAAACTCAACCTTTCTTTTGCCAGCTTCTTCACTCACACCAAATTAGTCCCATCCTGTTCAGTTTTCAGACCTGCTGATGGACAGACACACAGAATGCCGAGATCCTTTCCATAATGTATTTAAAAATTCCATTTGTCTGGAAAGAATATCAAGGCAGGGAATGCATACAGAGCTTGGTTTCTGGAATTCCTTTCAACTTTTTGTTCGTAGTAGCCATAGAAGTTGTCTGTATTTTCTTCTGTAATGATGTAACAAGTTGATCTGTAGGTTTGTATCTACCTCTGCACTAGGAAAGACAGGGCGGGCTACATATGCTCTGCTCTGGGTTACATAACCAGGAAGGAGGAGGCACTTAGAACAATCAGCAATATTACTACTTGCAGCTCAACTGCCCCTTCTTGTCTTTTGTTTGTTTGTTTGTTTTTGGTCTCCCTGTGTTTCCTCTTTTGCTTTCTCTTTCCATGTTCTTTTCTTTATACATTCATTAGTGTTCTTCCCATTGCCCTCTTCATATGTAGATTCCAGGTATATATGAATTGTACTGGAAAGGAGCAGGGGCATGCCCTCCAACCCAGCCTTCTACACTACATGGTTTCCAACCCTATGAAAGCACCACACACTAACAGATATTCCAGAAGAATGGGCTGTACAGGAAAATAGGGGGGGGGGAGGCTTTGTTTGCAAAACCAATTAGCCCTTTTAATCATTCCTGAGTCTTTATGCAACATGGGACAGAATTTAATAACAACAAACTCAATCAATAGACTATCCATGGGATACTATTCACAATAATGAAATATGAATATACTCTGCTGTGGAAAAGTATTTTTTCAGAGGATGGGAACTTAGAATATTCAGAATATTTGGCAATGCTTTGAAAATGTCTAAAGGCAATCCAACATAGCTCATTACAAAAATAATGCCCATTAGCATTTAATGGGCTTTTAATTGGTCAAAATAGATGTAATTGTTTAGCTGATTCTTCAGTGCATAATTAAATACACTTCAGAGAATTGCAGTAAAGCTGACATGGCTCTTCGTGCCAGCTCTGCAGGCACTCAGCTTGGGGACTGTAAATTTTCAGGGCATATTGCTGGATCTACAAAGAAGATTCGGCACTGTAGATAAATCCTGAAAACTGCCACAAAACTAGAGTCAGCTGTCAGAAGTGATGCACTTCCAGCCTCAGTGACTCAAAGTAATGCCTTTTGCTTTCTGGTGCATGATCATGAATTATTTCTGCTGCGCTACTCTGCCATCTTTTGCACACAGTGAGGACTGAGCAGGATTTTGGAGGTATGTAACAGTAGGCCTGCATCTGTGCTGATACTCCCCAGGGATCCACAGCGAGTATGTTGCAAATTCAAACACATGGTGCTAGTCCTGAGGTCAATCAGAAATACCTTGCATATGTAGCGAAGTAGGAGGTTGCACAAATAAAATTTAAGTGCTGACTTCATGTCTGTAAAGTGCTGCAATTAATTGTCAAGCACTAGATAAAAATCACTGACTTTACTTTGCAGTGATGCAACATAAGTTAGTAGTAAAATAGTCACCTTTTCTCCTTTGTTTTAAATCACAGTAGTCTATTCAATCTGAGTTTTAAAAAGGAAAACTTGATTTATGAGGAATCTTAAAACTAAGATTTGGAAAAATATAGCTTAGAAATCCCTTTGTATAGAAAAAAGATTCTTCTCCTTTTCTTTTATTTAATAAAGTATTTAACAGAAGACTTGCTTGTTTGAAGTTAATGTGTATGTTTATGTGTGTGCTAGACTTGGACAGACAGAAAAATTTCAGCAACCGTATAACTATGTAATATTATATAGCAAAGCAACTTCCCAACTTTCGACCTTTATCTGTGTGTGCATGTGTGTGTGACACACATCCCATCCTCTCCTTATCCAGAGAGGTTCCCAGGAACCGGTATACTCTATTCTGTCTATAACAAATGGTGCCATTCTTAAAATTAAAGCATTTGGAAACTACAATTTGCATAACCCACAGCAAACTAACAGATGAATTATATAAAATGTGTATTCTAGATACTGGGGGAAAGTTCAGGTTTTTAGTGGAATTTGCCAGCTGCATCAACCTGTATTGAGCTCTATCCCACTACAAAGAGCTTATCTTCAAATAATTGAAAAAGCATGCATATTTTCAAGTACCAGCACCTTTCCACACAGTTTATTCTCTGCTTTTCTTACATCCATATCAACAGTTTATCATATATTATATTTATATCCTTTTATCTAACTGAGCATGTTCAATCCAAAATGTCAAAACAATCACTTGCTTTAATAGGCATTTCTTTCTTGCTTATATTCTTATTTATTTCTATTAGGAAAGTCTGATAGGAAGAAAAATCCAGCTATCTCCCATTTCTCTATTTCAAGAAATGATTGCTAGTTTTGATTGCCTTATTCAATCTTATCTCACTTCACTTATACTATCTGAGTTTCACCCCATAAAAATGAGGGGGTTGAACATATTTTGGCTTTTTTTTTTCTTCTCGGATAAACTGGGAGAGGGTTTGATTCATTATCTAATTCAAATTCAAGCCATAATCTGATTCAAATTTGAGATTTGAATGCATCAATACTCAATTTAAATTTGAGACTTGAATTCCAAGTCAGTATTCATAGTCCCACTCCACTCCCAGGAAGAAATAATGTTTTGGTGGCCTGTAACAGATTTATTTTAAAGCAGTACATTTTTGATACAAACACTATTGTTAGTTCTGACTCCATTCACTCAGTGTTGAAAGTTGCCAGGGTTGGCCTTATCGGGAGATAACTGAGGCCTGAAGTGCCAGACTGTGGAGTGGAAGACAGCACTAGAACCCCACAGTCTGGAGAAGACGGGTGATTATCATCAAAGGAAGATTATACCAGAGTATCTTACTGGCAAACTGTTTCAAAAAGGTTCACTGCCATTGTATTGCATTATCACTGCACTGCAAAACACTTCAGATCACTTCTATGTGACAAACACTGGAAATCTTCAAATTACGCAGCTGATAGTAACCTCCCAAGAGATCAACACACGCCACTACCCTACCATGGAAAAACAATTCAAAATGATATCATACTTTTACTGACTACAAAATTCAAATAGAAGATTGTGGCAGATCTGAAATCAGTATGATTACTCTATTATTCTGGATTGCACACCTGAGAACAGCAATATGGAACAAATAACTTCAATGGGGTGTTTTGTAACAATAGAGCCTAGTGAAAATGTTCGTGCAATAAAGGTAAAGGTTACACCGCACAGTTGTATCTGACTCTAGGGGCCAGTGCTCATCTCCGTTTGTTAGCCGAAGAGCCAGCGTTGTACAAAGATGCTTCCGTGGTCATGTGGCCGGTATGATGCATGCGGAATGTTGTTATCTTCCCACCGAAGTGGTACCTATTTATCTACTTGCATTTGCATGCTTTCAAATTGCTAGGTTGGCAAGAGCTGGGGCGAGTGCGGGAGCTCACTCCATCATGCGGGGCTAGGGTCTTGAACCTCCGAACTTGCGACCTTCCGATCAACAAGCCTGGCGTCTTAACCGCTGAGACACTGCACCCCCTGTTCCTGCAATGATAACTGTCAAAGAGTATTTTCTAGAATGTATTGACACAGATGATGCTACATCAGGGGGTGCCATGAAAAAAGTGCTTCTTAAAAAGCTTGAAGATACAGGAATTGTGATAGCTGACTTGAGAGGTCAGGGCTACAACAATAGTGCCAACATGAAAGGAAAGAATAGAGGGATGCAGACATGAATCCAGAAGTTAGGGTTAGGTTGTTGTTTTTTTAATCTGTATAGGTTTCATTCACTTAACTTCACTTAACTTCATTCAGTCTTTCTTCATACTGATGCACTCTCACATGATTAGATTAGAGCAAGAACCCTCATCTAACTGGAGCCGCTTCCATTACATGCTCAGACATGGTTCAAATGTTACTGGGTTAGTTTTGCAGTCTAACCAAGATATGCCTGAAGAGTGAGATTCAGGTTACAGACACTGACTCTGAACACAGAGAGATATTTCTCAGCTTCTGAGATCTAACAGTATGATTCTCATTATTTTTTCTGTCTTAAATGTAATTCGGCTTCCAGAGATATTCACTACATTTGATGCACTTCTGTAAGCCAAAACCAGCATGTGATATTATGCTTTGCAGGAGAATTAATCCTGATCTTAAAAAGGAGGTCAGGAAAATTGTAACTATTGCATGCACCTCTGAAATACTTAGGCTTCATTACAAGGGAGTCATGGCCACTCAGCAAATCTCCCTGCCATAACATAATTCCTACAGCCTCCGCATGGATACTCTGCAAGTGTGCAGTTGCTTAGAGATGCATCTGGACGAAGCAGCTACATGAAGATAGAAACACAAAAGGCATGTAAGAGCCCTTTTGAAAGTTTGGAGATTAATGGATTGTTGTAGAGAATAGCACTTATCAAACTTGAGTAGTGGGTAATTTCCTACAGGAGTGGAAATAAGTGGACAAAAGATGAATGATTAATAATTATGCTAATCTAGATTTACTTACATAACTGCTCTCTCGCTGCACAGAGGTTTTCTGCAGGGTAGGGAATTAAGTTAGCAAAGCAAGATAACTTGCATTTTCCTGCAAAATGGAAGGCGCGGTGGCTCAGCGGGTTAAACCGCTGAGCCGTTAGTCTGCCGACCATAAGGTTGGCAGTTTGAATCCGCGTGGCGGGGTGAGCTCCCGTCACTAGCCCCAGCTTCTGCCCACCCAGCAGATCGAAAGCCATAGGTAAGTAGATGAATGGGGACCACTCACGTGGGCCAATTTGCTGGCGTCCTTTTCGGAAGGGTCGCCCTCGACCAAGAAGAGCTGGTCCCCGTAGATGGCGGCGGAGGACGGCAGAGGACGACGGATTCCGGAAATAACAACAACTTCCTGGACGTCAGCAGCCGGCTCAGAAGCAAAGGTTCCTGGGACATGTAGTCCGACCTGCGGATGAAGAGCCGGTTCCCGCACCCCCTCCCTAACGCGCGGGTAGTATGATATGATTGTATAATATGAAATTACATGATTGTAAGCCGCCTAGAGCCCTCCATTAGGGAGGGGATAGGCGGGGTATAAATAAGATAAAATAAAATAAATAAATAAATAAAATCTGACAGGAGAAAATATCTCAGTACCTGTGATTAGGCTCTCTTCTTCTATACAGAGACCTACAGCTTCTTAGGGGGACAAAAATTCACAACATGAGACCCCAGGATGTCAGGTGAGAGCATTCCAAGGTAACCCCTTGGAATGTTTCACAATGGTATAACACTTAATGTGAAAGAAGGGGAAATTATTACATTTGGACAGAGTTCAGATTGTGCTATGTCGTTTATTTTTTTGCTGCTGCTGTTTAGTTTGATTATTTAAATACAATTTTATTAATGTTCTTTCATGTAAATAAGGGTTTTGTTATAGAAGGAGTAATTTGTAGAAACCCACCAGAACAGTGCCTTTATCTGACATTTTCCAGGTATGATGGGAACTCCTCAGAACACCTTTTCTGCCCAGCTATTTATTTGCATCTTGATAGCATCCAGAAGTACTGTAAAATGCTATCAGTAATCACTTTCTCATGTCAGTCAATATGATTTCAGCCCTGCCACTTGACTTGATTGCAATTGCTATGTCTTAATGCAAAGTTGCAGACTAAGAAGAATGGGATTTAACTGGGAGAAAGACAAGTATACTTTCAGTGGGCTTCTTTGCATGAAATTCAAGCAGAATACTAAAGTTCCTATTATGAGACTTGAACAATAGCACTAGAGCATAAACAAGCAAACTTTGATGGTTGAGAGAAAGGTGGCCTCTTTGTTTTTATTGGTTCTTCTAAGCATAGGATAAGTATAAGATAAAAGTCAAGCTAAAATTCTGCTTCCTAGAACAAAGGAGCTCCACCATTGCTAAATCCCACGAAGTTTTTACTAAATGGTACCTCACTAAATTTCATACTCCTTTCCATCCCAGGCCTGAAAGTTTAAGTTAAACTTTAAAATATATGAGCTCAATCTTAAGGAGCTTCCTCTAAGGTACTCAGATTACCTTGCTTACCACAGAACTGCTGAATGCTCCAAATGATTCTTGAAGATGTTCTATGTTGTACCAACATTTCTCAATGTAGGGCTCTGAGCATGGTTTGAAAACTTAGAATTTCTCTGATTCTTCTCAATCCTGATTAGGATCAAGGAATTCTTCCATTATAAGCAGTACACATAAGGACTGACAGTGTACTACATACAGTATGATACTCAATGATTTCTTGCTTTTGTTTCTTCATTGATATTTCATTTCAGAGTTATACAACTGCTATTCTCTAGATGTTTTTGGCTTCAGTTCCCATCAGCCCAGAATTGCAGAAATAGTTGACCAAGACATTTGAAAGACACCAAATGCACTTACCATTTAAACCCTGCTCTGATTCAGAGTCTGACTCATCAGACAGGCCCATAACAAAGTAGAGGATTAACAACCAACATGTCCTATAGGCAATACAAACCAGGAGCAGCTACAGAAACAAGTCATGTCCCTTTCCCCAGAGCAAATACACCATAATTGCTAAACCTACCGAAAGCAACACAGTGCAGTTAGAAAACCATATATCTTAACTGTTAGCAGCAGTGGGGTGGAGTGAAGAATTTGAGCTTTTTTTGTCATATGGAGGGTGGTAAGGAAATGAGAGATGACATGAGCAAATGGCAACTTTCCAAGTCACTTGCAGTGAGGTTTAAAAAGAGTCCACATACTAAAAATATTTAATGTTTCATTTTTAAAAGCAAAACAAAATGCCAATCAATGACTCTTACTATGAATAAAAAGGTAAAGGTTCCCCCCACACATTTGTGCAGTCGTGTCCGACTCTAGGGGCCGGTGCTCATCTCCGTTTGTTAGCTGAAGAGCCAGCGTTGTCCAAAGACGCTTCCGTGGTCATGTGGCCGCATGACGCGCGTGGAACGCTGTTACCTTCCCACCGAAGTGGTACCTATTCATCTACTTGCATTTGCATGCTTTCGAATTGCTAGGTTGGCAAGAGCTGGAGCTAGTGCGGGAGCTCACTCCGTCACATGGGGCTAGGGATTCGAACCTCCGAACTTGCAATCTTCCGATCGACAAGCCTGGTGTCTTACCCGCTGAGCCACCACCTTATAGATAAAAACAATATACCAAATTTCCATTTCTCTGGAACCAAGTTACACTACCCGACACTTCATATGCTGCTGGATGTATATGTTTTCGCAAGCATGAGTCTAAAGAAATATTGTCTATACAGCACCAACCACTGAATGCCCCCACCCCAAAAAATGCACACATCCCCCCCAAATGAATAGAATCTAAACAAGGCTATAGCTATCTGCCTTCCCAACATTTCATGGTAGAAAATTAAGGCATTTTTATGACACACCAATTTTCATCCTAATGGTAATGGTCAAGTGCCTCCAGCTTCCATGATGAAAGCTGCATATCCTCTGTCACAATTTCTAGTCAGTAACAGTTTCTGTACTATATTCAAAGCCAGTCAGTTGTTTATTCTAACTACAGTGAGCCATAAGCTTCATTTATGCATTTCAAGAAGCATATGGAGGTTAAAGTGGGGAAGGATCCCAGCAAGAATGGCTTCCATATATATTCCATATTACACAGCAAGGCAAATTTAAGCATTTATAGTATGGTTTTTAAGGGGGAAAAGAATTGACCAAAGAACTGAAATCAGAAATACATGAAAAGCTAAATGTTTATAAATATTGTATACCAGTTGGAGTACAGTAAAGGGGATGTTAGAAACTAAATATTTACTTACAATATTTTTGATGTTTTTAGTAGTTTTTCTTCTTTCTCTCTCTTAGATTTTGTTAATTATATTCAAAAGACTGATTGGATGGTAGTTGGCTGGATATTTCTTTTGCCCTTTTTATAGATTGGAACTACAATGGCTGTGCTCCAGTCTTCTGGGATATGAGTGGTATTACCAATAAAGGTGAAAAGTGCTGCAGGAACTGGGGCCCACCACTCAATGTTATTTTTGAAGATCTCAGCAGGAATAAGGTCACTACCAGGGACTTTATTGGGCTTCAATTGCTCAATGAGTTGTTTTATTTCTCTAATGGATACAGATGGCCAGCATGGTAGCATTTCAAGAGTTATTATGGATTCTAGTGGAATGCTGGCATCTATGCCACTTCACAGAGCATATAGAGACTGGAAATAGGCCTCCCAGGTGGAGGCTTCATACAATGTGTGAACCCAGCCAATGTATGTAAAGTGCACTGCACACTAACATGCATTGTGAAAATGCTACTTTATATTATTTAAAGAGATTAGGACTGTCATCAGGCTTAGTTTTCTTTGGATCAGACCCATTGCAATAAAATGGAATGAAGTTGTATAATCAAATCTGGCTCCAATCTATTTCATAAAATTGTATTATATCTTGCTATCAGGTTAGCATTTCTTCCTTGTTTGATTCCCTGATAAAGCAGTATCATAATAATAGGTGTTAGTTAAAAACTGAAGATACAGGTAAGGCAGGTCTCTTGTAAAGCAACAGAACAAGACCTGTTCTTAGCTGTACATGTCAACTGCTTTGCATTTACTGTTCTAGGTGAATGCTTCAGACCCTTGATCAAGTTGGAAGATAAACAACAATCTCTTGTGGGTACAGCAAGAAACCACAATATTTCGGTTTCTTCTTCTTTTAACTGCAAAAGTGTGTTAGGAATATTTGCTCACTTTTATTCTTATGGCATTTTTTTCTCTTCCTGCCTCCAGCATGTAGCTTAGGCCCTTGCTACTTTCAGGACCATTTACTCCAAGCAGATCTACCTACTTTACATGTTCTAACAGAGAAAGGGTGCTTTGAGTGCCTCCCCTACAAGAAATCAAGGGGATTGGGGCCCTGAAAACAACATTCTCAGCTGTAGTCCCCTCTCTTTGGAACATAATGACCCTCAAGATCAGGTCAGCACCCATCCTTTTAGCCCTTAGGAAACATGTAAATACAGAGAGTATTCCATTAAGGTTCTAATTAGAGGGCAGTTTGTCAGCTCCACTAGGTAGACCAGACCAAAAAATCAACTCCACAGGAAGACTGAGATAGGATATAATAACAGAATTTTGCAAATCTGATTGTGCTTTATCTCCCCTTCTTCCTATACCTGAATAAATGAGGGAGGTGTTTGTCTGAGCTGCTACGGAATATTATGGTGCTTCCAAGGACTTAAAGAATGTTTTAACCATCTTTGCCTAGCAAAGTTCTTACATATTTCTATCAAGGTCATCTCCCTTACTCTCTACAGCAGTGAGTTACACTTAGGTATTTTATTAATGTTTTAATTTTTATTGTAAGTCACCAAGAGTCATTTGAGTAGGGACATAAGAATTTTTATACATAAGCAAAACTACTTAAGAAAGCTGGGCTGAAAAATTCAGCCCCTCTCTAAATCAAATCTGTAATTTTTCAAGCAGACAATGTCTCTCATGGGAAAATAGGGAATGGGAGGAAGGGAGTCCATGTTATACATTTATACCAAGAAAAAAAAATATGCTCAGGCACTAATATGTGAATAAAATGAATCTTTCATTCTTTCTCTCATGCTGTGTTATAAGGTGAGTATATTATATGTCTTCTGTCTGGCATCTCTATATTTGCATTTCCCTGTTGGAAAGAAAATTGCTCTCTGTATTAGATGCTATTAAATAAGTTTATAAAAAGGATTCAATTAGCTCTCCTGTGTGTTAATTAATCCACTGTTTTATCCTAAGGACTGCTGACAAGGAAAAGAGTGCAAGTATTTTGTGCTCAAATAAGATGACTTTATAGTTTTTAATATTATGCTAACAAAGAGAGAAATACAGTAATACCCTCTGACATTTTATAAATGCTTAGTGAGATTCTTCAGAGGCAGAATACAATAAATTAATTCTTATTGGCCAGGATGTTTATTTTGGGAATATGTGTGTAGAAACCAGAGCAGTGCCAACATGCAGTGAACCATGTCATTTTGATGCTGCACTTTATGGGTGTTCATTATACATGCCATATGTATGGGACGCGGTGGCTCAGCAGGTTAAACCGCTGAAGCTGTAGGGCTGCAGGTTGGAAGGTCGGCAGTTCGAATCCCCGTGCAACGAGGTGAGCGCTCGTTGCTAGTCCCAGCTCCTGTCGACCCAACAGTTCGAAAGCTTGCAAGTAGATAAATTGGGTACCACCTTAAGTGGGAAAATATGCTGGCGTCCTGTCCTGTCGGGGGTCAGGTTCCATTGGACAGAAGATCTTTTGAATGGCGGCAGATCCCGGAAGGAACAATACCTACAGGACGTCAGCAGCTGGCTCTGACGCAAGGCACCTTGGGACATGTAGTCCGGAAAGCCAGGAAGAGTCGGTTCCCTTTCCCCCTCCCCTTGCACGCGGATTAAGTAAAAATTGTATAATTAACAATGTATAACAATGTATGTAAGCCGCTCAGAGTCCTCCGTTAGGGAGGAAATGAGCGGGGTATAAATATAAGTATAAAAATAAATAACAATATCAGCCAAGAGCTACTTCATTTCTGGCTTGATAATTGTTGTCCTTCCAGGCTATGTGGTGACCCGTGAGTTTAAGACAGGGTTTCTCAACCAGGGTTCCATGGAACTCTATAGTTCCATGAGAGGGGAATCTCTCTGGGAGATCACAATTTATTTTAAAAATTATTTCAAATTCGGGCAACTTCACATTAAAGAGGTAAGTTTCATTCTTTATTTTCAGTTTAAGAACATTGTTAATGCATATATACAGGCCTACACATGAAACGAATATAATAATTTTGTAACTTCTGGCCTATATTTGAGCCTGAATGTGCAGGGGTTTCCTGAGGCCTGAAAAATCTTTCAAGGGTTCCTCCAGGGTCAAAAGGTTGAGAAAGGCTGGTGTAAGGCATGCTGCCATCACCTACACACTTTTGTTCTGTGGAATGAAGCCATGGGGAATAAGCCTTCATTTTTCCATTAGAATGAAAGTGAGAGAAGGATGGGCACTACTATTGTACAATGGAGATGTGAGGAAGTATTGCCTTACCAGGACCTGCCTATGCCAGGTGTTAGGTATGATACCTTGAGTCTTCATTTCAAGGGTTCTCACTAGCCAGTTGATAGCAGTTCTCCCTGTATGTGTAATGGTATGTGGGAATGACCTTGGGGGCAGGAGGAAGAGCTGCAGCCTAGAAAACAGTCTGATAAATGAAATCTGAATCTGAAGGAGTGGGAGTGCTGAAAGCATCTAAGAAGGAACCTTCCCTAGTTTTGGGGAGAGTGAAAGTGAGTGACAGGAGGGGTACTTTCAGACTTTCAAGATTCTGTTAATGTAATCTTACAATAAGGAAAGAGATAGTACTCCTGGTTATGCTTCTTGCCTGGACTACCTCGCAAGGCTAGCAGTATGTCTCTTCTTCATTAAAATACAGTTGGTGGCTAATTTTCCATCCTCTTTGTGCCCACCCCATTATTCTAGAGGTTTGAGTTTCTTCTCATGACCTTTCTATGTATTATAATCAAACCAGAATCAACAGGAAAGGTTTAGTCTTGTCCTCTCCAAGCTTTGCTAGTGTATTACACACAGGGAGTGGAGCATTGTCACATATAACCCTCTCTTCTATCTGAAGTAACAATGTTCAAATTCCTGCCATGTTAAAACTGAAGTCTGAATTTTGAGCAGACATGATAAGGATTGCTCTGTCAGTCTGGATTGTGGATAGAGTAGTGAGCTCCACCTGGCACTATCCGCTTCCCAGCCAGATGGCAAATACCTAATTTTACTCAGGGCTCTGGGCCAGTAGCTGCTTTGACTACCAAGCCCTCATGTTTTGAAGTCATAATAATGGAGAGAATGTCTGTCTTTCATGGCTTTCCAGTAAACATAACCAGGTTCTACACAGTTAGATTTAGAGGACTTCCAGGACAGGCACATCTCTTATGCCACACCAAATTTCCAGCAGCTTCTTTCATTTTAGACATTAAAACTGCAATATTCTCCCCACAGTCATAAAGGTCTTTGGAAAACCTTGATTTCTTTTTCTTTTTGCTTTACATGAAGATTTCTGGAATAGCATGGAAACCCAGCTGCTGAAATGATCCATAAACTAATGTAAGACACCTGAGATGCTGATGAGTTACTCAATTCCTCCTTATGCAATTATCTGAATTAGTCACTGAGAGCAGCAGAAACAATCAACATTGCCATCCAGCATATAACTTACTAAGCAGTCAGTTGGGTGGAGTGGTTTAGCACCAGGCTAGAAACCAGGAGACAATTAGCTCTAGTCCCACTTTAGGCATGAGGCCAGCTGGGTGACTTTAGGCCAGACATTCTCCCTCAGCCCTATGAAGAAGGCAATGACAACCCACTTCTGAAAATGTTGCTAAGAAAACTCCATGGACTTGTCCAGCCAGTTGCCAGCAATCAAGACTGACTTGAAGGCACTATAATTGACTATTCAGGTTGCCAATTTTTCAACTGGCCTCTGTAGCCCTACTTACATTTTTCTTAATTTCCAAGGTTTGAATATTGTTCAGTCTGAATGACTCTAAGCCAGAGCTTTGTGTCGTGACACAAAAGTGTGTCACCACAGTCTGGTGTGTCGCCACACAACCCGGAAGCGCTGATCATCATCAGCGCTTCTGGGTTTTCCCGCGGCGACACACCAACTGCAGCGCGCAAAACCCGAAAGCAGCAGCAGCGCTTCCAGGTTTTTGCGCGCTGCTGCACTTCCGGGTTTTCCCGCGGCAACACACCAACGCCGGTTGGTGTGTCGCCGCGGGAAAAACTTTGGAAAGCCCTGCTCTAAGCAGTGTAGTATCAGAGTAACAATATACAATCAGTGCAAAATGTGTGCTACACGTTGTTCAGTACATTAGTACCTGCCTTGTGCCTTGCTGCCTCCAAACCTGCTGTGATTCCACGCAGGTCCTAGTGCCTGCCTTGTGCCCTGCTGTAAGAGTGTGTTACGAAACGATGCCCTGCTGTAAGAGTGTGTCGCGAAATGATGCATGTCTAAAAAGTGTGTCACCAACATGAAAAGTTTGGAAAGCTCTGATCTACACCATACTGTGGTCTTCAAGTCTCAGATAATCGGGTATTTTGCTGCATAGTTCATTATTCCTTTGTTGACCAGGTATTCCCACTCAAATCAGTGACACTTGTCCTGTTTCAATTCATTACAAATTGGATTCAATTTATTTTATTTAATGCACACCATTTTTTTCTAATGGAACAGCTAGATTGAATATGCATATATTTCAAATCAAGTCTTGCATTTAAGAGGAAAAGAGACCTAAGAGCTAGTTGGAAGAGTCAATTGATAAATTGGAAAAAATACACATTTTCCCATGGTAACTGAATGTGTTTTTTTAAAAATGATCAAACCTAATCTGTAATTTAAGACATGATAGGAATATATAGTAACAGTATGTCTCACATGTGGTTGGTTGATTAATATGTCTTTTTCCTTTTTATAGAAATATTCTCTGAAGAAGATACAATCAGAAATGTCATGGAAGTTCAGTAGTTATCTCAGCACCAGCAAAGGAATGCACTGAATTATGATGAGAGAATCTGTCAAATTCTATTTCACACAATTTCTCATCTTTCCAGCCTCAAGTACATTACATTTAATTTCTGCATCAATTCATGAATATGTTATTATTTCTAGCAAGAAAATTTAAATATTTATATTCATAGCTTCAATTATGTGCATTTTATATGCACTTTTCCTAATATACAGACTTTTAAATTTTAATATTCTCTACAAATACATGTTTATGAACTTTCTCCCTCATGTCCATTTTTGTGTGAATTTTTCTGAGGGACAAATTTCATTGCAAATTTTTGAAAAGTGCAGATGTCAGTGTATAAATGTATCTCAGCATGCCTATAAGTTCAGGAAGTATGAACTGGGTAAACTTGCATGAAAATGCAAGCCAAATCCAGTGTTCCTAGAACTGATTCATTATGACTTTTCTCAATAAACAAATAATACTAATAGCAAGAGGACGAACTGTAGCTCTGTTCTATAGCACATTTTCCATGCTGAAGATTTTTGAGATTGGACTAGGAAAATCTTCCAGTTGAAATCTTGGACAAACACTGCCATGTCAGACAGCACTGAACTAGATGGACTCAGTACAAGGCAGCTTCCAAGTCCCTCCGTAATTGATTGACTATTATGAAAGCTGGCAGGCATGGAATCATAACCATCTGAAAGCCACTGAGCATATTATCAAATTCCACTACTTCCACTAGTCACTTCCACTACTGATGCAACCATTTATAGCTTTCCAGCATATGGGTACCTTAATCTCTAATCATTTCTATTTATTTCTACTTTTCAGAATCCATTCCTGCCGCACAACAGTAAATGGGAGCAATAAAAGGATTGGAAACCATTGCCACAAGTTAAAGCATAGAACCATATAGGAAAGAGAATTTGTAAAAGAGATTTTGATAGTTGACTTTTCTGAATATACAGAGCCTGGCTCTTAATCCAGAGTGGGTTTTTTTTAAAATGCTTTAAAATATTGATTGGTTTGATGGCCAGTTTTCAGTTTATAAAACTGAATCTGAAATAAGCTTTTCATTTATCTAGTTGTCCAGTATAGCTTCCCAGATTAAAGAGTTTTCATTGTATTGTCGAAGGCTTTCACAGCCAGTTTTCATTGTGTCTTCTGACTGCTAGTTGGTGTTCATGTAAGCACTCTGCATACAGACTCAACCACAGTTTCAACTACTGAGAAACTGTTAGCATCTTAGACCAAGCCAAATCCAAAAACACTAGGGAATTCCTGGAAGCTTGGCATTCAGACAAATCAACCATCAATAGACACATAGAGATAAACCACATTTAAATACCATTCAAAAGAGACAATAAAAAAGCTAAGAAGGAAACAAAAAGACCAGAACACATCCTTTCCAGCAGCCAACACCCAGATAAGCAGGAATTAACACCAGACAAACAATCAGGCAGAAAACAATACCTAATCAAGGAACTACCAAGGAGAAAACCTCACCCCCACCAAAACTGGCAGGGCAATCTACTGTATATAAACAGGGAGTAAACCCCACACATACTCACACTGATGGTGTTACCTAGTTGGGTAATGAAATGTCTGCAAACAACCAAGCTCAGAAAGCACCAAGGACTCCACAGTTCAACCCTGAGCTACATATATTCTCTTCTATTGTATCTATCTATCCTACTTATATTGTATTATCTAAAACAAAGACATATTCATAGACATATTCATAGACATATCTAAAACAAAGTTGAACATTTGGCATATCTTCATGGCATATGTGCTGAAGCTTAGAGGTGCCTTGAGAATACATACAAACATACAGGCACTTACGGAAATATTCACAACTTCTATAAAATTAACAATATTGAGGGCTTCTGTTTAAATAATTTACATTTTATATAATGTAGTATGGTCAATCCACCCCAGGCAGTCCAAAATAAGGCTTAAATTCAAGGAACCCTTTGGTGGACTAGAGATTTTGCACATTCAAAGCATTCCCCTTGCCCCCAGGTTATCCAATAAAGCCACACGGACAGTTAATTACACATACTGTATGATTGCTGTTGCTACTGCTAGCATTTTTTGCCTGGGAGAAGAGACAACAGCAGTATTAACATTCTTGTCCTGTTATCTCTTATCCTGAGTTTAAGAGGTTTACTGTTTTGTAATCTTGCATGTTAAATTTTGAATGTCCAAATAACCAACTTGGTAAAGTAGTTTATCATTAGCACATGAAATAATATTTTGAACAATTATATTTTGAACAATTTTTAGATATTTTTAATTTGTATAGTTTTTAAAATTTTAATTGTTGTAACCCGCCCAGAGTCCCTTGCATGGGAGATGGGCGTGGAATAAATTGATTAAATAAATAAAATAAATAAAACAATTAAAACTTTGCCTTAAACAATATCTGGAATTTACAAACAGCTTTCAGTTGCTCAGTTTATAAAGGCAAGAATTCCCAGCTGGACACAGCCAACTGTTACTAGGCAAAACTCTGGAACCCATTATTAAGCGATTGTTTTGTGGGCGATCAGAAAAGAGTGCAAAGTTTGGCAGGAGCCAGCATGTGTTCATCAAGAATACGTCTTCCTAATACAACCTTTTTTTCCCCAAAGAACGGCCAGCTTAGTTGACCAAGGAATGTGGTTGACATAGTGTACCCTGATTTCCATAAAGCATTCAATTAAGTCTCCCATGAAACTCTAACAGAAGAGATTACAAAATGTGGGCTGGACTATGTTACCATTAGAAGGGTATAGAGCTGTTTGAACAACTGTACCCAATAAGTGTGAGTATATGGGCATTGCCTCATTTCCGTCACTGGAATGGGACAGCAACTGTTTCCTAAGGGTTAAAAAGGATGTCATCACCTTGCTCACCTCCCTCTCATTGCAGATTCTAACTCTGGGCATGTGGTTTGAAAGGAATCTTTTATTTGGATCTTCTTGTCTGTTTTGGCTGAAGTCCTGGACTTCCTTAGGAACTCCAACAGTTCACTGGAAACTTCACAGAGGAAGGAACATCCACACAGATGAGGCAATAGTTGTCTTGATCTAACAGCTTCTAATAAATGTGCTTTTTAAAATAGCACAGTGGTTAAGAGTTTTGCAGAAAGATGCTTATGAAGTATGTCTATGAAGGTTCTCAGTCATCCAGGTGGAATTGTTTGTAGCTTGAATCATGTCAACTGGATTTCTATTTTCTTAATGGAAACGTTTCGCTCCTTATCCAAGGGGCTTCTTCAGTCTGAGCAAAGTTGGTAAGGGAATCCTAAATATGTTCCTAGGTAGCTGTGTGACCTTACACCTGGGGCTAGGTCATGGTTATATTGAGATGTAATTTTTAAGTCCTTTTATCATCTAATGGAGGGTCGTTAAAAACACCATGCTGCTGTTGAGCTTCTGAAATGGTCTTAATCTTCCTAGGCACAGAAGACAACACGGGGAGGAAGATGGGGGAGAGTTTGTGCCTGAGGCCCCCACCTCTATTCAAGGAAGGATTTTCCAAGTTGGCATAAATGGATTCCTTGACCCCTCTCTCAAACCACCTATCTTCTCTGTCTAAAATGTGAACATTAATGTCCTCAAATGAGTGTCCTTTTTCTTTTAGATGAAGATAAACTGCTGACTCTGGTCCTGTGGTGTTATTTCTCCTGTGTTGTGCCATCCTCCTGTACATAGGTTGTTTGGTTTCTCCAATGTAGAGTTCAGAGCACTCCTCACTGCACTGGATTGCATAAACTACATTGCTTTTCTTATGTTTTGGAGTTTGATCTTTGGGGTGTACAAGCCTCTGTCTCAGTGTGTTGGTGGGTTTGAAATATACAGGTATGTGGTGTTTGCCAAATATCCGTTTTATCTTTTCAGACACGCCAGCCATGTAGGGAATGACCAGGTTCTTTCGTTTACTCTGAGTCTCAGCCCTATCTGTCGCTGTTTTAGGTCTGGTAGATTTAGATTTGGTGAAGGCCCAATTTGGATATCCACAGGCCTTCAGGGCTGTTCTCAGGTGCTGATTTTCATTCTTTTTGGAATCCATGGAGGTGGGGATGGTTTCTGCTCTGTGTGACAATGTCCTGATGACTCCTAGTTTGTGCTGCAGTGGATGGTGGGAGTCAAACATCAGATATTGATCTGTGTGTGTGGGTTTCCTGTAGATCCCTATTTCTAGCTTGCCACCGGTCCCAATGAGGACTTCACAGTCTAGGAATGCCAGTCTGTTGTCCTTGGTGTCTTCTCTGGTGAAGCTAATGTTGGCATCTATAGTGTTTATATGGTCCGTGAAGGCCTGTACTTCCTGGGCCTTGATTTTGACCCAGGTGTCATCCACATACCTAAACCAGTGGGTGGGCACCGTTCCCTGGAATGTGTTGAGTGCTTTCTTCTCCACTTCTTCCATGTATAAATTGGCCACAATGGGTGACACAGGAGAACCCATGGCACAGCCGTGTTTTTGTCTGTAAAAGTCACCTCTGTATGTGAAATAAGTGGTGTTAAGACACAGGTCCAGAAGATGGCAGATCTGGTTTGGGTTGAGATGGCTTCTCCTTTCCAGGGTGCTGTCCTCTTCTAGTCTCTTCCTGACAGCGGATAGAGCATGAGTGGTGGGGATGCTGGTGAAAAGGGAGGACACATCAAAGGAGACCATAGTTTCATCTGTATCCAGTTTCAGGATCTTTGCTTTGGAAACAAATTCTTCCGAATTATGGATGTGGTGTTCAGAGTGTCCAACTAGAGGTGCTAGTATGGTAGAGAGGTGTTTGGCAATGTTGTATGTTACCGAATTGATGCTGCTGACTATGGGTCGGAGGGGTGTTCCTTCCTTGTGGATCTTAGGAAGTCCGTAGATGCAGGGGATGGCTTCTCCAGGATACAGACGGTGGTAGGTAATCCTATCGATGGAGCCATCATGTTCCAATTGTTTCAAACTGTCTATTGCCTTTTTCTTGTAATTGTTGGTGGGGTCTCTTTTCAGTTTTTCATATGTATGGTGATCCTCCAAAAGTGAGGTAATTTTATTGTGGTAGTCTGCAGTGTTTAGAACCACTGTACATCTTCCTTTGTCAGCAGGTAAAATGGTGATGGTTTCATCTTTGCTGAGGGCTGTCAGGGCTCTCCTCTCTTGGACGGTAAGGTTGGGGGGAGGAGGTTGAGCACTGGACAGAGCTGCAGATATTTTAAGCCGGAGTTGTTCTGCTTCTTCAAAAGGTAGGTGGTTGTTGTGGATGGCAGATTCTGTGGCTGTAATGAGCTCCACAACCGGAACTTGCTTGGGAGTGATGGCAAAATTAAGACCTTTGGCTAGGACATCTCTCTCTGGTTGGGTAAGTTCTCTGTCTGAGAGATTTTTCACCCACATGTTCTTTTTGTCCTCTGTGGTCCTGTTGTTGTTGTTCCTCCCAGTGGTTTCTCCAGTTCCTTGTTTCTGCTTGCTGCGAGAAAGAAGAATGTCAAATTTCTTAGTTTGCCTCTCCTTTGTCTTGTGATGCTGGGCCAGCTGTACTTTATTGCCAAGCTGAATAACTCTATCCAGGATTGGGTCAGGAAGGGTGGCTGTGAGTTCCTGGTGAATGTTTTCAAAATTGTATTGCAGGGCATCAATGGTGAAGTGGACTTGCCTTATTCTTTCATTTAGAAGATGTCTTTGTGCCTGCTGCAGGATCTGATCTGCTCTGTGACCCTTAACTGTAGATTGCAGGCGTAGGCTTGTCGGGATGAGTCTCTGTTGTCTGCATCTGAGGTTAAAACGTAGGTGGTTTCTATAGTCTGCCACCTTTCTTGCTGTCTTCTCGAATTTCCTTACCAACTTCAGGGTTTCATCCCCAATATGTATGGCAATATGTCTATGAAGGTTCTCAGTCATCCAGGTGGAATTGTCTGTAGCTTGAATCATGTCAACTGGATTTCTATTTTCTTAATGGAAACGTTTCGCTCCTTATCCAAGGGGCTTCTTCAGTCTGAGCAAAGTTGGTAAGGGAATCCTAAATATGTTCCTAGGTAGCTGTGTGACCTTACACCTGGGGCTAGGTCATGGTTATATTGAGATGTAATTTTTAAGTCCTTTTATCATCTAATGGAGGGTCGTTAAAAACACCATGCTGCTGTTGAGCTTCTGAAATGGTCTTAATCTTCCTAGGCACAGAAGACAACACGGGGAGGAAGATGGGGGAGAGTTTGTGCCTGAGGCCCCCACCTCTATTCAAGGAAGGATTTTCCAAGTTGGCATAAATGGATTCCTTGACCCCTCTCTCAAACCACCTATCTTCTCTGTCTAAAATGTGAACATTAATGTCCTCAAATGAGTGTCCTTTTTCTTTTAGATGAAGATAAACTGCTGACTCTGGTCCTGTGGTGTTATTTCTCCTGTGTTGTGCCATCCTCCTGTACATAGGTTGTTTGGTTTCTCCAATGTAGAGTTCAGAGCACTCCTCACTGCACTGGATTGCATAAACTACATTGCTTTCCTTGTGTTTTGGAGTTTGATCTTTGGGGTGTACAAGCCTCTGTCTCAGTGTGTTGGTGGGTTTGAAATATACAGGTATGTGGTGTTTGCCAAATATCCGTTTTATCTTTTCAGACACGCCAGCCATGTAGGGAATGACCAGGTTCTTTCGTTTACTCTGAGTCTCAGCCCTATCTGTCCAAAACATAACTCCAAAACATAACATAACTCCAAAACATAAGAAAAGCAATGTAGTTTATGCAATCCAGTGCAGTGAGGAGTGCTCTGAACTCTACATTGGAGAAACCAAACAACCTATGTACAGGAGGATGGCACAACACAGGAGAAATAACACCACAGGACCAGAGTCAGCAGTTTATCTTCATCTAAAAGAAAAAGGACACTCATTTGAGGACATTAATGTTCACATTTTAGACAGAGAAGATAGGTGGTTTGAGAGAGGGGTCAAGGAATCCATTTATGCCAACTTGGAAAATCCTTCCTTGAATAGAGGTGGGGGCCTCAGGCACAAACTCTCCCCCATCTTCCTCCCCGTGTTGTCTTCTGTGCCTAGGAAGATTAAGACCATTTCAGAAGCTCAACAGCAGCATGGTGTTTTTAACGACCCTCCATTAGATGATAAAAGGACTTAAAAATTACATCTCAATATAACCATGACCTAGCCCCAGGTGTAAGGTCACACAGCTACCTAGGAACATATTTAGGATTCCCTTACCAACTTTGCTCAGACTGAAGAAGCCCCTTGGATAAGGAGCGAAACGTTTCCATTAAGAAAATAGAAATCCAGTTGACATGATTCAAGCTACAGACAATTCCACCTGGATGACTGAGAACCTTCATAGACATATTGCCATACATTTTGGGGATGAAACCCTGAAGTTGGTAAGGAAATTCGAGAAGACAGCAAGAAAGGTGGCAGACTATAGAAACCACCTACGTTTTAACCTCAGATGCAGACAACAGAGACTCATCCCGACAAGCCTACGCCTGCAATCTACAGTTAAGGGTCACAGAGCAGATCAGATCCTGCAGCAGGCACAAAGACATCTTCTAAATGAAAGAATAAGGCAAGTCCACTTCACCATTGATGCCCTGCAATACAATTTTGAAAACATTCACCAGGAACTCACAGCCACCCTTCCTGACCCAATCCTGGATAGAGTTATTCAGCTTGGCAATAAAGTACAGCTGGCCCAGCATCACAAGACAAAGGAGAGGCAAACTAAGAAATTTGACATTCTTCTTTCTCGCAGCAAGCAGAAACAAGGAACTGGAGAAACCACTGGGAGGAACAACAACAACAGGACCACAGAGGACAAAAAGAACATGTGGGTGAAAAATCTCTCAGACAGAGAACTTACCCAACCAGAGAGAGATGTCCTAGCCAAAGGTCTTAATTTTGCCATCACTCCCAAGCAAGTTCCGGTTGTGGAGCTCATTACAGCCACAGAATCTGCCATCCACAACAACCACCTACCTTTTGAAGAAGCAGAACAACTCCGGCTTAAAATATCTGCAGCTCTGTCCAGTGCTCAACCTCCTCCCCCCAACCTTACCGTCCAAGAGAGGAGAGCCCTGACAGCCCTCAGCAAAGATGAAACCATCACCATTTTACCTGCTGACAAAGGAAGATGTACAGTGGTTCTAAACACTGCAGACTACCACAATAAAATTACCTCACTTTTGGAGGATCACCATACATATGAAAAACTGAAAAGAGACCCCACCAACAATTACAAGAAAAAGGCAATAGACAGTTTGAAACAATTGGAACATGATGGCTCCATCGATAGGATTACCTACCACCGTCTGTATCCTGGAGAAGCCATCCCCTGCATCTACGGACTTCCTAAGATCCACAAGGAAGGAACACCCCTCCGACCCATAGTCAGCAGCATCAATTCGGTAACATACAACATTGCCAAACACCTCTCTACCATACTAGCACCTCTAGTTGGACACTCTGAACACCACATCCATAATTCGGAAGAATTTGTTTCCAAAGCAAAGATCCTGAAACTGGATACAGATGAAACTATGGTCTCCTTTGATGTGTCCTCCCTTTTCACCAGCATCCCCACCACTCATGCTCTATCCGCTGTCAGGAAGAGACTAGAAGAGGACAGCACCCTGGAAAGGAGAAGCCATCTCAACCCAAACCAGATCTGCCATCTTCTGGACCTGTGTCTTAACACCACTTATTTCACATACAGAGGTGACTTTTACAGACAAAAACACGGCTGTGCCATGGGTTCTCCTGTGTCACCCATTGTGGCCAATTTATACATGGAAGAAGTGGAGAAGAAAGCACTCAACACATTCCAGGGAACGGTGCCCACCCACTGGTTTAGGTATGTGGATGACACCTGGGTCAAAATCAAGGCCCAGGAAGTACAGGCCTTCACGGACCATATAAACACTATAGATGCCAACATTAGCTTCACCAGAGAAGACACCAAGGACAACAGACTGGCATTCCTAGACTGTGAAGTCCTCATTGGGACCGGTGGCAAGCTAGAAATAGGGATCTACAGGAAACCCACACACACAGATCAATATCTGATGTTTGACTCCCACCATCCACTGCAGCACAAACTAGGAGTCATCAGGACATTGTCACACAGAGCAGAAACCATCCCCACCTCCATGGATTCCAAAAAGAATGAAAATCAGCACCTGAGAACAGCCCTGAAGGCCTGTGGATATCCAAATTGGGCCTTCACCAAATCTAAATCTACCAGACCTAAAACAGCGACAGATAGGGCTGAGACTCAGAGTAAACGAAAGAACCTGGTCATTCCCTACATGGCTGGCGTGTCTGAAAAGATAAAACGGATATTTGGCAAACACCACATACCTGTATATTTCAAACCCACCAACACACTGAGACAGAGGCTTGTACACCCCAAAGATCAAACTCCAAAACATAAGAAAAGCAATGTAGTTTATGCAATCCAGTGCAGTGAGGAGTGCTCTGAACTCTACATTGGAGAAACCAAACAACCTATGTACAGGAGGATGGCACAACACAGGAGAAATAACACCACAGGACCAGAGTCAGCAGTTTATCTTCATCTAAAAGAAAAAGGACACTCATTTGAGGACATTAATGTTCACATTTTAGACAGAGAAGATAGGTGGTTTGAGAGAGGGGTCAAGGAATCCATTTATGCCAACTTGGAAAATCCTTCCTTGAATAGAGGTGGGGGCCTCAGGCACAAACTCTCCCCCATCTTCCTCCCCGTGTTGTCTTCTGTGCCTAGGAAGATTAAGACCATTTCAGAAGCTCAACAGCAGCATGGTGTTTTTAACGACCCTCCATTAGATGATAAAAGGACTTAAAAATTACATCTCAATATAACCATGACCTAGCCCCAGGTATAAGGTCACACAGCTACCTAGGAACATATTTAGGATTCCCTTACCAACTTTGCTCAGACTGAAGAAGCCCCTTGGATAAGGAGCGAAACGTTTCCATTAAGAAAATAGAAATCCAGTTGACATGATTCAAGCTACAGACATGCTTATGAAGATTTCCTTTCCAAAGTGACTGAAAAAATGATGAAATGGTAGAAGGGACAAGCAAAGGGTAAACTCCCTCTTCTCTATCTCATGAAACTGAAATAGACAGAAAAGAGCGGAGCAGGAAGAAAAGAAAGCTACAGCAACCCCCTTTTCTACCATTGATTGACAGAAGGGGATGCAACTGATGGACTGTTTACAACTGGTAAATAACGGCTTGTCCAAATTTGAACCACAACATGTTTCAAGATGATACATCTGGAATAGCAAATACAGTTATTACTTGAAATATACAATGAACAATTGAGATATGCACATTATTCAAGGCATGATGTATATTTATTTATTTAATTTATTTAAATTTGTATTACCGCCCATCTCCCCCCTCGGGGGACCCTGGGTGGTTCACAATAAAACAAAACTATATTTTGTTATAATACCTGAAGAATATCTTTTTGATAGATGCCCATCCCTCAAAGTCTATTAGAAATGTGCAGAATCTCCCCACTCCCCATTTTTGAGCACATTTTTCATATACTCACTCTAAGATCAAGTTGTTATGTATATAACTGTTTGATTCACATAACCCTAATAAATCAGTAAAGCAAAACCATGTTATTATTTGTAGCTTTTAAACAGCTGTTTCAGCTTGGACCCTTAACAACCATGGTTCCTCCTGGGGGTGGTTAGCTTAGTAATAACCTCCTTTTATGATCTTACCATCCTCTGGATTTTTTATATTTCTATTTATTATGATATTGTATTTTATTGATTTATAGGTTTTTTAATTTTAATATTTATTATAAACCGCCCAGAGTCTACTGCGGTAGAGATGGGCGGTGATAAATTTGATTAATAAATAATAAATAAATAAATGGAACAAAGTGTATGGAAGATTTTATTATGCTCTTGTTCCCCAGAAATACTCTGTAACCTGCATTTTAGGAGTGAGGCATTGATGTGAATTGGGAATGGAGAATTGTTCAAAATGAAACAGAAGTAGTTTACACAACATTTGTTTCTGATTGGTGCTGATTCAACCTTGGCACAGCAGCTGCTCCTACCTTGTACCATGGTGTTCGGTAGGAACCCCTAAATCTCTAAAGAGGATTTTCCGGGGCGGGGTGAGTGGGGAATACATAGTTCTTTGGATTGAAGTCTCAGCACTGTAACAATCACTAATTTACTTTGGATGAAAATAACTCATTTAAGAGAGTTGAAAATTGAATTTCATTTACCTGATTTTATACAGCTGTAATATTTAAATGTAATTATACATTTACAGACTTCTTTTTTCCTCCTAATGCTTATAATGCACTGTGCTATTATCCTTCTAATAATGTCCTAAATGCTAATGGGCAAAATAAATGTTCACATCCCATTGGTTCCAGTGCTAGTAATCCAATTATTAAACCATATTTCATAATTAAAATGTATTAAAGGAAACACACAAGGATGAAATCTTCCTAGAAACAAGACACAAAATGTAAGATTATTGTGCACTATGCTAAGCATGTACAATTTATAATTTTCCAACCCTAATGTATTCTTGGAGCCATATATTGTTGTCTGTTTGGTACTGACACCATTTTCGGGAAATTTATTGAACTCCAGATGTTTATGCCATCATCCATAGCCAGTGGTTTGCTCTTATCATGATAAATTCCATGTTGTGTAATCTGTTATAAACCAGTAGTAATCAACCATTGGATTCCTATGACACATGAACCTTAGAAAGACTGTCTCACAATGTTTTGTCCTTTGAATTTTAATTATCTGATCCCTTTATAGTAAGGGTTAGGGTTAGGGTTTTGTGACAGCAATCAGAACATGTGCACATTATATCCACCAGTATAAATTGTGTTTCACTATTCATTAGGCCCAAGTACAGAAAAGTGAAATGGTGGTAACTTTCCATTGATATTCAAAGCAGCCATGGTTTTCCCCTCTTCTGAAATATAAATTCTTTACATGATTTTGGCTGTGTGGACAAACATTGATTTCCAGATATAATTTGTAATCATTCTGATGAAAATATGTAATCTTCTACCAAATACAAAGGAGAATATCAAGGATTCTCAGAAAACCATGATTTCTTGTTAAATTGGACTACAGATTCCTGTAGTGTTGCAATGTAGCAATCTGTTCTGTTCGGAGTATGAGACCACCAGAACTCTTTAAGGAAATAGTTTTATTTACAATTAAAACTATTTACAAATGGCAAAAGTCCTTTAAGCACATAACTGTAATTTGACTTGGATCAACTGGACTACACAGCAGGATGCACTTGAAGGCTTGGCAGCTCTGCAGTAACACTGGCTAGCGATCACAACAAATTGAACAGACCAAAGTCCTTTGAAGCAATGATACAAGGCTGACTGGAACTGCAGGACTAAACTGGTTTCAATTCAAGGCAGGAACTTCACTGAGGCAGGACTGGACTGGATTACAGGACAAGCTGGACTGGATCCACTGGACAAGGTTCTTCTGGAGTGACAGGGCAACTCTGGACTGGAACTGCAATGCAAGGCTGGACTGGATCCACCAGACAAGGTTCTTCTAGATTGACAAGGCAACTCTGGACTGGAACTACAAGGCAAGGCTGGACTGGATCCACTGGACAAGGTTATTCTGGAGTGACAAGGCAACTCTGGACTGGAACTGCAAGGCAAGGCTGGACTGGATTCACTGGACAAGGTCCTTCTGCAGTGACAGGACAACACTGGGCTGGAACTGCGAGACAAGGCTGTACTGGATTCCCTGGATAAGGTTCTTCTGGAGCAACAAGACAATGCTGGGCTGGATTTACAAGGCAAGGCTGGACTGGATTCACTGGACAAAGGTCTTCTAGATCAACAAGACGATACTGAGGCTGGACTGGCAAAACAAGGCAAGGGACTTCTGGAACAATGAAACGCGACTGCACTAGATTAGCATAAGATTGCCAGGGAGCTAACTGATAAAACTTAGCAGAATTACCAAGGGGTTGCTTGACTAAGGCTACAGGACAAAACTTGGCTGAAGCAGCTGGGTGAGACGAGACTGAAACGTTGAGAATGCTATTGACTGGAGTCCAATGAAAGACTGCGAGATAAGACCCCTTTTGACTTGGTGAAGGAGCGCCTTGAGATTCTGAAGCAGCTGGGGTCAATTCCGAAATGATGCAAGGCTCTGGCTCTGGTTCCATGGAGGCTACAGGGCAGGACTCTGAAGACTGTTCTGGCTGGACTTCTCCTGAAGAAGCTGTTAGCTCAGTGGAACATTTGTCACCAGCAATCGGGTTCTTGCGCTGACGTCCTTTTATTCTGTTCTCTGAATGCCTTCTATCCTCAGGAGCCAATCGGGCTTCCTTCTGCTTGGCGCGCTTCTCAGCCCTCCTTTCTCGAGCATTAATTGGTGCTCTGGACTTTGTTCCTGGTTCTGGACCAATCGGCTCCTCAGGATTCTCCCACTCTGCTGGGTCATCCCCGGGGCTGTTTCTCTGCACCTGCTCATCACGAGTCTGGTCACCAGTATCACACTTTTGACCCTGCACCTGCTCATCACGAGTTCCACTTCTCGGTTGCTGTACAAGATCAGTTTCGTTTCTCTGATAAGTTTTGTTTTCCCCTAGCTCAGAGTCAGAGTCAGGCTGGACTCTGACACAATCTGAGTTGATAGTGGTCCTAAATTCAAGAAAATCCATGTTAATAACATCATATCTGTCCCATGTGAATAACACCATCTGTTTTCCCAGTGCCTAGAGGCTGTACAAGACAACCCTAATAAGACTGAGTAACTTTAGGGCCCCCTATATCTAGTGATTTGCCACTGTTAACTCTGAATGGGGTTACACTCCCCCAGCAGAGTTGGTGCACAATCTGGGGGATTTCCTTCACTCATGGCTCCTGCTCAAGGAACATTGGCATCTTGTGGGCAAGTTGTGCCCATTATAGGAATGCTCATAGTCACTCATGCCTTAGTCACCTCCTGATTGTATTACTGCAACACACTGTAAAGGGGCTGACCTTGAAGAGCATTTGGAAGCTTCAACTGTTTCAGAATGCAGCAGCAGGTGAAGTATTGGGTCACTAGGGTACACCCATGTAACACCACTGCTATGTGAGCTGCACTGGCTCCCTGTAGGATTCCAGGTGCAGTTATCACCTTTGAAGCATGGCATGGAGCCAAGTTATTTGCAGGACCAACTCTCCACCAGATCTGGCAGAGTGGGCATGTTTTGGATCCCTTAGTGAAGTACTGTCACCTGGTGAGTCCTAGGAAGCATGCCTTCTCTTTCATGGTGCCAGACGTATGGAACAGCCTCCCCCCTGGAGATAGGAATGGCCCCAACTCTATTAATCTTTCAGAAGGTTGTGAAGACCTGGCTTTTCCTCCAGAGATTGGGGCAAGTATGTTAGTTATTGGAGCTCTGGCATGGATGTATGTTACATGTGTATTTTAAGATTTTTAATGGGGAGCGGGGAGGTCAACTTGGGTTCTTCTTTGTGTTTTATGGTTTCCTGATTTTTTTTAAAAAATGTCTCCCACCCAGAGTTTCCTTGGCTAGGTGGCCATATAAATCTAATCAACAAACCATCAAACAAACTTTAACCATTTTTTTTCTGGCTGAAGCTTGGGTTCTGAATTGGGGGGGGGGGAAGGGGGTGGTGAACCTTTCTGATGATATTCTAAGGACTGATGTTTCACTTCTGAGACATGATGATGAGACCATGTTTCATCGGCTATTGTGACACTGTGAAGTTCTAGCAGAATGACAAAAATTGCTAGTAAATTTCAATTCTTGAAACTTTCATCTCTGGCTTCTGGTGTGAGTCATGGTTGATTGAAGATGTCTCCTCAAATGAGAGGAGACAACCACTGTGAAGAATTAAAGACTGGTGAGTAGACCAGTCCCTCGAATCTCTCTGGAGAAGGAGAAATTGGGAGATTGCCCACAAGTGCTCTGAATGACAGCTCCTAATTAGGAGACCATAAAACAGCAGTGTCCTGTGGGTTTGAGCACCAGGAGCTTAGGGAGACAACATCTTTGTTCTCAGCGGTGGCAGAGCCTTTCATAAGAACACTAAACCAGCCAAACTCACTTTCTAATCACATTCGGAAATGTTCAATTTATGTTATGGGGATTGCGGGCGAAGGAGGAGGGGGTTCTTTCCAGGGTGAGAAACGCATTCACAGCCTCAAAGACCTTAGATGCCCATCCAAAAAGGTCAGGCCGGACCCGCCTTAGAGTGCCTGGAGTTTTTCCCTAGAGAACTGCTTAGTGTGGCTTAGTTTGGCAAGATTATGTGTAAGGTAGAACAATAAAGGTCTAGAGCTTAAATCTGAGGCTCAGCATTGTTCTTTGCCTATCCACAAAATTTAACTGCTTTTTGGATATTACAGACCTTCAAAATGGTGAGTTTTATTTGACACCTGGTGAATTTTACCTTCTTCAGATTTAAGAAATTTTAAAAAGAGACTTAAGAATTTAAAATAATACACAATTGGCAAAAAGCAAAACAAAAAGATTTTGATTTAAGAAACTTTTAAATGGACTGGGAGACCAGAGAGATTTGGAATGTTGGTTATTTTTGCTGTAAGATTTGAAAAACAAATATATAATTAAGTAATATACTCATGGGAAATGACTGAAATGGAACTAAACCCATATTAGGAAGTGAGGCTTGATGAAGGTTGCAAATGGACACTAGAGCGAACTAAAGGACCATGCAGAAAAGAGTTAAAATGGCTAAGCCAGCTATAACTTTTTCTTATCTTAAAGAGTTTTTTTAAAACTGGACTGAGGTATTAATACTAATATCTCAGAAAAGATACAGATTTCAATGGATAAACTTTTAGAAGATGATGAGAAAAACTTCAAAAACTTTCACCTGACATAGACATTATTGAGTTTGAAGGCATGGAAGACAACAAAATTGAGATTACCAAAATGGGAATACAAAAGACAAATCAAGAAAATGATTTGTACATGAAAGAACTGTGGCAAGAAATCCTGGATGATGCCTTTTTATGGGATTTACAAAGTAGACTGGTGAAAGCTTTGAAGATTCCTTTTAAATGCCAAAGAGTAATGAAAGATCAAATCCTGCGATGCCATAGGAATGATTTAAAGGTCAAGATTGTGCATAGCGAAAAGAAGGAATATAAAGTTAGACTATTTGACCAGAGATAAACTATTTGTTTGATATTTCTGGTAACTCCTAATGAACTTTTTGCTGAACTAGGATTGAAAAGATTATGATTTCTGGATTGTGTATAGATAAAAGTTAGGCTATCGGGAGAAGAGGTTTTTTTTATTTGTAAGTTTAAAAGAGTGAAAAGTTAGTATATTAGCTTATGCTCGGTGTGATAGAGGTTGGAAGCCACTTCTTTGTTATTGTCTTTGTTGCCTTTCTTTTCTTTTCTTTTCTTTTTTCTGCACCTTCTGAACTTTTCTTTTTCTTTTTCTTCTAGTTTAGCTTGTATTAGTTTTTACTATGTTTATTAAAAACTTCAAAAAAATTATTAAGAAAAAAAAAGAAACTTTCATCTCTGCCATCATGCAAGGAACCCATCTTGCACAAACCTTCCAATCTTTAAGAACATCAATAATGTGACCCATACACTCCTGTGAAGTGCCAAACTTGAGAGCAATTTCTCTTTGAGTAATCTGCTTTATCCTTAATCAGTTCATATGAAACTCATTGGTTGCTGTCACAGATTGTTCACTTCATTCTTGAACACACAAATCAGCTCTTCCAGGCTCACTATCTTCACATTTTTGGACCCAGCATGCACAGTATTCACACCAACATTATTATCACCATAAATAACCGACATTCATTGTTGAATTTCAATTGAAGGGACTCTTTGATAGTCAAACATTCAATCATAGTATGTTGCTTAAAGCACACTGATTAGTACCCACTGCAGGCTTTCATTTCATGAACAATGGTAACACAAACTATTCTCTTGCCAACAGAAGTGAAAGAACAAATGCTACAGAACATGCCAGAGCTTCTAGTGTGTCAGTAGTGTTATCTGTTGGTAACTTATAACATTGAAGGCATTTTTCATTCAACCCTCATGTACCTCTCCTTGTTCAGGTTCTCCAAGAGTTTATGGAGTTTAAAATAGGATCTGCTTTAAATCTGTGTATATAGCTTTGTAGAATTAACAGACTTGTATAGTAAAAAATAATTTACAATTTTCTCAGTTGTGCTTTTGAATTGTCTTCTGAAGACAGAAGAACTGGCAAGGCAGAGCAATGTCACATGTTTGGATTAATTCATCATAAAAGATAGAAACTATGAGCAACAAGTGGGAGAAGTCCATAGTAATTTAGCTAATTTAATCCAAACTTAGCTGCTCCAATGTTAAATTCTTGTAAGAAGTTTCTCTTACATCACGTACCATAAATAGGTAAGTAATGCTATACTTTTTGAAATGCAGTATATTTGTTCAAAACAAAAATGAATAAATTCAGACAGTTGTACAGTAAAATGCTAATTTTCTTCTTTTGTCTTCTTCTTCTTCCTCTTTCCCTTCAGTAAGGCTGTTTACCAGATCCAAATTGTTTTGCCACTATTAAAGTTTTTCCTTCTTACCTATTTTCATTTGGCTTGACAATGTATTTTAAAACGCAGTAAAGCAGAAAGCTGTAAAAGAAGCAATAATGAAGGGAGAGACATTACAAAGTGATCCTTAATGGATTGTCAGCTCATGGAGGCAATTCACAAACTGTGGCAAAATGAGTTCTATGTACAAAAGAAATCAATACTCATTGTAGAATCCTTCCTGCTACATTGCAATTTATCAGCTAAACAGAATACTGTCACATCTCATAGGCCTTTGAAAACTAGTTGCTCTCAGAAGCAATATTTATTCTACATTGCCTCAACTACAGCAGAATCAGATTTGGGTACAGCAACGGCTGGCTGTCTAGCAATCTGAAGATGAGGGGAGAAAACAGGGAGCAAGATAAAGATAACAAAGTGAGAGACACCAGGTTGTTTTGACACAATACAATCTCAAAGCTTGAAATATAGCATCTCCTTTTTCATAATTTTAAACTCAGCACAGCCCGAATTCTACAAACTGGTTTGACTCTTAGACTGGGTTCAGAAGTAACCCAGGAAGCAACCTACTACTATTTACAGTGACTGTGCTTCGGAATTCACATTACAGTTTGAGGCCATAGTTGCCATGAGTGAGCAGAAATTTATTTTCTGCAAATGTTGCCCTTTTCAGATCTCTGGCCTCCTCTAGCTTTTCTGTACCTCCCACGCCATTCAAAAGAGTGCAAAGGGCTGAAGTGAGTCTTCTCCTGATGTGGAGTGTTAAGCTGTGCTCTCCTTCCCCAGCACTGCAGTCAGTTGAAGAAAGTGAAATCCAGCAAAGTCTCCAAGTGATGGCACTGCTTCTTCTACCCCACAGAATATTTCTTCTGAAGCAAGCCCATCCGTATGACCCAGTATTCTCTTTGCATCTACACTTTATATAGTTCACTAGTTATAGCCTTTAGAAGATTTGATCTGCATTGTTCAGGCTCCATCTCAAGTGTTGTGTCTAATTTTGGGCTCTACATTTTAAGAGGGACTGAGAGGAAAAAGTACAGGAACAAAGAGGAACAATGAAAATATTGCAAAGTGCAAGATAGGGAATGATGGGCTTAAATTACAAGAAAACATATTTTATTTATTTTATTTATTATTTAATTATTTCAATTTATTCCCCACCCATCTCCCTTGCAAGGGACTCTGGGCGGGTTACAACAATTGAAAGTTAAAAACTATAAAAATATCATCTAAAAATACAATAATAATAAAATAATAATATACAATAATAAATTATCTAAATCCAAGATGGATTGGAGACCATGGTGTAGATCGTATTCCTACGGGGCCAGCCAACCCCAGGAGGCACTGCCACCTCTGTCATCCCAGGCTCGATGGCAGAGCCAGGTCTTGAGGGCCTTCCGGAAGGCCAGGAGCGAGGGGGCGAGTCTCACCTCCGGGGGCAAGATGTTCCATAAGGCGGGCACTATCGCAGAGAAGGCACGTCTCCTGGACCCCGCCAGATGGAATTCTCTTGTTGAGGGGGTCCGAAGCATGCCCTCCCTGCACGCACGGGTGGGGCGGGCCGATGTTATCGGGACGAGACGGTCCCTCGGGTATCCTGGCCCTATGCCATATAGGGCTTTAAAGGTAATCACCAACACCTTGAATTGGACCCGGAAGCAAACTGGTAGCCAATGCAGCTCGCGTACATTCTGGTTGAATGTTGGAAAAAGCATTCCCATCAGTAAGAACAGTTCAAGAATGGAATCAATTACTAAATGAGGTGATAAGCTCCACTTTGCTGCGGGTATCTTCCAACAGAGTCTGGACAGACACTTTGTTGGGGATGCTTTGATTTGGGTTCCTGCACTGCATAGGGAGCTGGACTTGATTGCCTAAATTCTATGATTTTACTCAATCTTCTGGGACTTGTTCTCAAAAGCACTGTAGAATATTTTTCAATCCCCAGTACAAGTAAAAGGTTTAATTTAATATAAGGGCTTACCAGTCAACCAGTTTAAGTTTACAAAAATGAGTTACTTAACAATCTAATAAAACCTGAAATTGGGAACATGAAAGAAGAGTATGAAGCAACACTGTCTGTTGGTTTCAATCAATGGAGAAAACTGGATATTTCTTAATAAGCCCTAAATAAAAATACATATAGCTATAGACAAACTAATTTCATCCTGTTTTGCAAAAGACTAAGTAGTTTGCTCAGGCAAGTGTATTAGCATACTATTTATATAGTTAGATTTACAGCCACCCCATTTGGAAAGCTCATCTGCAAAAATATTCCATCATACTTCCTGGTTTTGTCTTTGATTTATCCTTGAATCCTAGAAGCTGACTAGTTATATCTTACAGTGCATCTGAAAGATGCCAAGGCCTAAAATGTTGTCTAATTAAGGAAAATCCCAACTCCTCCCCCCCACCAAAAAACCCCCCATCTTATTTCATCCTCACTGACTGGAGACAGCATTCTTGATGGATCCCAGACACCCACCACTAGAAACAAGTTAGAAAGCAATTTCTCAGGTGAGTTACACCTGAATCATTCAGGAACCATGCTCTGAGTAGCCAAAGCAAGATGGGATAAGGTGGACTGAATTTAAAATAAAGCATATTTAATGCATTTAACAAGAGAAACATTCTTATCCTCAAGCTTGTTACTAAGTTGGGTTGCAGTGCTGCATTGTATATCATTATAATATTGGTTAACTGATCAATTATTTTAATTGACCACAACTAGTCAGCTTGTTTTAAATTATCAGTTATTTTAACGATTATTTTATATGTTATAATATTATATATCATATAATATCATATATTATATGCTAAGCTCTTGATTAGTCAGGTGTATTTGAATTAGTTAGGTATAATATATTCTTTTAAAATTCATGGCCTTAGTCATCTTGGTTATGACTAAGTCTATGTTATAGTTGGAGGACTGGTTTTGTTGTACATGTTTCATGCTTATTATAGTGTGTCTTGGAAATACTATAGAATCAGTTGCTTTAATATCTATTGCAACTTGTTCTGATCTGACAGTAGCTTTAGCTGTTGTTGTGGAATGCAGGTACAATTATTAAGCCTCAGTTTTTACCTGACTCTCCAATTGATCAATCTATTTTATTTCCTGCTATCAATGACAGTTAAAATCTGATGATCTGGTTTCTGTTGTAAACGTTTCCCAAGGGAAATTTCAATTAGTGCAGGCTCCTAGACTCTCAAGTCACGGAGGTGACCTGCCTTTATTACTTACCCATCTAAATCTTCAACAGATATTGGTGGTTCCTTTGAATCCTTTGTTGTTGAAATTAAAACCGCACTTCATTGCAAAATTGCAATTATAAATCATCCACTTGGCTCTAAAACTCAATTTGTTGAAGAACTTTCCTTGTCACTTTTTTCTTTGTTAGAACTAGATGTTCTGTAATTACTGCTTGGGAATTTTGATATTTCTGATACTTTCTCTAACTTTGGTAACGTTCATGGCTAGCTTCTTTTGACCTAAAGTTGTTAGGGACTCTTCCCATTCATTCTCATGGTAATATCCTTCATTTAATTTGGGTTAGGGATTGATACAAAGAAACACAATCTGACCTCTTTATGTATTTTTTTTCTCTTCAAGATATGCCCCTTCTGCCTCCAGCTCTTTTTTAACTAGCCTGATCCATTCTATGGCTATTAGCCCATTTTCTCCTGCATTACGTTTTTTTTTCTTCTTGATTGACTGCATCAGAATTTTAAACTCCTGTGGCATTAGCAAAAGCCTTTAATGATGTCATCTGAGCTGTGCTTGGTTTTTTTTGCTCCAGGCTTTGAAAAGTCAGACTTGGGGCTTTCGGTAGGAATGGCAGACTGAACGGCTATGTCCACTGGCTCAGCGGGTGGAGCTGACAACGCGGTAACTTTTTTTGGGCTCAGGTGGTTTTCCTGAAGCCCAGAAACATTCTCCAGATCAAGGAAAACACCTGGAATCACCCCATCTGTCCTCCGGATGGCTGTTTGCAGCCAGAAGATCGCAAACAGCATTTCGCGCTTGACTGGTAAGAGCAGCCAGGAAGCTGGGACATCACCATTTCCAAGCCACACTGTAGCCTTAAAGGGACACTAAGTCCACCCACCCCATTTCTAAATCACCCAATTTACTGTATATTTCTTTTAAGTACACATACCCTAAGAGAGGCTTTCTACAGCAAGGAGAAGCAGGTTCTCTTGGTGATTATCATTATTTTTGGGATTACTTTTTTTTAAAAAAAATTCTTTTAAGTTTTGGATTTAATTTTCCTTTCAAAGGAAATTCCAAAGATTGAGAGTAAACTATTGTCTTCCTGTTGTTAATTTTGTATTAACTTTGAAAATGCTAGCGTTTTCCTACATGTTGAATCGGCTGATTTGAACCTTCAGCTTTCTGTTTTCACTTTCCCTTGAGAACAGTCTGCTATTTCACTCTCACTTTGTGTAAACACACTTTGGAACTCTTTCATATCTTCAACTTTCACTGGTTGAGCTCCTAGGGGGTGCTATAACCTACTACGTGAGATATGGAGGATTTCAAACAGATTTTTTCTGACCTTCACCAGGATTTTAAACAGATTTCTTCTGACTTCTATCAAACTTTCATGCAAGATATCCAGGACATTGTGGAAAATATGAAATCTAAAATGTGCCATCAGGTTGGGGATGTGGTGGATGAAATTGAGGAATTAAGAATGATAGAAAGGTTTTCTTTAAGACTGAGATTGGGATTTGTATTGAGATGCTGGATGAAGATTGGATAATGGAGTTGGAGAAATCTAAGGGAGAGAGTGATCTGCAAGCCATAAGTAAAATCGATCTCCTGGTGGAATGCCATGAAAAGAACCTGGAATCTTTGAGGGGGGCAGTTGGGCTGTTTGATTTTTTTAAAAGGAAAGCTCTGTGTACATTGTGGGGCTGCTAACTTCTCTGGTTTATTTTGAAGTGGGATAAGGTTTGAAGGTTTGAAGAATGTTCATCTGGTTTGCTTTAAGGATTTGATCGATGCTATTTACTTTTAAAGATTGGGATTTACTGTTTTGAATTGGCTTTGGTTTTTTGGGTTTATTAAGATTAAAATTATTAAAACTGTTGTATTAGGGTTAAAGAATGTTTATTTGGTTTGCTTTAAGGATTTGATTGATGTTATTCCCTTTTAAAGATATGGAATTACTGTTTTGAATTGTCTTTGTTTTTTGGGTTTATTAAGATTGGGATTATTAAAATTGTTGTACTATTAAGTATAATAGCAGATAACTTATGTGCCTTTTAATTTGATTCTTATTATAGTAGACAGAAATCTATAGAATAGTGGTAGGAAGGGAATAATTAAATATGTGTTATCTTTTGGAGGGGAGAAAAATGTTTAGGAGGTTTATATGAATTTTTTTTCTTTATTTTAATATTTTCTTTATTTATTTATAGTGCTATTTATACCCCGCTTATCCCCTCCCTAGTGGAGGACTCTAGGTGGCTTATATACAATTCAATTATACATCAATTCCAAATATATACAATTCACCGCTTGTGAAAGGAGAGGGGTAAGGGAGGGGTAATATAAGGGGGAGGAGTAACTGTACTTAGTGATTTTTATTATGGGATAAAGTGGAATGACTTATAGAAATAATGTGGTGTTTTTGTTTAATATAGAGTAAGAGATTGATTATGGAAATTTTGTATATCCTTGCTGTTAAAAGTTGGAAGCCACATCTTTTGTAAAATTTAAAAAAAAATCTGTGTTCCTGCACTTTTTAAGTTTTTTTCCTTTCTTTGAAGTTTTTATTCTTTTCTTGAAATCTAATAAAATTTACTACCAAAAAAAAAGAAAAGAAAAGTCAATCTTAAAAAGGAGTCCCCATCCATAGCTGCCTCTGGACTTATAGAACATTTGAATGTATCTGCATACTAGAACGAAAAAATAGAAAGCCCCAATCTGCTGACAAAAGGAATTCCTTTCATAACACTCTTCCTAATTTCTTTGCATTATTGGTACAAGCCAAGCAATGTAATGATCAAAGTTGAATTTCCATTCAAGCGTATTTCCCTAGACAGCTTTTTGCGACATTCCAGTCCCTTTTATTTTCATCTCTGCCAGTAGTTGCTTCGGAAAGTTCTACTTCACTTATATCTGAGGACTGGAATATTTTTTTTTGCCTAAAACTGAAAAGCTTCAGGCTTCTATCCCTATGTAGGGTTCATAAACCTTTTCTGTTACACCAAGTTGTTCTTTATCCAGTTTTTCATTTTATCCAGATTCTGAAGCAGTAGTGGCCAAAATAGTTTCAGAAGCTTCATATACTAGATGTCCTTCAGATCCTTTTCCTTCTTCTCTTCTTTGTTGTTTTTACCTAGGCTAGCTAGTTGTTCTTCTATGGCAGATATTTTCCCAGACTCTTTGAAACACACCTATCTTCACTTCATCTTAAAGAAAACTTCCCTGGATGGTTCTTTTCATCCTAGTTTTCATCATGTATTCTTTTTTTTGTTTTGTTTTGTTTTTTTAGTTGTTTGACAATATGGCTTTTTGTTGGTTTCAGTTTTGTGAAAGGTTTTTTGCTGCAGACCTTCCCTTTGTCTGTGGATGTGTCAACCAGATGACACATTTTAGACCTCATGTTTTCCACAATGTCCTGAATGCCTTGCATAAAAACTTGACAGGAATCAGAAAGAATCTGTTTAAAATCTCAGTGAAAGTCAGAGAAAGTCTGCTTAAAATCCTCCATGTCTCATGCAGTAGATTATGGTGCCCCCTAGGAGTTTAACCAGTGAAAGTCGAAGATATGAAAGGATTCCGGAATGTGTTTACATAAGCAAAAGTGAGATATGCAGATAATTCCCCTGGGAAAGTAGAAGCAGAAAACTGAAAGTTCAAAACAGCCGATTCAATGTGTAGGAAAATGCGAATATCTTCAAATTTAGTACAAAAATAATAACAGGGAGAGAATTATTTACTCTCAATCCTCCTTAATATTTGGATGGAAAACAAAATCTAAAACTTAAGAAGAATTTTTTTAAAAAAATTGATCCCAAATATAAGGATAATCACCAAGAGAAACCGCTTCTCCTTGCTGTAGAAAGCCTCTCTTAGGGTACGCATAGTTAAAAGAAATATAAATTGGGTGATTTAGAAATGGGGTGGCCGGTCCTAGTGTCCCTTTAAGGCTACAGCGCAGCTTGGAAATGGTGACGTCCCAGCCTCCCGGCTGCTCTTACCAGTCGAACGCAAACACTGTTTACGATCTTCTGGCTGCAAGAGCCATCTGGAGGACAGATGGGGTGATTCCAGGTGTTTTCCTTTTTCCAGAAAAACACTCCTGGCCTTCAGGAAAAACCTGGTTGAGCCTGAAAAAACTGCCACATTGTCAGTTCTGCCCACTGAGCCCGCGGGCACAGCTGTTCAATCCGCCATGTCCCCACCGGAAGTCCCTTCTCCAACTGTTTTAATGGGATTTCCAGTTGGATATGTTGCTACCATCTTAAGTTAAATTTGAACAAAGCCAAGCTTATTGTCTTTCATTCCAATAATCTTTCTTGCCCCCCCTCATATTTCTTTTATTCATCAGAATAATCAGCTGCCAAAAACTAGGTGGCATGAGATTTGGACATTCTTATAAATGAGAAGTTTTCTCTAAAGGGCATGTGCGGGGGGTGGGGGGTGGACTTATGTAGTTGGAAAACCTTTTTTTTTCACTTGCAATACCCAATGCCATTTTAAATTATGGTAGTGCTGGCGTAAGGCAACATTTGTAAAATTTAATGCTGCATGTCTGTGGTTGATCTGTTTTGTACTGTGTTGTGATTTTTATTATTTTCTGTTTTTACTGCACCTAAATATAACTGCATACCAAATAAAAATGCTACTACTAAAATAATAACCTTTAAAATATGTTATGTGAGTTCTTTATAACAAGTTGAAATCAAAGCAATACATGTAAGGTTAAAGTTTAAACATTGCCTTGTTCTCTTCTGTTTGTTGCTACAATAATCTTATATACACATGCGGAGATGCACATACAGCTTCTTTTCCCCTTTAGAATAGCGCATGTCACAATGAAGTTTTGGTAGTAAAATATTTTTGATTAATCAATTTACAACTGTCTTAGAATATGAAACTTTCACAGAACATTATTTAATTTTCACTCCCAACCCTTCATTTTAAAAAATCTTTCAACAGTATATAGACAAGCTGCATTTATAAAAATAGACATTTTACAATAAGGTGTATTAGAATCACAAACCAGTTCAATGGCTTTTCCCCTCTCCCCCATCTAAGGAAGTTGGAATCTTTGTGTGCTGGAAGTACCATTCACTGTTTTTAGTCTAGAATTTCAGCAATATTCCATATATACACACATTAATATTTAATAACTGCAGCAGCCTAGGTCCTTTTGGAATAAATTGTGTGCTATAAACTGAACACAAATGCTAATATTAAATCACATGAGCCTTGACATTTTTCATTCTGACTTTTCATCAAAGAAATTTGTAAAGTGGCAACTGAGAGATGGCAAGGAATAATCACTTAAGAAACTGAACTGCAAACCAGGAAGCCCAAGAATGAGGAAGAAGGGGATGTCCCAAGCCCTAAAACAAGATGGGTGGCCAAGTGATGGTGAGTACTATGTTTATGTCGGTGATTAAGCATACCTCCATGCTTAATCATGGAGATTGCTCATCATAGGAGCAGCGAAACATTTGTAAGTAGATCACTTTGATGTAAATAATGTATTTCTGCATGGAGAAGTCAAGAAAGACATCTACATGCAGCAGCCACCCTGATTTGAGGAACCAGGAAAGAAAGAAAGATCTAGTGTTCAAACTTCAGAAAATACATCTACAACTTGAAGTAAGCAACTAGACCCTGGAAGGAAAAGCTGAACCAGAGCTTGTCAAGGAAAGCTTCGCACAAGATAAAGCTGATCCTTGCCTTTACTCCAGATTCAGATATGACAGATGAACATACATTCTCACCTATATGGACAGTTTAGTCATCTATCACCAAGAAGAATAGCTGAGAGACTGTAAATAACATCAACAAGAAAATAGAGGTGAAAGAGCTAGGAAGTATCTACTACGACCTTGGCATCCAGATAGAAAGAGAAAAGAAAAGCCTTCACTTCCACTATTTAAAATAGAAGATAAAATATTGTCTTAAAATCCTAGGGATAAACTGAAACCAATAAAGCTAATCTATGGAAAAAGACTTCTTAAAAGAGCAAAAGTCCCTGCATGTGACTGCAGTTGGAAAACTCCTGTACTTGGCCATAGTGACAAGGCCAGAAATCACTGCAGTAGTCAGAATCCTGTGTGGGTAGGTCCGTGCACCAACCAAACGGGATTGGATTGAAGTCAAGATAGTGGACAGATAATACCGCACAGCCAATAGCATCTAGTAGGGTACATGGCAGACTTAACAGAGAACACTTTACACTGATTTAAATTGAACTGTATTTGTCATTTAGTTGACCATTCACCTAGTTTAAGGATAACTTTCTGGAGTGTTCACAATTACCTTTGTTTTTTACCACTTTGAATTGTTTAGTATCATCTACAAACTTGGGCAGCTCACTGTTTAACCTCAAATCAAAATAATTTTTGATCAAGTTTAAAACACCAATCTCAACACAGAACCTTGAGGAACTCCACTTCATTCTTTCTTCTATTGAGAAAATTGGTCATTTATTCCTACATTGTGCTACACTCAGAGCACTTTGAATACTTTGAACACTTGAAAATATGATATAAATATTAAAGATTATTATAGTCACATGATTCTATACTCATCATTCAGATTCTTAGTAAGAGATTTTCTAATATGAAATGATAGCATGGGCTTCAGGGAAAGTCTTATTTTTTTCATTCTTTTTATGGTGAGAAACTAATATATAGTCCTCAAAAATAATCTCAGTTTATTATTTTTCTTATATACTGTTTCCATATTTTAATTCCCCCATTCCAACAAGGGAGATTTATATGCTGCAGTATTTCTCAATGTATTTACTGTGGCTATAAAACTCCTCAAGGACCAACAGAGTTATACTCACCTATTCAATGTAATGAAACACACAGAGCAAGGCTAAACACAAATGAATTTAGTCAATCAACTTATTTGTGTCAGTGGGCCTCCAAAATTGAGAGTCATTTCAGTAATATTAGGCCAACCAGGGCTGGGGATTCCTCTGTGAAAGGAAATGCAGCCACTACCTCTCCAAGTTATGGCAGATGCTCACTTAGTTTATTGATGCATCTGAGCATGTATAACATTACTTTACGTTTCTCACACATGATGCTCTATCCATGATTAGTTCCATATTGAGGTCCCTACATACTGTACTACTTCATCAGGATGATAAATGGCATAATAGGAGTAATAAACTGTGTTGCTGCATCACATCCTGGCAGATGTTGTTCAAAACTAGTTTACGTTGTTCTAAAATCCAGTAGATTATCTATGCCAGTGAAGACATCACTCAACAACTCAATGTTATAAGTTGAAAATGTTATAAATTCTTTAGATTTCAAAGAAATATAGATCACTTACTTTATAGAATAAGCATGAGTTGTTACACCCTACAGGGCTTGTATAAATATAAACACTTTCTGGGACAGATGGTATGATCTAGCTGTTCAAAATCATTTTCCTCGAGACAAAAACTAGTGATTTATTTCAAGCGGCACCCTGGCTCTTCGATTAAGTCAAGCTGGGATTACAGGGATTTCCCGTCTACATTAGTAAAACTCTAACATCTGCTGTGTGCTGAATTTATAACATGAATAACAGACTTCCAAGCTGCTTTTGTTCAGTAAGGTCACTTTTCAGGCTTCTGTCCTTGTGAACAAATAACACCTATAAAAGCTGGACATGGCTTCTTGTCCATTAAGGATTTTCTTCCTCTATCCTGCAAATAAAAATCCCTTAAATGCCACAGTGAATTATTCCCCAAATAGTTTTTAAAATTTCAGTACCTAAGAAGCTATCTTATAGGACAATAGTCTGTTGCCCTATATAATTCATAATTGTCTGGTCTAACTAGAGAGACATCACCTGCCAGAGATTGACCCTGTGGCCTTCTGTACCTACAGGATAAGCTCAAGCACTGCCTCTAGAGAAGGTCTGATGAGCAGGCTTCAGATTTGTGGGACCTGTCTGGGCATTTATTATCTTGAGTCCAGCAAAAATAGAGAGTTCTAGGGTACAGATTCAGGAAGGACTGGAGCTTGGGATCAGTATCACAATGGAGCTCGCTAATTAATTAACTCTACCCTCACCCAAACAACAACAACAAACCCCCCTCCCTAGGATTTTTTCAAAAATGTAAACTGTATATATGTTTAATTATTGCTATTGTTAGAGTTGGAAGCTGGAAATTCTTGCTGATACTGTATACTTCAAACTACCCAGGGAACTAGTAGATCCCAATCTGTATATTACTCTAGAACTATCACGCCAGGAATATATGAATATGCCATCTTATCTTTCTCCCACATGCCTTTTAAAATTTTGATTATTATGAAATTTGCAGCTATTAATGATTTTGATAACTTGCTACCAAAACCTGAGCTAAACGTATTTCTCACCCATCTGCAATGGCCATTTTCAGTAGCCACAGTATTTTGGCATGTTGGCCTTTCAGAAGGCCTTAAGGCCATGATGTTAATTGAGCCTGGGTTGTATTTATGTATTTATATTTTCTATCCCGCCTTTATTATTTTTATAAATGACTCAAGGCAGCAAACATACCTAATACTCCTTCCCCCTCCTATTTTCCCCACAATGACAACCCTGTTAGGTGGGTTGGGCTGAGAGACAGTGACTGGCCCAAAGTCACCCAGCCGGCTTTCATGCCTAAGGTGGGACTAGAACTCTGAGTCTCCTGGTTTGCTATTGGCTCCTTCCTAGGGCTGAGAGAGAGTGTGACTGGCCCAAGGTCACCCAGCTGGCTTTCATGCCTAAGGCAGGACTAGAACTCGCAGACTCCTGGTTTCTAGCCCGTTGCTTGAACCACTAGACCAAACTGGCTCTGGTTGTATGTTTTGCTTTGCATTGGTTGAGGACTTGATTATTTTTACCTGGCATCTTTTATTATTCTCTTTACTGTTTTCATGTGTATAGTTTTGCTTTTATGACTTGTTATCTGCCTGGAGTTATTTGGTTAGGATGGGCAGCCATATAAATTTGCAAGATAAATATAGAAATAAATATTAGCATGGAAGTAACCAAGCTGTATTTCTATGACAGCTTGTAAAGATAGTCATGAAACTGAAATAGTCTTCCCGTTTATCCCCCCATATCTTGGGGACTTCAACACTGACACTGAGTTTCCCTCATTTATATTAGTGCAGGAGGTTCTGTAACAACCATTTGTGAGTTAATAATAATGAATCCCATGCATACTGCAGGGCAATGCACTTAGTTTAGATTTTGCTGAGCAGGATGAGACTAGGCATTCAACCAGGCAGCATCCTAAAACAGTGCTTTAAGTAAAGGTAAAGGTTTCCCCTGCACAGTCATGTCCGACTCTAGGGGCTGGTGCTCATCTCCGTTTCTTAGCCGAAGAGCCAGAGTTGTCTGAAGACGCTTCCACGGTCATGTGGCCGGCATGATGCACGCAGAACGCTGTTACCTACCCACCGAAGTGGTACCTATTCATCTACTTGCATTTTCATGCTTTCGAATTGCTAGGTTGGCAAGAGCTGGGGCGAGTGCGGAAGCTCACTCCGTCACGCGCGGCTAGGGTCTCGAACCTCTGAACTTGTGACCTTCCGATCGACAAGCCTGGTTTCTTCACTGCTGAGCCATCGCACCCCCTAAAATACTGCTTTAGAATAATCATAAATTAACTAGCACTTTAAAACTTTAATTTTTGCTAGCAAAAGTTAGTCTTGACCATATAATTGTAGCATTTTTATCAATTCCATAAATATTTTTTGCAGTCTTACAAAGTTTCTTTCTTTTAATTAACATTTGTGTGTGTGTGCCTTCAAGTCAGTCTTTGACTCCTGGCGACTGCAGTCCCTACAGTTTTCTTGGCAAGGTTTTTCAGAAGTGGTTTGCCATTGCCTCCTTCCTAGGGCTGAGAGGAATTAACATTTATAAAGAAGAAACATTATTTACATAAATAGCGAAGGTTTATTAGTAGTAAACCTTACATTTATTTTCCTTTGTTATGGATGAATTACTCACCCGAAGTAACTCTTTTCATCTTCTCCCCAGAAGGCTTTAATACACAGTATTTCCTATGCTGCAAAATCCTTGACAACACCAAACCTTAGAAAGCAAACGATTTGTAAATCAACCTTACAGGTTAGCACTTCTTACTTTAACCGCAACCTTATGAGGAGGTCAGATGGAGTATTTGAATCTCATAGATTTTTCTAATACACCGTTTTAAAATCATTATATTACACATGAACATGGACAGGTACATATGCTTCTCCTTAAATATATAAGGCTCAGTCTTTAAAACTGTGACAAAAGTTAGCTTCCTAGCTAAAATTCCACAAGGTATTTCATATTAAGTTAATCACTTGATGGGAAACTGGACTAGGTTGTATTAGAGCTCCAAAGAAGCAAATGAACCACAGGGAATTCAAATTATACTTTGAATGGGTAATCCATTTTGGATTCAATTATACAAATTTTGATACAGGATATATCTTAGCCAGTTGAGCAATATGGGTAACAGGCCTGTGCCAACTAGCTTAAATTAAACTCAGAAGAGCTTTGTGCCATAGAGGTGCCATTATTCTCTTCATCAAGGCAAAGAGACAACATAATTTACTTCCAAGTACTTTGCATTGCCTCAAAGCCTCCCTGTTTTTAATTACCTCCTCCATTTGCAAAAGCTGGAAGAAGCTTTTGCACAGGTGCAGTGATGGAAGATTCTAAGACAAGGCTGCAGAGGAGGGCATTGTCTCCCAGCTCCCTCTGAATATCTTCAGCTCCTGCAAAAGCTGGTATATCTTCCAGCTTTTCCAAGTGCCAGAGGATTCTGAGAGGAGAGTATTGCCTCCAGAAACTTCTTAGTGTTTTCTGCATGTGCAAAAACTGGAAGAGGCTGCACTACTGCATTTTGCATATGCCAGAGGAGACTGAGGAAAGCCTGCAAAGCAGAATGAATCAAAGCAACATGGCCACTACCCTTCATTCATAGGAGCAAGGTGATACGTTGCATGACAAAGCTACTTCAGGAGGGTCTGTCACTTAAACCTTCATCAAAACAAAGCATCCTCTTGAAGATTTGACCAGCCCTAATGGGCAACCAAGGCAGCTGCTTTCCTAATACTTAATTTTGCCAAAGCATGACATGCTTATCTGAACTACTGCACTATTTTTAGCATAAAGCCCCCTGCAGGAAATTAAAAGTGGGCACAGAGTACTAAAGAACATAAAGAAAGAAATTTGGGGAAGTGGTCTCCATTCATTTAATGAAAACATCTATCATCCATCATAATTCCAAGGATTTATGTAGATTTTTTCCTACCAAGTTTATAAGCAAGTTTATAGGCCTCATGATTCCAAGAAAATAAATTGCCAGTTGTTACAAGTTGATGAGGTGAATACACAGTAGAGTTGAGGTATATTTAATTGAAATTATATCAACTAATAGTGGATTCTCATTTGCATGTATTTATTTAATGGCAAAATCATAAATATCAGTTGCAAGAAACCATCAATAGGACTAAAAACCCATAATGTTGAATCATAAACCTCTCAAAGAAAAACAATGATACTGTAAAGGACTATATATAGAATACCCTACAAAAAGTATTTTGACTCAATTTACGCATTTACTGTATGTTTGTTAAATTAACTGGATTTATAATAATATTGCAAAAAAGACCCTATCCAGTGCTTATGCACTTTTTCAAGTAAATTAAAGATGAATGCAAAATTAGCATATTTTATATTTTTCTTCCCTCATTAAGAATTCCATTAAAATTAACTCTGCAAAAGTTTTAAAAAATAGTAAGAATAATTAGTTGTCTCTGACAGATAAATGAATTTTAAGGTCAATTATACGGATATAACGTTAGCAAAGCTCCTTTCCTGTCCTGTTTTTTTGTTAATGTGCTGGCCTTTATCCATATTTGGCAAATTTGTGACTTTTTAAGTAATACAGGGACTTGAGCGAGTGTCCTGGGAAGAATGAAAAGAGTCGTTAATGCATTAACATTAGCAATTTGCCAAGTTCTACTCCATTCCATTTGTCACCACGATTCTAATTATACAGCCAATCATTTCTCATTATGTTGTCATCAGGTGATAGCATTTGCATTCGTCAGATCAAGTAAACATGCCAGATAGCATTGATTATTGTTGCTGCATGTGCACAAGGGCTAAGTTTATCGGTTTCACACCACCCTTTATTTGAAAGAGTCATGCCAGTTAACTGCTTAGGTTTTATATCTCAAAAGAGTGATAGTGATAGTGGCAATTATTTATTTATTTATTTATTTAGTTATTTAGTTATTTGTCATATTTGTCTACAGCCCATCTCACATGCAACGACTCTGGGTGGCTTACAGATAATAAAATGACAAAACACTAAAAACACTACAATATAAGTATAAGTATAAATACATAAAAATACAGATAAAAATATAAAAATACAAAATATGAAATATAAAATATAAAATTCATATTTTAGATGGCAATAAGATCTTATCCTTGGCACCATCATGGTGCCAACCACCCCCATTAATGGCTATCCCCCCTCCCACCCCAAGCAAGGTGGCATAACCATGTCTTAAGCCCCTTCCGGAAGGCCAGGAGAGTGGGGGCCTGTTTACTTCCGGGGGTAACTTGTTCCAAAGGGCGGGTGCCATGGCAGAGAAGGCCCTCCTCCTGGACCCTGCCAATTGACACTCTCTCATGGACAGGGTCTGTAACATGCCCTCTCTGCCTGACCGGGTGGGACAGGTCGATGTAAGAGGGGTGAGGCAGTTCCTCAGGTAACCTGGACCCATGCCATGTAGGGCTTTAAAGGTAATAACCAACACCATGAATTGGACCTGGAAGCAAACTGGCACCCAATGCAGCTCGCGTACCAGTGGTGTTATATGTGTCCTCCTTGGGGCTCCCAAAACTGCTTGCGCGGCCATGTTCTGAACCAGCTGTAGTTTCCGGATACTCTTCAAGGGTAGCTCCATGTAGAATGCATTGCAGTAGTCTATATGGGAGATGACCAGGGCATGAGTGACTGTTCGGAGGGACTCCCGATCCAGGAAGGGGCATAGCTGGCACACAACATGAAGCTGTGCAAAGGCTCCCCTGGTCACGACTGCCACCTGCTCTTTGAGCAGGAGTTGTGAGTCCAGGAGAACCCCCAGGTTCTGCAGCGGGTCTGTCTGGGGCACTGCAACCCCATCCAGAACCAAAGATCATAAATTCCCAGATACCTGGGAGCCCCTAACCCACAGCCACTCCATCTTGCCAGGGTTCAGCTGAAGACTGTTGTTCCCCATCCAGACCCCTACAGCCTCCAGGCACCGACAGAGGGTGGTCACAGCATCACTTACATCACCCGGGATGGAGATGTATAGTTGAGTATCATCAGCATAATTTATTTATTTATTTATTTTTATTTATTTATTTGATTTGTATGACCGCCCATCTCCCCCCATGGGGAACTCTGGGCAGTTCACAATAAACAAGTTAAAATAAAATCTAAAATATCTAAAATCACAGTTATACAAAAAATACATATTCTAAAATCCAGATGGTGATGGAATAAATTAAAAGAAGGACAATTATAAAATTAGGGGACTAACCACCCCCATGAGGAACTATCTCTTCCTCCTTCCCACGCCAGGCAGCAGAACCAGGTCTTCAGCTGTTTCCTAAAGGTCGGGAGGGAGGAGATCTGTCTTAACTCTGGGGGCAAGGTGTTCCATAGAGTGGGCACTATCACAGAGAAGGCCCGCCTCCTAGACCCCATCAGATGGCATTCTCTAATTGATGGCGTTCGTAGCAGGCCATCTCTGAATGACCGAGTAGGGCGGGTCGATAACATTGGGATCAGACGGTCCCTCAGGTATTCTGGCCCCATGCCATGTAGGGCTTTAAAGGTGATAACCAACACCTTGAATTGTACCCGGAAGCAAACTGGCACCCAATGCAGCTCACGGAGCAACGGTGTTACATGTGCAGATCTCGACGCACCCAAAATTGCCCGCGCGGCCGCGTTCTGCACCAGCTGTAGCTTCCGGATAGTCTTCAAGGGTAGCCCCATGTAGAGCACATTGCAATAATCTACATGGGAGATGACGAGAGCATGAGTGACTGTACGGAGGGCGTCGCGATCCAGGAATGGGCGTAACTGGCGCACTAACCTAAGCTGTGCGAAAGACCTCCTAGCCACGACTGCCACCTGCTCTTCGAGCAGGAGTCGTGAGTCTAGAAGGACCCCCAAATTACGCACCGGTTCCGAACGGGGCAGTGCTACCCCATCGAGAACCAAAGATGATAATTTCCCAGAAGACGCTAAGCCAACAATCCACAGCCACTCGTTCTTACCAGGGTTCAATTGAAGCCTGTTGTTCCCCATCCAGGCCCTCACAGCCCCCAGGCACTGGGACAGGGTGGACACTGCATCACTTACCTCACCAGGGATGGAGATATGCAATTGAGTATCATCTGCATACTGATGATACCTCATCCCATGGTGACGGATGATCTCGCCCAGCGGTTTCATGTAGATGTTAAATAGGAGAGGAGAGAGAACTGAACCCTGCGGCACCCCGCATAGGAGCGGTCGCGGGCTGGATCTCTCCTCTTCTATCACCACCGACTGGGAGCGGCCCCGGAGGAAGGAGGTGAACCAGCATAAAACTATGCCGCCCACCCCCAACTCCCTAAGCCGCCCCAAAAGGATACCATGGTCGATGGTATCGAAAGCCGCTGAGAGATCTAAGAGAGCCAGGATGGATGCACTACCTCCATCCCACTCCCGCCAGAGATCATCCATAAGCGCGACCAATGCAGTCTCCGTCCCATGTCCCGTCCTGAAACCTGACTGGAAAGGGTCTAGATAATCCGCTTCATCCAGGGTCCTTTGAAGTTGCAACGCCACCACTTTCTCAACCACCTTTCCCAAAAAGGGAAGGTGGGAGACTCGACGAAAGTTGTCCAGGATGGTAGGGTCCAGGGATGGCTTCTTGAGGAGGGGGTGCACCAATGCCTCCTTGGAGGCAGTCAGAACCACCCCCTCCAACAAGGATGTATTAATCATAGCCTGGACCCATCCACCTGTCACCTACCTGGCCGATTTTACCAGCCAGGAAGGGCAGGGATCTAAATAACATGTGGTGGAATTAACAATTCGAAGGATCCTATCCACTTCCTTAGATCCAACAGGATCAAATGGTTCCCAGATAACAGGGCAAGACCACTCTCTGGGCATCTCCCCAGACTGCATTCCACGCATGGAGTCCAACTTAGACCGAATCCGAGCGATTTTATCCTGCAGATGCTCAGAAAATTCTTCCGCACGGCCCTGCAGGTGGGTGGTCACTACCAACCTACCTAACAGAGATCAAGTAATCTTGAACAGGGCCATCGGACGGCATTCTGCGGACGCAATAAGACCGGAGAAATAATCGCGTTTCGCCGCTCTTACCGCCACAAGGTAGGCCTTAATAGCGGCTCTAGATTGTGTTCAGTCGAGTTCCGTCTTCGTCTTTCTCCAGCGGCGCTCTAGACGTCTCTTCACCCTCTTCAAGACCCTCAACTCCTCCATAAACCACGGGGAGTGACGGGTCAAATGGGGCTGGAGAGGTCACATCGGCGCGATCCTGTCCAAGGCACCGGCCACCTCCTTATTCCAGGTTGCGGCCAATGCCTCCGCTGGACCGTGCAGCAGATCTTCGGGTATTACCCCCAGCTCCCTCTGAAACCTCAATGGGTCCAAAAGTCGCTGGGGTCGGACCAATCGAATAGGTCCTGCCTCCCTGCGGAGTGGGACGGCATAAGAGAATCCTAGGGATATCAGGACATGATCTGAAATGACAATGGGGATAGTTCTAACTTTCCCCTCAGATTACTTTGCCATTGCTCTGACAAGAAAACCAAATCCGGAGTGAGTCCACTGTCTCGAGTCGGGTCCTGAATAATCTGAGACAGGCCCATGGCTGCCATGGTAGCCATGAACTCCCGAGCCGCTTCCGAGGCACGTCCCAGGGATGGCAGGTTAAAATCCCCCAGGACCATAAGCCTGGGGAACTCCACCGCCAACCCCTAGACGGCCTCCAGCAGCTCAGGCAGGGAGGTTGCTACACAGCAGGGAGGCTGGTACAGTAGCAACACTCCCAACTGTTCCCGGGCACCCAACTTGAAAAACAGGGTCTCACATCTGGATACTTGTGGAGCAAGGCCCCTGAAAGCCACCAAGGATTCTCTGATGATAACTGCCACCCCTCCTCCCCTACCCCGGTCTCTCGACTGGTGCCACACCTGAAATCCGGCTGGGCACATCTCCGAGAGGGCTACCCCTCCCTCTGGGCCCAGCCAGGTTTCAGTAATGCACGCCAGGTCCGCCCCACTCTCCGTGATTAATTCACTTATGAGAGGGGCTTTGTTGTTTACTGACCTGGCGTTGAGTAGCAGCAGCCGAAAACCGGGGCCCTCAAGGATCTGCTGTCCAGAACCTGGGATTGAACTCGGAGGACCGGAACGCGCCACCGGTACCAAACACCGGGGGCGCCTTCCCCGAAGATGGCCTGTCCTAAAGTTCCCATCACAATATCTCCTGCCCGTCACCACCTTGATCGGATTGCCCACATTATAGTCCCCAGAGTTTCCTGATCCGGTCGCCTCCACTCCCGAATCCCTCGAATACCTGGATCTAGGCAGGGGTCTCTTTCATGCATCCCTCCTTTCACTCTCCATCCTCCTGGGCAGTCGTAGGCCACCAGCGCAAGCAACTGAAGCTCTCGGCGCTGGCAAGCCCCAACCGCCCCTTCCATTCACCATCCAATCACTCATTATGCCCCTGTGGCCTCTCTCACTAACCACAAGGGGCAAACAATCATTCCTACCTACCCTATCTCTCACTCAGGGATAGGTACTCTCTCAAACGCATACAATCCTGGACCCCTCACCCATGCCTCCCACTCACGGGGGGGGGACCACACTCACACAAGAGACCCCGCAATTTCTGCCGCCCTGACAACCTGGGTGGTTGTCCTTCAGTGACAAGCAAGCAACGACTATTGAACGATCTTAATTGGTTTCAATAGTGGAGTCCAAATAAGAATAAAATAAACAAGTCCGTCTTTTCCAGAGGAACCCCAGTTCCAGGGCCAGATTTCAAGCCCACCACCGGTTCCAATTCCAGCCGGCCTCCACTGGTCAATATAGGCCTTCACAGGCCTCCCCCGGCCTCCACGGCCCCAGGCCCCACAACTCTCGAGGCCCCCCAAGTTCTTCAGTCTTTGTGGGGTCACTCTGCTGGTTCTTCGTGCCAGTTCTAATTGGCCTCCACCGGCCACCATCCCTTCTATGGCTGCTGAGGTCAAAGCTTTCACAGCCATCCACTCCGTCCTAGGGCCCCTCAGGTCTGACGGACTTGTCGGACTCCGTCACACAACGCCGCTCCATCTGGGCAGGCCACTGGTTTCCCCAGCCATCAAGCCTCACGGGTCCGCGGGTCCGGCAACTCCACTGGCCGTTACTAGGCTCCGCAGCCTCCACCGGCCGCCAGCAAGCTCCGCAGCCTCCGCCGGCCATTACTAGGCTCCGCAGCCTCCACCAGCCGTTACTAGGCTCCGCAGCCTCTGCAGCCCCCACCAGGCTCTGCAGCCTCTGCAGCCTCCAACCGGCTCCACCAAGCCCCACTGGTTGCAAGCTCCGGCAGATCCGCTGGGCCCAAAAAAGCCCCAGCTCAACACACCATCTCCGTCAGGCCCCTCCAACTCCACCAGGCCGGCGGCTCCAATGACCGGTCGCAAGACCACTGGGCTGCAACTCCACCACGGCCCCAACTGCCGAACTCTGCTCCCTGCTCCTTCCGGAGAAGTCCGCTCACCCCAACTCCCATACAACTTCTCCAGCCCCAAGGTAAAAATTGTGGAGGTATAAGGAAGCTTTTTTGGGGGTTTCCAGCTCACTTTGGGGGTTTCCAGCTCACTTCTCCCGGAGCGGTCACTGGCGTTTACTTGCGGTTGCCATCTTGGATCTCCAATTCAAGATGATCTCCAATAATGATTATACCTCACTCCATGGCAGTGGATGATCTTACCCAGCGGTTTCATGTAGATGTTAAAAAGGAGCAGAGGGAGTACCGAACCCTTCGGCACCCCGCAAAGGAGGGGTGGAGGGTCAGATCTCTCACTCCCTATCACCACCAATTGGGACTGGAGGAAGGAGGTGAACCAGCGCAACACCACGCCGCCCACCCCCAACTCCCCCAGCCGACCCAAAAGCATACCATGGTCGATGGTATTGAAAACCGCTGAGAGGTCAAGAAGAGCCAGGATGGATGCACTGTCCCCATCCCGCTCCTGCCAGAGATCATCCATAAGTGCGACCAAAGTTGTTTCCATCCCATATCTGGGCCTGAAACCTGACTGAAAAGGGTCCAGATAATCTGTTTCATCCAGGATCCTCTGGAGCTGCAATGCCACCACTTTCTCAACCACCTTCCCTAAAAAGGGGAAGTGGGAGACTCGATGAAAATTGTCCAGAATTGTGGGGTCCAGTGATGGTTTCTTGAGGAGGGGGTGCACCAGCACCTCTTTAAAGCCACCCCTTTAAAGAACACCCCTCCCCTGCAGGAATGAATTCACCATCGCCTGGACCCATCCACACGTCGCCTCCCGAGCTGCCTTCACCTGCCAGGAGGGACAGGGATCTAGTTGGCAAGTGGTGGTGTTTACAGACCCAAGGACCCTGTCCACTTCCTTGGGCCCAACAGGATCAAACTATTCCCAGGTAACCAGGGAAGTACACTCCCCAGGCATCTCCCCAGACCCTGCACCACACCTGGCATCCAACGTGGAACGAATCTGAGCAATTTTATCCTCCAGATGCCCAGAAAACTCCTCAGCACAGCCCTGTAGGTGGGTTTCTAGATCTACCTTCCCTAAAAGTGATTGGGTGATTTTAAACAGGGCCGCTGGGCAGCATTCTGCAGATGCAATAAGAGCTGAGAAATATTGACATTTTGCTGCTCTTACCACCACAAGGTAGGCCTTAACAGCAGCTCTAGCTTGTATTTGGTCGGGTTCAGTCCTTGTCTTTCTCCATCAGTGCTCTAGATGTCTCTTAATCCTCTTCAGAACCCTCAGCTCCTCCATAAACCACAGAGAGTGTCGGGTTCGATTGGGCAAGAGAGGTCACACAGGCGCAATCCTGTCCAAGGCCCTGGCTGCCTCCCTATTCCAGGCAGCAGCCAGGGCCTCCGCTGGACCGTGCAGCAGATCCTCAGGTATGTGCCAGCTGTGCCAGTTGTGCCAGCTCCCTCTGAAACCCTGCCAGGTCCATCAGTCTCCAGGAGTGGACCAATCTTATAGTTCCTGCCTACCTGCGGAGGGGGGCAGCATAGGAGAATCTCAAGGTCACCAGGATGTGATCTGACCATGACAAAGGGGACAGCTGTAACTCTCCTTTCAGATCACATTGCCACTTCTCTGACAAGAAAACCAAGTCCGGTGTGATGCCACTGTCTCAAGTCAGGTCCCGAATAATCTGAGACAGGCCCATGGCCACCATGGTGGCCATAAACTCCTGAGCCACCTCTGAGGCACACCCCAGGGATGGCAGGTTGAAGTCCCCCAGAACCATAAGTCTGGAGAACTCCACCACCAACCCCAAGATGGCCTCCAGCAGCTGAGGCAGGGAGGTTGCTATGCAGCAGGGAGGCTGGTACAGTAGCAACACTCCCAACTGTTCTCGGGAACCCAACTTGAAGAACAGGGTCTCACAACCAGCCACTTGTGGATCAGGGTCCCTGGAGGCAACCAGAGACTCCCAAATGACAACAGCCACCCCTACCCCCTACCCTGGAGTCTCGGCTGGTGCCATACTGTAAACCCGGCCAGGCACATTTCCGAAACGGGCACCTCCCCTTCAGGACCCAGCCAGGTCTCGAGAATACACAGTTGTGGATTTATTCCATATTTTTCAGAATAAAATCAGAATTGTCAAGGATTTACTTAAACTAAAAAAAAAATGAAATTGCCATAGTTAAGTGACCGGGTGTTTGAAGAAAAAAAGATTTAATTCAACCTACAGGAGCACAGTGAAAAGTAAACATTTTGTATTGTTTTAAGCTACACACAGAGCCAGGTCATACCAAATATGTATTACTATCTGATTACATTTAATCCCTATCTCTTACTCTTATTAAAGTACTGGAGACTTACGTATAGTAACACATAAGCCACACGCTATTTATCATTTCACTGAATATCAAACAGTTAAACATGAAATATAAACAAAAATCAAGTATTAAAACAGTATATTGAAGATTTCATTAAAATATATAACAAATAATTGTTGAAAAGGCAGGGGGAAGGGGGAAAAAGTCAGCACTGGCCATCTGAGAGCACTCCCCAGCAGCTTCAGTGTGCTTCACCAAGAAGCTTCCATACTTGGGTGGATATTTCCAGCTGGGAGGGTTTAGAGAGGCGCAAATCTCACAAGATGGATTCCAGCATTGTGTAAGGTTTAAGAGTGAGACACTGAATGAGCCCTCTGTAAGACCTTAGCACCCATGAACTGGCCTCAGCTGGCTAGGAAATGTGCCTTTCTATCTTAAATTTGAGAATTATCCCGTTAATCAAATGTCCAGTTAGAGAGCAGGAAGAAATAGTTTCTACCTTCCAGACTAAACAAGAGTAAGCATATTTTCTGAAATCTCAGAACATCAATCTTAGATTTTTGTCCATATATTGCTATAGTACACTATCACTCAACAATAGAAAAGAGAATTAGAAAGGCAGCAAATATAGGACGTTACTATAGTGCAGGGCTTTCCAAACTTTTCATGTTGGTGACACGCCTTTTAGCCATGCATAATTTCGTGACACACTAATGAGGAGTCCCCGCCCCCTGGCACACGTGATTGGCTGCCAGCTCCAAACCTCGCCCCCGGCCCACATGATTGGCTGCCGGCTCCAAACCACGCCCCCGGCCCACGTGATTGGCTGCCGGCTCCAAACCCCACCCCCGGCCCACGTGATTGGCTGCCGGCTCCAAACCCCGCCCCCGGCCCACGTGATTGGCTGCTGGCTCCAAACCCCGCCCCTGGCCCATGTGATTGGCTGCCGGCTCCAAACCCCGCCCCTGGCACATGTGATTGGCTCCCGGCTCCAAACCCCACCCCACATGATTGGCTGCTGGCTCCAAATCCTGCCCCCTAGCCCCCCAGTCTTGTATTGTATGTATTGTATTGTATGTAATTGTAGATCAGAGCTTTCCAAACTCTGTGTCGTGACACATTTCTGTGTCGCGGCAAGGGCCCAGGTGTGTCGCAGGGGAACCCGGAAGAGGAGGCCATGCACCACGTGCAGCCCTGCCCATCCCTTGCCGCGCCGACAGGTCCCTGCTCTGAAGGCAGCTCTTCAGCTCTTGCCGCAGAAGCCAGGTAAGTTAGCAGCCCGGTAGGGCTGCAACTGGGGGGGAGGGTGCAGGGACATGACTAGGCTGCCACGCTGGGGGGGTGGAGGTGCAGGGACCGCGAAGTGCGGTGGCCAGAGACATATCTTTTCCTTCCCGAGAAGTGCCATCAGCCTGAAAGCCGAGAAAGGGACGGGGAGGCGGCTCCGCTGCCTGCCTCGCATGGCCCCCGCACCATCTGTGTCTCCCCTTTCCCCTTGGCGGCAGCCCCAGCTAGGCAGAGGCGGGACTGGGCGGGCGGACAGGCGGTGCTCTCCGCCTCCGTGGCCTGGCCTGGCTCGCCGCTTCCTCCCATCACCTACAAGCGGAAGATGGCGGCGGTCTGACGCGCGGCTCGCAAGAGCAGAGCGGGGGCCGAGCCGAGGGAGCCTGCCGGTGGCTCCGGCCCAACGAGAGGGCTCCCGGCGCTCCAGGGAAACCCAGCGCGGGTGGCGGGGATGGGGCAGAAGCAGGAGAGGAGCCGCCGGCGGGAGCATGGCACGAGGAGTGCCTCGCCGGTGCCTGCCCGGCTTCCACCGCACTTTGTCGGAGAAGGTAAGACGCCGTGCTGGTGGGCGGGCGGCTGAGAGGCAGGCGGGTGGGCAGGCAGGGTGTCGCCTGCAGCGGGCTCATCTAACCATCCTTCCCGGAGCTGCTGGGGCCGGATGGAGCCGTGTGGGACCGGCATCGCTCCTTCCAGCGGGCGCTCCAAGCCCAGCTGTTCAGCCATCGATCAAGGATCGATCAGGCCCAGGGGCAGGGCTGGCCAGGGGGCTGGGGGGAAGAGGGAAGACAGGTCCCTGTTGCCTGAGACATCCTCATGCATCCTCCCCCCCTCCCCCCACAATATGGCAGCAATAACAACCACAGCGACCACCACCTGCCGCGAAGGCTGTGGCAGAAATGGATCCAAGTGCGGAAAGCTCTTCTGGAGAGTGGAAAGTGCAGGATCCCTGCTCTTTCTTGGGGCTTTCCTTCTCTTTCGGGCCCTGCTTGTTATTGCTGCCATATTGTGGGGGGAGGGGGGAGGATGCGTGAGGATGTCTCAGGCAACAGGGACCCGTCTTCCCCCCAGCCCCTCGGCCAGCCCTGCCCCCGGGCCTGATCGATCCTTGATCTATGCCTGAACAGCTGGGCTTGGAGTGCCCGCTGGGAGGAGCGATGCTGAGTCCCCCACCGCTCCATCGGGCCCCAGCAGCTCCGGGAAGGATGGTCAGATGAGCCCGCTGCAGGCGACCCCCTGCCTGCCCGCCCGCCCGCCCCTCAGCTGCCCGTCCGTGGCATCTTATCTTCTTCGATGAAGTGCGCTGGAAGCCGGGCAGGCGCCAGTGAGGCGCTCCTCTTGCCGCGCTCCCGCCGCGCTCCCGCCGGTGGCTCCTCTCCTTCCGCCCCGTCCCTGCACCGGGAGCCCTCTAGTTGCGCCAGAGCCGCCGGCAAGCTCCCTCGGCTCGGCCCCAGCTCAGCTCTCGCGGGCCGCAGGCCGCACATCAGACCGCCGCCATCTTCTTCTCGTAGGCGATGGGTGGAAGCGGCAAGAACGCCGCCTGTCTGCTCGCCCAGTCCTGCCTCTGCCTGGATGGGGCCGCCGCCAAGGGGGAGGGGGAACCGCAGACGTGGGTGGTGCGGGGACCATGCGAGGCGGGCAGCGGAGCCGCCTCCCCGTCCCTTTCTTGGCTGCCAGGCCGCTGGCACTTAAAGATATGTCTCCGGCCGCCGCGCTTCGCGGTGCCTGCATCCCCCACCCCCACGCACGGCAGCCTACTTGGGTCTCTGCACTCTCCCCCCCCCCCAGTTACAGCCGTACCGGGCTGCTAACTTACCTGGCTTCTGCGGCGAGAGCTGAAGAGCTGGCTTCAGAGCAGGGACCTGTCGGCGCGGCAAGGGATGGGCGGGGCTCCACGTGGTGCATGGCCTCCTCTTCCGGGTTCCCCCGCGACACACCTGGGCCCTTGCAGCGACACAGAAATGTGTCGCGACACACAGTTTGGAAAGCTCTGCTATAGTGGAAGGCTTAGATTTGAGCTGACTACACCACAAGCCCAAAACGGCATGGATAACCAAGTATTTGTGTCCCTGTATTTGTGAGGTCCATAGACACATAATTCAGCTGTGGCAAATGCCTCATGTATCCCCTAATTGTTCCTCATTTAAATCCAGAACAGTGCTTGCCTCTTTCACGCAGTGCAAAAGAGCAGTTCACCTGAAAGAAGGAGCAAAGCAAAGTGGTAATGTTTTCCCTAAAACTGACTGGAAACAAAAAGGTCTTCATTTGTCTGTGGGAGATCAACAGGGAAAAAGTTGTTGAAATTTCACGCAGAGGGGAGTTCCATTTCATAAGGCCACAATACCCGTAAATACCTAGCACCACTGATCAAAAGAAGCCTGCGAGTTCTTCCATGTGTTCCTCTTTTAATGAGACATCTGTATACTTGCAGGTATTTAATGCCTTTTTGAGTGCAGCTGAGTAGAATTGGCTATCAAAATAGGACTATTTACTTCTTACACAAGGAAAATAAACACAATGCAATGAAAAAAACCTATGCAATAAGTTTATGTTCAAGTATTGAGTAGCTCTTCAGTAGCTGCTCAAGGGTGGTCCACATTTTAAGAACCATATCAGGATGGCTCTTAGACATTGTTCTGTGCCACAGAGACACATTGTGGGAGAAGCAAAACAGAGACCATCAGCTTAGGGCAAACAGGACACAACTTCATTAAAAGAAAAAGAAAAAAAAAGCAGTGGAATGACCCAATATTCAGCCTGGCAGATTCCCCCCTCCTTTTTTTCTTTTTTCTTTTTTCTTTGCAATGCCTAACTTAGCCTTGTCTAGTCTAGCTCTACCCAAATGTGTTGGATTACAACTTCCATAATTCCCTAGCCATGGAGAGCAGCAGTCTGGGGAGGTTTAGAATATTTTCAACTGGCTGAAATTCTATCTGGCAAAATTCAACCTACTGTAGAATTAGATCCAATAAATTTCATTGGGCCCCTACTAGTATGTTCTTCAATAAAAGCAGACCTACCTATAGGTTGTCCTCTCCTTGCAAGGGTCCTGCCATCCCCTATTTCAGTAATATATTCCTCTAATACCCCCTTTATGTTAGAAGCTTCATTTTCAATACTTGTCTTTCTGCCATAAGAGAGGATCAACAAGTTTAATTCCTTTTCACCAATATTGTGCCACCAACTCTGAAATCCCAACCCTTCCTATAATAAATCTGAGGCAGCAACCATAATGGAAAAATGCTTGGGAGATGGGAAAAGGAGAGGATAAGGCATTTTCTGAGGATGGATCACTTGAAATTATAATTCTTGTTTACAAGAACTGGCTACCAGATGTCATGAGTTAATTCATGACTCTATGCTTAATTCTATACATACAGTATAAAGCCCATAGGCAAAGTGTGTGCAATACACTAGTATCCAATTCTACAATGAGAATTATTCAGCCCTATAAAAAAATTTCACTGTGAGAAGCTGAACACTAAGGTGTTGCTATCTTGTTCTAAAGAGCATGAAGTGGGAAGTCAGATATTGCCTCACTGAGGAGCTTGCTCAATAGGCAAGCTATTATTTCCACGCCTCATCGTTCCCCCACCTCTGGTGATAATGTTACTGAAAATAACAGTAGGAAAACAACTGCCTTGGATTCAAAGAAAGCTAGCAGAAAGAGCAGATGCATTACTGCTCTTCCCTGAAATGTTGTGCAACAGTGGTAGAACACTTCTCACATTGCTACAGCGTATGCTGTATTATGATACAGAATAAGAAAACATGATTACAGGCTGAGGTATATAAACTCTAGTGCAGAGCTTTCCAAACTGTGTGTTGCAACACAAAAGTGTGTCGCCACACACAGTCTGGTGTGTCGCCACACAACCCGGAAGTGCTGATCATCATCAGCGCTTCTGGGTTTTCCCGCGGCGACACACCAACTGCAGCGCGCAAAACCCGAAAGCGCAGCAGCGCTTCCGGGTTTTTGCACGCTGCTGCACTTCCGGGTTTTCCCGCGGCGACACACCAACGCCGGTTGGTGTGTCACCGCGGGAAAAACTTTGGAAAGCCCTGCTCTAGTGGATTATAAAGGCCTTGAGAATGAATTTATTCTGTAGATTTGGTGGCATTTTTCAATGTAGCATCTTTTTCCTTAGTCATGGCAGAATAACTAACATCTGGTACAACCCAGTGTTTTTACCTCCAATACATTTTGATATAAAATAATTTAAAATGTAGTTTTATCACACAAAAAAGAGGCAGTTTGTTCCCCTTGTTCTTCTTTGATGCTTATACTGTAGCACTAGCATCTTTGCATCTTAGGCCTACTCAGACCACCCTAAATAAATGGCAAACAACTGAAATCAAGTGACAAAACTGTTTTTATTCCTTGGTTAATAACAGAAACATATGTGCTCAGCATACATGGCCTTCTGCTTCTTCTCCCCCACACCCACAAGTCAATGGAGAGTGCCAGATGTATGGGTAGCTTTAACAAGATTATCCCTCCACATTGCTGAAGCCAGACAATTTAGTTTGGAGCCACAGTGCCTTTTACCCTAATAATAAGATAATGTGCTGAAGGATCGTCAAATAAATTTCAATATTTTTAAATGGCAAAGTAAATCACTAGGATTGCACTAACTTGCTAATAGGAGTGCTAAAGACTAGATATTTAGGAATCTGCCTCCGAATCTAAACTCAGAACAACCGGTCAGGAGTGGGGACTTCAGCTTCATGCTTGATGCTTGCTTATACTGGCTTGACAATTAGTTGATCACCAGGAACAGCAGACTTAATCAGGTCAGCTGAACATGTCAGCCATCTCATGTGGATAGCATGGTTGGGGTATAGGGCGGTGCAAAGTATTGTGAACCATCTTTCAAAAACTGCACACTGTTTTGGACACAGTTTGAAACTTTGCTTGTTACGTGTACAGTATATCCTAGTTTGTAGCTCACCCCAATTTATCTCCTCTGCTCTAAGTTAGCCTGCCAGATCGAAAGTAGTCTTTAACATCCAGTAAATTTCAAGGTAGCTCAGTTTGCTATTATTATAAAAACCCTTTAAGTGTATGGAGGGGACATTAAGTGATCAAATAGTGATCTTAAGAAGTTGTGTAGAGAAGACAACCACTAGCCTTGTCTTCATCTCACCTCAGCTCTTTGGGTTTAGGTTTGGGTGTGAGTGCGTGTTCTTGTAATTGCACAAATGAGGAAGAAAAATGGGGAGGTTTCCTAAGCTATCTCCTGTAGTAATAGGATACCTCTACTTAAGTATGCATCTTATAATAAATTCAATAGGCCTTGCCAATTTTTGTTACCTAATAAAATTATGTCCTTCTGTCCAATTTCTGTCTCATATCTTCATTCAGACGAGGGGTTGGATTTTTGCTCTTTTTGACATCTTGTTTTAGAAAATCAGTTGGCAAACTCTTGTTTTTGGAAACAGTGAATCTTTATTTACAGGCTTCTTGCCTGTAATCAGCATTCCTATTTCCATAAAACTTGCCACCAGCTCTAAGAGATTAGGACTGCATGCCTCCAATTCTTGTGGGACAATCCTATGATGGTCAGAGACAGCCTTTTTGGGTGTCCTAGGCCTATGTGGGTTACAAATTGATTAGGGGCAGGATTTGTGGAGTGGGGACAGAATTGTATATTTAGGGAAAGTATGAACTGGGTTGAGGGCTATATATATATACAGTACCAAGGTGATGCACTGTCCCCGCTGCTGTTCTGCATAGGCTTGAACCCCTCAACCAGATAATCACAAGGACTGGATATGGATACAAGTTCAAGAGTGGAACTACCATCAGCTACATGAATGACATCAAACTGTATGCTAAGCGTGAACAAGACATCGACTCGCTGATCCACCAGACACAGATCTACAGTGAGGACATTGGGATGTCATTCAGACTGAAGAAGTGTGGCCAGATGGTAAAGAGAGGGAATGTAGTTAAGACTGATGGAGTGGAACTACCAGTGGGCCACATAGCAAACATACAGACCAACTACAAGTACCTCAGTATCCCATAGTCACATGGGAACCACAATGAGGAGGCAAGAAAGACAGCAACATCCAAGTACCACCAAAGGATAAGACAGGTCCTGAAGAGCCAGCTCAATGGGAAGCTCCACACCATCAACAAATACGCTCTGCCACTCATCAGATAATTTATTTATTTGTCAAATTTCTCTGCTGCCCATCTCATAAAGAATGACTCTGGTATAGCGAGCTGGCCAAAGGAGGACATGAAGGCTGCCGATGTGAAGACTCAGAAGCTCCTCACAATGTACAGAGGTTTCCACCCAAAGTCCAACACCCAGAGACTGTAAACCAGGCAGAAAGAGGGTGGCTAGGGTCTGGTGAGTGTCAAAGCCACTGTCCTGGGTGAGACCCAGAGCATCCAGTACATCAGTAAGAGGGCACCCAAGGTTGAGCTGCTAAGAGAATGCCTGAGGCAGCAGCAGACATGGGAGGAAGATCAAGCAGAGGAAGTGCCATGGCAAGACAAGACCCTGCATGGGATGTACCATCGACAGATAGCTGAAGTGGCTGACATTGGGAAATCCTACCAGTGGATGGAAAGGGCTGGACTAAAAGACAGCACTGAGGCACTGATCATAGCAGCACAAGAACAGGCACTAAGCATCAGATCAGGGGTCTACCATACTAGACAGGACCCAAGGTGCAGACTGTGCAGAGAGGCCTCAGAGACAGTCCAACACATAGTGGCAGGCAGGAACAGTATACACTGAACAGCACAACCAAGTAGCTGGCATTGTATACAGGAATATCTGCACAGTGTATGGGCTAGACCCTCCCAAGTCCAAATGGGAGATTCCACAGAAGGTTGTGGAGAATGACAGGGCTAAGATCATGTGGGACTTCCAGATCCAGACAAACAGGCAGGTACTGGCCAATCAACCAGACATCATGGTAGTAGACAAGGACCAGAAGACAGCGGTGGTGATAGATGTAGCGGTGCCAAGTGACAGCAACATTGGGAAGAAGGAGTATGAGAAGCTGGAGAAGTACCAGGGCCTGAAGGAGGAACTGGACAGGATGTGGAAAGTGAAGGCCAAAGTGGTCCCAGTGGTGGTAGGAGCACTCGGGGCTGTGACTCCTAAGCTGGGAGAGTGGCTCCAACAGATCCCAGGAGCAACATCGGAGCTCTCTGTCCAGAAGAGTGCAGTGCTAGGAACAGCTAAGATACTGCGCAGAGCCCTCAAACTTCCAGGCCTCTGGTAGAGGACCCGAGGTTGAGCAAGACACATACCACCCATAGGGGTGAGAGGGTGTTTTTTAAATATATATATATAATATTAACTGTATGTTGGGGCTTATACTACAGTTTCAAAATGGCAGGAAACTACACCACCAATTTATAACAACTGTGATCAGAAGTGGGTCCTTAGGTTGACCTTTGTGCTCTGTTACAGATGGCTGCCAACATTAGTGGGGTTTGGAAAAATTAACCTTCCCAAGCACTATTTTCCTCAGAATGAATGTGTATGGAATGGGAGCAATACCTGGTTATAAGCTCTATCTCAACTTCAATTGCTTCTATTAATAAACTGTGGGTTTATTCTAAGAATTTTGAGAGCATGTTGTGGGCCTCCACACAAAATGGCTAATATAGAGAGGAACTTGATGCTCCCTAATTGGTTATCATGATGGAGACAGCTATTGACAATACATTTATTTGAAAATGAATTGCAGGAGGGGAGAGGAGAGGAGAGGGTTTGCTCCCCTCTATCCCTTTTAGATCTCTAGAATACTCTCTGTTCACCACTGTCTTTTTTCCCTTCATTGCTAGGGACACTCTTCTCAAGAATGGACTGAGCTATACCGGTAGTTCTCATTTAGTGACTGCCTCATTTAGAGACCGCCTCATTTAGAGTCTGTTTGAAGTTATGATGGTGATGAAAAAGTAACTTTACGACCAATCCTTGCATTTACAACCAGGTCTGTAAAGCAAAGGAAAGCTGAAGTAAGATCATAAGCATAGTCATGGTTTCACTTAGTGACTGTTTCACTTAACAACAAAGTTGCTGGTCCCAATTGTGGTCACTAAATGAGGACTACCTGTAGTCATCAGTGGTTTTTTATGTCTAAGAACAGAGACCAGATGATGATAATAGAAATTAGCATTTTGCTTTGCAGTATGACCATTTCTCTTTTTTAACATTAAAATAATCTATTTAAAGAAAGGTCAGGTGGGCATGAAGAATATCCCTGAGCACATTGGTACCCCAGATACCACACTAAGGGTGCATATTTATAATGTTCAGGCTATTCATGGGACCAATGAAAGCACTTGCTCCTATTATCCCACTTCTCCCCCCCATATGCATATTTAATCTATCCAGATTGTCACACACAAACTGTTGAAATTGTTCTCCTATGTCAGGCAAAAAGAATAGAGACCATCTGGCATCCTCCTTGAATAGTGTGGCTTGAGTAACTGAAGATCACTAATGGCAGGAAGCAGCTAGCTGTTTGCGTGGAAAAGTCACTACAGTACAGGCAACAACAACCACCCCACCTGCCCCTCTTTGATTATTTTAAAATTAATGTATAATAGAAATCTAAGCATACAACATAAAATAATAGTTACTGTATCAGCTTGGAAAGTATATAACATTAGATGAAATAAATAAATTACTATTGTACATTAAATATTATACTAGTAAAAGGTAAAGGTTTTCCCCTGCACAGTTGTGTCCAACTCTAGGGGCCGGTGCTCATCTTCATTTCTTAGCCGAAGAGCCAGCGCTGTCCAAAGACGCTTCCACGGTCATGTGGCCGGCATGACACGTGCAGAATGCTGTTACCATCCCACCGAAGTGGTACCTATTTATCTACTTGCATTTGCATGCTTTCGAATTGCTAGGTTGGCAAGAGCTGGGGCGAGTGCGGGAGCTCACTCTGTCATGCGGTGCTTGGGTCTTGAACCGCCAAACTTGTGACCTTCCGATCGACAAGCCTGGCATCTTAACCACTGAGCCATCGCACCCCTTCAAAATATTATTTAACTTTACTGAATTGTTATAACGTCTGCAAGATTAAATTTATAGGAAGTTCTTGCAATGTTGTTTATTGTCAGGAGCGTTCACTGAATTTTGCCAAATCCTGAACTACTTTCAGATATACATTAATCAAAGTAGGGCTCCTCTGAAATGGCCTGAATCTGATCTGAAGCCTTCTGCAATATTGTTGATGATTCAACACATCCATTGTTTCCCAAGCTTTTCACAACTCTGCCAAACAGGAAAACAAATGGTAACACAGATTCATATTCAGGCCCCAAGTCTAATGAGGGGGCTGCAGAATAGTAGAGGTGAATCAGGATTTTTTTCCAGCTTAGATTCTGAATTGAATCTTGGCATTGGGCACATTCCTACCAAGAAGCTGCTCATTGTTTCCAGAACTCCCTAAGAAAATATTACAAAGCTTCAGAGTTATCGCTCTAAGCCAATGGTTTTTAATTCAGATAGTATCTTTCCGGACTGTTTCAAGATGCACCTGCCCACCAGTATGTCAGGCAGCCCAGACCTTCATTAAAATATTGGCAAGCCATTGACTCTGGTAAAGACAAAGTAGATGAGCTTTGGGCACAGTCAATTATGAGGAAGGTTAATTGGAAAGAGCATTCATAAGAGATTCACAAGACACTTTTGCTCATGGTCAGGCAAAACTGTTATCAGATGTCTGCAGAAGTTGTTACCTGGTAGATGCAGAGAATTTCAGCCACATTTAGGCTGATTCTGACACCAGGCTTGTTGATCGGAAGATCGCAAGTTTGGAGGTTCGAATCCCTAGCCTCGCATGACGGAGTGAGCTCGCGCACTAGCCCCAGCTCTTGCCAACCTAGCAATTCAAAAGCATGCAAATGCAAGTAGATAAATAGGTACCACTTCGGTGGGTAGGTAACCGCGTTCCGCGTGCATCATGCCGGCCACATGACCGTGGAAGTGTCTTCGGACAGCGCTGGCTCTTCGGCTAACAAACAAAGATGAGCACCGGCCCCTAGAGTCAGACACGACTGTGCAGGGGAAACCTTTACCTTTAATGTTCATGAAGTCATGCAGCATCAAAAGGCAGCAGAAATCATGTCTGCTGTTTTGGAATCTTTGCAAGTTGAACTCAGAAGGGTAGGAACTGGCTCTGGTTGCTCATATTGAATGAGCCTGAGCATGAATCAATATTCTGGGACTTAGCAAGGAGGAACTCAGGCTTCTGCTAAGAACTGCCAAATAAGTTAATTCATGATATATAGTAGTGTAAAACTGTTTCTTTCACAATCCTGATGCCAAAAGGCTCTGATGTGAGCTACATATGGTGATAATTTCTCTGTTTTTTCCTCTGTTGTTGCTTTTCCTTTATCACATATTCCTTGTCACCTATTACTATTATGGCTAAGGTTAATTAAACATAATCAATTTGATTTGTTCTTACCTTCTTAAGATTTGCACATGCACAAAATGTATTGATCTTTCCTAAAAGGATTCTGTACAGTCTTGCATACAACCAAAATCTCCAGGAAAAGAAGTATTCTCCTTGAAAATCTATTATAGGCTACAGATTTAAACAGGCAAAACTAAATCAGCTCAAGGTCTTTCCAGTGTCAAATAACAAAATTACCCATGCCTGGGAATCATGTGTCTCTAGTTTATGCTTGCCAAGGCTTTACTAATGGCTCTTTCTAAGATTTGGCTTCCCACAATTGTGCCCAGCTGTGTTGAATAGCTCCTGCCCTTATGCTGGCAATAGGCTAAAGCCAGCTGATACTCAAATGCTTTGTGCCATATACAATCAAGGCAGCCAAACCCACAACTGCAATTTTAGTGTTTTCACTTTTTCCTTTGGTATCAAAGTAGATTAAAAGGCCTGTCATATTTGTTTTTACTGTATTGATCATGCAGCTAGATGTTAGTACAGAAAGCCATGTTCCTGTTTGATTAAATCATTCTCTAATTAAATCTATATTTGAGATTACCCCCAGGTACAGATCCTTCTGAAGACTAGATCAGCCAGTTCTACAATGATTTGATTTTTAAAAACAATTATATGATATGGAAAAACTGTTTAATATTTATGTTAACATAAAAAGCACAAAGAGATTCTAATTCTACAGGGTCATTTTTGAATGTATAAGTACATTAGAAAATGCTTCACAGTGATTATTTTTGTCCAAAGCAGGAGAGCATTTAACTATTCAGCTTTACAACTGTTTTGTACCTCAGACATATATGGTTGAATGCCTTCCCTAATGTAATACTTTAGGGAAACCCACAGAAATCAGCATGTCTTAAAATACAACTAAATAAGGATCCAATTTAATGTTAAAAGGGGGAAAGGTTGGGAATGCAGAATGTCTCTATTTCCTGGGGGTATATTAATACAAGACATGATACTTCCTGGAATAAGTAGGCCATGGATTATCATGCAAATGGTTGCCACTTTGAACTAATTTCCATTACCCACTGTAAATCACTCACATACATGTAATACCGATAACAATTTGCAGGGAGTTCCCAAGGAATTTTCCTATAAGAACTATGATCCAGCTACAATCTGTTCAAGCATCAATATATTGTGCATCATTTCAGGTCATGTTCATTGGATCTTTATGAAGCAATAAAAAATGATTATCTGGAATTAGCCTTCTCCAAAGTTTCCTACATAATAATATTACATTTATGGCTGACTGAGGTTGTCCTTCTCAATCTTGGCCCAGTCATTCAAAATGAGCTAGGAGAGGTTAAGAAACAATTGCATTTTCCCAGGGAATTTCATTATATATTACTACAAGATACCTGGCCTTACACTGGTACTAAGATGTCCCCAGTGGCCAAAGATTCAGACCTGCAAAAACTCCAGATTCACCTATCAAGGTAGGTCCATAGTAGTGGATGACTATAGTTGGAAAAACAGCAGAAAAGCTGAAGTTTCAGACAGCATTTGATTTATCATTTTCTCCAGAGTGACAGTAATCCACATTTTCCTCAAAACATTTCTTTCTCTCTCCCCACTTTTTTGTTTTGTTTCATTTTCATGAAACATGATTCAGTTTTATTTTAATTTGCACGTTTACTTCTCTCCATGATTACAGGAGCTTGAAAAAAAGTAATAAGTTAACTTTGTGCAGTGTATAATAACTGTTCTATAAAGTCAAGTAGACAGCTTTAGAGGGCTGTTGCCAAGCTACTACTCATTTGAAAAGTGAAGCATCTGGTTTGACTTAATTGCTGAACTTCTGCAGCAAATCCATTTTCTGTGCTCATAAAAAACTATACAGCTGCTTTCTTCCCTTCTTTTTTTTTAAGGACATGTCAGATGGAAATGATCTACAGTATTGTGTGCTCTTAGATAGTCAGGACTGTGCTAAAATAAATCCACATACTGAGGTTCTGCATCACAAGAAAAATGAAATATATTATCATTCTACATGATGTAACAGCAAATTTGCATCTATTAGGGATGTGGTTTACATAAGTTGTTCATTTATATGTAGCCTTCGGGGGCAGTGTTAACAGAGCTGAAGTTATATAGAGTTTGGCCTCCAGAAAACTTCATTCACAAAGAGCATTTTAATTTCTTTGATTAAAATGTTTAAATCAAAGGAACACATTCAGTAGCTGAACTGAAATTATTCATCATTAAAATACAATCCTTTCCACTTGCAGGAAATCAGGATAAAGTCAAAAATTAGAATCAGGATGCACAATGCCCCTACTTGCAAGCTGGTATCTGCCATAGATACCTTTCTATTCTTCCATTATACCAAATGGAATTCCACAAGCACCGAACACCTTAAATGTATAGTTGGATATTTCTTTGCTTAAAGGTAAAAGGTAAAGTTTCCCCCCGCACATTTGTGCAGTCGTGTCCGATTCTAGGGGCCGGTGCTCATCTCCATTTGTTAGCCGAAGAGCCAGCATTGTCCGAAGATGCTTCCATGGTTATGTGGCTGGCATGACGCACGCGGAACGCTGTTACCTGCCCACCAAAGTGGTACCTATTAATCTACTTGCATTTGCATGCTTTTGAATTGCTAGGTTGGCAAGAGCTGGGGCTAGTGTGGGAGCTCACTCCGTCACGCGGGACTAGGGATTCAAACCTCCAACTTGCGATCTTCCGATCGACAAGCCTGGCGTCTTACCCGCTGAGCCACCTCGCCCCTATTTCTTTGCTTACTCTTTGTCAAAAATATAAATCTATTTTCTATAATTCTTACAAACAGTGCAAAGATATTACAAATGCATGAAATTTCTGAATAAGACCTTATAAATGCATGAAGTTTCTGAATTCTCAGAAATGTCAGTATAACATATTTTCTTTCATATAATTCTTATTAGTCCTGTCAAGTAGAATTTTCACAGATTACAGTATTGATTTTAGCTTTATACATATAAAGCAAAGATAATACAAACACTCCCTCAAGTTATTATCTTATGCTGAGACAGAGAGAAGAAAGAAGAAGTTCAATCCAATTGGGATATCTTGTAAATACTTAAAGGTAATTGCTAAAGGTATTTACTAACCTCATTTGGCCAAAAAGAAAAAAGAATGGATAATGTTTTAGTTCCATAGCTAATTAAAATTTTGAATACTTATACTTATCCTTATACATCTCTAGTCAGAGGCAAGTTCTGCTATATTTAATGGGATTTTTTCCCAGATAAATTGGCATAGGACTATACAGGTAGTCCTCGCTTAATGACCACAATTGGGACCGGAATTTCAGTTGCTAAGCGAAGCAGTCATTAAGCGAATCTGACCCAATTTTATGACTTTTTTTGTGGTGGTCGTTAAGTGAACCACTGCAGGCGTTAAGTGAACCATGGGGTCTTTAAGTGAATCACGTGGTTTTCCCATTGATTTTGCTTGCCAGAAGCCGGCTGGGAAGGTCGAAAATGGCGATCACGTGACCACAGGATGCTGCGATGGTCATAGATGCGAACTGGTTACCAAGCACCCAAATTGTGATCACATGACCACAGGGATGCTGCGACGGTCATAAGTGTGAGAACTGGTCATAAGTAATTTTTTTCAACACCGCTGTAAGCCCGAACCATCACTAAATGAATGGTCGTTAAGTGAGGACTACCTGTAGCTATTTATCATTGTTTATCATACTCACAAACTCTGATTCCTCTAGAGCAGTGTTTCTCAACTTTGGCAACTTGAAGATATGTGGACTTCAACTCCCAGAATTCCTGCTGGCAGGGGGAATTCTGGGAGTTGAAATCCACACATCTTCAACTTGCCAAAGTTGAGAAACACTGCTCTGGAGTAAGAGTAGCCTGTACTGGGGGGCTTCAGTACAGCCTCCCAATCCTCTGGAAGGCCATAGAAATCCATGGAGTGATATTGTGATATTACCAGGAAGACCATAGATGAACTTTTAATTCTCCTATTTCCACCCTTAAAATCTCTCAAAACTCTAAAAAAAATGGGTTAAAGTCATACAGCCAACATTTGGTCTATTTGCCACTGAATTTCGGTGGCCCAGTCTCAGGTGCTGAAAGCTTAAAATGGGATGCTGGGTCTAAAGAGTTCAGGCTGGCTTATATACAGCATGTCAGCCATGGAACTTTACCATTTGATTCATAATTTGCAAAAGAAAAAGAAAAAAAATATGAAATTATGTCACACAAACAAACAAACAAACGTATATATATATATATATATATATATATATATATATATATATATAGAGAGAGAGAGAGAGAGAGAGAGAGAGAATTGTTAGGTTTTGGGTAGACCCTTGATGTCACTAACATTGGCTTTATCAGAAACTCCTTCCCCCAATTACTCCATTAAATAGAGGGTTTACTCTACACAATTAATTCATTTGCATTTAATGTTTACCTACTTTTAAAAGAAAAAAAATGGAAGATTAAACATAGAGGGAAATTTACACAAATTTCTAAGTAATCCTCTAACTGAGGCTCCCAATAATAGAATGCTTGTTCAAATTTGGAAAGAGAAGTAAGATCTTTCTCTGTATAACTGACAGAATGAGTGTCCATCCTTGCATTATCATCCTCATTGCAATGTTTAGTTCCTTTATCCTCTTGCTAGTTTTCATACCTATGGTATATACTTCAAAAAAGCATGATCATCAACAAAAAACAGTGAATCATCCAAAACAAAAAATGAATATTAGTAATATCCTCCTTTTAAGAACACACCATCTCTTGGATTTTTTATTTATTTTATAGTAGATTTTAGATGTATAGGTTTTTAACTTTTTATAAGATGATTGTAAACCGCCCAGAGTCTACCATGGTGGAGATGGGCGGTGATAAATCCAAATAGTAAGTAAGTAAGTAAATAAATAAATAAATAAATATCTCATATAACTTCTAGCTAAAAAGAGACCATTATGGTACAGGTCAAGACTATTTTATATGAACCAATATGTGTTGTAAGCACCACATCTGAAACCTCAATTTCTTCATGAAAAGATCCATAATAGTCCAATATATACAAAACAATATTCTTTCGATTTAATCATAACTTTAAATCTAAATAAATACTATTCTGGATGCCAAAAAACTTTTCTATTAGCTTGAATGTAGTGAACATTCCAGTACCCAATAAACCAATGCATGCCTCCTTAAACTTTTGAATATTTAATTTAGCATAATTTAACAATTTTTTGTAAATAATAATTCTGGGTTCATTATAGTTAGAGCATCTGCTAAATTCTCTATAAATTATAGAGGTTTTGAAGCATTTATAGTTCAAGGCCCCATCTAGATGTCAGAAGTATTTAGCTGGATATATTGTTACTCAGCAGCTTTTGACAAAAGTTATATATGCTAGAGCTCCATATAAGGGAGAACTTCATTGTCTGATATTACTGACTGACTTAAAGTTCTACTTCAAATATAGGGGGAGGAAGAATAATCCCATATGTTCCCAAGATCAGCCCCTCCATTATAGAAAAAATGTTGATTCAAAAATAGGCCATGAGAGGCCATCTGCTGACCTGAGACAAATCTCGAAAATTAAAACATCCTTCATTAATTGGCAACCGGATTTTCCTAAGTGAAACTCAGCGATGCATTTTGAAAGTCTAATTACAGTGTGTCTGAAGCAATTCAAAGGGTAGGTCATCCCTACAGATAGAAAGAGTCATGGGAATAGGTATTTGGATGAATAGGAGAGGATAGGTAAGTATGTGTGACAGAGAAGAGATTTCAGCTCCAACAGTTGTTCTCATAATGCCTTGAGAAGAGAAAAAAGTCCTTGGACAACAGAAGAATTCCAACCCTAATAGTAATAATTAAAAAATCCTCCACTTACTATAGCATTTTAAATGTACAATGCTATGATTACCTTATTTTCCTTTGCTTATGTGTAACAAATAATACACAATGCAGCATACTTTATACAATATTAGCCCTCTAGCCTCAACTAGATTTTAATCCATACAGCATTCAAAAAGCTGAGTTTTTTATGCATTACTTGAATTCTATGTAATTTTGATATTACCGCAGCCACTAAATGTCTCTGTTGAGTATTTCAAACCTTATGCACACAAAAGCTTCTTTCAAGCTGCTTAGCTTTAATAAATCTCAGACCCGTCAACTTGATCAATGAGCATTTGGCTCCCTGCCTATCACAAAATGACTATTGAAAATAGCAATTATCTTTTTAAAATATATCATTTGACTTGTCTGCACAGAAAAAAATGGTTGATCTTAGTACTATACTGGTGCCACAGTTGTGATTCTAATCATACCAGATTTCACTTTGTCCATGACCTCATCATACTGTAAATGTTTTTATTTATTATTTACCACTTTCCCATAGGAGTCTTTTAACAATGTACACAGCAATTCACTTCTTCCATGATGTCTGCAAGAAGTAAGCCATTAATGCCTAGCATTTAAGCCATTAGTATATTAGCTCTTATATTTTTGACCATCCATATGCTTAGATGCTATGTGCTTCTTAAGTGCTGATAGAAATGCTACTTCAGCAATTTACCTGCCAGACAAAATTACTTCCATGTTGTTAGTGCCCAATGTGGCTCTGATACTATTTGAAATAAAGTCCACATTACAAGGATGACTCCAAGAAGTAAAAAAGCATTATCTTAAATATATTTCCTATTACCATAGTTGTTCTCCTGCTTCCAGTTATTTAATGCAGATAACAATCAAGCTATCCTAATTATGGTCTTTGCTATTCTTTCAGACTCATAAACCACCCTTTCTGAAATTGTCCCTGCTATACTGGTCACCCACCTAATCATCATGTTTAAAAGACTACCCTTTCCTTTAAATTTGAAAAATATGTTACAGCTTATCATTTCAAAGTCAAATCCATATTTACCCATGGTGATAGAGAAGGAAGAGGTACTTAGAGGAAACTGGGTCCAGACCCAGACTTCTCATGGAGATTTTATATATGTATATGTATATGTATATGTATATGTATATGTATATGTATATGTATATGTATATGTATATTATTTATTTATTTATTTTCCCGCCTTTATTATTTTTATAAATAACTCAAGGCGGCAAACATACCTAATACTCCTTCCTCCTATTTTCCCCACAACAACAACCCTCTGAGGTGAGTTGGGCTGAGAGAGAGTGACTGGCCCAAGGTCACCCAGCCGGCTTTCATGCCTAAGGCAGGACTAGAACTCTGTCTCCTGGTTTGCTATTGGCTCCTTCCTAGGGCTGAGAGCGCGCGTGACTGGCCCAAGGTCACCCAGCCGGCTTTCATGCCTAAGGCGGGACTAGAACTCTCAGTCTCCTGGTTTGCTATTGGCTCCTTCCTAGGGCTGAGTGTGTGTGTGACTGGCCCAAGGTCACCCAGCCGGCTTTCATGCCTAAGACGGGACTAGAACCCTCAGTCTCCTGGTTTGCTATTGGCTCCTTCCTAGGGCTGAGTGTGTGTGTGACTGGCCCAATGTCACCCAGCCGGCTTTCATGCCTAAGGCAGGACTAGAACTCACAGACTCCTGGTTTCTAGCCTGGTGCCTTAACCACTTGACTAAACTGGCTCCTTGGTCACCTGATGGAGTACAAATGTAGAGTGCCTGGATTACTAGAAGACCTTTGATAACATTGATTATTACTTCCTTTTGAAGCACTTGAGGGAGCTGTAAAATGGAGGCACCATCCTCTGGTGGGTCTGCTTTTATCTTTCTGAGTGCTATCAGAAGTATTGGAGACATTTATTCAACTCCTGGAAGGTTCCATCTTTTTTCTATATGCATGGAAGGACCAGACATGAAACTGGAGCTACCTGCCACCAGTGTACTGATGGATATTTAGCTATATCCTTTCCAGCAACCAAAGTTTGGAAATTTGGAGAGTGTTTATGTATCTCCAGGCTGTAAGGGATTAGACGTCAGAAAATAAGAGGAAGCTGAATTTTAACAAGATTGAGCTGCTGCTGAATCTGGGGGCTTGATGTCAGGATTCAGGTGATACATCTTAGCTCCTGGATATAGCTTTGATGCTAGAAAACCACAAAACAACTGTGGTAAGGGGCTTTTTTTATCACTTATCTGATATACTAGTTGAATCTTTATCTGGAGGAGAGGGACCCGGGATTAGTGACACATACAATGTGCTCTTCCTGGATGGCCCTTGAAGGCAGTTCAGAAATTGCACCTGGCTAGAATTTGGCAGCATAAGTGGCACCTCTCACACATTGGGTTCTGAAATGTTAGTAACAGAAAACCCAAGCAGCGTTTTATTTAGTTTAGCAGAGTAGAAGCATCCAGCAATCAACTTGCACAGAACGCTTATAAACACTCTTCACACATTTAGTTAGTGTAAAAAGGGAAATAAAGATTGCTTACATTTTATTTGTAGATCTTGTCACAAGCAGTTTTATTGCTGAAACGGTCCCATGTGTTCAAGCGAGTTGTTCTCACCAGACCCACGCATGTGGCCCTGCTGGATGCAAGTATGAGCCACGAGGAGAGAGAAGGTAAAAACCTTCCTCCCTCGTGGAGGTCTAAGGAGAGAGAGGGGGGAAAGGAAACAGGAAGTCAATTGACTCCCACACAAGCAGTAGGGTTAGGCCTAACATAGAAGCCCCTCCTTCATGTTTGTGTGAGACGTGCTGAGCTGAAAACCTGTTTAAATCCAACATCACACGTGTCACATCACCCTTGCTGAAACACCTACACAGGTTGCCAGGTGTTTCCCAAGTGCAATTTAATATGTTTACTATGGTATACAAACATACAATTTGCAAATATAATGTATTTCCAGGTTACCTGCAGGGCAGCCTACTTCTTTACAGACTGGCCTGCTCTCTTAGCTCTTCAACAGGGTATCTTTTTCAGGTCTACTATGGATGCATCTATCATCAAAAATATTTTTTTTCTTTTTCATTCTGGAACAAGCTACCAGGCAAATCTTATTATTACAATTTAGAAGGAATCTTTTAGCATATTATGGGCTGTATGCTGCTGGTTTACAAATATATTTCATATTCATATATTTTATATTTAGTATTAATATAGTAGAAACATTTGCACTCTTGTAATGGCTCTGAAACCATGTTATATTTCCTTGAAGAGTTGTGTTGGCTTTCTTACTCTTCCTTTCTAACAGGCCTTGATAGATAGCTGTGCCCACAGAAACAAGATAAAGTGTACATTCCAAAGATAGCTTCTCCAGAGGAAAGGCATTGTTTAATAATGGTCAAGGGGCCCTAGCAAGGATGGAAGGAAGTTCCTTATATGGAGTGATGTAAAGGAAGGAAATTCCTAATATGGAATGAGGTTAAGGTGGAGTATGGGTAACTGAGTAAGGGGTGGTATTCTAAAGGAGGAGTTGAATGGAATATATATGATGTGCTGTAAGGAGGGGGTCCTGCGCGGCTGCCCATCTAACAGCTTGCTGTCATTGCTTTTGCCCTTGGGTGAAAAATAAATAACTTAATTTCATGCAACTGCCTGTTTCTTTGGTTCCGGCTCAAAAACAAACCTGGTAAAGGATTGGAAGGACAGATACTGAAGCTGAAGCTCAAATACTTTGGCCACCTAATGAGAAGAGAGGACTCACTGGAAAAGACCCTGATGCTGGGAAAGACTGAAGGCAAAAGGAGAAGGGGATAGCAGAGGATGAGATGGTTAGATAGCATCACTGATGTAATGAACATGAATTTGAGTAAACTCCGGGAGACAGTGGAGGACAGGAAGGCCTGGCGTGCTATGGTCCATGAGGTCACGAAGAGTCGGACATGACTAAACAACTGAACAACAACAACAAAAGGAAATTAAAAACATTCTAACAATATCTATGTTTTTACTGTTTATATATTTGTATTGTTAGCTACACAGAGCCATTTGGGAGTGTGTGGTGTATATATTTGAACATACATACATGTTCATAAAGCTATTCCCTTTTGGAATAAACCACATTATGCAAAGTACAAAAGCAAAGTATGAAATAGTAAGTTAAAAAAAATTAAAGGCCTACAATTACAAAAAGAAAAGAAAAGAAAATGCAACTAAATCTAGTTTATACCCACAGTATTCACTATACCTCTTCATTCCATTCTATCCTTGCTTCTATCACATCAATACACCACATCATATATTGTCTTTTGTTCTTTAAATTTTTTATTTCTGTTTCAAGGAGCTCATAAACTCCACTCAACCACAACTTTCTGTCTTCTCCTCTCTTGACTCATTCATTCTTCCTTCATATTTATGTTTTGCAGTTCAGCTCTCATTCATTCTCTCTGTATGACCAAACCATCTCAATGTACTTCTTTTATATGGAGCGCTCATTTCTGTATTCAGTCTGCATTCATTCAGCATCCATTCACCCATTGTCCCTCTCTCTTTTTGTTTTACCATGCAGGTTTCTTAAGTTACCCATATAAACAAACTGTACAGTGCCTAAAAAATTCATATGGACTGGTTGGAAAACACCAAGTTTACAAGTACATCTGTGATGGAAAATATTTGGTACATCAATATATAGGCTGACCATATTTCCTTGAGACAAAAACGGGACATTGGGATGGCAAAATGGGATGGGGTCTTATGTAATATTCTGTATTCCTGAAAAAGACAGGGGTCCCCGCCCCCCGGTCTGCGTGATTGGCCCTGCCTGCAAACCCCGCCCCCGGTCCACATGATTGGCTCCCGCCTGCAAACCCCACCCCACAGTCCATGCAATTGGCTCCCGTCTGCAAACCCTACTCCCCTGGTCCCTCCTTTGCCTCATGCTGATAGGTGGCAGGGCTTCCTTTTCCGGGCTGCCTCCAATCAGCAGCTCCGGCTCGGATCCTCCTTCTGCGCCATTCCCGCCGGGTTTAAAAAACAGGACAAAATTAAGATTTTTATCAAAACAACGGGACGGTTGAAAACTGCTAAAAAAAAGGGACTGTCCTGTTCAAAATGGGACATATGGTCAGCCTATCAATATATGTGTTGGGGTTTGATAAACCCAGGAATTTACTTCTAGATATGAATTATACAGAGAGGCTTGATTTCTAGGTAAAAGGTGAAATATTCTGCACAGTCACCCAATTAGCAGCCATTGTTGTAGGAATGATGTGTCATGTGTGACTCATTCAACAGGTGCTTAGAGTTAGGTTGGGTGTGGTGAATAACGAGACTGACCTATAATGTGATTGGTCAGGTTCACTATATATGCAGAGAAATTCTCATTTTCCATTATTCCCATTTTACCTCGTGAAAGCTGTATCGCTGATGGTATATCATTTGTTACTTGTGGAAGTGATCTGTAAATACGTATGTATATAAAGTAAATAGGATATTTGATATAACTTCTGTTTGGAGTCTATTTACTGCATAGTATGTGGATCAATGGTGCCTAGGAGTGAGAGGCAGGCCGCTCCATCTCCGCGCGCTCCCTCTGACAGGGTTATGGGCCCAGAGGCGGCAGAGACGCCATAGACGACAGAAGGCTTTGCACTGGCTGTAGATCGGTGGATCGTGTGCAGTCTGTGAGCTGGAAGATTTGGAAGCCTATCCAGGAGTCATGTGGCTATTTGGAGTGATTTGGAGCTTTAACAGGTTCCATGCCTGTGTGTGTGTTTTTTCTCTCCTACGCTTGTTTTACAGCTGGAGGACATTCTAATAAGGTCTGTGTCTTTAATCATCAGTGTCTGCCGAGAAGGGGCTGAAGACAGATGAGCACAGCGAAGATGTTGCCGGCAGTCGGGGGAGGATTTCCTCTGGAAAGACTGAATGACAATAATTATTCGTCATGGGCATATAAAATGGAAATGTATCTTCGGCGTGAAGGGCTTTGGAGGAGTGTACTTTGCCCTGAACCAGACCTGGAAGATGAAGAAGTTGCTCTAAAGGACGATAGAGCATTGGCAAGCATAATTTTATGTCTGGAAGATAGCCAATTGTGTTATGTTAGAGACTGTTAGTTAGCCTATAAGTGTTGGGAAGCTTTAAAGAATGTTTATCTAAGAAGCTCACTGTTATGTAAGGTTTTACTAACAAGAAAACTTTATCACGCTAGATTAGGGGTATCTGATAACATAAGGGATCACCTGCATTATATGACAGGGTTGTTCCAGGAGTTGGCTCAGAGAGATATGCAATTTACAGAAGCTAACAAAGTGTATATAATTCTCAGTTCTTTAAATGAAACGTGGGATACTTTGGCAATTAGCTTTGGTTCGTTATCTGAGAATGATTTAACCATAAGATACTTATCTAGCAGGCTTTTAGAAGAAGAGCAAAGAAGAAAGCAGTGTTCTAACGTAATTAGGTCTAAGCAAAACAGTGTTTCTGTTAAGGAATGTTCTGATAAGAAACAGAAGCCTAAAGCCAAGCCGGGAAATTCCAAGCCGGGAGATGCTGCACAGCTGTCTTTAATTAGTTCAAGTGTAGAACAAAATTTAAAGGGACCATTTTTACTTGACAGTGGGGCTTGTCAGCATATAGGAAATAACAGACAGATGTTTAAGAGTTTTAGGCAGGCTGATAGAGATCATGTTACGCTAGCTAATGGAAGCATTGCATCTGTGACTGGTAAGGGATTTGTATATGTACCAGGGTTAAATATTGAATTATCAATGTTGTGTGTGCCTGAACTGGAGTACAATATAATTAGTGTGTCACAATTGGATAAACAGGGTTATACTGTACAGTTTGGTAATAATGAATGTATTGTTATGAAGGATAACAATGTTTGTGGCAAAGGTATTTTGCAAAACTGTCTTTATGAAATAGTTCAAACCAGGACAAACAGCAGCCATCATGGTGTAGCTACAATTAATAAGCCAACACATGATTCATGTGCGCACCTGTGGCACAGAAGGCTTGGGCATCCGAGTTTCAAAGTGATTGAAAAGATGTCAGAAGCAAGTTCTGGAATGGAATTGAAAAAGTGCCAAGTGTATTTGGATTGCACAGCTTGTAAGGTTGCAAAGTCAAAGGTGTTTCCTGTGAGCAAATTCAGTGATAGGAAGTCACATAAATGTTTTGAATTAGTTCACGCTGACTTAATTGGTCCATTACCAGCTACAATAGGGGGTGCTAAATATGTTTTAGTCATTGTAGATGATTACACCAGATTTGGATTCTGTTACCTATTGAAAGCTAAAAGTCAAACATTTGAAAAGTTTAGAAACTGGGTACAGTTTGTGGAACGTAGATATAGCACAAAGGTGTGTAGTTTACAAACTGACCGGGGTACAGAGTTTCTGAGTGGGAGTTTTCAACAATGGCTCAGTAGAAGGGGCATTGTGCATAGGAGAACTAACCCACATAGTTCAGCTGAGAATGGCGTGGCTGAACGTAGGAATTTGGCATTGCAGACAGTAAAGGATTCACTCATTGCTGACTCAGGGCTATCAAGAGGATACTGGGGAGAGGCAATATTAACTGCTAATTATTTAATTAACAGGTTATGGAGTGTGTCTGTAAACCAAACTCCATATTATATGTTATATGGCAAGAAGCCACCATTAGCTCATTTGAAGGTGTTTGGGTGCACTGCCTATGTTCACGTGCATAAGGAAGTACATAGGAAGGGACAGGCAAAAGCACAGAAGCTGACGTTTGTGGGGTATGAGCCAGGGACCAAGGGATATAGGTTCACTGATGGCAGGAAAGTTGTTATTTCTAGATCAGCAAGTTTTTGTGAGCACAGCAATTGGCAGAGATTACACGGGAGCAGTGAGGTTTATCTTCCTAGTCAGAGAAGTTTTGAGTTTTCAGAACGGATAGAGGCCACTGATGTGATTAAGAAGGAAGAGGAATTAACTCCTAGTGTGCCAATGATGCAGGATGCTACAGTGTTGCGTAGATCTGAGAGAGTTAACAAGGGCATACCACCTCAGCGTTATACTGAGCGTCATGTTGTGGCAACTTCAATACGTCCTTGTAATTACGAGGTTCATAATCATAATCTGTTGTCATCGGGGTTGAAACTTCTTCACACTGTTCCATATTGTTCTCATGCCACAACATGGGCAGAGTAGATGGAAAGCTGCTATGGATGTGGAAATGAAAGCCATTAATTCTCATAAGGTTTTCAAATCTACTAGGCTGCCTGAGGGGCATAGAGCAGTAGGCTGTAGATGGGTGTATAAGAAGAAAACCTTAGTGAATGGTGATATTCAGTATAAGGCTAGGTTGGTAGCACAAGGATTTTCCCAGATAAAGAATCAGACTTATGATGAGGTTTTTGCACCAACGCTAAGAGGGGAGACATTTAGGTTTGCCTTAGCAATGGCAGCAGCTGGGAATTGTGTAGTACAGCATTATGATATCACAACAGCATATTTGCATGCTGATTTGAATGAAGAGATCTATATGATTGAAGCCCCAGGTATGAATCAAAGATTGCAGGAAGAGTATACAAGTTGCAGAAAGCATTGTATGGACTCAAGCAGTCGGCACGTTGCTGGAATTTAACTTTAGATAAGGAATTACAAAGAATGGGATTCAAGTGTAGTATAGCTGACCCATGTCTGTATGTAAAGCAATGTGAAAACGATGAACAGATTTTGCTTTTGATTTTTGTAGACAATTTGTGTCTTATAGCGAAAGATCAAAGCAGGGTAATTGAATTTACTGAAAATCTGAAACAAAATTTTGATGTCAAAGATCTGGGAGAAATTAAGAATTACCTAGGCATGGGTATTCAGAAGGTTGATGGGGGTTATGTTCTAGAGCAGTGGAAGAAGATTGAAGCACTGCTAAGAGAGAACAATATGGAACAGTGTGAAGAAGTTTCAACCCCGATGACAACAGATTTTGTCATGACAGAGACTGGAGACGATGAACAAACTTCATGTGATCAAGAATATGTGATCAGTCAATAATTGGAAGTTTATTGTATTGTATTGTATAGATTTGCAATATTGTCCATCTGAATGTAATGTAGCAGATGTGATGACAAAGCCTCTAAGCATAGAGAGACATAGGATGTGTATATCTCAAATGTGTATGTCTTCTATTCTGTACAATTGAATGTAATATCTATTGTAAATTGAAGGGGTGTTGGGGTTTGATAAACCCAGGAATTTACTTCTAGATATGAATTATACAGAGAGGCTTGATTTCTAGGTAAAAGGTGAAATATTCTGCACAGTCACCCAATTAGCAGCCATTGTTGTAGGAATGATGTGTCATGTGTGACTCATTCAACAGGTGCTTAGAGTTAGGTTGGGTGTGGTGAATAACGAGACTGACCTATAATGTGATTGGTCAGGTTCACTATATATGCAGAGAAATTCTCATTTCCCATTATTCCCATTTTACCTCGTGAAAGCTGTATCGTTGATGGTGTATCATTTGTTACTTGTGGAAGTGATCTGTAAATACGTATGTATATAAAGTAAATAGGATATTTGATATAACTTCTGTTTGGAGTCTATTTACTGCATAGTACGTGGATCACTGGTGCCTAGGAGTGAGAGGCAGGCCGCTCCATCTCCGCGCGCTCCCTCTGACAATATGCAATTAAAGCTATATACTTCCCTCAATCTCTACATATGGTTATCAAAATGAACTCTTTTTAATCTCTTCTCTCCTAAGGCCCTTCCATTTCAGCATAATATATTACACATTATTTCTGAAATTATTTGTCTAAATCTTAAATTTTAAAGACCTTTATTGTTGTAAACACTTCTTTGGATTATCAATGCAAATAGAGCATATCAAATATTAGATGGTTTATTTTTAAAAATGGCCTAAATAGGAATTTCAGCCAATTGGAAGATAATTACTGATTTCTCATGCCAAAAATGGACAGAAAAGGGTTGGATGTTAGTTTTCCCAGAACAATTAATTCATTATATCAGGAAATAATGGAATCCAGTCCACAGTAGTTCATTTGTGAATACTTGCTTTTCAATTGGTACACTACTTGGCCATCAAACACCCTTGTTTTGTCTAGTTTGCCCTTACATGTGTTTATGTAAAAAATGTTTTATTTTATTGTAGATTTTGTTGCTTTAAAATAAGCCATTTTTAAAAAATTACAACAACAAGAAAAGGTCACCTGGGTCTCATGCAGAGATCAGTAACAACAAAATAGAATAGGCATACCAAATATTATTGAAATTCATGGAGTATATGATGCCTCTTAAAGAAATTACTAGAGCCTTTGTTTCATTACTAAAGAAAACAAATAGAGCATATTAACACTGCTTCCTAACACAGTCCTATTATAAATTGATCCTATAAATAAGAAATAAAATGGCCAGCCTATCAATACACACAGTGAAACTGCCCCTTCATGCAGGAACTAGGAAGGACAGCAACTTAAGACAAGGACCTCACCCACCATTCTCCTGACCTACTTCCTGGAGTGATCAGCTGCTACAACACTTCACCTTAAGGACTCCTTGGAGGAGTTATTAGAATGCACAGTAAATCTACAGAGCTATGCTGACCTCACCCAAAGGAGCCATCACAATGAGGAGCGAGGCATTGTGGGTAAGGTGGCAGGTACAGCCACCTATTTCACTGTGCTCTATGTGGCTGTTGCAACCACCTCACAATGTCTCATTCCAATGATCCCCCTTGGACCAGGGAATGGATATCTTCCAATGGTTGTCCAGGGAAAGGGAGATAGGAAGAATGAAGGTAGTTGTGGACAGTGGGAAAGTAGGCTGAGCAGCAGGCAGGGCAATGATGATGATGATGATGATGATTTATTTATTTATTTATTTATTTATTTGTTTATTTATTTGATTTATCACCGCCCAACTCCCTCAGAGGGACTCTGGGTGGTTTACAATCAAGCACAATTAATTGTAATACAAATATAAATAAAATTAGATAAACATTAAAATAAAAATAAACAATTCCAAAATATAATAAATATGATAAAATCAAGATGGTAGTATCTTCTTAAAAAAATGGAAAGGGCATTCTAGGGCCATCCTAAGGTATTAGCGATCCTAAGGTATTAGCAAAGATGGTGGCGATTCTTCCTTCTCAGCTGATGGTTACAGGTGATAGTTTTCCTCAGCTACCCTTGGGGATTAATGTCCAAGTAGAAGTACGACATGTGAATTCATTGTTTGAAATAGCAATATTTTCTGTGAGACTTCACAGGAGTGCTACTTGCAGCATTTGATCTGTGGTAGTTGACTCATGCATACATGTTTATCACCTGATGGCACATTTATCAAGTGAGGAAAACATATGTATGAACATATTCCTAGTGTGGGCCTGTAATTATTACTCTAAAGTCCAGTATAAGGTCCTTGTTTGTCACAATAGTCAATCTTACAGTAGTGCATTTGTTTCCATCAAGTTATATTTAAGCAGTGAGGCAACAGGCAGACAATGGGCATAACAAATGTAAAAAAACAGAATGTGCATAAGATAAAGACACACAGTTTGGAAGTGTTTAAAAACTGAGAATGGAAGCAATCTGAGAATTTCTTCCTCTTAGGTAGCTTACCACTGTGTAAGCCTTTCCACCCACCCATCTCCCACTCTATCAGCCAGAACATTTAGAATTAGATTGCAAAAAAAAATATCCCCATCAAAACACAGTATGGGACATTTCTGTAGGGCCTGGAATTAGAGAGAACTACTTAAGCATTCTTCTCTTTTACTTAAAGTGGGAAGAAGTACATAAAACAATGACCAAATTACTTATGCATATTACTGATTTAATTGCCTGCACTACTAAATTATATGCTCTGTTTAAGATATGTTTCAACATTTAAATCTCTACCTGGCCCCTGGAATATGCATTACTTAAGACTGTGTGGTCCCCATGGGAGGTAGGTAGGTAGATATTTCCTTGCAATATTTCAGTGATTTGAGGAGTGGGACGTGGGACATTACACAAGATCATGGAATGGCACTAAAAGCCAGGAGATTTTGTCAACCCTCTTTTTGAGACCAGTTTCTTTTTTATCCTGTTTCCATGTTTCTCAACCTTTTATGAACAGGACATTTTGCAGAATTTTCTCCAAAAATAGTCTCCTATTTTTTCAGATGCAGAAGTTGCCACTGTTGCTGCACTAGAATGGCAGAAGCTCAGGAGAATTCTGAAAGATGCATTGGTTGCTGTTAGCTATAGAATGTATAGGGCAGGGCTTTCCAAACTTTTGCCGTTGGCGACACACCAACGGCTGGCCCACAAAAAAACAGAAGCGCCAGGGCCAGTGCCGGGCAAAAACTGGAAGTGCCGGCGGCAGTGCTTCAGGGTTGTCGCCTTGGGCGGCAGCGGCTGCCCCTTCAAAAGGGCAGGCTCCGGGAACCCTGAAAATGCCCTTGGATCTGGCAGAGAGGCAAAAAGCCTCCCCGCGCACGCACATGGACGCTGCCAACCTTTCCACCGCTCAGCTCAGCTGATGCGTGGGAAAAATTTCCACCCCAACCCCCATCAGCTGTGCCGGCAGCGTGCGCGCGGGCGGGGAGGCTTTTCGCCTCCCTGCTGGAACCGAGGGCATTTCCGGGGACCCCTGAGCCTACCTTTCAAAGGGGCAGCAGCAGCAGTGGAAAGGGCAGGCTCCAGGGACCCCAAAAATGCCCTCGGTTCTGGCAGGGAGGCGAAAAGCTTCCCCCCACACACTGCCCCTTTCCACTGCCCCTTCAAAAGGGCAGGCTCCGGGGACCCCAAAAATGCCCTCGGTTCCGGCAGGGAGGCAAAAAGCTTCCCCACCTGCGTACACGGCACAGCTGATGGGGGCTGGGGTGGAAATTCTCCCCACGCATCAGCTGGCAGGGTGCGTGTGCGTGCGCAGGGAGGCTTTTCGCTTCCCTGCCGGAACCGATGGCATTTTCGGGGTCCCTGGAGCCTGCCCTGCCACCACGCGGCAACCCAGAAGCACTGCCGGTGCTTCCGGGTTGTCACGCGACACACTTGGGGCCCCCAGGTGACACAGTATTGTGTTGCGACACACAGTTTGGAAATCCCTGGTATAGGGTTCTAGTACTGCATTTCATTGTTGTTATTTTGTGCTATTTTTTCTTTGTAAACAACTCTGCAATTCCCTAAAGAGTAGTATCTAACTAACTAAGTAAGTAAGTAACTAACTAACTGTATTATGAAATGAAGGCCCAATGCTCATTTCCTTTAAAAAAATAAGGAAGAAAGTAGCCACTTGGCACATCATTTTGTTTTTAATTGCTGTCAATCAGCAAGACTCTGATTCAGTCCCATACTGAGTCCAATATGTCACTTGGAGAACAAAGGATTAAGCTAGATACTGATGCATCAGTGGGGGGAAAAAAGACCCAGAACTTTATACAATTTGCATCTATTCATATATATGAATAGATGCAAATTCTATTTAAATGATATGCAGTACATATCATTGTGGTGCTAAAGAATGTAAGCAGGTGACATATGAATATGTTGCTCAGTCAACTGTCCAGATACCTCCTGTGGATGGACAACTTCAAGATTTTTCTTTTCCCTTTTTATGATCCTTTATTTTAAACTCAAATTAGACTGGATACTTCTCCTAATAATGGATGCCTTGAAACAAAAGACTGTCCCCTGTTGGCTCTTCAAATTATCTTCCTTAAAGGAATCCATCCCTCCAAACTTGAAGAGAAGAAAGACAAGCCTAGAGGGATATAGATTGCAGAGAGACCCTACACACATCCAGCACTAATGCACCAATCTAAAGATGATATATATGTTTTGTTTATTTGTAAGAAAGGATACATTGTTTATTTTTAGAGATAAAAATAAATGGAGAAAGTTCATTTTTTATAGTGCAAATCTAGCAGATGCACAGGAACATCACTGTAGTAAGCATGAAATGTAAAATACAAAAGCAGCAACTGAAGGATCTTTACAAATTTCAGCTTTTAATCACAGTGCCGTGTTTTCAGACAGACAATAGAATAGTAACAGATTTTCCATGGAAACCATGTTGAGCATCTCTGATAACTCACCTGAATGAACATTCCAAAATGCTTATAATTAATAAGCTTGTTATTTCAAAAAACCTCCAAGATGATACTATGGGTAGGACTGAAAACATATGGCTGTAGTATTTCTTACAAAGCCATGAACTACAGCCAATGTCATTTGTGTATTTTATTCCTCAGGAGTGTTGCTTTTTGTTTTTTCTAGGAAGTAACCATGGTATTGCTCAAAACTCACATGCTGCTAAGGAGTTAGAAAAATGTAAAAAGATCTCTGTTTCCTTTAAGGGTAGGAGATTGCATTTTGAAATTCTGTCCACAATTTTGATTTTTCTCAGTTAACAGCTATTCATGGTACACAACACTAAAAATTATCCAGCAGTTTCATTATCTAATTTTACCTGCACCTTTCAATCCAGAACAAGACCTACAAGGTGACCCTTCGGTGCAATGGTTAATAGAGTCTGAAAACAGATCAATAAAGCGATATCAATACTAAATCAGAATCAAAAATATTGACCCCAATGCTCATGAGAATGAGTGCTGAAATCATTTTAATAGTTTCCTCCTTTCTAAAGCCTCCTAGTGAAATTGATTTTGGTGAACAAATAGTAGGCTGACCATATTTCCTTGAGGCAAAAACGGGACATTGGGATGGCAAAAACAGGACAGGGTCTTATGTAATATTCCCCCCGCCCCGCGCGATTGGCTCCCACCTGCAAACCCCGCCCCTTGGTCCACGTGATTGGCTCCCACCTGCAAATCCCACCCCCCGTTCCGCCTGATTGGCTCCCAATCGCAAACCCCGCCCCCAGTCTGTGCAATTGGCTCCCGCCTGCAAACCCCACCCCCATTCCACACGATTGGCTCCCGCCTGCAAACCCCGCCCCCCTGGTCCACACGATTGGCTCCTGCCTAGCCAATCACCCTCCTCTCCACCTCTCCGCCCTCCTTTGCTGCGTGCTGACAGGCAGGAGGGCTTCCTCTTCCGGGCTGCCTCCAATCGGCAGCTCCGGCTCGGATTCTCCTTCCGCGCCATTCCTGCCGGGTTTAAAAAATGGGACAAAATTGAGATTTTTATCAAAACGACGGGACGGTTGAAAAATGCTAAAAAAAGCGACTGTCCCGTTCAAAATGGGACATATGGTCAGCCTACTTTGTGCCTAAGGCAGGACTAGAACTGACGGCCTCACGATTTCTAGCCCGTTGCTTTAACCACTACACCAAACTGGCTCTCAATATCCCACACACTGTATAACTAATCTATAGTTATATCTATATCTTTATAGAGAAAGGGACACCACTAGCTAAAACAGGATAAGCCAACCAAGGTTTATGGCCTTCTGTAAATCGCAGGCCCTTTTTTCAAGCCCCACCAAGGTCCCATGGCCAAAATTGCACAGCAAAGGAAAGAAATTCAGGGGCACATTTGTGCAGGTGTGTGCTTGTTTTCAATGCCCTTCCTCAAAGTGGAATAGGTGCATTAAGAGACCTTATATCCCCTGGAAACTGGAAAAAAAATAGAATTAAAACCATAGCAGCAAAGAGATTGTCTAGCTTTGCGAGAAGGAATTAATAAAAAAGAGGGATGTTTATTTCCCACTTTAGGGTTAAAATAGTTTTTTTCCCCTCCCTTATTAGGACAAGAGGAATATGGAACGATTGCTAGAGACAAGCGGGAAGTTTGCTCAGCTTTTTTTTTGTTTTGTGAGGCTGGCACACTTCCTACCCAGATCATTCGACGGGGCACTAGCGTTTCTCCTAATCTTTTGCACTTGGTGTCCCACCAATGATTCCAACTGAAGGATTGCACTGACCCTCGAACCGTGCGCTGGGAGGGACACGCTCCAAAAGGAGGGGATGGGGCCTTGTGGAAAGCTCAGATTGCTTTGATGTACATTTAATGGGTGCCATAGATAATATTACTGCCCAGTCCTGAAGATAATGATTTCCCCCTTCCGTCATGTTGAAAAGGATAATTGGCTAACCCTTTCTGGAGGTCTTTACAGGGGACCACCAAGGAGGTTGCATGTTATAAACCACGGATCAGTTGCTCTTTGGATTTAAAGGCAAAAAGATACTTCTAAGAGCAGGTTTAGAAGCTTCCTCGTACCTCATGATCCAAAGAGCTGCACAGCCATAGTGTACTGCTCTCATATCCTTCCTTCCTCCCTCCCTCCTTTCCTCCCTTCCTTCTTTTCCCTCTTCCTCCTTCCCTTCTCCCTCTTCTTCCTTCCTTCCTTCTCTCCCCTTCTTCCTTCCTTCCTCCCGGTTCCTCCCCCTTCCTTCCTTCTGTCCTTCCTTCTCCTCTTCCTCCTTCCCTCCTCCCCCTCTTCTTCCTTCCTTCTCTCCCTTTCCTTCCTTCCTTCCTTCCCTCCTTCCCTCCTTCTCCTCTTCCTCCTCCCCTCCCCCTCCCCCCTTCCTTCCTTCCTTCCTTCCTTCCTTCCTTCCTCCCTCCCTCCCTCCCTCCCTCCCTCCCTCCCTCCCTCCCTGTATCTACAGCACACTGTTCCTGATCTATAGCGGCTTCCCAAGCCTCCCTCCTTGGGAGTTAAAGCCAATTCTTTCTCCTCGCCTGACATTTCTGCAAGGGATTAAAGACAGGGAAGCAGAAGGCAGCCCGAGCAGCAGTGAGAATAAGTGGGGGATAAAAGCGACGTTTGCACTCCCGCAGTTAATCTCGGCTCCTATACAACTTCCCCAGTCACGTGGTTGGATGCAAAACCCGGACAGCACCGGCATGAAAAGCCCCGCTTGGATAGGCTGGCCATATTTCTTTGAGGTAAAAAAACGACCCTGGAGAAAGTGGGCGCGCATTCGCGTGCGCTTCGCCACAGGAACTTTCAATAATGGGACAAAATGGGTATTTTTATTAAAATGACAGGAAGCTCCAGAATTGTTTAAAAAATGGGACTGTCCCGTTCAAAACGGGACGTATGGTCAGCCTAGTGTGTGTGTGTGTGCGCGATTACGCTGAGCAAGTAATCTGCGCGCACGCACACACACACGCACCCTCTTCCCACAACCTTCCCGTGCCTGCTTTTCCTGGCCTCACCACTGCTGGGCAGACAATCTCAGGATCAGGTAAGGAGGCAGGAACCTGGACTGTGGTGCTGCTTCTGCTGCTGGGATCGCACGTGGCAACTGGGCTTCCAGTTGCCGCGCTGATAGGGCCTCTTCCGGGCTGCCTCCAATGGCAAGTCCGGCTCCAGTCCTCCTTCCTGTCTTCCTGTCCTCCTTCCCTCCAGGTTTAAAAAAGGGACAAAATTGAGATTTTGATCAAAACGACGGGACGGTTGAAAAATGCTAAAATAACGGGACTGTCCCGTTCAAAACGGGACATATGGTCACCCTAACAAATAGGCAACCTGCAGCACAAATGCCCCATGTCACGTATGCAACATACTTGTGTACTTAGGCACTTCTCTCTCCATTTGCTGACTCATGCCAGCACAACTGCAGGCACACCAGGCAACTAAAATCCATATGCCACATCCAAACCCTCCAAACATTTTTCTTAAATCTTGTATGCATTTGTACTGAGTCTAATCTATGTTGTTAAGTATGAAATTCCTTCCTCCACCCATCTCCATTTTAGCCTTCCTTGCATTTAAATTAATTCCAGATTTGTTTCTAGGGATATGAGAGCATCTAACCATCCATCTATTCATTTCACTATTTGTAAGGCTGCCCATCTCATGGTAGTGACTCTGGTCAGCATATAAAATGAAAAACAATTTGAACAATCTAAACCATAATGTCCAAGGTCACAAATAATAATTCCAACTTATACAAAAACAACATTAACTGGAAGAACTCACTTAATCTCCTGACTCAAATGCCTGGGAGAATACCCAGGTCTTTAATGCCTTACAAAGGGCTAAGTGGGTTAAGGCCATCTAGATCTCCAGAGGATGCTGTTTCATGGGGCAGGCGCTGCCACAGAGACAGCATGACTCCTGGGTACTACAAAATGATATTGTTTGATAAGAGGGACCCAGAGTATACCCTCTCTGTTGGATCTGGTGGGCCAAGCAGAGACAAAACTATTTATAATTGTTTTTATGTTCTTTATCATGTTACATTTACAGTGTTATTGTGTAATCACCATTTTTATATATTTCAGTAAAGTGATCACTGATGTAACAAGAGACTATGTTGCCCTCAGACTATTTCTGAGAAGAGTAGTGACAGAGATGGCAGAATCAATTATCTCTCCCTTCAGATCAAATTTCAGATCAATTTCAGGGATGTCTATTATCTAGATCCTTACATTCCTTTTGTCTGAAATTCTGTGGTCTTTAGCACAGAATATGTTACTATGCCAGCCAGTGCCATCCAATTAGCCTGACAATGTATAAATTACAGACATTCGTTAATGTTGCCATTGTAATAATTGGGGGATAATCAGAGGCTTGGAAGTATGATGTACCAAGGTAACCCACTGAGCAAAGTGAGTTCTGCCTCTAAACTCTATATAAGTTGCACAGCTCTATTAAAAGCTAACTAGTAGAACTATTAACATAAGCCTACTGCAGTATTTAAAAGAGGAATGAAAAACTGAGCTCTTTTTAAGTGGGCAATATACATTAATTCAATGTTCTTGAATTCTACAAATCTAAGATAAATAGACACATAGAGATAATTAACAACTTCATAAAGTGGGGCTGAGACTTTTCTGACCATGAACTGCACTAGTATGTAGCCTATAAAGCCTTAATAACAACTCACTCTGACTTTATATAGCCTGTACCTTTTACCTATTTCTATAGCCATTGTTGCTAAAAGGATCTTAAATTAAATTTCATCAGGTGTAATGTTGATATGCTACTTGAATGGAATTGCTCTCATTGCTAAGTAATTAATAAAAAGTAGTGCAGAAAACATTTCTGCATTAAACATAATTAATGCTACTATGTTCATATGTGACTGCTAATATTAGAACACTCTCCATAATGTTGGAACATAAGGGATACCATGTCGTTTGTTTCATTTTCAGCAAGTGCTTACTGTACTTGCTAGTGTGAAGAATCAGAAAATCTACAAGCAAAATACTGTATTACCTGAAGCACACATTAGGGTCCTCCCCCCCACCCAAATAATTTTCTTTTAGAAGATGAAGATAATCTTAGGTTTGGTGACAGCAGTAAAGAGGGCAGGCAAGTTATGACTGTTTCATCTTCCCTTAGGGATTTAAATTAACTGAAACATAGGATCATCTTCCTTTTAGATAAAAATGGTAGTCATAATATCATATTATTTATTTATTTGTCATATTTATTTACTGCCCATCTCATGTACAACTCTGGGCAGTTTACAGAAAATAAAATAGCATCACTAAAATAATACAGAATAAATATAAGTATAGATCTATATAAATATAAACAATACAGAATATAAAATATAAAATTTAAAATTTAAAATTCAAGATGGCAGTAAAGATCATCTCGTTGGCCCCATTAAGGAGCCAACCACCCCATGAATCCCCCCTCCCACCCCAAGCAAGGTGGCACAACCAGGTCTTCAACCCCTTCTGGAAGGCCGGGAGAGTGGGGGCCTGCCTTACCTCCGGGGGTAGCTTATTCCAAAGGGTGGGTGCCACTGCATAGAGGGCCCTCCTCCTGGACCCTGCCAATCGACAATCCCTCATGGACAGGGTCCATAACATGCCCTCTGCCTGACCGGGTGGGATGGGTCAATATAACGGGGGTGAGCCTGGCCCCATGCCATGTAGGGCTTTAAAGGTGATAACCAACACCTTGAATTGGACCCAGAAGCAAACACGCACCCAATGCAGCTCGCGGAACAACGGTGTTATCTGAGCTCTCATTGGGGCTCCCAAAACGCTCACATGGCCGTACTGTATTCTGAACCAGCTGTAGCTTCTGGATACTCTTCAAGGATAGCCCCATGTAGAGTGCATTTCAGTAGTCTATACAAGAGATGACTAGGGCATGAGTGACTGACCGGAGGGACTACAGGTCTAGGAAAGGGTGTAGCTGGCACACAACACGGAGCTGTGCAAGGGCTCCCCTGGCCACAGCTGCCACCTGCTCTTTGAGCAGGAGTCATAAGTCCAGGAGAACCTCCAGGTTCCACACCAGATCCTTCTGGGGCACCCAATCCAAAGCCAAAGATGGTAAATTCCCTGATACCCAGGAGCCCCTAATCCACAGCCACCCCATCTTACCAGGGTTCAGCTGAAGCCTGTTGTTCCCCATCCAGGCCCCCACAGCCTCCAGGCACCGAGAAAGGGTGGTCACAGCATCACTTAAGTCACCCAGGATGGACATGTATAATTGGGTATCATCAGCATATTGATGATACCTCATCCCATGGTGACAGATGATCTTACCCGGTGGTCTCATGTAGATGTTAAAGAGGAGTGGGGAGAGTACCGAACCCTGCGGCACCCCACAAAGGAGGGCCGCAGGCTGGATCTCTCACACCCTATCAACACCGATTGGGACCGGCCCTGGAGGAAGGAGGTGAACCAGCACAAGACCGTGCCACCCACCCCCAACTCCCTGAGTCGACCCAAAAGGATACCATGGTCGATGGTATTGAAAGCTGCTGAGAGGTCAAGAAGAGCCAGGATGGATGCACTGCCCCCATCCCTCTCCCACCAGAGATCATCCATAAGCACGAACAAAGCTGTTTCCGTCCCATATCTGGGCCTGAAACCCGACTGAAAAGGGTTCAGATAATCCGTTTCATCCTGGATCCTCTGGAGCTGCAATGCCACCACATTCTCAACCACCTTCCCTAAAAAGGGCAGGTGGGAGACTGGATGGAAGTTGTCCAGAATGGTGGGATTCAGTGATGGTTTCTTGAGGAGGGGGTGTACCAGCACCTCTTTAAAAGCAGCCGGGAACACTCCCTCCTCCAGGGATGAATTCACCATCGCCTGGACCCACCCACCTGTCACCTCCTGAGCTGCCTTCACCAGCCAGGAGGGACAGGGATCTAATTGCACACAAAAGCATATTAATCCATATTAACCCATAACAAAAACCAACTTTTGCACCTTTTCAGGACCAATGAAATATTCACAAAATTTGTTTATATGTTCAACCCGGAAGCCCTTGGAAGAATCACCTGACACCACTTCTCTGCCTAATATGCTTCAGTTTGTACTCTTACATTCCATCCAACAGTCTGTCTAAATACAGAAATGATATACATTTGCCATTTGCACTTTTTGTTCCATTAAAACCATCTTAAACTGATGAAGTGCTCTTAAGAACTTGAAAGCTTGCATACTATTTTGTGACCTTGAGTTGGCTTAATAAAAGTATTGCCTTAACAGGATCAAGACAGAGATCATTATGACATTGAGTTAGCTTTACAGAAGTGTGGCTTTAGTAGGGATGAAGATAGAAAGAGTGCAGAGCTAAAAGCCTTAAGCTTCATCAAATATCCTGACAGCGCATATTCCATGATTTCAAAAACGTTTACCTACAAGTTTCTGCATTATTGTTGGTCTTCACAAAGGAATTTCGCTTTAATATAACATATTAACTGTATAACATATTACATATAACTGTAAACGTTATATTTTTTTTCCCCTTATGACTAGCACAACTCGATTTGCTTTATCTATAGTTTGGAGAATACTGGAGCTTTGAATAGCATTTGAATGACATCTTTCACAGTAAGTGTGAAGCATAAAAGTAGCCATTTTCTTCAAAAGATTTGGCATGGCTGCTTCAAAGTCTGTACCTGTGTGCACACACAGCAGCTTAACTTTGCTGGCAGTCTGTGGCTGTCTTAATGCTTTGAGGAAGAGTGCTTCACTCACCCCAAGATGCTTTGTAAAGTACCCTTTCAATTAATTAATATGGTCAGGAGCAGGATTCTGCAACTGGAGGGAGATGAGCATCTGCACCTGGATAGAGACCTTAATATCTGGAAATTACCTTCTCTTCAAATATTAGGTAATGCTATTAAATATGATCTCTATTTACCTTTTTTTTCCTCTTATGCATCAGTCAGACTTGATATCCCTATTTGCCCATAATAGAACTACTGTTGCCTCATTATTTTTTCCTTCTATCTATGAAATTACTTACGTGGTTCACCAAAGATTGGTGAATGTGAACACTAAAGAATTTGCACTAAAGAATGCTTAAAACTGGACAGCCAAATATGAGAATTGTCTGAATATTCAATTCAAAATTTAACTTGAAGGTGATCAAATTGATTTGATTCAAATTTCTGAACTGATTCAGTGGCTCTTGTGAATGCCCAGACATACTGAGGCAGTCCAAAAGGAATGAATTCAATTTTCTAAATCAAATGGATTTGAATGTTCACATCATTTTGTAAATCTGAATTAGGTCAAGGCTGATTTGCATATCCCTATCAAATATTCTGAGGGGCGTGGTGGCTCAGCGGGTAAGATGCCAGGCTTGTCGATCGGAAGGTCACAAGTTTGGAGGTTCGAATCCCTAGTCCTGCGTGCGGAGTGAGCTCCCCCCGCACTAGCTCCAGCTCTTGCCAACCTAGCAATTCGAAGCATGCAAATGCAAGTAGATTAATAGGTACCAATTCAGTGGGAAGGTAACAGCGTTCTGCGTGCATCATGCCAGCCACATGACCGCGGAAGCATCTTCGGACAATGCTGGCTCTTCGGCTAACAAACGGAGATGGGCACCGGCCCCTAGAGTCAGACACAACTGCACAAATGTGCGAGAGGAACCTTTACCTTTACCTTATCAAATATTCTACAGCAATTCTTGAGCTAAATTTCTGCAGAATTCAAACTCTGAGTAATCTAATGGGCTTAGCCACCATTTGAATTTGGTTTATATTATCCTTTTAATTAATGCACAAAGATCAAAAGAGAGCAGCATGATGAATAAACATATACCACAGAAAAATGAACTACCACCTCCTCCTTACACACATTCACTTTCCAAGTATAGAATGGGTAAAATGAGCTGAAATGGTAGTCAGCAATTTCAATCTCCCCAGCCAAAAGGGCTTCTTCCAGGCCGCATCATATCTGTTCTCCCAGATCAGGCCATTAGGTTTTAACTTACAACTTTTATATTCCACACAGCAGCTGTCTTTCAGGTAAGGCATGGGTGCACCACTTGGGGCCTGAGGGCTACATGCAACCCTCAAAAGCCTTATAGAAGGCATCAGAGATCTCCTAATGTTTTCTCAAATTGTAAATTGTAATGGGACAAAAGGGGCAATTATTAAATACACTAGTCACATTAATTATATTTGAACTAAAATTTAAATGGAAATGGAGTTAACCTAAATTCAATTTTTATTTTCACCTCACCCTTAGCACATCTCTCTAAGGCCACGTGTAAACTATCTACTCAGGAAAAGATTTCATATTGTAGGATTTAAGATGAATTCTAGTTTTAATCTTGTTTTAACATATATCAACCCCATACAGTATTTTAATGTAATTCTGCAGAAACTGTAGAATTTGTAGGAATTTTACTTACTCTGATGAACATCAATCATTGTCTCCCCTTCAGGAGAAATTGAACTTCATCTATAGCCTTACATAGACTATTGAATATATTGCTTTCTGAAGGGTACCCTAGTCACTGGGTTGGGTAAGAATAATGAAGTTTACTTATTTATTTCCAACTTATATCACCGCCCATCTCCCCCACAAGGGGGAGATTCCATGAGAGTTCCCATGATGAATGTTATCTCCAAAGGGAGACGACACATTTTGTATTGATAGATTTGGAGGTATTGGTGATGCCTGCATTCTACAACCCAAGAAAGACATCCAGCTGTCTATCAGTTCTTCAAGATTCTGGGACCTAATAAATTTACTTTGATAGTTTACTGTAGCAGTAAAGCAAATTCATTTATTTTTATTTATTTATCTAAAGCATTTATATGGCTGCCCATATAACACTGTAACTCAATAGCTAAATAAATAAATGAGAAAACAAAATAAACAGTTCCAATTAATATCCCATACAAAACCCTTAATAGGCAATCAGAACTCACCACTACTGTTCTCCTCCAGAGAGAACTCCAATCATTCCAGCCCCTGGAAGTGTTACAATTCTTTCATCACTCACCAGAAAAGATAAGTAGCAGAGGCAAGCAGGAGTAGAGGCAAGGAGGCGTAGAAAACAGAAGTAGTAAGCAGGGCTAGGCAGGCTCTTTTATACTCTTCAACCTGGATCATGTGTTGCCTGACCTTTTAAAGTTTGCAGGTGCTTAACTAACAAGGCTTGCGACTTACTCCTTGAAGAATAATACACCAACACTCCTCTTATTATACTAAAGGTGTAAGTCGCAACCCAATTTTTTCAGTTAACTCCTTGTGTTTTACTGCAGCAAGGGGCTTTGTTAGAAAATCAGCAATCATGTCTTTTGAGTCACAATACTTTAACACAATTTCACCTTTGGCTATTAAATCCTTTACATGATAGTATCGTATGTCAATGTGCTTAGTTCTGTTCCTACAACCTTCAGACTGTGCCATATGAATACAAGCCTGATTATCTTCTTTTTTTTTAACAAATTTTATTAGGTTTTGAATTTACATAGATAAAAGTTTGAAACAGAAAAGAAAATGGAAATACAAATCAAAGAAAGAAAGAGAGTAAAAACGTGTAGTAAAGTAAAAAGAAAAAAGATAAAGATGAAAAATAGAAATTAGTCAACTTCCGATTTGTCTCTGGTCATAGTAATTTAACAATTTTATCTTACATGCTAGGTCTATATAAAACATTAAAAAACATTTCTTGTCTATTATCTTTAAGAAAATAATAATTTGAATTTTCTTTTAATAAACATGTCAATTTATCACTCTCTGCCATATCCATCAATTTCAACATTCAATCTTGTATCGTAGGCAAGATCTGATTTTTCCAATTTTGTGCATATATAAGTCTTGCTGCTGTAATCATGTATTGCATAATTCTTGTAAATTGTTTCCCAAGTTGTCCATCAATTATTCCCAACAAAAAGAATTCCGGTTTAAATGGAACTCGAATTTGTAATATATTTTGCATCAATGAATGTATTTGAGTCCAAAATTTCTTTGCAATCTCACATGTCCACCACATATGGTAAAAGGACTCCTCTTTTTTTTTACATTTCCAACATGTTGGAAACATTCCCATACATTTTAGAAAGTTTTTGTGGGGTCATATACCATCTGTACATCATCTTCTAAAAGTTTTCTTTTAAATTATAGCACAAAGTAAATTTTAATCCTTTAGTCCACATATCTTCCCATTGTTGCATTTGAATATTATAACCAATATTTTTAGCCCATTTAATCATACAGTCTTTAACTTGTTCCTCTACCATTTCACCTTTTAACAATAGTTTATACATTTTAGAAATTAGATGATCATCAGCTTCACATAATTGTATCTCGAATTCTTTTTTTTTTTTGAATTTTAAAAATCATTTTATTTACATTCAACATAAAACATAAACAAAACACATAACACATAACAATGATCATATATAACACATAACAATGGTTACATTTATGTATATATATTTACATTTGATTTTATATAATCATTTTTATTATATTTAATATAATGTATCCTTCTTCTTCTTTTTTCTCTAATCTTTTCCCTCCTTTATCTCTCAATCTCTTCTAACCTATTCTCTCTCTATCTTCTCCTTTCCCTTTCCTTCCCTTTTAATTCTTCCTTTAACTCCTTTTCTCTTTCATCCACTCCCTTCTTCCTTTTTTAACCCTCTCTCTCTCTCTCTAATCTCTTCTCTCACTTACCTTACTCACTCTTTCTAACCCTCCCATCTCTCTCTCTTTTCCTTTCCTTTATCTTCCATTTTTATTCTTCCTTTTATCCCTTCATCCATTCCTTCTTTCTTCTTCTTCTTCTTCCTCTTCCTCTTCTTCTTCTTCTTCTTCTTCTTCTTCTTCTTCTTCTTCTTCTTCTTCTTCTTCTTCTTTTTTATTTTTTTTTTGGACCCTCTCATTCTCTCTAATATCTTCTCTCATACTCCCTCTTTCTCTCTCTAACCTCTTCTCTCTCTTCTCTTCTGTTCTATCTTCTTTCCCTATCTTTCTTTCCCTTTTCACCCTTTCTATCCTCTTTTTCTTTCTAACCTAATCCTTTCTTTTTCTTCTTTGGTTTGTTCAAATTCAAAGTCTTTCTTGTCTGATTTTAATTTCTCTACAAGTTGCATATATGAAAGCCATTGAAAAGTACAGTATATCCCTCTGATGCCAATTCTTCTACTGATTTAATTGTACAGTATATTGTCCTTGTTCTTTCTTTAAAAAATCTTTATAGGTTAACCATTTGTCTTTAATTCTTACTTCTGTTCTATAGAATGCTTCTTGTGTAGAGATCCATAAAAGTCTTTTGTAACATAAAGTTAATTTATATTTATTCCAAATTCTTAATAAGGATCTTCTAATATAATGATTTTTAAAATCTACATTAACTTTAACTTTATCATACCACAAATACCCATGCCATCCATATCTTAGTTCATGTCCCTCCAAATTCAATAATTTTTCATTTTTCAGAATTATCCATTCTTTAATCCAAACCAAGCAACAAGCAGCATAATATAGTTTCAAATCCGGCAAACCTATTCCTCCTCTTTCTTTAGAATCTTGCAAAACTTTATATTTTACTCTTGGTTTTTTTCCTTGCCAAATGAACTTAGAAATATCTCGCTGCCATTGTTTAAAAGGTTCTTCTGATGCCAATATAGGTAGTGTTTGAAAAAGATATAAAATTATTGGTAAAACATTCATTTTAATTGCTGAAATTCTACCTAATAATGATAATTGCAATTTTTCCCAATGGTCTAAATCTTTTTTAATATCAATCCAAAGTGGAATATAGTTATTCTTAAACAACTTAACATTTTTAGCTGTTAAATATACTCCCAAATATTTTACTTTTTCTTCCATTGAATATCCTGTTATTTCTTTCAATTTCTCTTGATGATGGTCCATATTTTTAGTCAAAACTTTTGTCTTCTGTAAATTCACTTTAAACCCTGCTAGCGACCCAAAGTCTTTTAATTTCTGTATTAAAATTTCAATTCCATCTAGTGGGTTCTCCAAAGTAATGACTAGGTCATCAGCAAAGGCTCTAAGTTTATAAACTTCTTTTTTAACTTTGATACCATGTATACCATCATCCTAATATCTCTAAGTAAAACCTCTAATACCAATATAAACAAAAGTGGAGATAATGGACAACCTTGTCTAGTACCTTTTTGAATTTCACATGACTTACTAAATTCTCCATTAACAATTATTTTGGAAAATTGTGGAGTATATATTGATTTAATCAATTTTATAAAGTTTCCTCCAAAATTCATATTTTCCAGTACTTTGAACATAAAAGGCCAATTTAAGTTATCAAAGGCTTTTTCAGCATCAATAACTATCAAGACAGCTTGTTTATCATAATGTTGTTCCAAATATTCAATTACATCTAATATGTTTCGAACATTGTCTTGGATTTGCCTCTTGGGCAAAAATCCAGCTTGGTCTTGATGAATATAATTCCTAAGAATATTTTTCATTCTTTTTGCTAATATCATTGTAAATATCTTGTAGTCATTATTCAATAAAGATATTGGTCTGTAATTCTTAGTTAGTGTTAAATCCTGTTGTTCTTTGGGGATCAGTGTTATATGTGCTTCTTTCCAAGTTTCTGGCATGGTTCCTGTCTCCAAGATAAAATTCATGGTCTTCTGCAAAGGTAGGCATAAATCATCCTCAAAGCATTTATAGTAGGCTGCTGACAATCCATCCAGTCCAGGAGCTTTTCCACTACTAATTTTCTTGAAAGCTTTTACCAGTTCTTCTTTTGTTATAACATTATTTAGTGTCAGTCTTTGTTGGTCATTAAGAACAGTTAGATTTTGTTTACTCAAATATTCTTCAATATCATCTAGGTTGACATCTTGTTTTTTATATAGTTTAGAATAGTAATCATGAAAGGCTTTTTGAATATCCATATTGTTCACCAAAGTTTTTCCTTCATGTTGAATATTGATAATCAAGTTCTTTTGTCTTTGTTTCCTCAATTTGTAAGCTAGCCATCTACCTGGTTTATTTGCATGTTCAAAATATTTTTGTTTTGTGAATTTCATTTGGGTCTCTATCTCGAGTTAATATCATTGATATTTGCTTTTGTAGGAATTTAATTTGAGTAAACAGAGTATCATCCATTGGTTTATCTCTTAAAGCTGTCTCTTTACTCTTAATTTCATCTAAAATCAGTTGAATTCTTTTTTGTTTCTTCTTCCTCATTTGAGCATTGTATTGAATAAAGTAACCCCTCATACAGTATATGCTTTACTGGCTTCCCATACAGTTTGAATATTAGTACCTTTGTTCAAATTAAATTGAAAATATTCTCTTAGCTTTTTTTTACATGCGTCAACTACATTATTATTCTGAAGTAATGACTCATTCAATCTCCATCTAAATACATTCCGTTTCCCTTTAAGAGTCAACATTACTGGATTATGATCTGAGAGGGTCTTAGGTAGTATATCAACTTTACTAATATCCATCATCAAGTTTTTAGATATCAAAATCATGTCTATTCTAGAATGTGATTTAAATCTCTCTGAGTAATATGTGAATTCTCCGGAAGTCCCATTCATACATCTCCAAATGTCTTGTAAATCCAACATCTCTTTCAGGTCGAAGAATGTTTGTGGCAATTTTCCTTGTGCTTGTTTTATTTCTTTTTCTGACTGTCTATCCAGTCTGGGGTAAATTACCCCATTCCAATCCCCCATAAAACACCAATTGTCATAAGTTAGGTCCAAGAGTTTATCCATCAAATTTTTGTAAAATATTCCTTTATCCATATTCACTGCATAAAGTCCAACTATCAATGTTTTAGTTCCTTGTATGTTGATTTCTACTACAATATATCGACCCTCTTCATCAGCTAATATCAATTTTGGATTTAACTTTGGTTGTACACATAGAACTACCCCTTTAGTTTTTTTATATCCAGCTGAAATAAATTCTTCTCCAAGCTGTTTTTGAATCAAATATTTAGTGTCTTTTTTGCAAATATGAGTCTCTTGTAAACAACTTATGTCCAATTTCTGTTTTTTTCAAAAAATGAAATATCTTTCTTCTTTTCTGTGGAGAATTTTTTCCATTAATGTTCCATGTCAAGTATTTGTATTCCATTGACATTTTATTCTTTAAAATCCCTTTGTCAAATCCACACCTGTAGCTCCCTTCTCAGATAAGTCTTCAGCCTTCTCTTTATCTTTCGATGTTTCTCCTCTTTCTATCAATTCTCCATCTGGTAGGCCCATTTCTTTCTTGTATTTCTCTAAAGAAGCTTTTGCTTTTAAAATGGAAGTTATTTTGAATCTCTGCCCTTTGAACGTAAACAATACGCCTTCCAATTTTTCCCATCTAAATGAAATACTATGTTGCTTTAATTTATCTATAAGGAAAAAATAGTCTTTTCTTTTCCTTAGTATTCTTAGGGGGATTTCTTTTAATACAATTATTTACTTCCCTTCTATATTTAATCTAGTATTATAATGTTTCCTCAGAATTTGCTCTTTTGTCACTTTTCTTACAAAATATATCAATATGTCTCTAGGAACTTTTCTTTCCTTGGCATAACGTGAGTTTACTCTAAATATCTTGTCTATCTCCAAATCTAAGTCTTGTTCTCTTATCTCCAAAAAATTAGCCAATTTAAAAATCATCCTTCCTCTCACATCTTCATCTACTTGTTCTGGAACTGCTCTAAGCCTCAAAATATGCCCTTTCTCTCTCATTTCTGCCAAGGCTGTGATATCTAAATTGTGTTCAATCTCTTTAATGGCATATTCTGATTTAACTTCTAATTTTTGCATCTGATTTTGCATATCTTTAAGTTCTCCTGACAGAGAATTCACCACTTCCTTAACTGTTTGAATTTCTTTTTTGAAATCTTGCTTAATCTCTTGGGTTTCTTTCTTCAAGCCTGATTATCTTCAAAAACAGTTAAAGTCTGGTGCAATTCCATTAGCTTTCCCAGTAGAAGTTGGTTTTTCTACTTGTTTGCTTAAAATTGAAACAGAATTAGAAATATCTGGGCGAGAATGATTTGCAATGTACAATAAACTTCCAATCGCAGATCTAAACCCATCTGCCTCAGATAACTCAAGTTCTCTCACTTCCTTCAGGAATTCAGGAAGCATAGGTGTTAAGACTGATTTACATTCCTGCATGTTAAACTCCTCTAGGAGTCTTTTGATCTTATTATTTTGGCTTACCAGGAAACTACCATCTTTTTCTCTGTATATTTCCAAGCCTAAGTAATTTGTCACTACACCAAGATTCTTTAAAGTAAAATTGCTCTTCATATATGTTCCAAAATCATGTTGCTGTTTGTCTGAAGAAGTAACAGTAAATCATCAACATACAAACACAAATACATAAAACTTTATTTGTCTTTCTTAACATAAACACATGGATCTGCCTTCCCTTTTTCAAAACCAGAACTTTGCAGTGTTTCATCTAATTTTAGGTTCCATCAGCGAGCTGCTTGTTTCAAACCAAAAATTGATTTTTGTAGTTCACTCACCAAATTTTTACCTTGTTCAAAACCAGGTAGTTGTTGCATGTAAAATTTCTGGTCTAATTCACCATACAAAAATGCAGTTTGAATATCATAATGATAAACTGACATCCCTTTTAGTGCAGCAACTTTCAGCAACAGTCTGATTGATTCATCCTTCATAACAGGTGCAAAAGTGTTGTCAAAGTTTAATTGTTTTCTTTGAGAAAATCCTTTAGCAACTAACCTTGCTTTGTATTTCTGAATTTTCCCTCTAGCATCCTTTTTTAGTTTGAAGACCCATCTACAACCCAGACAATGTTCATTGGGAGGTAGATTAACAAATTTCCAAGTTTTATTTTCTTTCAAGGAATCTAATTCCTGCTGCATTGCATCATACCAGCATTTTGCAATCTCAGGTGGCATGTCATTTATTTTCTGTAACGACTCTGGTTCAGAGTAAACGTGGAAAGCTTTAACCACATCCACCTCAAAACATTGCAGAGGGATTCCTTTATTACTCCTCTGCAATCTGCGAGGTATTACAGGGCTAACAGGGTTAATATTCTGTCTTCCCTCACTTTCCTGAGTAGCATCTGTCTCATCAGACAGATTTATAGCTTGCTCCTGTTGTTTAATGAACTCATTTGGTGAAGAATCTTGTGAAATGTTCTCAGCAAGTTCTTGCCTTTGCCCTGGTTTCAAATCAACTTGCAAACTGGAATTTATTTTTTCCCAGTTTTGTTCTGCAAATGAAGCACTCTTGCTAATTATTAATTTATCACCTAATATGAACCTGTAGCTTCTTTGGCTTTGTTCATACCCAACAAATATTGCTTTCTTTGTTTTGAAACTACCTTTTTTCCTCTGTTGTTTTGGCACATGAACCCATGCAGCACTGCCAAAAACTGACATGATTCACTTTTGGTTTCACACCATAAAACAAATGAAATGGAGTGTCCTCAATCACACAATTAAACAGTCAGTTCTGAACATAACAGGCAGTTGATACTGCTTCACCCCAAAATTTAAAAGGTAATTTTGCATCTTTAAGCAAACACATCATAGCTTCTTGAAGCATTCTACCTTTCCTTCAGCAAGTCCATTTTGCTGAGGAGTGTAAGGGTTAGAAATGATTTGTTCTATCCCCTTCTCAGCTAAGAATTTTCTAAAAGCGTTAGAAAGGAACTCCCCTCCACAATCACATTGTAGGGTAGACACAGGTTTTGGAAATTTTCCATTTGCCCATGTTACAAAACTTTTAAATTTATCAAATGCCTCATCTTTATGTTTCAACAGATAGATAAATGTATATCTTGAAAAATCATCAATTATGGTCATTATGAATCTTGCTTGTCCCAAACTGGGAGCAAAATGACCAATTATGTCACAATGAAGTTTCAAGAGGTCTAGTAGTAACTCTATCTCTGTGCTTACTCACAGAAGTCTTTTGTGTTTTAAATTCCTTGCAAACCACACAGTCCAGATATTTATCACAAGGTTTCAATTTCAGGTCAGCACATTGCTCTGGCATTTGTGCTATGTATCTGAAATTTGCATGACCAAATCTCCTGTGCATCAAGTGTATGCACTGATCATGAATTGGGATGTTGCCAATTATAGCTTTTTCAGCTTGGCTTTTAGCATTCTGTACTATGTACAATGAATCTCTTTGTACACCATTTGCTCACAACTTACCATTCTTATGTATCTCACAACTATCTTTCTTAAATGTTATGACATATCCAGCTGCTACTAACTGGGCTACAGATAAAATATTTGTTTGTAATTTAGTAACAAACAGCACACCTTTAACAGTTTCTCCCAAACAAGGTAGATACATGTCACCTTGACCCATGATTTCTATTGTAGACCCATCAGCCATAAAAACACTTTTTCAATTAGTTTTAGACAGTGAAACAAAGGAACTTTTACAATTTGATAAGTGGCAATTAGAACCAGAATCTAACACCTAGAAATCAGAATCATATTTTTAATGAACCTGTGCAATATGGGTTGTTTGAAGAGCCTTCTTTCACATTGCCTCTTTGTTCTTTTTTCCTGTCTTTCGCTCTTTGGGCAATAAATTACAGTTTTTCTGTAAATGTCCAGCTGAGCCACAATTAAAACATCAGTGGCTGGCTAGAGCTGTTGCCTCAGCCTGATTGCCCCTCCCTTCTCTTGCTTTTCCACGCTGTAGCTTATCAGAAGAAATGGGTGGAGATGAATGCCGTACTTGTCATTTCTCCCACTCAGCAAGCAGCCATCCAGAAACATACAAAGGAGTAAGTTCAGCCTCAGGCATCGCTTCCAGGGTGCAAATTAACGCATCCCACATTTCATTCAGTGAAGATAAAATAGTGTATGCTTTTGTTAGAGGTGTAAACTCCATACCTCTCTCTTGCAATTCTACAAACAGCTGCTGTATGGAGTGTAAATGTTCAGGCAGACTGCCCTCTTCTGACAAATAGGCTTTGTAACATTTTCTAGTTAGGGAGACTTTACTTCCTGCTGTTGCTTTTACATACAGGTCTCTCAGTGCCTCCCAGAGCTGTTTTTCAGACTGCAAACCACACACATTCACTAGCTGATTGTCTTCAACTCCCAAAACAATGGACGCTCTGGCACGTTCATCTTGTTTTTGCCATGCATTGGTGGGATTTGCTGGAGTTGGTTCACCTATCGGAGTCCATAAATCTTGTCTCTGAAGGTACATTTCCATTTTTAAACTCCAGTTTATGTAGTTTCTGACAATCACTCAAGCTGCATTCCTAAGGACTGATAAGCAGCCATGGCTTCCATCTTCACAAAGCACCTCGTAAATTCCTCAGCAAAGCTTTTCTGCAAACAGATAGCTGCTAGAAGCCCCAGAGAAAAAACTCCACTTGCCTTGTTTACTTGTCATCAGATGCAAACAAGCTGCTGCTGAGTTGGTCTCTCTTTGTGCTTTCTGGGCCCATAACCTGTTGGTGTGTGTGTTTTCTTGCACATGCAGAGTATCAGAAAGTGTTTAGCTTTAGAGACCAATAAATGATGCCCGTCATTGTAGTAAATCAGTTGCAGTTGTATTATTTACTCATTCAAACAGATACTATTTACAGTTCTCTTCCAGATCCCTGGAAGTGTTACAATTCTTTCATCACTCACCAGAAAAAATAAGTAGCAGAAGCTAGCAGGAGTACAAGCAATCAGGCATAGAAAACAGAACCAGGAAGCAGTGGGGGGCAGGCAGCCAGGTTCTTTTATACTCTTCAACCTGGATCACCTGCTGCCTGACCTTTTAAAGTTTGCAGGTGCTTAACTAACAAGGCTTGTGACTTACTCCTTGAAGAATAATACACCAACAGAATTGACTACTTCCATTTGAAACTTCAAAGATAAACCTAATTCTAAAACCATGACAAAATCCGTCTTCAATTACTTCTTCTATGAAAGAAGCTCTTGTTTTTTCTACCTTATTTTCAACATGTTTTAGAATTCTTTTAGGTGGTCCTGAACTGGTTTATTGTTGTAGTATGACAAAGAGGGTTGTATGGCTCCTCTCCCAATTACAAATCATTCTATTCTATTCCCCTGAAGCCTCCTGTGCTTCCTATTCAACAAACAAACAAACACCATGCATACATGGGATTTTTTTTGTCATTAAATCCCATGGGTTTTAATTGAAGTATAAGAAACCAAAACAGCTTTAAATTGTAGAATGGAAAACTAAACTCTCACACACATGCTTCAGCCACCTCATGACTAAGAAAATGGAAATGCCTCACACTTTGCCCATGTGAATTACTTAACTTTTCTTCTTCTTTGAAAATACAATTTCTTTGCATTTTGAACACCCAAGAGTATAACCCCCATGCAATCACATACGAGGCTAATAGGATAGACAACTACACATTCTATAATGGACCAACAAACCTCACTTCTCCAAGATCATAGTATTGAAAATGTTACCCAGATACGTAATGAAATGTGAGCAAATGAAAAACTAAGTTCAGAGTACTCCTACAACCTAACATTCCAACCCTAAGATAGTATTAGGTATGTTCGCTGCCTTGAGTTATTTATAAAGTAATAAAGGCGAGATAAAAATTATACATATATATGTATAATTTTTATCTCGCCTTTATTACTTTATAAATAACTCAAGGCAGCGAACATACCTAATACTATCTTAGGGTTGGAATGTTAGGTTGTAGGAGTACTCTGAACTTAGTTTTTCATTTGCTCACATTTCGTTACGTATCTGGGTAACATTTTCAGTACTATGATCTTGGAGAAGTGAGGTTTGTTGGTCCATTATAGAATGTGTAGTTGTCTATCCTATTAGCCTCGTATGTGATTGCATGGGGGTTATACTCTATAAATATAAAATATAAAAAATTATATTTAATTTTTATCTCGCCTTTATTATATATATATATATATATATATATATATATATATATATAGCATATTCTCTATCATTGCAACAATTTACAAGTAGTCCTCACTTAACAATGGTAATTGGGACCGGCAACTCTGTCACTAAGTGACGTGGTTGTAAAGCACAGTGTCATGTGACCATGCTGACTTACAACGGCAATTGTGGCAGTCCCAGTTACTGTCAGTAGGCAAATCCATTGTGGTTGTTAGGCACAAGGCACCATTTGCAACCTCCTTCTGGCTTCCCTATTGACTTTGCAAAAGCTGGCAGTGAAGGTCACAAATGGCAATCTCGTGACCGCAGAGCACTGTGACATTGTAATTGCAAGCCGGTTTGCCAAGCCCCTGAATCAGAATCACGTGACCATGGGGACACTGTGATGGCTGCAACTACAAGGACCAGTCATAAGTCCCCCTCGTTCAGTGCCATTGTAACTTTGAATGGTCACTGAACAAGTGGTCATTCAATGAGTACTACTTGTCTTTCTTATAAAACTGTAAGAATTATCAGAAACACATAGCAGTAGGGCAGTTGTGAGGTTTGCCTCTTGGAGGGCTTCCACATCCATTCCTATCCTTAAAATCCTGGAAAACCATGCACACACAAAAAGGCCCACCCATTCTGGTGATGTTATTATGTCATCTCGTAATAGTCTGTTTAGATCCCAAGAAAGATTCAGTTGACAGCAGGGGAGAACAATTGCCTGCCTGCTCCTCAGTTATCTTGAAAAGGAGCAATCTGCTCTCTGATTCACAAAAAAGTCATTAGGAAAAGACTGAAAAAGTTTATGCCCAACAAATGGAGAGATAAATTGGGTTCCAAAAGTAATCCAGTTGCTGCAATTTCTGTAACCTTATTCTTTAACATTTCTTTGAAAGTCTGGATTCGGCTTGTTGCTAGCTGTTCACATACCCATGCAGAAACCCAAAGAAACACATTGTGCTAGTTTTGTTGATAAGAAGAAGCTGGGAGTATTACATAATTTGTTTTTTCATAGGAAGCATTCTAATAGGAGAAAGAATGGGAGGGGTCACAGATGCTGGGCTGGCATTAGAGGTAGAATTTTAAACTCTGGGAAAAAGAACTGGGAAAATGGAAGCAAAGGCTAGCAACTTGGCAATTAAGAGCAAAGTGGGCTGGTAACCCTGAGCTGGAATGGGCAGTGTTTATACTGCTGAAGGCTTCTTACTTGGAGGAGAAGTTATGCCCTGTCTATCCAATGCAGATGGCTATGGTGGGGGTCAAAGATGACAGAAGATCAAAGGTTTTACCCACCCAGAGAAAAGGCGGCTTCCAGCCTGACTCACCAGTATCTGTAAGCCAAGCATAATGTTTTTGACTCATTTGTTTAATTGGGTTCTCTTTATCTAGTTTTAGGATTTGTGTGGAGAACAGACCACATTTTAGGTCATATTTATGCAGAAATATTGAAAATTCAAAAAGGTTCACAAACATTTAAGTACTACTGTCCAATACATTTTGACATTTTTTTTGTTAATGTAATGTTACCTCCTCACCATTCTGTTCATTTGAAATCAGCATGCAGTCAGAAAAGGGTTTTTTTGTACAGTCACTGTGTACTACTGTGTGCTACGAATAATAAGCTAAGCAGTTTATGTTCCAAGTATGAGCAGTGATAAGGAATCTCTTCCATGGCAGCTTATCACTATGCTGTTCTCAGGCTTTCCTGGCTTATTCCCTGTTCACACATAGTACAAGATGCTCTTTAGTTTTCACCTTTCTCCTCCTCTGTGGCAGATCTAGCAATTAGTGTAGAATAAATTTAGAAGCTGCAGAAAATAACCAGACATGATATTAAGGCCAAAGATCACTCTCTTGCAACCAAAAGTAAGCATGCAGAAAGATGGAATGTGAACTCTACACATTATGTACTACTACATACAGATAGTCCTTGCTTAACAACCACAATTGGGGCCAGCTAAGTGACATGGTCGTTAAGCAAGGCATCATGTGACTTCAACAGACTTATGATCCACTTCCACCATGGTCATTAAGTGAGTCGCTGTGGGTCGTTAAACGAGACATCATGTGACCACGACTTGTGATTTTACTGCTGGCTTCTCCGTTGGCTCTGCTTGTTGGAAGCCAGCTGTGAAGTGTGCAAATGGCAATCACATGACCGCAGGATGCTGCAATGGTTGGAAACATCACCTATTGTGAAGTGCCCAAAACTTGATCACATGACCCCAGGGATACTGCGATGGTCTTAAGTGCGAGGACCGATCATAAATTTACTTTTTCAGTGCCATCATAACTTCAAACAGTTGCTAAAAAGGACAGTCATTAAGCAAGGACTACCTGTACTTTTTTGATATAGGAACATGGAGTGGACATTGGGATAGGGAAAAAGTGTATTTCATCACTTTATCAAAATGGTAATTATATGCTGCTTAAGAGTCAGCTTATAAGTAAATTATACAAATGTATAATAAATTCTTATTTTATGGCTTTTTAGAATACAGTTTAGAACATGGCTTTCACAGAAAAGGGGGAAAACTCAATTTGGACAATCATGAATTTTAAGGGTTTCAATTACATTTGTAATAATTCTTAAAAAAACAACATAGGTGTTAACTATAGCAGGTGCCTCCAGCCATGTAAGCTGCAGAGATCCCCATTAGGTTGAAAATGCACCCACAGTTGACCAGTACATTCATCCCTTCTATTTCTACAATGTTTATTTGTTCCCCTCAAGGTTAAAAAACAAAGAAAACAAAGCTGGAGCCCTACCAAAGTGCACTTCCATCTTGCCTAGACAAGCCAGGTGTTAATTTCATTCTCTACATCAGTGTTTCTCATGCTGGCTGGGGAATTCTGGGAGTTGAAGTCCACACATCTTAAAGTTGCCAAGTTTGAGAAACACTGCTCTAAATGATTGTTTTGGTTGTCACAGTAGCAGCCTCTGTCCAGGACTACTGAGATATTTTGAGCTCATCCCACTCTGCCACCATTTTCTTTTCCTCCTTATTATCCCCACTGGCAGAGCAGGAGTTGAGGGAAGTGTTCTGGAAGAAGCCATGGAAAGCACCTGAATAAGAATGTGAGATTTTTATTCTACAGTATTGGTGCCCACAAGGCCAAGTGTGCTTATTCCCTTCCAGTAAAGGATGCTGCGATCAGAGCAATTGTGGCACTTCTCTAAGGACAAACCTTCTGTAGCATGGAAAAACACAAAGGGGGAAAAAAACAGACCAATAGTCAACAACCCAAAGGATGGTGCTGGCATCCAGTAGAAGACCAGCAAAGGTAAAGGTAAAGGTTCCCCCCGCACACAGGTAGTAAAGGTTCATTTGTGCAGTTGTGTCTGACTCTAGGGGCCGGTGCTCATCTCCGTTTGGTAGCCGAAGAGCCAGCGTTGTCCGAAGACGCTTCCATGGTCATGTGGCCGGCATGACACATGCAGAACGCTGTTACCTACCCACCGAAGTGGTACCTATTCATCTACTTGCATTTTCATGCTTTCAAATTGCTAGGTTGGCAAGAGCTGGAGCTAGTGCAGGAGCTCACTCCGCACGCAGGGCTAGGGATTCGAACCTCCGAACTTGTGATCGACAAGTCTGGCGTCTTACCCGCTGAGCCACCATGCCCCCTAGAAGACCAGCAAACCTTGTGCAAATTAGGCATTCTGGTGGTATGGTAAAATACTCCTAGGGAGTTACTGAAGAAATAGATATCTGAATTCAAAAAAACTTAAAAGGAAAATGTGTTTTATTCAGAGAAAAGATAAATGGTAATTATTATTTTTAACTGTTGATATTAAAATGGTAACATTCCCTGTTGAAGGAGATATACACATATCTGTTCAAATAACAGGGAAATGGCAGCTTTAAATAGGAATGACGAAAGAAAATACAGTGCTCCAGTCAGACCACAAGATGATATTGGCCTGCTACAAATGAAAAGGAACTTGTGGTAAAGAGCATACAACAAAATGTTTAAACTTAAAACTATAAAAAAAATGAAGCAAAAAAAATGAAAAAAGACAATCAGCACTTACCAAATAGCATTATAGTCATAAAGCACTTTTGGCAAATAACTGAATTATAGGCCAAGATCACTAGGCAAGTCTTTGGGACCAATTGTAAGGCCTAAAGACTTTAAATAATGATGAGGGGTAGTGGATATTACCTGGATTAGAGTTCTATAAATGAAGAACCACTGTTGAGAAAGCTTTATCCCTTTTACTTGCCAGCTTAATTGCACAAGTTTTCAAATTTAGAAACTGCCATGTTGTGGAGTCCTTGGTGCTCTCTGAGCCTTGTTGTTTTCTTGCAGACGTTTCATTGCCAGGCTAGGCAACATCTTCAGTGCGAAAAGGGAGTGGGACTTGCTCTCGGTTTATATACCCTGGCTTGTCCTGCTTGTGTTGGTGGAGGTGTTGTTCTCTCCTTAGTAGTTCCTTGACTGGGCTGTTGTTTGCTACTTGGTTGAGTGACTGAGTTAATAGTTCCTTGATTAGGGTATATTGTGCTGTTATTTGGGACAACTGCCCTTTTGTTGTCCCAAATTCAAGCAAAGGATGTGTTGGCGGGGACCTTAATCAGCTTTAGAATTTGATTGATTGATTGATTGATTGACTGACTGACTGACTGACTGATTGAAAACTGTATATGTAATCCAACAGTAAGAAAAAAAAGTGCAAATGGCATATTTTATTTTAACAAATATGGTAGCTTTCGAAAAGACCCATTGAAAATGTGTTTCAGTTAAAGGGTATAGTCAAATGTTATTCCTTGGCAGAGATTCAAGTAGGATGTTTGGTGTCTGTTTTCAGGTTTGGAAATAAAAAAATTTGGTCTCTTTGGAAACAAGAATATTTTGAGGACTGTGTTATAACTCTTGAGAAGAGAGAGAATTTTCTTGTGCTGTTTAGGAATTGGGGGAACCTTTAGGAGTAAGATTTCTATTTAATTTTCTGCCTATTAACAAAATTAACACTACTGGTAAAACAGGTTCTCTCATCCTGCAGCATCTCTCCCTACGCATCTCAGATAACTTCCTGAGGCTGAAGACATGGACTATGCTTTGAAGGAGGAATAAGCAAGGTATCCCCTCAAAGCTGCTTTGCAACCCAATGTCACCCCCCTTCCCCCCTTGTCTAAGATTGAAGTGAAGGAGCAACCTTGCTTTGTTCTGTGAGCCCTGTGGCATTTGTAATTGCCAGTTGAGGCTGTAAAGGGTGGCTTTGCACTCTCACATTTCCATGGGATTTAATCATTGCAATGGTCTGTAGGACTACATGAACATTAATCCCAAAACTACTGTCATTCATTCTGAATAGATTCTCTCTTTTTAATGTTGTAATATTCCATTCTATGCTAGTTGTTTTGAATAATGCTTATCTCCACACAATATCCTAGTTAAAGATTTGCACAAATACCTAGTTAATATTTTAAAATATCAGTGCTACCTAGAATCAGTTCAGTTGTGAGCCCTTCCACACTGCTAGCTATGATAGATGGTGTTCCACAAATGACTACATAGCAGATAGACAATAGTTTGAACAGATGGTGGAACATCACAGGCAGTGGTCTTAAATCTTAAATTCACTTTGCAAATTCTTTCTAAATTTGCTGTAAAATATAGTAAGATTTCAGTCCAGTAATAGAGCCTGCAATATCTGCAAACAAAAAGATCTCAATAGGACACAAATGATTCCCAGTGCTCCCATAATTACTGAAGGATATATGCATGGATACTCAGCATACTAGGAGTTATAGAAAATAGAAGGTTTGGATCAACTTTCTACACTGCCCTCTCATTCTGCTTAGTCAAGGAATTTGTTTCTTTACCAATGGAGGGGAAAGGTCTAGATGGGGCTATGGAAAACATAAACCACAATTTCTCACAGCCTCCCATTTTTTGCAGTGCTGCAGATGATCTATGTATGTGATTCAATACATGTTTTGTGCACATAGAGCAGAATGAATCAAAACATGTCTGGATTTCAGTTGATAAACTTATATATACAAGCTCAAAAACACCCCCAAATATAATACATTGCAACAGGAAGATGTAAAAAACCTCCCTATACAGAGACTGTGCTGTAAAGGTATGTTGCTCTAAAGGTATGTTGCTCAAATAATCTGAGATTCACAGGGCTTGTTACTACATTCCACCTCCCAACCCCTGGCAGTAACTCACTTTAACTGCCAAAAGGTCATAATTCCCTTGACCCATCCTTCCCATCATCAATCATGTATGATACCTACAATCACCCTTACTCCTGTCCTATCTGAGCCAGAACACTGGCTAACACAATCCTTGTTGGCCCAATAGGACTGCCTCCCAACTCACCCATCAAAATCACACATCCACACACATTCTGGATACAATGCATACAATAACCTGGCTTCCTTCCTGCTTCTCTCACCAGAAGCCTCATCACACAATAAGTATAGTACAATGGGCCTCAATAGGTGCAATGAATGTGACTTCCTATGAAGATATGGGTTTTTTAGATCATTCCAAAATGTAGGAGACCTTAAAAGCAATTATTTTTATTATTATTTTATTTATTTTATTAGATTTATATTATCGCCCATCTCCCCCAACGGGGACCCTGGGCGGTGCACAATAAAATAGAGTTAAAAATATATAAAATTATATCAATACAAAATATGAATTCCAAGGAAGAATATTAAAATAAGTCACTGGGAGGCTTCAAGGGGCCAGCCATCCCCAAGAGGAACTGTTGACGTTTCCCTCCCAGGCAAGAAGGCAGAACCAGGTCTTTAAGCCTTTCCAGAAGGCTGGGAGCGAGGACATCAGCCTCAGCTCCGGGGGTAAGATATTCCAAAGGGCGGGCGCAACTGCAGAGAAGGCCCGCTTCCTGGACCCCGCTAGGTGAAACTCTTTAATCAATGGGGTCCGCAGCAAGCCCTCTCTAGCTGAACGGGTGGGACGGGTCGATGTTCTGGGGATGAGACGGTCCCTCAGGTAACTTGGTCCTATGCCATGTGGGGCTTTAAAGGTGATAACCAACACTTTGAATTGTACCCGGAAGCAAACCGGTACCCAATGCAGCTCGCGTAACAACGGTGTCACATGGGCCGATCTTCTGGCCCTCATAATTGTCCTCACAGCCGCATTCTGGACCAGTTGAAGCTTCCGGATACTCCTCAAGGGTAGCCCCATGTAGAGCGCATTACAATAGTCTATGTGGGAGATGACGAGGGCATGAGTGACTGTTCGGAGGGCATCTCGGTCCAGGAAAGGGCGTAACTGGTGCACAATCCGAAGTTGTGCAAAGGCCCTCCTGGCCACGACTGCCACCTGCTCTTCCAGCAGGAGTCGTGAGTCCAGGAGAACCCCCAGATTCTGCACAGGCTCCGGATGGGGTAGTGCAACCCCATCTAGAGCCAAGGATGACAACTTCCTAGGACCCGAACGGCCATCAATCCACAGCCACTCCGTCTTACTAGGGTTCAGTCGAAGCCTGTTGTTCCCCATCCAGGCCCCCACAGCCTCCAGACACTGAGATAGGGTGGCAACTGCATCACTTACTTCACCCGGGATAGAAATATACAGCTGTGTATCATCAGCATATAGATGATATTTCATCCCGTGGTGACGGATGATCTCACCCAGCGGCTTCATATAGATGTTAAACAGGAGAGGGGAGAGCACCGAACCCTGTGGTACCCCACACAGGAGGGGCCGTGGGTCAGATCTCTCCTCCCCTATCATCACTGATTGGGAACGGCCCTGGAGGAAGGAGGCGAACCACTGCAAAACCACACCGCCCACCCCCAACTCCCTGAGCCATCCCAAAAGGATACCATGGTCAATGGTATCAAAAGCCGCTGAGAGATCTAAAAGGATAAGGATGGATGCACTACCACCATCCCGTCCTTGCCAGAGATCATCCATAAGCGCGACCAATGCAGTCTCTGTCCCATATCCCGGCCTGAAACCTGACTGAAAGGGGTCTAGATAATCCGTTTCATCCAGAATCCTCTGGAGTTGTGACGCCACCACTTTCTCTACCACCTTCCCTAAAAAGGGAAGGTGGGAGACTGGACGAAAATTGTCCAGAACAGTAGGGTCCAGGGATGACTTCTTGAGGATTATTAAATTTATTTATATTAAAATTAATATAATTTTATATGCAATTCCACAAGTTAAAGTGCTGTTCAAATCCCCTTATTGCTTGGCTGATATGAAAAGGGACACAGTATTCAGTATTCACCTTTTGTGACACTTGGGTCATGAAATCCCACAAGCACATCTCTCTTTCTCTGTCAACCCCTCCCCCCAAATAATAGGTGAAATAATTCACAATTTGATGCTCTTTTAGAATACTCAAAATTAGATGACTTCTGATTAATGATTGGGGCATCCAATTATTTCAGTACCTCAGCACAGGTCTCTTAAAAGATGTAAATAAACCCATTGAACTCAGTTTCCATCACTAGTTAGGTATTCACGGCATGAAGAAAAGCCAACAAGCCACAAAATTATATTTCCAGAATAAGTGATTCCATTCAGGCAATCGGCATTTGTTTATTTATACATGAGCTTTTGTAGCATTTTCAGCATTTCTGTTTCAGCTGAGAAAATGGTCTACATATTTCTAAAAAAAAAACCATAGAAACCTGCAACTGAAGAATATTTTGTGATATTAAAGGTGAGGGTTTGCCTTGCATGATTTTTTTCTTACATCTTGCTAGAAAGAGAATCAAAGGGGACCCAGAACTGCCAGAAACACTGCCTTAGTAATTTACATGAACAGATATAAATCTAAATCTGCTGTAATTTAGGACAGAAATGCAAAGCTACTGCAGTTGGGTACAGTGATACCAATGAGCCTGAGTACCTGACCAGTTTCTTCTCCATGTACAATTTGTGGACAACTTCAAAGCTCTTCTTTTTCAAGGTTCAAAAGATTTAAACAGGCTTTGTCTAGACAGCCCTTTGAATAAGAAAACATCATCCAAAAGCAGGATTTAAGAATTAACTTATTTCTTCTAGCACCCTCTCATCTCTCCTCTTACATGCCTATTTCAAATTTCCTTCCATAAGTTTTGTCCTTCTTTCACCTCTATTCATCACACATTGGCAATCTTCTCTTTTCATTCCAGTTAGGATATTCAATACAGAATAGCAATTTTAACCTTCTGACAATAACCCCAACAGGCTCATGAATCCCATAATTTTTGAAAGTCTGCTTGGACTTGTGCATTTTTTTCCTATAGCTGACGTCTGTAAAATTACTGTGTAAGATAAAAAAAATATTATGATATAATAGACAATAACGTATCCTTTTATTAAGCAGTTCACTATTCCTATAAAGTGATCCTAATTTGACTTAACGCTATTCTCCCTATCACCACCAAAAAGAATAAACTGTTTAATGCATCTCTTTGGTCTATAATGTAGGCTCAAATTGTCACATCACAACCAATCCTAAAACAGAGGTGCACAAAGGTTTACATTGATTTATTGAGGATTTCCACAAGAATTAATTATAGAATCACCCAACCATTGCTCAGGTGATAAATCAGTAATGCAGACAAGCTTTATAATGCCACAGTAATGGCTGGGTGATGCAATACATTGCTAGGGCAAACATGTTCATACCAAATCATTTTAGCAAAATTCTGAAAACAGATTCAGTGAAAGGTACTTTGACCTTAACAATTATTTTCATTAAAAATCCATCCTTTTAATGACTGACTAGCTTTTTACAATTATTTTAATAGCAGTTAATTTTTAGAACCAAACTGAACAGGGTAATTATATTTTACATGGAGTTTGTACTTCATTGAATTATCGCAACCATAGTACTGTCAAAGAAATGACAGCTCTGAATACTTTCCATTTTTAAACCTTAACTATTTCACTTATTCAAGTCAAGTAGCATTTTCAAAAACAAAACCGAACAGAGGGCACAGACTGGAAAATGCAATGCAATCACATTTTTGTTTGAAATAAGCAAAACATCTGGGTTAGCTGTGATAAAAATGCTCATAGGGCTGTAATCACTGAAAGACAAACTTATGCACTTGAACATTGTAGCCTTTCCGACTGTCTACAGTAAAACTGCTGACAACATACACCCTTGAATAATTCATCATAACACTGTCCACAACGCCATGGGTTGGTCACAGATTTCACAGAACTAAGCATCTATAGCTGCTTTGCAGTCTTGAATTAAAATCTTTATACCCATCCAGTGCATGAGAGCAACACAGAACTTGCTGGACAGGGAAGTAATGTCATTAACCACAGTAATATACATACTCCCAAGGACTTCAAAGAAAACCCAATGTACCTTCTCTTTTATCTGTAAAACACACTATTAATTCCACTACATCTAATCATCATATTTCTTGCAGGGCTGTAAACCCTCCTAGACAGTAGCACAGGTAATTTTAGAATCTGGATATTTTTTCTTGCTTTTGGACAGCACCATTTTGTTGTAGAAAAAATATATAGACCAAATTGCAATAGGAGAAATAATAAAATTAGTATCTAATTGTATTTATCCAGTTGTTTGCTTCTTGATATGGTTTTAGTGACAATTATCATTATCATTATTATTACTGTATATACACATCAACATGAAATCACAGCCACCAGTTCTTTAGCTGGTGTTGGCCTTCATTCGCATTGAGTTCTTCCCAAGAACCTAGGATGCCATAATGTATCGGCGTAGTACTGTATATGTGTGGATCCCAGCAGTGTGGCCTTCTGTAATTGACAGATGGAAATTTTGTCAATGCGCAGATTTTCTAAGTGCTGTCCAAGGTTTCTTGGTATGGCAGCCAGTGTGATGATAACCACTGGAACCACAACAGCCAGTTTATGCCATAAATAATAATAATAATAATAATAATTACTATTATTTAAATTTATATACCATCTGACTCCCAGTGACCCTGGGTGGTTTACAATTGTTAAAACATTTTAAAAACAAAAACAATACATAAAACACAAAAACAGTACAAGACAAAGGGACAACGATGGCAGAGGGGAACAGAAAGGAAAAAATGGGCATCAATCATCCTCTCCAAAGGCCTGGGATAAATGGACTCCATTCTGATTTATCTTTTATTTATATAGCATTGTAGAGTCCACAGTTTTGGTGGTGCTGTGCTTTCAATGTTTTATTATGGTTTGCAATTCCTTTCTATTGTTTACATCCAGCCCTGACATCCACTGATATAAGGAGCCTGATAAATATTTCAATAGCTAAATAAAGAAGTGTCTTTAGAAGCCAGAGGGCTTTGATGTACTGGATAGTGATAATAACATAGCCTAATTGCATTACAAAAACTAAGTCATTATTATATTGTCTTAAAAAGTCTTTTTGAATATGAAATTATGCATAATTTAAATAAAATCACTATATACATACATACATAAATACACATACACACACACATAGGAATGATCAGAAGGAATTTCTTTTTGGCCAAATATTATAAAGCAGAAGAATATCTACAATAATATATTCAAATACAATGCACATATTTTGTATATGTGGATATAAAAAGACAAATATATTGTACAGGAGCTTCTAAAATGGTTTGGAACAAAAAAGTTTTGAGTGCAGACATAGAATATATTCATATCTTTTCTCAATATTAGCTTTTGTTTAGGGTGCAGTTTTTTCTCATTCATAGTAGCCAAAGTCAAGATTTCAGTTGCATTTCATTTCATTCAGTTCATTTAGATCTGGTTCATCATCACCATCAGTTATTTGCAAAAGTACTTAAAAATGAATTGAAGCATTCTCCCTATGTAAAATATTTGCCTTCATAATGTACAGCTTATTTGAAGCATAAGGTATTCCCAACATGTACAGTACATCCTAAAATATCTTCACTGTTTTTAATTAACTCCTGAAAGTTGGCTTCAAGAGCATTAATATTTTGTGCTGTTGCATGGCTCATATTTGTAGCAATCATGTTTTCACTACTTGTGCAACTATATTTGCATATCCAACACCATTTGAATGGTGGTCAAGGAATATAGACAAATTTGACAACATGTTACACAGAGGATGGGCTGACAACAGACAGCCTGAGCGACAGATGGCAATTTTCAGAAGATATTTATAAATCTCATCATTATGAAAATTGGATAAAAACACAGCTCGACCAGAGAACTAGGAAGGTTACATTTTTTTGTTTAGGATTACAGATGATTTTGAATCTTACAAATATGAAGAGCACATACCAATATCACAAAATAAACTAAAGATTTTAAAATGAGGGTATTTTAAAAATTGTATGCATGCAAAAGAGAAATTCTGTACGGTGCATCTTTCCCTAATTGAGTCAGGGTTGAGCAATACAGAATCTACAGGGCATTATTATTCTCAGCATGAAGTTCAGAGTGCTTCTGGTGCTGAAGAAAGTGAAAAGGCATACTCCAATATAAAGACTTTGTAAACAGGAAAGAAATGCAGGGTATTTCTTATTTACTGTAAATAAAACATAAAGAGAGCAGTATATATGCATTCCTGTTTCATATTGAAATAATAGCCAGTGTGTATAGCACTTAATGTATTAGACTAAGACCAGGGAGAGCCAGGTTTACGCTACTCTCAGCCACAAAAGCTCACCGGAGAACTCTGGACTATTCACTCTCTTTCAGCCCAACCTTCTTCAGCATATTTTTGGCGGGGTGCAGTGTGGTGGGAAGAGGGAGATGGAAGAGGGAGAAGCATGTAAGCCATCTTGAGCTCCTGAGAAAATTGTGTGCTGTCAAATTGTTTTCAACTTCTAGCAACCACACAGATAGATTTTCTCCATGACGATAAATCCCTAACCTGATCATTCAGGTCTTCCAACAGTGCACTCATCTTCCACTCAGTGTA